>OU343219.1:30449044-30539435 GCA_910596185.1 Chrysanthemum makinoi
GCTTAATTTCATAAGAAAGGCCGTTGAAATCATGGACTGTGAGGTCAAACGACTAAAGTATAGTTGTATTCCTATCTTTAAGGTCTGCTGGAACTCTAAGAGAATACCAAAATTCACATGGGAACATGAGGACCAAAATTCGTGCTAAATACCCTCACCTATTCTCACCCTCTCCTCCTACCGCAAGTTAAATCTCGAGATGAGATTTCTTTTACGATGGGAGACTGTAATATCCTACCAAATGTCATCTAGGTTACCTATACTTATGCTTTAAATAGTATCATTTTCTGAGTAAAAGTTTTGCTTTATTTCATCCCCACTGCTTACATAACCCCCTAGACCTGCTCGCGTATCCACCAATGCTGTAGGATCATACTTTTATGTTTTTTTATAATTCGAGGTGGTATGAGATGGTGATGAATCAAGTATGCCATGTTTAGAGAGAGAAACAGATGAGAAGGTGTTCTTTAGAGAGAGAAAGTAAAACAAAAATGAAAGGTTAGATAAAGAAGCATAACCTCTTCCAAAGTTGGAAGAGGTATTTATAGTTACAACCTAAACGTCTTCTTGTCGGACTGTGGATCAGGCATACGGTAGGTAAAGACCTGTCCTTCCTCCACGGTGTTACTCTAAGCTAAACTAAGCTAATAACTAACTAATAAACTAGTAAATAACGATATGTCTACGAGCTAACATATGCTAGAAAATAGTTGGGGTGACCGACACTTCACTATAGATTTTCTAAATCCTAAAAATCTCGCCCTAAGGGAGGTCACCCCATGATTTACATTCGGAATCCTAACATTCTATTCTGTCTTTTGTTCTGAGCTCGTAGACTTCAATTCTTCACTTCCTAATCTGTGTGCTTTAGCAGTGATACTTCAAAGTTGAATGCTTTTACTTCAGTGGAGGTCTTTGAACTAATCCACATCTTGATGATCTTTGAGCTTTCTTTGAGATCATCAGCCACAGTAAATCTCTGGATCACCCTTTGTTGTGTTTCCTTTATGTGATGTTGTGACTTTTGGACCGACATGCTCACACTTTATGGATCATGGAAACTTTTCATTGGAGTAGCGGAAGCATCTTTGTTGTATGTCTTTGATGGTCATGATTGTAACACCCCTAAAATACCGCAGCGGAAGATTGTGTCATTGGGGTGCTACTTCATAATACAAAGTACAAGTTATAGAAAACGACGTCTAAATGAGACGTTTTGAAAAGTTACCATTCGATTAATGAAATCAGAGTTACAAACAATGAGGTCCCAAAGTATAATATATAAATGTTTCCAAAATGTTTCAAACTCTAGCTATCGCCTTATGACCTGAGATAAACATGCTAAAAAGTGTCAACACAATGGTTGGTGAGTTCATAGAGTTTGTTTAACATGTAAAAGCCTTTAAAGAATGTTCACACAGCAAAAGCATTGTAAATCCACTTTTCAAGTTCAGCCCATACAAAACTTGCAACACATTGTGTTTACAACCCACTGCTTAAATATAGTACATTTTATAGTCAGCACACCTACAGACATAATAGTTCACATTATTGCAGTTAGTGTTGCTCCGTCTATATTGGGAGATGATATGTGCTTAAACACATATCTTTTGTTTATCAAAACTGACTCAAAATAACCAAGAAAGAGCCGTTTATTTCTAATATTTGTTGCTTTTTGAGTTTGTGCTTGTGCAGGTACGGATACGATAAAACACAAAAAGCCAATCGGACGAAAAATGAGCACGAGAGATTAAGAGAGCTAAAGCTGAGCCGGAAGGTCAGAATTATGCATTTGTGAAGATTTCTACTCTCTGAGGATGATTTTTGAAGATATGATCAAAGTTTGCAGGGTATGGAACCAGTCCCTGAACTTTGAGCATTTGGCGGAAATGACCCCTCAAGTTTCAAAAGTTGCAAATCAGTCCCTGATTATTGAAGAATGACAAGATCAACCCTTGGATTAAGTTTTCAGATCTTCATGTTTGGTCCCTGGAAATTGATTTGGCAGTTTGGCCCTTATAAGTTTACATGGATCTAATTTATATCCTAAATCTATTCTTAGCCCATGTTACAAACCCACGGCCCAAACTTGTTACGATGAAACCCAAAACACTATACCCGGTCCGCTATACCGGTTTACCGTTCCCATAACCCACGGTCAAACGGTCAATATAATCGAAATAATATAATAAATCACAGCGCAAAATATACCCCCAATTCAAACCCAGGGTTAGAACCCTAATTTTCCCTCTTATCAAATGAGTAAAATTGGTCCAATTAAGAGTATAACCGTACATCCAGCGACACAAACCGACACACGGATGCCGCTTGCAATCCGTGTGTCTATACAATCCGGCTTCGATTGGGCGAAGGCGTGGTAATCATGATCCAATGGTTGAGATTGCTGGGATGATGTATTAGATGATCCAAGGGACATAAAAGCTCAGAGAAAACACACTTGTATCCTTCCGATCCTTCTCAGACCTCAAGTGTGGTTATGAATACCCCCTTCTTTCATTGTTGTATTCAAGTAAAGTAGGAGTAGGAGTAGTGTAGTACTGAGTAGTTTTATAATTTTCAAATGTCTTAGATTAAATTCAGCTTTGTTGTTTCTATTTTGTACTCAAATTTTATCAATTAAATATTATTAGCTTAAATTTTCATTAAATTAATCTACTTTTCATTATTTCATTTCAGCTTATTGATATTATAATTGGTTATTTGAGCTCTATCAAATCCATTTAGTTGTTTACTCAGAATTTACTCTCATTTTCACTTGGTCAAATAAAGTCAACAAGTTAGAATAATGGTTGAAATGGTTCTGTATTGTTGATCTAAGGATGAAAATGGGTTGATTATGTTGAAATGGGTTGAGATCAGGTTAAGATAGTGATTATTTTTTTATGATAAGCAAGCCATAGTGGTGTTTGTAAGTACTTATTCAATTTCCAGTTTCAATTGCTTGTCTTGTTTGATTAGTCTAATCTGTTAGTAGTAGCTTGTTTGTGTTAAATTAGCTTATTAGAATCTAGTATTAGCTTAATTTAGTCATCTATTTTGTCTACTCTCTAATCTGCATATTTTACTATTTAATGCATAATCGCATATCATTCATTAGATTAGTTTAGTAAGATATTAATGTTAGGATTGGTTCATTTAAGTTGTACTTTAGCATATGAAATCTGAATAGAGGACTAGTTAGGTTTGGTTTTGCATTTTGAGTTGAAATTCTTAACTAGTGTTTGGCATAAAGTAGGAATCTGAGATTTTGGTTAAGTCAGAGGTTAATTTTAGTTGCTTTAGTCACTTTTAGGCATATTAGAGTCATATTGGTCATTAATTTGCTTCACATTTCATTTAAGTCAACTTTGCATTTAATCTAATCCCAAATGCTTATTAGTAGGTTTAGGAGTTAGTTAATTTGCATTGTAGGAATAGATCACTTTAGCTTAGCTGTATTGAGTCATATTACATCTAAAATCATTAGTTTCAATCTGTTCTTGAAGATTGAATTTCAAATTAGTCAAAATCAGAGTTTGTGTTTAAAAGTCAAAATTGAGTTTTCATGTTTTGAACAATTCTTTCTGAATTTGTAACTCATTCATTTCTGGTCTAAACTTAGTGAGATTTTGGGTTTCATAACTTTAGTTGGTGGTGATTTTCAAGATATTTTTAGTTTATTTTTATAAATTTTCTAAAATAGCTTTTGAATTGCTTAAACTAGGTTTCATTTTAGAAAATACCACATTGCACACTCTCGTGATCCTGAGTGTGCATAGGCACTCTCTAGATTAGCATAACTTGTTCATGTTAGTTAGTAATTGGTTGAAATTTGGTACAAGTGTTCTCTATTTGGTAGTCTTAGTTCCCAGTGTTGGTTTCCACTTTGGCTTTTTAGATAAGCTTGTGCTATAGCTTGAAAATAGTTAGTTTGGCTGTTTTGGTACTTAAGTAAAATTGAACCAAATCCGGTTATGTGCATTTAGAGGCTACAGTAGTTCATAATAGTTGATTTATAGTAGATTTAGCATAATTTAGGCTCTGTAATCCTCTGGTCCACTTTGTTTTTAGCTTGTAGCTTATTTTGTCTAGCTTATTCATAAGCTTTTACATCAGTTTCATTATCTCTCACATAAGCCATAGTTTTTATATTTTTCCTAGGTTTAGAATAATATTTTAGATTTTTCCTGAATTTTCATAATTCTTAGTTATCATACTATTTTGATTAAAATTCGCTTTTAAGACTTTTAAATAGCTTTATTACAATTAATTCAGAAAAGGTTCCAAAAATAATTTTTCATTTTTCATAGATTAATATAAATATAAAAAGCAAAAAAATAATTTTTCTAGATTTTTCCTAGTTTAATTTGTAATTTTTTAGCGTTTAAATTAGTTTTAAATAGATTTTAATTCATGTATAATAGAAAATCTTCAAAAAATACAAAATTAGTTTTGAAAAGTCTTTTGAGTTATTTTAGATTTTTTAAAAATAGTTTCATAATTTTCTCATTTATTTTCATAATTGTTAGAATTTTAGATTTTTTTTTAAAAGTTTAAATTTAGTTTTTAATTCAAATAAATTCCAGAAAAATCATAAAAATAGTTTAATTCTTAGTTAATTTTTTAACATCATTCTTAGTTAGAAAGTAATTTTAGATTATTTTTAGGACTTAGAATGTACGTAGTTGAATTTTATTTACGTTTCATTTAATACTTTTTTAAGTATAATTGCGTATTAGGATTTCCCGTAGTGTAATTTCCTTTTATGCTTCCCTTGCCCGTAGTTTAGATATAGTATTATCCTCTTTTCCCATTCAAATCCCGATAATCGAGACGTGAGTTGGAAATTCCATTCAACCCTCGTTCGAAATCCGTCTGCTCAAACCTAACACGTTTGAGTTACCCGTAATACTACACAACTTCTTATTATTGATCTCTTCCGGAGGAATCATTTTAAGCCGCTGCCGGGGAGGGCTTGTAGCGAGTTTTCGTATTCCGTCTCGAATCTCGTGCATTTGAAGATCCTTCCCCGAGTGAAGTTACCGTCGTTTTTGTATATATATCTTTTTCAAAAAACCCAAAAACATCTAAAAAACCAAAACATTCTTCCTAGAGTGTTTACAAAACCAAAAAAATTAAAAAAACAAACAAAACAAACGCGAACGTTAATTGTTACGTCGGCTCACTCGGAAGTACAACCTATACACGGGGTATAAGGAAAGTCTTGACATTAAATTGCAGTCTGAAGAACGATCCACTCTTCGTTCCCGCTCCGCTGCGCGTATTTTTGAGAGCTACCGAGCACCGGTTGACGTGAAGGTTACAAAAATATTGTGTTTTCAAATTATAAAAACCCAAAAAGATTTTCCTTTTCAAAATTTGTTTTAAAAACCCAAAAATATTCTTCTTTATCCTCTAAATTCTTTTCTTTTACCCTCTATATGTTTGATTCCCATGGAAACAATCAATTATCGTCATTGTTTCCATTGCAAAGGCCGTATGAAGAGATTGTTGTTGTTTGAATCCACAATGTGTATGTGAGATGTGGACACCCGGTTCTAAAAATCTTGCTATTGGTGCGACTTAGCCGACAAACAATCTCTCGATGACTTTAAAAGTTTTTCTGACCATCCACCACAACCCGAGATATGTTCTTATCATCGTTGCCTTCATTGCAAAGCGTATGGAAGAAAATCAATATCGATGTTTGAAATGTATTTGCGACTGGTGCGGAAATAATTGTCGAGATGGATTTTGTGATGTATGCCAGAATTTTATCAATCCAAATCCAGATCTCGCCCGTCTTTATGCACGGCTAGAACAAAAGAGTGCTCTTTATACTGACATAATTGGAGAACCTTCGATTCCTACTCCTTCTCCGGTGAGGGAAATGGAATATGTTTCTGAACCAGAGGTGAATCCCATTCAAGAACCAGAGCCTATCACGAAAATGGTGGAAATCGCTAACTCTTATCCGGATAATTCTTCGATTTACCAGCTCTTGTGCATATGGTGTAGCGGACCCGAATATGGTGGGAATTTTCCGCTTGTAGCAATGGAAAATCTGGAACCGAGTTTCACCACAATCCTTACAATGAGACATCCTATTTTCCTAACCAACCTCTGTACCATGAGCCGGAATCATACTCTTGTGAGTACTGTGGTGGTCCTCACCAAGGTTTTCAATGTCAAGTTCAATTTAACAACTCAACCTTTGGTTATGAACCTTACCCGTATTCGTCACAACAATCATATTGTTGTGAGTATTGTGGAGGTCCGCACGTTAATTCCGATTGTCAGATGCAAAATCCGATTGTTTACGAGCAAGTTCCTTGTAACAATTACGATTATCCTTATAACCCACCTCTACAATACCAAGAAGTTCAACCACAACCTTCACTAATGTCTAATCCCAATATCGGAAATAATGAGTGATCTTAAGAATCTTCTTGATAAATTTACCCACGGAAAAGAATATCCTCCTCAGAAGACCATAATTATTAGTGAAGAATCCGCAAAGTGATCCAACATCGTCCAACTACCTATTACAATGATTCGATTCGATGACAATTATACTCCTCCGAGTGGCAATCCCACTCCGTTTTGAGCCTTTCATTTCCGACCCTTCCCCTTCACTCACGCCGGTTGAGAGAAGTGACGTCGTTTTGGAAGAGGTCGATGATCATATTTCTACGGACATCGTTGAACCCGTTGATTCTCTCATAATGGGGGATGAGCAACTTAGTACTATTCCGAAACGAAGTGTCTAGTGTTGAGGTCCTTATCCCAATCCCAAGAGAGTCTGGGGTTGTTGTTGATATTTGTGATGAACCTTCTCTTGATATTTCTAACGATCATGATGAGATGTTCTCTGATTCCGATAACGATTCTTATGGAGACATCGATTTCGTCGACGATTTACCGTCTGAGCCCGTCATTATTGAAGAAGAAAACGATTTTGAGCACGAAGTTGAAGATATTGAGCCGATGATATTCGTCGAGAATGAAGCACTACGTCAAACATTGTTGAATGTTAATCTTCTCATTTCTAAGATTGAAGCCCTAAAAGATAATTCAAGTTCGCATCCTATCTCCGTTAAAGATAGTGATTTCTCTCCTGAGCTTGAGACCTTCCGATTTGATGAAGAAGAGATTGGAAGTCCCACTATTGTCGATGTTTATCCCATTCTTGAGCGATTCTAATTCGAGGTTTATATGAGCAAGGTTTTGAACGATATTTCCGATAATTCGACGAATGACCCCGATCATTGAGAATGTGATTCTCCTCACTTTTGATGACCCAATACCACAGGTATTGAGGATGTTGTTGATCCCAGGGGATATGGTTGTTCTTGATGGTTTTATTGACTCCCTTTCTCGACAAGTCTACCATCCTTTATCCTGGGCGACATGTGAGGACAAAATCTTTAAACCCGGGATATGCATTGATGAGCCTTTTGTTAAAATCATTTTTGGAGATAAGGATCCTCGATGGATGCCTTCATTTGTGAGCCTAAACCTCTTATCCTTTACCATGAGCTCCCATTTTCTTTGGAGTATCCTCATGTTGATCCGTCATCCTTTTGTCCGCCCGCTAAACCACCGGATGATGGATCCTTCTTACATCATATGCCTTATCCACCCATTTTCTTCTCCACCCAACCCACCCAGTCTCATTCTTTCGGGAATGAGGACACCGTTTTTGACCCCGGTATCTCTACCATTTTCTTCCCCAAGGACAAATGAATTCGGGGACGAGTCAGGCTAGCGGCTCGGTGACCAAAAAACAAGTAGCGCCGTGGGAGCACCCCATGCTTATCTCTATCTTCTTTCTATTTTCTAATAAGTGACGTGAAGGGGTTAGCCTCTTCGATTTCTCGTGTTTGGTTGTTTGTGGTGTTGTGTGTAGGATTTCGCGATATGAAGACCTCGTGCTCGAAGTTTGTCTTTTCTCCACTCGAGTTTCATGATCGATGCTGATGGAAATCCTATATCCAAAATCTTATCGACTAACGTTTATCTTTGAGCATACTTAATGAACGGTTTTTAGATTTTCGTTGATACCCTTGCTTTTAAACATTGAGGACAATGTTTCGTTCTAGTCTGGGTATTATCTTCGATTTGATTTGACCGCACTTGTTTATTTTTTTGTCGTATACTCGCAACCCCGTTTCCTTAGAAAATGAGAAAATTTGTGCAAAATTGTGAAAAATTTAAAATTTTGAAGCTTTTGTTAAGTCTTTTTGATTGAAAAGTTTGCTAGTCTCTTAGACAAAAGGCTATAAAATGCGATTCAAGCTTACAAGGCCAAGAATTTGCAAGTTTCCAGTGATTTAAATATGAATTACTTAATTTCATTAGACGAAGCAATTGCTAAGTTAATATATGTTTTGACACCTTGTTGACTTTCCGCTGGTGAGAGTAGGAATAGAATTCTGACTTGACCGGGCGTGTTGAGCCCTAGCTTGTTCCCTTAACCATAGATAATCTAATTATCAGCTAAGCATCCGCGGATCTCATTATTTGAGATTTTAAATTTGTGGAGATCGAGAAATGATAGAGTTACTTATGAGTTTAGATGCTAAACGTGGAGTAGTTGGTTCTCTTTAGAGCCCATCGCAGGTACTTATGGCTTTTTGTTCCCACAAAATTGTTTCACCCCATATTTGCTAATAATATTAGAGATGTTGAGTTTTTGGCGATAGTTAGTTCTTTGTCTTCTTTAGAGAATTCTTGCCCATGATAGTTGGGTACACATCGAGGTCTTGTCGTTGTTACAGTTGTAATAGACAACTGATTCCTGATAGTTTGTGCTATTGTTATAAAAGCCGTAGGTTTGGAGTTTGGCACAAAAATTAACATGAAATAAAGCCCAAATGTTTTAAAATAAAAAAAATACAAAGCTATAAAAGTTGTCATAGACTTCTATAAAAGCAGAGGAAAATCCAAAGTCATAATAAGACTTCTGATTAAACGGTAATCCCGTTGAGTTAGTAGTTGAAAAGACCAAGGGCCTAAATTGCAAAAATGCAAATGTGTTGAAATAGTGTTAAGCCAAACTTCGGATCCGGGAGATGTCTAAATAAAGCTTCTGTGTCTGGACTCGTAGATGAGTTGTCTCGGTCGCCATAAAAAGGATATTCTCCCTAAATCGTGTGAAATTAGGACCTTGATGTGGACCTCATTCTTGTGTGCAATGGTTTTCAAGGGAAGGTGGATAACTAATTAGCGACTTAGCTTTATATCTTTATCTGAATAAAAGTTATCGAAACGAGAAATTTGAAGAAATTCATTTCTCACAAAAAAATAAAAAATCTAGAGGAAAATAGGAAAATGGGAGCAAAAGGTAATTACACAAGTAACTTCCATGGTAGTGTTAGCATCTAGAATCATATTTAACAATGATTTCGATTTTACGTTTAGTTTGGGGACTTGTGAAAAATCAGGAACGATGTATTCTATCCATGGTCACTTCACTGTTGTGTTTTATTCAGTGATCCTAACGTGTCGTTTGAAAAATGTTGGAGTTATTGATCGACATGAAAGTTCAACAAACCGTCACTCATAACCAGAATATGCTTAAGTGTAATATCTATATGTGAAATATAAGGTAAACGGGGAGTTTTAGATTAAGGCCTTTAATCTCTTTTGAGGAATCTTTGCTACTTCTTCATAGGTTTAGTAGAAAGAGATTGAAATCCTTGGTTTTAGAAGTTTGAGTTGATTGCATTGGTAGGACACGACAATGGTCTCCGTCTATATTGGGAGATGATATGTGCTTAAACACATATCTTTTGTTTATCAAAACTGACTCAAAATAACCAAGAAAGAGCCGTTTATTGCTAATATTTGTTGCTTTCTTGAGTTTGTGCTTGTGCAGTGCGGATACGATAAAACACAAAAAGCCAATCGGACGAAAAATGAGCACGAGAGATTAAGAGAGCTAAAGCTGAGCCGGAAGGTCAGAATTATGCATTTGTGAAGATTTCTACTCTCTGAGGATGATTTTTGAAGATATGATCAAAGTTTGCAGGGTATGGAACCAGTCCCTGAACTTTGAGCATTTGGCGGAAATGACCCCTCAAGTTTCAAAAGTTGCAAATCAGTCCCTGATTATTGAAGAATGACAAGATCAACCCTTGGATTAAGTTTTCAGATCTTCATGTTTGGTCCCTGGAAATTGATTTGGCAGTTTGGCCCTTATAAGTTTACATGGATCTAATTTATATCCTAAATCTATTCTTAGCCCATGTTACAAACCCACGGCCCAAACTTGTTACGATGAAACCCAAAACACTATACCCGGTCCGCTATACCGGTTTACCGTTCCCATAACCCACGGTCAAACGGTCAATATAATCGAAATAATATAATAAATCACAGCGCAAAATATACCCCCAATTCAAACCCAGGGTTAGAACCCTAATTTTCCCTCTTATCAAATGAGTAAAATTGGTCCAATTAAGAGTATAACCGTACATCCAGCGACACAAACCGACACACGGATGCCGCTTGCAATCCGTGTGTCTATACAATCCGGCTTCGATTGGGCGAAGGCGTGGTAATCATGATCCAATGGTTGAGATTGCTGGGATGATGTATTAGATGATCCAAGGGACATAAAAGCTCAGAGAAAACACACTTGTATCCTTCCGATCCTTCTCAGACCTCAAGTGTGGTTATGAATACCCCCTTCTTTCATTGTTGTATTCAAGTAAAGTAGGAGTAGGAGTAGTGTAGTACTGAGTAGTTTTATAATTTTCAAATGTCTTAGATTAAATTCAGCTTTGTTGTTTCTATTTTGTACTCAAATTTTATCAATTAAATATTATTAGCTTAAATTTTCATTAAATTAATCTACTTTTCATTATTTCATTTCAGCTTATTGATATTATAATTGGTTATTTGAGCTCTATCAAATCCATTTAGTTGTTTACTCAGAATTTACTCTCATTTTCACTTGGTCAAATAAAGTCAACAAGTTAGAATAATGGTTGAAATGGTTCTGTATTGCTGATCTAAGGATGAAAATGGGTTGATTATGTTGAAATGGGTTGAGATCAGGTTAAGATAGTGATTATTTTTTTATGATAAGCAAGCCATAGTGGTGTTTGTAAGTACTTATTCAATTTCCAGTTTCAATTGCTTGTCTTGTTTGATTAGTCTAATCTGTTAGTAGTAGCTTGTTTGTGTTAAATTAGCTTATTAGAATCTAGTATTAGCTTAATTTAGTCATCTATTTTGTCTACTCTCTAATCT
Source organism: Chrysanthemum makinoi (assembly GCA_910596185.1). Taxonomy (NCBI): domain Eukaryota; kingdom Viridiplantae; phylum Streptophyta; class Magnoliopsida; order Asterales; family Asteraceae; genus Chrysanthemum; species Chrysanthemum makinoi. The sequence goes on from OU343219.1 coordinate 30,460,304, forward strand.
GCATATTTTACTATTTAATGCATAATCGCATATCATTCATTAGATTAGTTTAGTAAGATATTAATGTTAGGATTGGTTCATTTAAGTTGTACTTTAGCATATGAAATCTGAATAGAGGACTAGTTAGGTTTGGTTTTGCATTTTGAGTTGAAATTCTTAACTAGTGTTTGGCATAAAGTAGGAATCTGAGATTTTGGTTAAGTCAGAGGTTAATTTTAGTTGCTTTAGTCACTTTTAGGCATATTAGAGTCATATTGGTCATTAATTTGCTTCACATTTCATTTAAGTCAACTTTGCATTTAATCTAATCCCAAATGCTTATTAGTAGGTTTAGGAGTTAGTTAATTTGCATTGTAGGAATAGATCACTTTAGCTTAGCTGTATTGAGTCATATTACATCTAAAATCATTAGTTTCAATCTGTTCTTGAAGATTGAATTTCAAATTAGTCAAAATCAGAGTTTGTGTTTAAAAGTCAAAATTGAGTTTTCATGTTTTGAACAATTCTTTCTGAATTTGTAACTCATTCATTTCTGGTCTAAACTTAGTGAGATTTTGGGTTTCATAACTTTAGTTGGTGGTGATTTTCAAGATATTTTTAGTTTATTTTTATAAATTTTCTAAAATAGCTTTTGAATTGCTTAAACTAGGTTTCATTTTAGAAAATACCACATTGCACACTCTCGTGATCCTGAGTGTGCATAGGCACTCTCTAGATTAGCATAACTTGTTCATGTTAGTTAGTAATTGGTTGAAATTTGGTACAAGTGTTCTCTATTTGGTAGTCTTAGTTCCCAGTGTTGGTTTCCACTTTGGCTTTTTAGATAAGCTTGTGCTATAGCTTGAAAATAGTTAGTTTGGCTGTTTTGGTACTTAAGTAAAATTGAACCAAATCCGGTTATGTGCATTTAGAGGCTACAGTAGTTCATAATAGTTGATTTATAGTAGATTTAGCATAATTTAGGCTCTGTAATCCTCTGGTCCACTTTGTTTTTAGCTTGTAGCTTATTTTGTCTAGCTTATTCATAAGCTTTTACATCAGTTTCATTATCTCTCACATAAGCCATAGTTTTTATATTTTTCCTAGGTTTAGAATAATATTTTAGATTTTTCCTGAATTTTCATAATTCTTAGTTATCATACTATTTTGATTAAAATTCGCTTTTAAGACTTTTAAATAGCTTTATTACAATTAATTCAGAAAAGGTTCCAAAAATAATTTTTCATTTTTCATAGATTAATATAAATATAAAAAGCAAAAAAATAATTTTTCTAGATTTTTCCTAGTTTAATTTGTAATTTTTTAGCGTTTAAATTAGTTTTAAATAGATTTTAATTCATGTATAATAGAAAATCTTCAAAAAATACAAAATTAGTTTTGAAAAGTCTTTTGAGTTATTTTAGATTTTTTAAAAATAGTTTCATAATTTTCTCATTTATTTTCATAATTGTTAGAATTTTAGATTTTTTTTTAAAAGTTTAAATTTAGTTTTTAATTCAAATAAATTCCAGAAAAATCATAAAAATAGTTTAATTCTTAGTTAATTTTTTAACATCATTCTTAGTTAGAAAGTAATTTTAGATTATTTTTAGGACTTAGAATGTACGTAGTTGAATTTTATTTACGTTTCATTTAATACTTTTTTAAGTATAATTGCGTATTAGGATTTCCCGTAGTGTAATTTCCTTTTATGCTTCCCTTGCCCGTAGTTTAGATATAGTATTATCCTCTTTTCCCATTCAAATCCCGATAATCGAGACGTGAGTTGGAAATTCCATTCAACCCTCGTTCGAAATCCGTCTGCTCAAACCTAACACGTTTGAGTTACCCGTAATACTACACAACTTCTTATTATTGATCTCTTCCGGAGGAATCATTTTAAGCCGCTGCCGGGGAGGGCTTGTAGCGAGTTTTCGTATTCCGTCTCGAATCTCGTGCATTTGAAGATCCTTCCCCGAGTGAAGTTACCGTCGTTTTTGTATATATATCTTTTTCAAAAAACCCAAAAACATCTAAAAAACCAAAACATTCTTCCTAGAGTGTTTACAAAACCAAAAAAATTAAAAAAACAAACAAAACAAACGCGAACGTTAATTGTTACGTCGGCTCACTCGGAAGTACAACCTATACACGGGGTATAAGGAAAGTCTTGACATTAAATTGCAGTCTGAAGAACGATCCACTCTTCGTTCCCGCTCCGCTGCGCGTATTTTTGAGAGCTACCGAGCACCGGTTGACGTGAAGGTTACAAAAATATTGTGTTTTCAAATTATAAAAACCCAAAAAGATTTTCCTTTTCAAAATTTGTTTTAAAAACCCAAAAATATTCTTCTTTATCCTCTAAATTCTTTTCTTTTACCCTCTATATGTTTGATTCCCATGGAAACAATCAATTATCGTCATTGTTTCCATTGCAAAGGCCGTATGAAGAGATTGTTGTTGTTTGAATCCACAATGTGTATGTGAGATGTGGACACCCGGTTCTAAAAATCTTGCTATTGGTGCGACTTAGCCGACAAACAATCTCTCGATGACTTTAAAAGTTTTTCTGACCATCCACCACAACCCGAGATATGTTCTTATCATCGTTGCCTTCATTGCAAAGCGTATGGAAGAAAATCAATATCGATGTTTGAAATGTATTTGCGACTGGTGCGGAAATAATTGTCGAGATGGATTTTGTGATGTATGCCAGAATTTTATCAATCCAAATCCAGATCTCGCCCGTCTTTATGCACGGCTAGAACAAAAGAGTGCTCTTTATACTGACATAATTGGAGAACCTTCGATTCCTACTCCTTCTCCGGTGAGGGAAATGGAATATGTTTCTGAACCAGAGGTGAATCCCATTCAAGAACCAGAGCCTATCACGAAAATGGTGGAAATCGCTAACTCTTATCCGGATAATTCTTCGATTTACCAGCTCTTGTGCATATGGTGTAGCGGACCCGAATATGGTGGGAATTTTCCGCTTGTAGCAATGGAAAATCTGGAACCGAGTTTCACCACAATCCTTACAATGAGACATCCTATTTTCCTAACCAACCTCTGTACCATGAGCCGGAATCATACTCTTGTGAGTACTGTGGTGGTCCTCACCAAGGTTTTCAATGTCAAGTTCAATTTAACAACTCAACCTTTGGTTATGAACCTTACCCGTATTCGTCACAACAATCATATTGTTGTGAGTATTGTGGAGGTCCGCACGTTAATTCCGATTGTCAGATGCAAAATCCGATTGTTTACGAGCAAGTTCCTTGTAACAATTACGATTATCCTTATAACCCACCTCTACAATACCAAGAAGTTCAACCACAACCTTCACTAATGTCTAATCCCAATATCGGAAATAATGAGTGATCTTAAGAATCTTCTTGATAAATTTACCCACGGAAAAGAATATCCTCCTCAGAAGACCATAATTATTAGTGAAGAATCCGCAAAGTGATCCAACATCGTCCAACTACCTATTACAATGATTCGATTCGATGACAATTATACTCCTCCGAGTGGCAATCCCACTCCGTTTTGAGCCTTTCATTTCCGACCCTTCCCCTTCACTCACGCCGGTTGAGAGAAGTGACGTCGTTTTGGAAGAGGTCGATGATCATATTTCTACGGACATCGTTGAACCCGTTGATTCTCTCATAATGGGGGATGAGCAACTTAGTACTATTCCGAAACGAAGTGTCTAGTGTTGAGGTCCTTATCCCAATCCCAAGAGAGTCTGGGGTTGTTGTTGATATTTGTGATGAACCTTCTCTTGATATTTCTAACGATCATGATGAGATGTTCTCTGATTCCGATAACGATTCTTATGGAGACATCGATTTCGTCGACGATTTACCGTCTGAGCCCGTCATTATTGAAGAAGAAAACGATTTTGAGCACGAAGTTGAAGATATTGAGCCGATGATATTCGTCGAGAATGAAGCACTACGTCAAACATTGTTGAATGTTAATCTTCTCATTTCTAAGATTGAAGCCCTAAAAGATAATTCAAGTTCGCATCCTATCTCCGTTAAAGATAGTGATTTCTCTCCTGAGCTTGAGACCTTCCGATTTGATGAAGAAGAGATTGGAAGTCCCACTATTGTCGATGTTTATCCCATTCTTGAGCGATTCTAATTCGAGGTTTATATGAGCAAGGTTTTGAACGATATTTCCGATAATTCGACGAATGACCCCGATCATTGAGAATGTGATTCTCCTCACTTTTGATGACCCAATACCACAGGTATTGAGGATGTTGTTGATCCCAGGGGATATGGTTGTTCTTGATGGTTTTATTGACTCCCTTTCTCGACAAGTCTACCATCCTTTATCCTGGGCGACATGTGAGGACAAAATCTTTAAACCCGGGATATGCATTGATGAGCCTTTTGTTAAAATCATTTTTGGAGATAAGGATCCTCGATGGATGCCTTCATTTGTGAGCCTAAACCTCTTATCCTTTACCATGAGCTCCCATTTTCTTTGGAGTATCCTCATGTTGATCCGTCATCCTTTTGTCCGCCCGCTAAACCACCGGATGATGGATCCTTCTTACATCATATGCCTTATCCACCCATTTTCTTCTCCACCCAACCCACCCAGTCTCATTCTTTCGGGAATGAGGACACCGTTTTTGACCCCGGTATCTCTACCATTTTCTTCCCCAAGGACAAATGAATTCGGGGACGAGTCAGGCTAGCGGCTCGGTGACCAAAAAACAAGTAGCGCCGTGGGAGCACCCCATGCTTATCTCTATCTTCTTTCTATTTTCTAATAAGTGACGTGAAGGGGTTAGCCTCTTCGATTTCTCGTGTTTGGTTGTTTGTGGTGTTGTGTGTAGGATTTCGCGATATGAAGACCTCGTGCTCGAAGTTTGTCTTTTCTCCACTCGAGTTTCATGATCGATGCTGATGGAAATCCTATATCCAAAATCTTATCGACTAACGTTTATCTTTGAGCATACTTAATAAACGGCTTTTAGATTTTCGTTGATACCCTTGCTTTTAAACATTGAGGACAATGATTCGTTCTAGTCTGGGTATTATCTTCGATTTGATTTGACCGCACTTGTTTATTTTTTTGTCGTATACTCGCAACCCCGTTTCCTTAGAAAATGAGAAAATTTGTGCAAAATTGTGAAAAATTTAAAATTTTGAAGCTTTTGTTAAGTCTTTTTGATTGAAAAGTTTGCTAGTCTCTTAGACAAAAGGCTATAAAATGCGATTCAAGCTTACAAGGCCAAGAATTTGCAAGTTTCCAGTGATTTAAATATGAATTACTTAATTTCATTAGACGAAGCAATTGCTAAGTTAATATATGTTTTGACACCTTGTTGACTTTCCGCTGGTGAGAGTAGGAATAGAATTCTGACTTGACCGGGCGTGTTGAGCCCTAGCTTGTTCCCTTAACCATAGATAATCTAATTATCAGCTAAGCATCCGCGGATCTCATTATTTGAGATTTTAAATTTGTGGAGATCGAGAAATGATAGAGTTACTTATGAGTTTAGATGCTAAACGTGGAGTAGTTGGTTCTCTTTAGAGCCCATCGCAGGTACTTATGGCTTTTTGTTCCCACAAAATTGTTTCACCCCATATTTGCTAATAATATTAGAGATGTTGAGTTTTTGGCGATAGTTAGTTCTTTGTCTTCTTTAGAGAATTCTTGCCCATGATAGTTGGGTACACATCGAGGTCTTGTCGTTGTTACAGTTGTAATAGACAACTGATTCCTGATAGTTTGTGCTATTGTTATAAAAGCCGTAGGTTTGGAGTTTGGCACAAAAATTAACATGAAATAAAGCCCAAATGTTTTAAAATAAAAAAAATACAAAGCTATAAAAGTTGTCATAGACTTCTATAAAAGCAGAGGAAAATCCAAAGTCATAATAAGACTTCTGATTAAACGGTAATCCCGTTGAGTTAGTAGTTGAAAAGACCAAGGGCCTAAATTGCAAAAATGCAAATGTGTTGAAATAGTGTTAAGCCAAACTTCGGATCCGGGAGATGTCTAAATAAAGCTTCTGTGTCTGGACTCGTAGATGAGTTGTCTCGGTCGCCATAAAAAGGATATTCTCCCTAAATCGTGTGAAATTAGGACCTTGATGTGGACCTCATTCTTGTGTGCAATGGTTTTCAAGGGAAGGTGGATAACTAATTAGCGACTTAGCTTTATATCTTTATCTGAATAAAAGTTATCGAAACGAGAAATTTGAAGAAATTCATTTCTCACAAAAAAATAAAAAATCTAGAGGAAAATAGGAAAATGGGAGCAAAAGGTAATTACACAAGTAACTTCCATGGTAGTGTTAGCATCTAGAATCATATTTAACAATGATTTCGATTTTACGTTTAGTTTGGGGACTTGTGAAAAATCAGGAACGATGTATTCTATCCATGGTCACTTCACTGTTGTGTTTTATTCAGTGATCCTAACGTGTCGTTTGAAAAATGTTGGAGTTATTGATCGACATGAAAGTTCAACAAACCGTCACTCATAACCAGAATATGCTTAAGTGTAATATCTATATGTGAAATATAAGGTAAACGGGGAGTTTTAGATTAAGGCCTTTAATCTCTTTTGAGGAATCTTTGCTACTTCTTCATAGGTTTAGTAGAAAGAGATTGAAATCCTTGGTTTTAGAAGTTTGAGTTGATTGCATTGGTAGGACACGACAATGGTCTCCGTCTATATTGGGAGATGATATGTGCTTAAACACATATCTTTTGTTTATCAAAACTGACTCAAAATAACCAAGAAAGAGCCGTTTATTGCTAATATTTGTTGCTTTCTTGAGTTTGTGCTTGTGCAGTGCGGATACGATAAAACACAAAAAGCCAATCGGACGAAAAATGAGCACGAGAGATTAAGAGAGCTAAAGCTGAGCCGGAAGGTCAGAATTATGCATTTGTGAAGATTTCTACTCTCTGAGGATGATTTTTGAAGATATGATCAAAGTTTGCAGGGTATGGAACCAGTCCCTGAACTTTGAGCATTTGGCGGAAATGACCCCTCAAGTTTCAAAAGTTGCAAATCAGTCCCTGATTATTGAAGAATGACAAGATCAACCCTTGGATTAAGTTTTCAGATCTTCATGTTTGGTCCCTGGAAATTGATTTGGCAGTTTGGCCCTTATAAGTTTACATGGATCTAATTTATATCCTAAATCTATTCTTAGCCCATGTTACAAACCCACGGCCCAAACTTGTTACGATGAAACCCAAAACACTATACCCGGTCCGCTATACCGGTTTACCGTTCCCATAACCCACGGTCAAACGGTCAATATAATCGAAATAATATAATAAATCACAGCGCAAAATATACCCCCAATTCAAACCCAGGGTTAGAACCCTAATTTTCCCTCTTATCAAATGAGTAAAATTGGTCCAATTAAGAGTATAACCGTACATCCAGCGACACAAACCGACACACGGATGCCGCTTGCAATCCGTGTGTCTATACAATCCGGCTTCGATTGGGCGAAGGCGTGGTAATCATGATCCAATGGTTGAGATTGCTGGGATGATGTATTAGATGATCCAAGGGACATAAAAGCTCAGAGAAAACACACTTGTATCCTTCCGATCCTTCTCAGACCTCAAGTGTGGTTATGAATACCCCCTTCTTTCATTGTTGTATTCAAGTAAAGTAGGAGTAGGAGTAGTGTAGTACTGAGTAGTTTTATAATTTTCAAATGTCTTAGATTAAATTCAGCTTTGTTGTTTCTATTTTGTACTCAAATTTTATCAATTAAATATTATTAGCTTAAATTTTCATTAAATTAATCTACTTTTCATTATTTCATTTCAGCTTATTGATATTATAATTGGTTATTTGAGCTCTATCAAATCCATTTAGTTGTTTACTCAGAATTTACTCTCATTTTCACTTGGTCAAATAAAGTCAACAAGTTAGAATAATGGTTGAAATGGTTCTGTATTGTTGATCTAAGGATGAAAATGGGTTGATTATGTTGAAATGGGTTGAGATCAGGTTAAGATAGTGATTATTTTTTTATGATAAGCAAGCCATAGTGGTGTTTGTAAGTACTTATTCAATTTCCAGTTTCAATTGCTTGTCTTGTTTGATTAGTCTAATCTGTTAGTAGTAGCTTGTTTGTGTTAAATTAGCTTATTAGAATCTAGTATTAGCTTAATTTAGTCATCTATTTTGTCTACTCTCTAATCTGCATATTTTACTATTTAATGCATAATCGCATATCATTCATTAGATTAGTTTAGTAAGATATTAATGTTAGGATTGGTTCATTTAAGTTGTACTTTAGCATATGAAATCTGAATAGAGGACTAGTTAGGTTTGGTTTTGCATTTTGAGTTGAAATTCTTAACTAGTGTTTGGCATAAAGTAGGAATCTGAGATTTTGGTTAAGTCAGAGGTTAATTTTAGTTGCTTTAGTCACTTTTAGGCATATTAGAGTCATATTGGTCATTAATTTGCTTCACATTTCATTTAAGTCAACTTTGCATTTAATCTAATCCCAAATGCTTATTAGTAGGTTTAGGAGTTAGTTAATTTGCATTGTAGGAATAGATCACTTTAGCTTAGCTGTATTGAGTCATATTACATCTAAAATCATTAGTTTCAATCTGTTCTTGAAGATTGAATTTCAAATTAGTCAAAATCAGAGTTTGTGTTTAAAAGTCAAAATTGAGTTTTCATGTTTTGAACAATTCTTTCTGAATTTGTAACTCATTCATTTCTGGTCTAAACTTAGTGAGATTTTGGGTTTCATAACTTTAGTTGGTGGTGATTTTCAAGATATTTTTAGTTTATTTTTATAAATTTTCTAAAATAGCTTTTGAATTGCTTAAACTAGGTTTCATTTTAGAAAATACCACATTGCACACTCTCGTGATCCTGAGTGTGCATAGGCACTCTCTAGATTAGCATAACTTGTTCATGTTAGTTAGTAATTGGTTGAAATTTGGTACAAGTGTTCTCTATTTGGTAGTCTTAGTTCCCAGTGTTGGTTTCCACTTTGGCTTTTTAGATAAGCTTGTGCTATAGCTTGAAAATAGTTAGTTTGGCTGTTTTGGTACTTAAGTAAAATTGAACCAAATCCGGTTATGTGCATTTAGAGGCTACAGTAGTTCATAATAGTTGATTTATAGTAGATTTAGCATAATTTAGGCTCTGTAATCCTCTGGTCCACTTTGTTTTTAGCTTGTAGCTTATTTTGTCTAGCTTATTCATAAGCTTTTACATCAGTTTCATTATCTCTCACATAAGCCATAGTTTTTATATTTTTCCTAGGTTTAGAATAATATTTTAGATTTTTCCTGAATTTTCATAATTCTTAGTTATCATACTATTTTGATTAAAATTCGCTTTTAAGACTTTTAAATAGCTTTATTACAATTAATTCAGAAAAGGTTCCAAAAATAATTTTTCATTTTTCATAGATTAATATAAATATAAAAAGCAAAAAAATAATTTTTCTAGATTTTTCCTAGTTTAATTTGTAATTTTTTAGCGTTTAAATTAGTTTTAAATAGATTTTAATTCATGTATAATAGAAAATCTTCAAAAAATACAAAATTAGTTTTGAAAAGTCTTTTGAGTTATTTTAGATTTTTTAAAAATAGTTTCATAATTTTCTCATTTATTTTCATAATTGTTAGAATTTTAGATTTTTTTTTAAAAGTTTAAATTTAGTTTTTAATTCAAATAAATTCCAGAAAAATCATAAAAATAGTTTAATTCTTAGTTAATTTTTTAACATCATTCTTAGTTAGAAAGTAATTTTAGATTATTTTTAGGACTTAGAATGTACGTAGTTGAATTTTATTTACGTTTCATTTAATACTTTTTTAAGTATAATTGCGTATTAGGATTTCCCGTAGTGTAATTTCCTTTTATGCTTCCCTTGCCCGTAGTTTAGATATAGTATTATCCTCTTTTCCCATTCAAATCCCGATAATCGAGACGTGAGTTGGAAATTCCATTCAACCCTCGTTCGAAATCCGTCTGCTCAAACCTAACACGTTTGAGTTACCCGTAATACTACACAACTTCTTATTATTGATCTCTTCCGGAGGAATCATTTTAAGCCGCTGCCGGGGAGGGCTTGTAGCGAGTTTTCGTATTCCGTCTCGAATCTCGTGCATTTGAAGATCCTTCCCCGAGTGAAGTTACCGTCGTTTTTGTATATATATCTTTTTCAAAAAACCCAAAAACATCTAAAAAACCAAAACATTCTTCCTAGAGTGTTTACAAAACCAAAAAAATTAAAAAAACAAACAAAACAAACGCGAACGTTAATTGTTACGTCGGCTCACTCGGAAGTACAACCTATACACGGGGTATAAGGAAAGTCTTGACATTAAATTGCAGTCTGAAGAACGATCCACTCTTCGTTCCCGCTCCGCTGCGCGTATTTTTGAGAGCTACCGAGCACCGGTTGACGTGAAGGTTACAAAAATATTGTGTTTTCAAATTATAAAAACCCAAAAAGATTTTCCTTTTCAAAATTTGTTTTAAAAACCCAAAAATATTCTTCTTTATCCTCTAAATTCTTTTCTTTTACCCTCTATATGTTTGATTCCCATGGAAACAATCAATTATCGTCATTGTTTCCATTGCAAAGGCCGTATGAAGAGATTGTTGTTGTTTGAATCCACAATGTGTATGTGAGATGTGGACACCCGGTTCTAAAAATCTTGCTATTGGTGCGACTTAGCCGACAAACAATCTCTCGATGACTTTAAAAGTTTTTCTGACCATCCACCACAACCCGAGATATGTTCTTATCATCGTTGCCTTCATTGCAAAGCGTATGGAAGAAAATCAATATCGATGTTTGAAATGTATTTGCGACTGGTGCGGAAATAATTGTCGAGATGGATTTTGTGATGTATGCCAGAATTTTATCAATCCAAATCCAGATCTCGCCCGTCTTTATGCACGGCTAGAACAAAAGAGTGCTCTTTATACTGACATAATTGGAGAACCTTCGATTCCTACTCCTTCTCCGGTGAGGGAAATGGAATATGTTTCTGAACCAGAGGTGAATCCCATTCAAGAACCAGAGCCTATCACGAAAATGGTGGAAATCGCTAACTCTTATCCGGATAATTCTTCGATTTACCAGCTCTTGTGCATATGGTGTAGCGGACCCGAATATGGTGGGAATTTTCCGCTTGTAGCAATGGAAAATCTGGAACCGAGTTTCACCACAATCCTTACAATGAGACATCCTATTTTCCTAACCAACCTCTGTACCATGAGCCGGAATCATACTCTTGTGAGTACTGTGGTGGTCCTCACCAAGGTTTTCAATGTCAAGTTCAATTTAACAACTCAACCTTTGGTTATGAACCTTACCCGTATTCGTCACAACAATCATATTGTTGTGAGTATTGTGGAGGTCCGCACGTTAATTCCGATTGTCAGATGCAAAATCCGATTGTTTACGAGCAAGTTCCTTGTAACAATTACGATTATCCTTATAACCCACCTCTACAATACCAAGAAGTTCAACCACAACCTTCACTAATGTCTAATCCCAATATCGGAAATAATGAGTGATCTTAAGAATCTTCTTGATAAATTTACCCACGGAAAAGAATATCCTCCTCAGAAGACCATAATTATTAGTGAAGAATCCGCAAAGTGATCCAACATCGTCCAACTACCTATTACAATGATTCGATTCGATGACAATTATACTCCTCCGAGTGGCAATCCCACTCCGTTTTGAGCCTTTCATTTCCGACCCTTCCCCTTCACTCACGCCGGTTGAGAGAAGTGACGTCGTTTTGGAAGAGGTCGATGATCATATTTCTACGGACATCGTTGAACCCGTTGATTCTCTCATAATGGGGGATGAGCAACTTAGTACTATTCCGAAACGAAGTGTCTAGTGTTGAGGTCCTTATCCCAATCCCAAGAGAGTCTGGGGTTGTTGTTGATATTTGTGATGAACCTTCTCTTGATATTTCTAACGATCATGATGAGATGTTCTCTGATTCCGATAACGATTCTTATGGAGACATCGATTTCGTCGACGATTTACCGTCTGAGCCCGTCATTATTGAAGAAGAAAACGATTTTGAGCACGAAGTTGAAGATATTGAGCCGATGATATTCGTCGAGAATGAAGCACTACGTCAAACATTGTTGAATGTTAATCTTCTCATTTCTAAGATTGAAGCCCTAAAAGATAATTCAAGTTCGCATCCTATCTCCGTTAAAGATAGTGATTTCTCTCCTGAGCTTGAGACCTTCCGATTTGATGAAGAAGAGATTGGAAGTCCCACTATTGTCGATGTTTATCCCATTCTTGAGCGATTCTAATTCGAGGTTTATATGAGCAAGGTTTTGAACGATATTTCCGATAATTCGACGAATGACCCCGATCATTGAGAATGTGATTCTCCTCACTTTTGATGACCCAATACCACAGGTATTGAGGATGTTGTTGATCCCAGGGGATATGGTTGTTCTTGATGGTTTTATTGACTCCCTTTCTCGACAAGTCTACCATCCTTTATCCTGGGCGACATGTGAGGACAAAATCTTTAAACCCGGGATATGCATTGATGAGCCTTTTGTTAAAATCATTTTTGGAGATAAGGATCCTCGATGGATGCCTTCATTTGTGAGCCTAAACCTCTTATCCTTTACCATGAGCTCCCATTTTCTTTGGAGTATCCTCATGTTGATCCGTCATCCTTTTGTCCGCCCGCTAAACCACCGGATGATGGATCCTTCTTACATCATATGCCTTATCCACCCATTTTCTTCTCCACCCAACCCACCCAGTCTCATTCTTTCGGGAATGAGGACACCGTTTTTGACCCCGGTATCTCTACCATTTTCTTCCCCAAGGACAAATGAATTCGGGGACGAGTCAGGCTAGCGGCTCGGTGACCAAAAAACAAGTAGCGCCGTGGGAGCACCCCATGCTTATCTCTATCTTCTTTCTATTTTCTAATAAGTGACGTGAAGGGGTTAGCCTCTTCGATTTCTCGTGTTTGGTTGTTTGTGGTGTTGTGTGTAGGATTTCGCGATATGAAGACCTCGTGCTCGAAGTTTGTCTTTTCTCCACTCGAGTTTCATGATCGATGCTGATGGAAATCCTATATCCAAAATCTTATCGACTAACGTTTATCTTTGAGCATACTTAATAAACGGCTTTTAGATTTTCGTTGATACCCTTGCTTTTAAACATTGAGGACAATGATTCGTTCTAGTCTGGGTATTATCTTCGATTTGATTTGACCGCACTTGTTTATTTTTTTGTCGTATACTCGCAACCCCGTTTCCTTAGAAAATGAGAAAATTTGTGCAAAATTGTGAAAAATTTAAAATTTTGAAGCTTTTGTTAAGTCTTTTTGATTGAAAAGTTTGCTAGTCTCTTAGACAAAAGGCTATAAAATGCGATTCAAGCTTACAAGGCCAAGAATTTGCAAGTTTCCAGTGATTTAAATATGAATTACTTAATTTCATTAGACGAAGCAATTGCTAAGTTAATATATGTTTTGACACCTTGTTGACTTTCCGCTGGTGAGAGTAGGAATAGAATTCTGACTTGACCGGGCGTGTTGAGCCCTAGCTTGTTCCCTTAACCATAGATAATCTAATTATCAGCTAAGCATCCGCGGATCTCATTATTTGAGATTTTAAATTTGTGGAGATCGAGAAATGATAGAGTTACTTATGAGTTTAGATGCTAAACGTGGAGTAGTTGGTTCTCTTTAGAGCCCATCGCAGGTACTTATGGCTTTTTGTTCCCACAAAATTGTTTCACCCCATATTTGCTAATAATATTAGAGATGTTGAGTTTTTGGCGATAGTTAGTTCTTTGTCTTCTTTAGAGAATTCTTGCCCATGATAGTTGGGTACACATCGAGGTCTTGTCGTTGTTACAGTTGTAATAGACAACTGATTCCTGATAGTTTGTGCTATTGTTATAAAAGCCGTAGGTTTGGAGTTTGGCACAAAAATTAACATGAAATAAAGCCCAAATGTTTTAAAATAAAAAAAATACAAAGCTATAAAAGTTGTCATAGACTTCTATAAAAGCAGAGGAAAATCCAAAGTCATAATAAGACTTCTGATTAAACGGTAATCCCGTTGAGTTAGTAGTTGAAAAGACCAAGGGCCTAAATTGCAAAAATGCAAATGTGTTGAAATAGTGTTAAGCCAAACTTCGGATCCGGGAGATGTCTAAATAAAGCTTCTGTGTCTGGACTCGTAGATGAGTTGTCTCGGTCGCCATAAAAAGGATATTCTCCCTAAATCGTGTGAAATTAGGACCTTGATGTGGACCTCATTCTTGTGTGCAATGGTTTTCAAGGGAAGGTGGATAACTAATTAGCGACTTAGCTTTATATCTTTATCTGAATAAAAGTTATCGAAACGAGAAATTTGAAGAAATTCATTTCTCACAAAAAAATAAAAAATCTAGAGGAAAATAGGAAAATGGGAGCAAAAGGTAATTACACAAGTAACTTCCATGGTAGTGTTAGCATCTAGAATCATATTTAACAATGATTTCGATTTTACGTTTAGTTTGGGGACTTGTGAAAAATCAGGAACGATGTATTCTATCCATGGTCACTTCACTGTTGTGTTTTATTCAGTGATCCTAACGTGTCGTTTGAAAAATGTTGGAGTTATTGATCGACATGAAAGTTCAACAAACCGTCACTCATAACCAGAATATGCTTAAGTGTAATATCTATATGTGAAATATAAGGTAAACGGGGAGTTTTAGATTAAGGCCTTCTTAATCTCTTTTGAGGAATCTTTGCTACTTCTTCATAGGTTTAGTAGAAAGAGATTGAAATCCTTGGTTTTAGAAGTGTGAGTTGATTGCATTGCGTAGGGACACGACAATGGTCTCGTCTGGGGTATTTTGATATGTGCTTAAACACATATCTTTTATTTATCAAAACTGACCCAAAATAAGCAAGAAAGAGCCGTTTATTGCTAATATTTGTTGCTTTCTTGAGTTTGTGCTTGTGCAGGTACGGATACGATAAAACACTCAAAAAGAAGTCAAATCAGACGAAAACCGAGCACGAGACATTAAGAGAGCTAAAGCTGAGCCGGAAGGTCAGAATTATGCATTTGTGAAGATTTCTACTCTTTGAGGATGATTTTTGAAGATTTGATCAAAGTTTGCAGAATTGTCAGAACAGTCCCCGAACTTTGAGCATTTGGCGTAAATGACCCTCAAGTTTCAAAGTTGCAAATACGTCCCCTGGATTATTGAAGAATGACAAGATCAACCCTTGGATTAAGTTTTCAGATTTTCATGTTTGGTCCCTGGAAATTCTGATTTGGCAGTTTTGGCCCTTATAAGTTTACATGGATCTAATTTATATCCTAAATCTATTCTTAGCCCATGTTACAAACCCACGGCCCAAACTTGTTACCCGGTCCAAACCCAAAACACTATACCCGGTCCGCTATACCCGGTTTTACCCGTTCCCACTTAACCCACGGTCAAACGGCCAATATAATCGAAATAATATAATAAATCACACGCGCCAAAATATACCCCCAATTCAAACCCAGGGTTAGAACCCTAATTTCCCCTCTTATCGAATGAGTAAAATTGGTCCAATTAAGGGTATAACCGTACATCCACTGACACAAACCTGACACACGGATGCCAGCTTGGCAATCCGTGTGTCACATACATCAATCCCTGGCTTCTGATTGGACGAAGGTATGTGGTAATCATGATCCAATGGTTGAGATTGCTGGGATGATGTATTAGATGATCCAAGGGACATAAAAGCTCAGAGAAAACACACTTGTATCCTTCCAGATCCTTCTCAAGACCTCAAGCGTGGCTATAAATACCCCCTTCTTTCATTGTTGTATTCAAGTAGAGTAGGAGTAGTGTAGAGAGTAGCTTCTGAGTAGTTTTATAATTTTCAAATGTCTTAGATTAAATTCAGCTTTGTTGTTTCTATTTTGTACTCAAATTTTATCAATTAAATATTATTAGCTTAAATTTTCATTAAATTCGAATCACTGTTTCATTATTTCATTTCAGCTTATTGATATTATAATTGGTTATTTGAGCTCTTATCAAATCCATTTCAGTTGTTTACTCAGAATTTACTCTCATTTTCACTTGGTCAAATAAAGTCAACAAGTTAGAATAATGGTTGAAATGGTTCTGTATTGCTGATCTAAGGATGAAAATGGGTTGATTATGTTGAAATGGGTTGACATCAGGTTAATATAGTGGTTATTTTTTATGATAAGCAAGCCATAGTGGCTGGACGTTTGTAAGTACTTATTCAATTTCCAGTTTCAATTGCTTGTACTGTTTGATTAGTCTAATCTGTTAGTAGTAGCTTGTTTGTGTTAAATTAGCTTATTAGAATCTAGTATTAGCTTAATTTAGTCATCTATTTTGTCTACTCTCTAATCTGCATATTTTACTATTTAATCTGCATAATCTGCATATCATTCATTAGATTAGTTTAGTAAGATATTAATGTTAGGATTGGTTCATTTAAGTTGTACTTTAGCATATGAAATCTGAATAGAGGACTAGTTAGGTTTGGTTTTGCATTTTGAGTTGAAATTCTTAACTAGTGTTTGGCATAAAGTAGGAATCAGATTTTGGTTGTCGAGAGGTTAATTTTAGTTGCTTTAGTCACTTTTAGGCATATTAGAGTCATATTGGTCATTAATTTGCTTCACATTTCATTTAAGTCAACTTTGCATTTAATCTAATCCCAAATGCTTATTAGTAGGTTTAGGAGTTAGTTAATTTGCATTGTAGGAATAGATCACTTTAGCTTAGCTGTATTGAGTCATATTACATCTAAAATCATTAGTTGCAATCTGTTCTTGAAGATTGAATTTCAAATTAGTCAAAATCAGAGTTTGTGTTTAAAAGTCAAAATTGAGTTTTCATGTTTTGAACAATTCTTTCTGAATTTGTAACTCATTCATTTCTGGTCTAAACTTAGTGAGATTTTGGGTTTCATAACTTTAGTTGGTGGTGATTTTCAAGATATTTTTAGTTTATTTTTATAAATTTTCTAAAATAGCTTTTGAATTGCTTAAACTAGGTTTCATTTTCTGAAAATACCCTGTGCACACTCTCAGTCATCGAAAGTGTGCACAGGCCTTCTCATGAGCATAACTTGTTCATGTTAGTTAGTAATTGGTTGAAATTTGGTACAAGTGTTCTCTGACTGGTAGTCTTAAGTTCCCAAGTGTTGGTTTCCACTTTGGCTTTTTAGATAAGCTTGTGCTATAGCTTGAAAATAGTTAGTTTGGCTGTTTTGGTACTTAAGTAAAATTGAACCAAATCCTGGTTATGTGCATTTCAGAGGCTTACAGTAGTTCATAATAGTTGATTTATAGTAGATTTAGCATAATTTAGGATCTGTAATCCTCTGGTCCACTGTTTTAGCTTGTAGCTTATTTTGTCTAGCTTATTCATAAGCTTTTACATCAGTTTCATTATCTCTCACATAAGCCATAGTTTTTATATTTTTCCTAGGTTTAGAATAATATTTTAGATTTTTCCTGAATTTTTCATAATTTTTAGTTACTGTTTACTATTTTTCTTGATTAAAATCAGTTTTTAAGACTTTTTAAATAGCTTTTATTACAATTAATTCAGAAAAGGTTCCAAAAAATAAATTTTCATTTTTCATAGATTAAGATAAATATAAAAAGCCAAAAAAATATTTTTCTAGATTTTTCCTAGTTTAATTTGTAATTTTTAGCATTTAAATTAGTTTTAAATAGATTTTAATTCATAGAAAATAAAAAAATCTTCAGAAAAATACAAAATTAGTTTTGAAAAGAGAGATGATTTGTACACTTCACTAATTTATTTGTACACTCAAAATGTTTGTGTGATGACCATTATACCCTTAGTATAGGGAAGTGATTTGAACACTCCACTAAGTGATGTAAGGGTACAAATGACATAACACAAATATTTTGAGTGTGCAAATCAAATGATAGAGTGTACAAATCACTTACCTTTTGAAAAGACTTTTGAGTTATTTTAGATTTTTGAAAAATAGTTTCATAATTTTCTCATTTATTTTCATAATTGTTAGAATTTTAGATTTGTTTTTAAAAGTTTAAATTTAGTTTTTAATTCAAATAAATTCCAGAAAAATCATAAAAATTAGTTTTAATTCTTAGTTAATTTTCTAATATCATTCTTAGTTAGAAAGTAATTTTATATTATTTTTAGGACTTAGAATAGACGTAGTTGCATTTTATTTACGTTTCATTTAATACGTTTTAGTATAATTTGCGTATTTAGGATTTCCCGTAGTGTAATTTCCCTTTTATGCTTCCCTTGCCCCGTAGTTTAGATAATAGCATATTATCCCCTTTTCCCATTCAAATCCCGATAATCGAGACGTGAGTTGGAAATTCCATTCAACCCTCGTTCGGAACGATCTCGGTGCTCAAACCTAACACGTTTGAGTTACCCGTAATACTACACAACTTCTTATTATTGATCTCTTTCCGGAGGAATCAGGAGACTTTCATGCGAACGAGGGGACTGCTCCGTGCATGTTGGTCGACTTATCAAGTTTACGAGGGGACTGCTCTGTGTATGTTGGGAGACTTATCATCGACTTATCATGCGAACGAGGGGACTGCTCACTGTATGTTGGGAGACTTATCATCGTCTTAAGTATAACACAATGAAGTATAACGCAATCAAGTATAACGCAATCAAGTATAATGCAATCAAGTATAACGCAATCAAGTATAATGCAATCAAGTATAATGCTTTGAGTATTTGTAAAAAGTATAAAGCAAATGTTTGAGCATGTATCTCCCCCAAAGAGTTTGTAAAACAATTAAGTGGGTAAAAGTGGGGCTACAAACTCACCTTAATAAATGTGATATCCAATGTATAACGAATCGATGGATAAGCCGAGAAACCTCGACGCGCAACCTAGAATATGTTTTGAGTCTTAGGTTCTAAAATAATGATGTGAATGTATAAACATAACTTATATAGTTATTACATCAATTATGCTTGGATACTTAACATTTGTGAAGTGGTATAAGTGTTTACGTTTCTTATATTTAAGTTTTCCCCGTCTAAATCTACCCGTTACTTCTAAACCGTAAATCATCACGACTCGATTTTTATGTCTTCGGAAAGGTAATAGATAGTACTAAACAGATTAGTGGGCCCTACTTTCCCAGAAATTATTTAACTAATGTGAAATTACAAATTTACCCTTGAATGTACTAGTTATTTCAATCAGCAGCAAACTGTTTCACGGTTTTGGTCATAAGTCGAGTTCTACAACTCCGTTTAACACACGGCCAGCGGTCACGTTCAAGTTAGGGTGTTAGCCACAACTTTTATTCTTTGACCAACAGTTGGTTATATGCAAGTTTTATGAGTTTTACCCGTTTGAAATCTGTTACTCAGATTTGGACACGTTTAGCCGGTTTGGCTCTAGTTTGTTCATCGGGATGAGTTACGGCACGTGCCACCCGGAAAAATGACCACAAGACATAGATATATAATCCTATGTTATTACCTAAGTTTTTCAGTCGACGAATTTTACCCAGTAACTATGTTTACAGCCCCTGGCCAGTTTCTGTTTTGCAAAACTAGTCCTGTTGACGGTTTCTAGTGTTTTAATGCATTTATCCAAGCACAATCAACCATAATAAGCATATAGAACATGTAACATACCTAAAATACTAGTATATACAGTAAGTAAATGATAACATAAGAGTTTGCTTACAATCCTTGTGATGAAACAAATCAAGAACTAAGAACTAGGACACTAAAACCTAAATCCTTTCAATATGAACCCGAGCTTCCAAATCCTTAACACATCATGCTAACCCTTGTGAAAACTATATGAATTCAGCCCTAATACCCTTTTGTAGCTCTTAATTCAACCATGGAATCACCAAATAAACACTAGTTTCATGTAAGGAATAACTAGGCCTTGAACTTTGATATATAACTTGTAGTTTGAAGATTAAAGAATCATGGTGTTGTGAATTAAGGGTGGCTCGTTTATGGAGATCAAGAAGGAAGTGAAATGAATGTGTTCTAGTCATTTGAATGTGTTTATATAGGAAGGATGAGGAGGTTACTTTCCTTAGGATATTTCTAAGACTTAAGTCTTAAGATTAAGTCTTAAGACTTAAGTAATTTGCACATGTATGTGGCTAATAAATTCAATACTTATCACTAAGACAACAAGGCTTGATGAATCACTAAAATTTCGTTCATGCTCTATCTTGGATGACTAGGTATGAATTTTGATGTTATCTTGATTTTTTTGAGTCGTTTGGTCCCGTTAATCGTTAACTCTAAGTCGGAAAGTCACGAAACTTAAAACCGGGTGTCCTAAAAATATGAAACTTATAAAAATGTTAAATCATATTAATATAACCTACCTTAGCTTATTAAATGATTGATAAATTTGACGGAGCACGTAAACGCTATTAAAACCTAAAATGGTAAGATATTTAAGAAGAGAATTTCAATTTGACTTCTCTTAGTGAGATATTTTGTAAGATTTTTAACTAGATATTATCTAAATAATATCTAGTTGATGACTAGGTATATGACTTGGCAAGGTAAATAAAATGTATTAGTCAAAAGGTGGCGCGGGTATCGGGAGTGAATAGTAAAAAGTGAATAGTAAATTCTCGAAAATGCGAATTGTTACAGTACCTACCCCTTAAAAGAGAACTTCGTCCCAATTTTCTGTTGATGTTCACTACTTACAGTGTGCATAGTCTAAGGAATTTCGTCAATGCTCATGTATATGGGTTCCTCACCCAACTATTTACGTTCTTGTGCTATCGTGACCATTTTCCATCCTAAATACATGCTCTCTTATGGTTAGGTTTGATGAGGCAAGCTTTCCCATTCTCGAGCAAAACCCTCAAAAGACTTTTAGGTAACCGATTTTTACTTAATGTCACAACTCATCAAAAAAATAATTACCATATGAAGCTAAATCGGTTTAAGTAACAACTTGTTTCTAGCTTGATCTTTGCAGCTCATCAAACAAGAACTGCACCGGATCAAACCGAAACAAGTGGTTTGAATAAAATCTTTTGAAAATTTGGCTCGATTACGGAATTGCTTACACATATAAGACTACTACTCCCTTCATTGCATGATTCTTCCTGAATTAGACATAGGATCGGCTATGTATATTTAGGAGTAACTATGCAATGCTTGACTAATCGACTCATGATGTTCGGTGTTTCATTTAGTTCATAGAAATCTCTCTTAGGTGCTAAAATTATGAAAAAGTCTAAAGTGTGCAAGGCGATAGGGAGGAAGGTCTCAACGTATATGGTAGTTATAGTCTAGGCTCTAAATGCAACCTAGTTCTCTATAGCAAATTCTCTAATACCAATCTTTAACACCCACAAAATACCGCAGCGGAAGATTGTGTCATTGGGGTGCTACTTCATAATACAAAGTACAAGTTATAGAAAATGACCTCTAAATGAGACATTTTGAAAAGTTACCATTCGATTAATGAAATCAGAGTTACAAACAATGAGGTCCCAAAGTATAATATATAAATGTTTACAAAATGTTTCGAATGGTGTAACAACTCGCACTTTTCCAGATATTCGTTTTCGATAAAATTCGTCTGTTTTTCATTTACGAACTTCCCTGAGCTTATTTGTCGAAAAACAAGAAGTTATCTCTGAAGCGTAAAAGTTGGACACAACGCTGCGACTGGCACAACCGTCAAATTGTTTTGATTTGATATCATTTACGAGAAATGGGTCATGTAAATACTAGTTTTGATCAGAAAAATTTTTCTAAACGCAATGGCGCTATTTTCGTGAGTCGAATCGATCGACAGTTCAAATATGTCCAACTCTAAATCATGAAAGTTTACAATAATACTTAAACCGCCTCTGTGATAACATTTTCACCATCCCCTTAACTTTATAAAAGTGTCATTTTGTTTCTCCTCAAAAAATATATATATATATATATATATATAAAATAAAAATAAAAACTGATTTTGGGAGAGTATATAAACATATCAAAAATCAGTTTTAGGGTTAAAAACTCATTTGAGTGAAACCCTAGCCACTCACTACTTCCTTCTCCTCTCCCACTCAACTCGCCTCCGCCGACCACCTTCAGCCAGCACGCCCACCCTCTTGGTCGCCGCTCCACCTTCATCTCAACCACTTCACCACCCTCGTGTTTAAGACCCATGGTACATGAAGGATGACTGGGGCTCGTTTGGTTCGGATAGGGCACCACAACTCGACGTCGTATCTCGCCACCATACGCTTACCGCCACCATCTTTTTTTTCTCGTCTCTTTCTTTCTCGGTTTCGATGGTAAGCAAGACCCACATTTGTTTTATCTTAATCTTGTGTTAAAACTTTCGTGGAATTTAAAACTAAAACAAGTTTTGGAAACGATTTTCTGTGATGAAATTGAGTGTTAAACAAAACAAAATGACGCGGTTAATAGTTTGTGTGGTAAACGAGTCGGGTTAATGAAATCGGGTCGGTCGGGCTGCACGACCCGGTGAGTCTCGGATCACTGGGATCGCTTTTGTTGCATTGCTTTTGGTCACCGGTTTCGTGATATATCTTCGTGGTAAGAACTTTAGGCGAGTGCTTGTTGATTCATTTTGGATTCTAGTCAGTTTATACCCGGTTCATATCACGGTTTTGATTTGGATTTGTACTCGTTAGATGTTATTTTAGTTGTTATAGTTTTATTTCCAGCATCATTGTTCAAGATGTTATAAATATTGGTGTCGAATTGAATTTGAACCCTGTTAGGAATCGGATTGTGACTACGCAGTCACGGACTTGGTTCAAGTTGGGTAATTTATTGTTGTTCTCGGTCAGTTGCGACATGGCGTGGTTAGTGTTGTGGGTATTTTTCCGGGTTGTCTAACCATGTCCTTGTTTTCCGAATTGAGTAAGGTGAGTATTTGATGCTTGATATGATTTTATCGTGGTTTTTAAGGAGCTTGTTGGATTCGGATTGGTCTTGATACCCTTTTTGTTTGTTTAATTTCGGCACGTGACTCACGGAAGTCACGTCAAGGCTACGCTTTTCCAAAGTGTAAGGATTAGTTGGATTTAATTCGATTGGAGTTGGTTTTGGATGAATGGACTTGGCGTGTGTTTGGTTGCCTAAAGCTACATGGGTTCTAATTGAGTCGCCGTGACTCACGGAGACACGGCTAGGTTTATTTTGTTTGGTTAATTTGTGTCATTTATTTATTTATGTTTCGTGATGGTTTCGGCTAAAGTTAATTGAAAAGGGAAAATGATAACAATAACTAAAAAGATAAACATAGTTAAGGGAATATATTGCAACACTTGAGGCTTTGATTTATTGGACTCGTTTATAAGCATTATGACATTATTATATTGTTGGACAAGGATTGGACGATTGGATTTAATTTATTAGTTATTTGGACATTATGGACCTTTTAGTACACGCGACGGAAGGGTATGTTACTCATAAGAGCTTAACATATCTGGACCCGAACTATACGAACGGTCGATAAAACTAAACAACTAATATATACGCGAATAATATGTTCAATCAGATATTACAAATTGTAACATTTGACGAATTGAGAAACTTAACGATAAATTTTGTATTATTCAAGAGTCATTATGACTTGGAAATGTCTTGTAAATGGACACTTCATGCCGAATAAATTTTTTTATAAAACATAAATCATTTATGATTTCTTTAAATATCCTAAACGTTTTTAAAACTTATACGTTTTGACGATATATCAACTATTTTGGAAGAAAATGGGTAAATGCCGAAACTTATCAATTGACTTACTTGCTTGTCATAGTTACGCGGTCTTTAGTTCCCCGACTTTTTCCTGGCTGCCATTCACGCGAGTTGAGTCTTGGTCAATTCTATTGACTATTCCTCATAATATACCGATATATATTATGCTTTGGTGTGAGTTACTTGTGGCGTGAGTTGTATGTCGAGTCGTTGTTTTCTTACCACCACACGAAACGTTAAAACTAAACTTTTGAGATGTTGATAATGGATTTTTGGAAACATTTGATACGGTATTCCACGAAAACTAAGACACATTGTCTTCGAAATTCATTTGCTTTGCTAGATCTATTCTGAGATAGCAAATTTCTATTAGATTGCGCCGATGTCGTACTTATTGAGCTGTACTTTTGGATATCGTTGTGCCTTTCTTGTGAGATTGCTGTGCTTTGCTCACTAATGCCTGCCATGATTCTTGCTGCTTCGACGAGGTGAGTTCATGGCCCCTACGTTACTTGTTTTTAAATTGTTGGGGAGAATACATGCTCGTTTTTATTAAATGCAAATGTTCGATTATTTGAATAATGGTTGTTACTTGGTTTGATGAAATGCGTGATTTGGTTTAAATATGTTTTATGTGGACACAAGTGTTTGAAAACTATTTTGATTGGACCTGGAAATGTTTTGTAAGCTATTACGTGCTAGGTTAAGGTTAGAAACCCAAGCGTTGTTATGAATTGTTACATCCCGGCTCGGATGGTGCGAATGTTATGGATAGATCTTTTGGGAATGGCCACCCGTCGGACTTTGGTTGCCCAACTTGCCAAGGACTTTACTTGGATTTGTGGATGCACCAACTTGCCATGACGTATAACATGTCGTTTGTTAGTGTGTTTAGAGATAGTCACGGCTCGTGCTATCTAGTAATGGTTTCATGACTTAGCCTGCATAGTTGTTAATGCGTGAACTATATTCGTAGTGTTTGATTTTATATGGTCCAAGTGGTTGTTTATGAACTATTTTGCGGATAAATGTTTTGATACTATGAATTAGGCAGGGTATGCCTAGATTAAATTTGACTTGTTTATGAGAAATGAGTTGCACTTGAAAACCCCGTGTCCACCTTTTACTTTTTGCTTAAAGGCAACCTTTTTCGCGACATTGTGGGGCCACCAATGATCGAAAGGATCTTTGAACTCGCAAATACTTTTATGAAAACCTATGAACTCACCAACCTCGTGTTGACATTTTTAGCATGTATTCTCAGGTATTGAGGCGATTGTTTACTTTGGATGCGCAGGCAATGGCATGGCATGGTCATAGAACGACTGATATTTGTATTTGGGGACCGTTTATTTATTATGGCCTATTTCCGCATTAAATTTTATTGTAAACATTGATTTTATTAAATAAATGAGTTTTCTTAAGAAAAACCTTTTACTCTATGCTTGTGTTGTGATACCGATTAGTAGCACCCAAAACTTGTATGCTTCCGCTAAAACCCGATTTTTGAGGATGTTACAAATGGTAAATACAAATGTATAAAGTCTTCAAAACATGTCGTGCGACTCTGTGCTTCAAACTCTAGCTATTGCCTTATGACCTGAGATAAACATGCTAAAAAGTGTCAACACAATGGTTGGTGAGTTCATAGAGTTTGTTTAACATGTAAAGCCTTTAAAGAATGTTCACACATCAATGGCATTGTAAATCCACCAGTTCAAGTTCATGTACAAAACTTTCAACCTTGTGTTTACAACCCCTGCTAAAATATAGTACATTTATAGTCAAGCACACCTGAGACATAATAGTTCACATTATTGCACTTAGTGTTGCTCCGTCTATATTGGGAGACTTTCATGCGAACGAGGGGACTGCTCCGTGTATGTTGAGAGACTTATCATCGACTTATCAAGTTTACGAGGGGACTGCTCCGTGTATTTTGGGAGACTTATCATCGACTTATCATGTGAACGAGAGGACTGCTTCGTATATGTTGGGAGACTTATCATCGTCTTAAGTATAACACAATCAAGTATAACGCAATCAAGTATAATGCAATCAAGTACAATGCTTTGAGTATTTGTAAAAAGTATAAAGCAAATGTTTGAGCATGTATCTCCCCCAAAGAGTTTGTAAAACAATTAAGCGAGTAAAAGTGGGGCTTCGAACTCACCTTAATAAATGTGATATCCAATGTATAACGAATCGATGGATAAGCCGAGAAACCTCTGCGAGCAACCTAGAATATGTTTTGAGTCTTAGGTTCTAAAATAATGATGTGAATGTATAAACATACCTTATTTAGTTATTACATCAATTATGCTTGGATACTTAACATTTGTGAAGTGGTATAAGTGTTTACGTTTCTTATATTTAACTTTTCCCCGTCTAAATCTACCTGTTACTTCTAAACCGTAAATGATCACGACTCGATTTTTATGTCCTCGGAAAGGTAATTGATAGTACTAAACAGATTAGTGGGCCCTACTTTCCCAGAAATTATTTAACTAATGTGAAATTACCAATTTACCCTTCAATGTACTAGTTATTTCAATTAGCAGCAAACTGTCTCACGGATTTGGTCATAAGTCGAGTTCTACGACTCCGTTTAATGTACGGCCAGCGGCCACGTTCAAGTTAGGGTGTTAGCTACAACTTTTATTCTTTGACCAACAGTTGGTTATACGCAAGTTTTATGAGGTTTACCCGTTTGAAATCTCTTACTCAGATTTGGACACGTTTAACTGTTTTGGCTCTAGTTTATTCATCGGGATGAGTTACGGCACGAGCCACCCGGAAAAATGACCACAATACATAGATATATAATACTATGTTATTACCTAAGTTTTTCAGTCCACGAATTTTACCCAGTAACTACGTTTACAAGCCCTGTCCAGTTTCTGTTTTGCAAAACTAGTCCTTTTGACGGTTTCTAGTGTTTTAATCCATTTATCCAAGGACAATCAACCATAATAAGCATATAGAACATGTAACATACCTAAAATACTAGTATATACGGTAAGTAAATGATAACATAAGATTTTGCTTACAATCCTTGTGATGAAACAAATCAAGAACCAAGAACTAAGAAACTAAAACCTAAATCCTTTCAATATGAACCCGAGCTTCCAAATCCTTAACACATCATGCTAACCCTTGTGAAAAATATACGAATTCAGCCCTAGTACCCTTGTGTAGCTCTTAATTCAACCATGGAATCACCAAATAAACACTAGTTTCATGTAAGGAATAACTAGGCCTTGAACTTTGATATATAACTTGTAGTTTGAAGATTGAAGAATCATGGTGTTGTGAATTAAGGGTGGCTCGTTTATGGAGATCAAGAAGGAAGAGAAATGCATGTTTTCTAGTCATTTGAATGTGTTTATATAGGAAGGATGAGGAGGTTACTTTCTTTAGGATATTTCTAAGACTTAAGTCTTAAGTTTAAGTGTTAAGACTTAAGTAATTTGCACATGTATGTGGCTAATAAATTCAATAATTATCACTAAGACAACAAGGCTTGAGGAATCACTAAAATTTCGTTCATTCTGTATCTTGGATGACTAGGTATGAATTTTGATATTATCTTGATTTTACGGAGTCAGTTTTGGTCCCGGTAATCGTTAACTCTAAGTCAGAAAGTCACGAAACTTAAAACCGGGTGTCCTAAAAATATGAAACTTATAAAAATGTTAAATCATATTAATATAACCTACCTTAGCTTATTAAATTATTGATAAGTTTGACGGAGCACGTAAACGCTATTAAAACCTAAAATGGTAAGATATTTAAGAAGAGAATTTCAATTTGACTTCTCTTAGTGAGATATTTTGTAAGATTTTTAACTAGATATTATCTAAATAATATCTAGTTGATGACTAGGTATATGACTTGGCAAGGTAAATAAAATGTATTAGTCAAAAGGTGGCGCGGGTATCGGGAGTGAATAGTAAATTCTCAAAAATGTGAATTGTTACAATGATTTTCTTTAATTAAATGTTAATGCTGTCAGCATGCGGTTGTGAATTGAATTCTTAATATTGATCAGCTGCAACCGTCCAAATGTTCCTACAAACAATAGTTTGCAATAAAACACACGAAAGTGTCTTTGTTCACTTTCGTTGAATACATTTGCAAGAACCACGGTTTCCCGTTGATCAGTATAAATACTGCCTGTGATCAGGTAGAATTTTGAAGAATCTCCTTGACAGGGTTTCGCAGCTTGATCTAGCCGTTCTCAAACCGGAGCGTCCCAAAGTACACAACACGGAGTGAGGGAACCAGCGAATTGAGATTCACTGATTGATGAAAAATTGATTTGAAAACCATCGCGTATTGCTTGAAGAACGAGTTTTGCAATCTGAAGGTTTTATAAGAAAAGATCAATTTTCAATCAGAAATACTTTTTGTATTTGAAAATGAATACACATTCGATGTGCTAGAGAAAAGAATAGATTTGCACATCGAACGGTTTTTCCAAAAGTATTCGTCAATTCATTTCCTGGACCAAGGTGGATTCAAGAATGAATCGCTTCATCATTTCAAAAAGATCTCACATGTCACCCACCAAAAGCTTTTTTGATGTTGGCTCTAGAAAGAGTTCCATCTTCATTGTGAATATTTTACATATCACTCGGATGTTCTGGCAATATCAAAAGGATGATGCGTAGGACTCTCAATATATATACTTACTTTCTACATTGTGTGAAACAGCAAGTCTTCATTAATTTTGTGTCCTAATGAGATTTGGTGGATGATCTCTTGGCTCTAGACAAAATAGTGCACATTTGGTTTCCTATTCGGATACTAGAGAGAGGGTCTCCTTCTTCAATATCAACCATCTCTAAGAGAAAGTCGATAGATAATGTAGGTTCCCCGTGAGAATGAAACAAGTCCTTTTAGGAGAACTTTAGTAGTTTGGGAAGTTAGGTGCAATGCGTCACTGGGTCCATGACGTCTTGTATTCAATACCAGTGTTACCGTATTAAATACCAGTAGCATAAGTATTGAACCCGGTTTCTGCCCTAAGGTTGAATTATTGGAGGGCTATTTCTTTTCACCCTTTTCACATTCAATTCTTTTTCATTTTTCAACCCCTTCAGTGCTTACCGAGACTTCATTACTAGAACCTTGTTGGGTTTATTCTAGTTCTAGCTCTATCTCAGTCCGCACTCTTCCCATATTCTCATTTTTTCAATATACCTAAGGACTTCTACACTAACTAGTGGATTGTCCCTGGGTAGATCCCTCAGATTCTGGCGGGATCGTGGGAACGAATACCTAACCTTGCCATCCTTATAACACCATGTGTAAAGTAAATTGGTCGGTCTTTTGGTATTGTTCTTTCCTTCTTGAAACCAATTTCTAAATCATTTGAAAAATCAATAAATGTACTTGTGATATAATATCAAAGCATTTTGTACCTTAATTGTTTTTGATCATTTAGACATGCTCCCCCTCAACATGTGCATAGGATTTTGAAATTATTTAGCACATGGAGGCAAGAGGACATAGAAATATTTTCTTGATCACAATTTCCATGGAAAAAGCCATTTGATTTTTTTGGTAAATTCTCCCCCTCAATATGTGTGTTGGTTATTTGAAATCATTTAACACATAGAGGAAGGAGTTCTTTGAAGTACTTCCACAATCTCACTTGTCATTAAGAAACCATTAGAAAAATCAATCAAAGTACCTTTTGATAAAACGTTTTAATCTTTGTACCTTGATAGTTCATTTTCTTTTGAAATGCTCCCCCTCAATATGTGCTTCAAGATTCAAAAGCGTTTAGCACATATAGGAGAGCCGCCTGCACATTTGAATCAAAACGATCACCGTTTATCAGATTTCATAATTAAATCGCAAATTCTCCCCCGATCAAAAATATCAAACCCTTTGAGATTTTGGATCTCAAGTGATTTAATTGGGTTTAGAAAACATGGGAGAAAATGTGTCTGATTTAAATGCTCATCTGGTTTTTGGATAAATCCTCCTCCAAAAACATGTGCATCGTGTATTTGAAACCGTTTGGCACATGGAGGCAGGAGTGCCTTTAAAGGACTGAAGAAACACCATTTAAACTGATTTGAGATTTAAATCACGATCTCTTCCCCGATCAAAAATTTCAAATAATTTGAGATTTGTGATCCTAATTGATTTAAATCATTTAGAAAATTTTGGGGAAAGACATGGCTTGATTTAATTTTTGAAATTAATTGATAAGGAACAGTTTTTGACAATAAAGATTGTTAGTGTCAGGTATGATAATTTTTAAGAGATTTTTAGGAAAAAGAAACAATTTCACAATCAAACAAGAACAGAAAAAATTTCATTTTGAAGATCTTTGAGTATTAAAGAAAATCATACCATGACATAACATTAAATCTTTAGATCACCACTTTATTTCGTAAAAATAGACTTTTTGATGAAATTTCGTTTGAAAATATTTAAGATTGAAATCACTCTCCTCCTCAATCGATGAATACCGTAAGTTGTATTTAACGATCTAAAGACTTCTTCTTATCTCGGGTATTTATCAGAACGATTGTCAAAATTAAGGGAGAGCACTAATTGAGGGAGAGTGAAAAGGAAGGATTTAATCCCTAATTATACTTGCTCACTATGTTCTTTAGCAAGTTGATTCTCACAAAATGTCAAGTGCTATTCTCAAAAGATTTCTAGTATATGGGCTTATAATGTGTTGCTGATTCTGAAGTATCAAAACCAGCAAGGGGGAAGGAGACACACATCTAAGCGTAAAATGAGTAAACTTGATGAACTTAACACTTCTAAGTGATTAAAGATATCCCGGGAAGACAAATGTCATGACTGCAGAGAAACTCAAGGTTTGACTCATGACGTTTAGTGTTCTTATTCCAACTATGTGGGGGAAGAGATGGAAGAGTTAGTTTCTGGTGATAAAAGAGGTACACAAGTGTGTGATGATTTCGATGATATCGCAATCATCCGGGGAGAGAGATTGTGTACATTAGGGACACTCAGCTGTTTCACTTGAGAGCTTAATCAGTGATTCAGTGATAATCACTTATTCCAGAGTTGACATCCGCAGAGATAGTCAGTGATTCAGCCTGCTACTTCAATGTTATTGGTTATTTTTTCTTTGGGCATTTGGGTACTTCGGGTTCTTGAGCTTCATACACTATCATAAGGGGAGAGAATTGTACTTCAGGGATGTTTAGCAGATTCACGTGATCAGACTTAATGATTTATTCTGGAGTTCATATCCGCAGAGATGATCGGTGATTCAATTTACTACTTCGGTTCTATCGATTATTCTCTCTTCAGGTATATGTGTAATTCAGGTTCGTGAGCTTCATTCTAAGAGACTGACGACATCACTTCAACTACATGAGGGAAATGGTCTCTTGACAACTGATGGTATTCTTCGCAACAGACTTCAGTGGAAAATAAATTTGAGAAGATTCATTCAAGTGTGAGATGATACGTTGCTGCTCTTCTATCATGATGACATAACCCCGAACGGAGAACCACGATGATCATTCTTAAAAGGAGCAGCAAGATCGATGATAGTGGTGTGATTCTTTGTGCATCTGGCTAAGGAAAGCTTGAAAGAGAGCGTAGAATCTGCTTAACATGATGATTTTCGGTTTGGGGGGAAGCTACCAAAGTCTCACTTTCAATATACCTAAGGAATTCTACACTAAATAGTGGATTGTCCCCGGGTAGATCCCTCCGATTCTGGCGGGATTGTAGGAACGAATACCTAACCTTACCATCCTTATAACACCATGCGTAACGTAAATTGGTCAGTATTTTGGTATTGTTCTTTCCTTCTTGAAACCAATTTCGAAATCATTTGAAAAATCAATCAATGTACTTGTGATATAATATCAAAGCATTTTGTACCTTAATTGTTTTTGATCATTTAGACATGTTGCCCCTCAACATGTGCATATGATTTTGAAATTGTTTAGCACATGGAGGCAAGAAGACTTAGAAATGTTTTCTTGATCACAATTTCCATGGAAAAAGCCATTTGATTTTTTTGGTAAATTCTCCCCCTCAATATGTGCGTTATTTATTTGAAATCATTTAACACATAGAGGAAGGAGTTCTTTGAAGTACTTCTACAATCACACATGCCATTAAGAAACCATTAGAAAAATCAATCAACGTACCTTTTGATAAAACATTTTAATCTTTGTACCTTGATAGTTTATTTTCTTTTGAAATGCTCCCCCTCAATATGTGCTTCGAGATTCGAAAGCGTTTAGCAGATATGGCAGGGCAGCCTGCACATTTGAATCACAACGATCACCGTTTATCAGATTTCATAATTAAATCACAAATTCTCCCCCGATTAAAAATATCAAACCCTTTGAGATTTTGGATCTCAAGTTATTTAATTGGGTTTAGAAAACATAGGAGAAAATGTGTCTGATTTAAATGCTCTTCGGTTTTGGATAAATCCTCCTCCTCAACATGGCATGTTATTTGAAATCGTTTGGTACATGGCGGCAGGAGTGCCTTTAAAGGACTGAGAAAAACACCATTTAAACAGATTTGAGATTTAAATCACGATCTCTTCCCCGATCAAAAATTTCAAACCATTTGAGATTTATGATCCCAATTGATTTAAATCATTTAGAAAATTTTGGGGAACGACATGGCTTAATTTAATTTTTGAAATTAACTGATAAGGAACAGTTTTGGACAATAAAGATAGTTAGTGTCAGGTATGATAATTTTTAAGAGATCTTTAGGAAAAAGAAACAATTTCACAATCAAACAAGAACAGAAAAAATTTCATTTTGAAAGATCTTTGAGTTTTCAAGAAAATCATACCATGATATAGCATTAAATCTTTACATCTCCACTTTATTTCGTACAAACAGATTTTTTGATGAAATATCGTTTGAAAATATGTAAGATTTAAATCACTCTACCCCTCAGTCGATGAATACCGTAAGTTGTATTTAACGATCTAAAGAGTTCTTCTTATCTCGGGTATTTACCAGAAAGATTGTCAAAATTAAGGGAGAGCACTAATTGAGGGAGAGTGAAAAGCCAGAATTTAATCTCTAATTATACTTGCTCACTATGTTCTTCAGCAAGTTGATTCTCACAAAAGCTCAAGTGCTCTTCTCGAAAGATTTCTAGTATAGCTCGGGAAGACAAATGTCATGACTGCAGAGAAACTCTAGGTTTGACTCATGAGGTTCAGTGTTCTTATTCCAATTATGTGGGGGAAGAGATGGAAGTGTTAGCTTCTGGTGATAAAAGAGGTAAACAAGTGTGCGAAGATTTCGATGATATCGCAATCATCATAGGAGAGAGATTGTGTACATTGGGGACGCTCAGCTATTTCACTTGAGAGCTTAATCAATGATTCAGTGATAATCACTTATTCCAGAGTTGACATCCGCAGAGATAGTTAGTGATTCAGCCTGCTACTTCAATGTTATCGGTTATTCTTTCTTTGGGCATTTGGGTACTTCGGGTTCTTGAGCTTCATACACTATCATCAGGGGAAATAATTCTACTTCAGGGATGTTTAGTAGATTCATGTGATCGGACTTAATGATTTATTCAGGAGTTCATATCCGCAGAGATGATCAGTGATTCAATCTACTACTTCGGTTCTATTAGTTATTCTCTCTTCGTGGTATATGTGTACTTCGGGTTCATGATCTTCATTCTAAGAGAATGACGACATCACTTCAACTACTTGAGGGAAATGTCTCTTGAAAACTTATTTTATTCTTAGCGACAGACTTTAGTGGAAAAGAAATTTGAGAAGATTCATTCAAGTGTGAGATGATACGTTGCTGCTCTTCTATCTTGATGATATAACCCCGAACGGAGAATCACGATGATCATTCTTAAAAGGAGCAGCAAGATCGATGATAATGGTGTGATTCTTTGTGCATCTGGCTAAGGCAAGCTTGAAAGAGAGCTTAGAATCTGCTGAACATGATGATTTTTGGTTTGGGCGGAAGCTACCAAAGTCTCACTTTCAGACGGTTTAAGTCTTCACGACGATTCAGGAGCCTCGAAAGCTTTGGTGGTGAAAGTTTATAAGATGATGACTTCTATTTTCTACAACGATGCTGTTCGATATTCTTATCTCGGTACTCGTATCATCATCTTCTTAAACTATATCCTCTACTCTATCTTTGTAAATATTTATCAAAAAAATCCAAATACAAAAATATAAAACCAACAAAAAGAAAATAGAAAAATATAAAACCAACAAAAATCGATAAAAAATCAGAAAAACTTGAAAATACCAAAAATATTGTTTCTCAAGACATGTCTTCTGGTATCGATAACATCTACGGTCTTTGAAATGTCATTCAATAATGGCAAGGGACCATAGATGAAGTTCGAGCAGGAGGTGTAAATATTTCTTTTCAAAACATGTCTCTAAATATGGCTTGCAATTACATCAGACTGTAACCTGTGCTTAAACCAAGGTTTGCTATTATTTCAGATATGCAAACCGTTCTTCAAAAGTGAAAGTGCGGTGCTAAACCAATTTTCAGAAATATCGAGCACTTATCCAAAATCTAATATGAGGAAAGTATGTCGAAGGACTGATGTTCCTACTCAAATGTTTTTCTTTCTTAAATTCTTCAGCCAGACATGGAATTTTCATAAATGTGAAAAACCCAATCAATGACTTCAGCATGGTTAAAACTTTTCATAAAACGAGTCATTGATTGAGGGGGAGAATGTTTTCAAATTTATATCATCTAACGGGCTTATTTAATCATGCTACACACTTAACAGAAAAAGATGTTTTCCTAAGTTGAAGGACTAGGAGCATAGGATAAGATTGTTAGGATTAGATGACTATAGTTTGATGAACATATTATTCCCATGCTTTACATGATCTAATTGATATGTTGGATTTACTTGTATTAGTCGATTGTTTTTTGGGTGATGTCGACCACCATATATCTGTATGTATGTCCACTAACGTATGCAGATATCATGGAATATAAAAATGTTCCCGATCCGGATCCCACAAAAGAAGATGATTGGATGCCGATAGGAAAGGGTAACTATATCGTGAGGCGACAAAAGGAATAAAACGGAGCTTAATTGGATCTCTATGGAGAGTTGGCATGATAGTTGCAACTTCAGAGGTCTCACTACATTAGTAGATGGTTTTCTTTCATCCATTCAGCAACAACAGAAGCAGCTTAACCACCATACGTATCTTTGTGCATGACAAGTAGTGGATGATACCATTTTCAACAATTTTGAAATTATTGTTTTGAAAATGGAAAAATATTGTTTTGAAAATAAATCGGACTCGTAATTTTAGAAATCATCCAGAATTTATTTTGTCAAATCTTAAGTCACTCAATCAACGACTACGGTCATCGATTGAGGGGGAGAGTGATTTCAATCTTAAATATTTTCAAACGATATTTCATCAAAAAGTCCGTTTGTACGAAATAAAGTGGTGATCTAAAGATTTAATGTTATGTCATGTTATTTCACATAAATGTAGAACAGACTGTAGACTCGACCTACATCTAGATTGTCCATTTGGGGAATAGAAATTCAACATCTTCAACTTACCAAATGCATTCCTGTTAACTTACAAATAGCAAATCTCCTTAACTCGAATCCCTCCTAATCAAACAAGAACAAAAAGATATTCATCAAGGAAATCAGCCCCGCAACTGGAAGCACTTTGTCATTAATCAAATCAGCCCATGAGAAGATGTCAACCAATGGCTCTTAGAAGAAACTCCATGTAAAGATGACCTTATAAGAAGAAGCTCGGTTCTTAGATGAGTTTGGAGCCTTATAACCATTTATTCTCTAATGTCAATCAACATGCAGTATATTCACACTTCTTCTCCCCCTCAAGAATTGCATACTGAGCTATCAATCTTGATTAAAAAAGTGAATATCTTCAAATGTATTATATTCACACTTCTCCACCGCAAAATCTGCATATGATGTCGCCATCGCCATTTTAATTGAGCAAGTGGAATACGATTACTAGCAACGGTAGATCGGTTCACTTGATGAATTAGTGCGCATAGAAAAGGCATGAAGCATGTTGATGAGAATGGTCATTAATGAGAAGATTTCTCTTCTTCCGAAGATAAAGCGCACTGAAGCGTACACTTTTTTTTCTTTGAGGAACGAGGCTTGAACTGTTGTGTTCAAACGTCATTATCTCTCTCTTTTCTACTACTCTTGGCAAACTTGTTATCAACCCCATTATCATTCAGTAGGCTCTTTGTCGTAACAACTGATGGAAAAAACCCAATATGATGAATTTGACACTAAAGTAAACTAACCCGAACTTGAGACTTAAACTTGCACCAATGTGACTGTAGCATCCGGTAAATTTTCAAGAGCCTAATTTAATACGAATTATATTTACTTTTTTTTTATTTTTCATTTCGGACTTTTTCCGAGCCAATTTGATCTTGAAATTGAGAACTTTATCGAAAAACGTGAAAACCGACACACAACACATTCTGGAAAAACCGTAAACTCAATATACCTTTTGATCACGATAAGCTAAAACAGAAATCTAAGCGAAAACTATAATATTTGGCAACGTATTCAGAACATGCATTTAAAATCAAGTTTACACAATTTAGAAGTTATGTAAATAAATAGGTCATGCTCAAATCTTTATAAAATCTGGACACATATACCAATATTTTTATAAAACGAAACTTTAACCATCAACTCATCTTATTACTTATTTGATAACTGATTCCTACTTCTTTAAATTCTTTTATATGTGTTATTACTTTAGCGTCTGTTCTTGAGTCTTGGGCCATATTCTTGACTATTCCTTGTAATTTTTTAGGATATAGAATATGCTTGGTGTGAGTTTGGCGTGAGTTACATGTCGAGTCTTTGATTTCTTACCACCACACGAAACATTAAAACTAAACTTTTTGAGATATTGATAACGGCCTTTTGAAATTAACGATACGAATATTCCATGAAAACTAAGACATGTTGCATTTCGGAAATTCATTTTCTTTGCTAGATTTATTCTGAGATAGCAAACTCTTATTAGGTTGTATCGATCCCGTACCATTGTACATGTACTCTCGATACTGTTGTGTTAGCTTTTTAATGCCAATTGTATCTGTTATGGTCCTTGCGTTACTTCATATCGACGTGTTTGGGGGAGAATACATGCTTGTTTTACTAAATTCCAATATTCGCAAATGACTTGATTCTTAAAAACTTTATTTGCATCGCTAAACAACTTATTCAGTTATTAAATTATCATTACAATAACATTATTTCATACGCTGTGCTAAATTGATATTATTTCATTTTAGACATATATGTGTATGTAATTTGTGTGCATCATGATCAATGGTTCATAGTTCATCTTTGGGTAGAGGCACCCAGTGTATTCGGATACATATGATTACATTTATCCAACAGTTTAGCTCCAGCTGGTTTGCGATAATAACTGATTGGATTCCTATTGTGCACGGGACCACGTGGTGGTCAAATTTCATGTTGTGGATTGCATTTCATTTACTATTTGCTCAATACTATTACTTATACATATGTCCTACTTGGTTATCAATGCACAACAAAATTGATTTACTACTTTATTTCAAATCTATGAACTCACCAACCTCGTGTTGATATTTTTAGCATGTATTTTCAGGTTTTTCGTGACAGCTTACGTTGGAGTCTTTTGGCGTCGCATGGCATGGTCATAGGATATTCGGACATTTTTGGGACCCCTTTATTATTTTTATGGGCCTGTATTTCCGCACTGTTTTTAAATAATGTAAACTTTATACATTTCTTTATGAATTTTATTAATATAAATCATTGTTCTATACTTTGTGTTGTGATGCCAATTAGTAGCACCCCATGAACCGAATGCTTCCGATGTGCCAAATTTGGGGGTGTTACAGTTGGTCATGTTATAACTTAGAATTTCCCCTAAAATCGTTGGAATCCATCTGGTTATGTTACCATCACCTCTACCTCGAACCTTATGCCCAAACGATGGCTGTAATTTTAGCGTAACCATTTGGGTGACGTCTACTTATATTTTGAACTCGATTGATAATCATCTTACTTTTTGAAATTAAGACTTGTACTCGAATGTAGTACTTTCTGCGTAAGTACACTACTGAGTCACCTAACTGATTTGCTTGTGGCAATCAACCTCCCCTTCAGAAACGTACTTAGGACTTGTTAAACTCTTCATTCGGTAGAGATTATATGCTCGACAGAAACCTTGAGGTTTTGAAGGAGTAACCTAAACCGCGACTTTGAGAGCTGATGTTTAATTTTTTGGGAACACCAGTTATCTTTGCTACTCTCTCATATCATAAAGTTGCGTCGCTAACAAAAAACAAACTGTTTTCAATCGTCCTACATGATATTTTGCGATCACCCTACAAAATGTTTTACTAATCAGTCATGAAATCAAAAATTTTGTCCGTATTGATATAAAAAAAAATAAATAAAAATAAATTTATTTTCCTACAACTCTAAAATGTTTTACAAACCCTTTTATAAACTATTTACTCATTTGGAAAGTACTTTATGCAACTACCTCATAAACTGAACAACTAATATTTTCTTTTGTAACTAAACAAAACTTTTTGAGTAAATCCTACACATCTGCTTGAAACTATAAGATAACCACCTACCATGTCTCGAGACTGTCTCATCATTGTACAAGTTTCCTTATTCATTCTTGATTCAGGTTTTACTGACCAGGTTTTAATATTTATAATGTCTCGTTATACCTATGGTCTACCCTAATGCACTAACGAGCAGTGTACCCGGTCGTGTGTAGTGTAGTATTTGGTAAA
Source organism: Chrysanthemum makinoi (assembly GCA_910596185.1). NCBI lineage: Eukaryota > Viridiplantae > Streptophyta > Magnoliopsida > Asterales > Asteraceae > Chrysanthemum > Chrysanthemum makinoi. The sequence goes on from OU343219.1 coordinate 30,498,911, forward strand.
ACCAAGGTCGTCCCAAGAGCTATGTGTGTTGGATTATTACAAAGTCTAGGTGTCACAGATTTTAATATGATTTTGATAAGGAATTAATTAATTAACTAGTAAAGCAGATAAAAGCAATAAAAGGAAAAGGTTGTGATCAATAAAGGAGAGTGGTGCTAACATAGTTATTCATCCTAGCTAGTGATATCTACGTCTATTTACTTCCAATTACTACAGGTGGGGTCAAAGTTGAGATAACAGCATTTGGTCAATTCGCCCTAACCTATCTGCAAAGATGCCACCACTGGAGAAGTCAGGTGTCCCTTCATAAGTCCAGATGTTCCTAGTCCCCTAAGCCGAGTCATTAAGTTCCGCTACATGCTAGACTTATAATAGTGAGTGCCCGGGCGTCAGCAACCTAAACACTCACCCCCTAATTCTTAAGTTCATCCAAACGGTAGGTGATCAGTTTGTCAAATCGCACAAGTAGAAAGGGTCATCAGTTGGTCATATGTTAACCTTCCCGTCTCTGTCTACTCACTTAGGGTCAGTTGATCATATCTCCAAAGCAACTAGCCTCTACCGCCGTTCAAAACTACCGAAACAAGGGTAGCTACTAATAAACTAAGCATGCATACACTTAGAAATAATTATACGGAAGTAATGTAAACGGAAACAAAACAATTAAGGAATCATAACAAGGCCAGCACCAAGAGGTATTTAATCGCTCATATTAACCATACAAATCAATTCAATAATTAATGTTACGAAATACATGAATCGAAAGTAAAGAAAAGATAAAATGATAATGCTTATCGTAGGGGAGTGATTTCTTGGTTACGCCGTAGTTTATGCACGAGTTACAGCGTAGTTATCAGCGAGCAGATCTTCATTTGAGCTAATATAGTTATGTCGTAATCTTTTGGGAGAGTTACGCCATAATCTTCTGATAAGTTGGCTTTTTGAGTCATGCTTTAGTTATCGGGGGAAATTGACACTTAATATTCAGGACTATTTGATGTTATCAAATGTCCCCCCACTTGAACTCTACTTGCCCTCAAGTAGACCTTATTAGATAGATTCCTAAAAAGATATCTCCCATAAAATGTAAAATATAAGTTTACAAATCCCTTATGCTAGAATAAAACAAAGTCGAACACCTCACGAAATGGGAACGAAACACTCCAATATCTCAACTATTCTAAGTGTCAATTTCGGGGTGATCACTCAATCGCACAATCATAGCATGTAATCTATCATAAGCTTGGCGGTTACACAAATCTCCACCACTAGAGTTAAGGGCTAAACAATTTTCGAAGGCAATATGGGTACACACGACAAACGTTAAGGGGTGACTCGTCATTACTAACATGTCATGGCGAAGTGGACAAAATCAATTATACATGACAAAATCCATGGCCAAGACACCAAAGATTGCTTGATGCATCACCAAGACACGCTTCATGACTAAAGGGTAGGATAAGACATGGGATATATAAATGGTGTAAAATAAAAATCAAACAGATAGTCTAAATCTATAACCAAGTCATCACCACTTACCATCCGCCCAAAGTTCAAGCTTTAAAGTTAAGAAACCTGATCATGTAATACTAGGTAGATGTGTCATTAGAGGACGTCATGATGGGCACACTACATTCTCTTCAACTGTTGGCGCAATTAGCAACTCCAATCTTCAAATGTGACCGAGGTGGCCTCCTCGATTCTAAATCTGTATAAAGCTCATATAATAGTGCTTATAACATTGCACTTTACAATAAACTAAATAACATAACCTTTTTTTTTCAACATAAATATAACAACTAAACATAACATCCCCCCAATTGAGATGAACAATGGGAATTCGGGGGGTCTTCAATGATCTTTAAGAATATGTCGTCGACGAAAGCGTGATTTTTGAACCTTTCCACTTGAACCTTGAACTTAGGCAACTGATGACTTCCCAATCACAAATAAAGACTACACGGTAGGCTAAGGTGTAAAGGTGTGTCGAAACAATATATTGGGTTAACAAAATGAAAGGAATTGCTCAGATGGGTGTATCTAGGGGTATCTTGCACTAAAGGTGAGTGAAATAAAATGGTTTCACATGGGGGTCGAGAAGTTGAGGTGACTAATCGATAGACACAATGGTAGGCTTTTTGGGTGATAATCCTATAATATTGCCTTCTTAAACTAAAAAGTACAAATACATCGAGCTAACTCAACATACCTCGTCTATGGTCTCGAAATGAGGCAAAGGCCAAGTTCTAAAGTTTACAAGCTACCGGCACACTCATAATTTGGTGGATTTGGGGTAGAATATTGGAAACAGATAAGGTTAATCTCACCATATAATATCAAGGGTTGTATGTGCTCGGCTAAGGTTTAATCTAGTTAGATTAAGAAAAACATGTCAAAATTTTAAAAATGGCATAATTTTTCAAAATAAACTAGAAAAACGATGGCAAAATAAACTTCAAAATACAATTCTACTCCGGTCCCCCCACTTGAATTGTACAAAGTCCCTTTTGTACTAAGCGTTAAATAAAGGTGAAGAGAAAAGTAGAATTAGAGCAAGAACTTCCCTGAAATTTGCTCCAAAAAGAAAGAAGGCCCACGAAAAAGAGTCGTGCCTTCGTATAAGCGTTCATGAGCAAACTTCAATCTCTGAAATCACACTACCGACAAGCATAATTCTAAAAAATAAAAATGAAAAATAAACCTAACTCACTTTCGTAGGAATCACGGTTGCATTTAACATATGAATAAAGCCTTTTAAACCACTTGGTGTCCCAAGTGGACGTGTGAAGTCTCGTGAGGGTTTACAGGGAACACACCCACAAAGTTCATTTAAAATACTAATACAAGGTTATTGTGTTTAAAATGAAAGAAGTAAAGCAGAGGATAGTTACATAGTAACTCTTAGAGAGAGTTACGCCGTAGCTAGGCAAAACCTGGCATACGCTACAAGAGTGTAGCTACGGCGTAACCACTGAGATGGGATTACGCCGTAATTGGTAGTGCATCCGAAATTCTGCTGCAAGGGGTTTGTTACGGCGTAACCACTGAGATGAGTTAAGCCGTAACTATAGTCAGATCAGCATTCTGCAGGAGCAATCACTCCTCGTTTCCTGCAAAAATGGTTAAAAACACAAAACCCAACAGAAATGGAAATAAAACAAAAGAAAGGGATAATTCGGGTTGTCTCCCGAAAGAGGAATTTTCTTTATTTACGAGTCTTTAAGTTAGACTCAGAGCCTTGGGGCTACCAGTGCTTGTTGGTCATTTTGTGGATATGGAAATCTCCACGTTGGATCCAACTTATCATATTCTCATCCTGTTTGTAGTCCATCCCAAGTTCTGAACATCCCGAGTAAGAATTCTTGATCTTCCGGTAAGGGTGGTCAATACCCTTGAACTTATCTTCATTACTAATGGAGAAGTCAGGTGTCCCTTCATAAGTCCAGATGTTCCTAGTCCCCTAAGCCGAGTCATTAAGTTCCGCTACATGCTAGACTTATAATAGTGAGTGCTCGGGTGTCAGCAACTTAAACACTCACCCCCTAATTCTTAAGTTCATCCAAACGGTAGGTGATCAGTTTGTCAAATCGCACTAGTAGAAAGGGTCGTCAGTTGGTCATATGTTACCCTTCCCGTCTCTGTCTACTCACTTACGGTCAGTTGGTCATATCTCCAAAGCAACTAGCCACTACCGCCATTCAAAACTACCGAAACAAGGGTAGCTACAAATAAACTAAGCATGCATACACTTAGAAATAATTATACGGAAGTAATGTAAACGGAAACAAAACAATTAAGGAATCATAACTAGGCCAGCACCAAGAGGTATTTAGCCGCTCATATTAACCATACAAATCAATTCAATAATTAATGTTACGAAATACATGAATCGAAAGTAAAGAAAAGATAAAATGATAATGCTTATCGTAGGGGAGTGATTTCTTGGTTACGCCGTAGTTTATGCACGAGTTACGGCGTAGTTATCAGTGAGCAGATCTTTATTTGACCTAATATAGTTACGTCGTAATCTTTTGGGAGAATTACGCCGCAATCTTCTGATAAGTTGGCTTTTTGAGTCATGCTTTAGTTATCGGGGGAAATTGACACTTAATATTCAGGACTATTTGATGTTATCAAATATCCCCCCACTTGAACTCTACTTGCCCTCAAGTAGACCTTATTAGATAGATTCCTAAAAAGATATCTCCCATAACCTGTAAAATATAAGTTTACAAATCCCGTATGCTAGAATAAAACAAAGTCGAACACCTCACAAAATGGGAACGAAACACTCCAATATCTCAACTATTCTAAGTGTCAATTTCGGGGTGATCACTCAATCGCACAATCATAGCATGTATTCTATCATAAGCTTGGCGGTTACACAAATCTCCACCACTAGAGTTAAGGGCTAAACAATTTTCGAAGGCAATATGGGTACACACGACAAACGTTAAGGGGTGACTCGTCATTACTAACATGTGATGGCGAAGTGGACAAAATCAATGATACATGACCAAATCCATGGCCAAGACACCAAAGATTGCTTGCTACATCACCAAGACACGCTTCATGACTAAAGGGTAGGATAAGACATGGGATATATAAATGGTGTAAAATAAAAATCAAACAGATAGTCTAAATCTATAACCAAGTCATCACCACTTACCGTCCGCCCAAAGTTAAAGCTTTGAAGTTAAGAAACCTGATCATGTAATACTAGGTAGATGTGTCATTAGAGGACGTCATGATGGGCACACTACATTCTCTTCAACTGTTGGCGCAATTAGCAACTCCAATCTTCAAATGTGACCGAGGTGGCCTCCTCGATTCTAAATCTATATAAAGCTCATATCATAGTGCTTATAACATTGCACTTTATAATAAAGTAAATAACATAACCTTTTTTTTTCAACATAAATATAACAACTAAACATAACATCCCCCCAATTGAGATGAACAATGGGAATTCGGGGGGTCTTCAATGATCTTTAAGAATATGTCGTCGACGAAAGCGTGATTTTCGAACCTTTCCACTTGAACCTTGAACTTAGGCAACTGATGACTTCCCAATCACAAATAAAGACTACACGGTAGGCTAAGGTGTAAAGGTGTGTCGAAACAATGTATTGGGTTAACAAAATGAAAGGATTGGCTTAGATGGGTGTATCTAGGGGTATCTTGCACTAAAGGTGAGTGAAATAAAATGGTTTCACATGGGGGTCAAGAAGTCGAGGTGACTAATCGATAGACACAATGGTAGAGTTTTTGGGTGATAATCCTATAATATTGCCTTCTTAAACTAAAAAGTCCAAATACATCGAGCTAACTCAGCATACCTCGTCTATGGTCTCGAAATGATGCAAAGGCCAAGTTCTAAAGTTTACAAGCTACCGGCACACTCATAATTTGGTGGATTTGGGGTAAAATATTGGAAACAGATAAGGCTAATCTCACCATATAATATCAAGGGTTGTATGTGCTCGGCTAAGGTTTAATCTAGTTAGATTAAGAAAAACATGTCAAAATTTTAAAAATGGCATAATTTTTCAAAATAAACTAGAAAAATGATGGCAAAATAAACTTCAAAAGACAATTCTACTCCGGTCGTCCCACTTGAATTGTACAAAGTCCCTTTTGTACTAAGCGTTAAATAAAGGTGAAGAGAAAAGTAGAATTAGAGCGAGAACTTCCCTGAAATTTGCTCCAAAAAGAAAGAAGGCCCACGAAAAAGAGACGTGCCTTCGTATAAGCGTTCATGAGCAAACTTCAATCTCTGAAACCACACTACCGACAAGCATAATTCTAAAAAATAAAAATGAAAAATAAACCTAACTGACTTTCGTAGGAATCACGGTTGCATTTAACATATGAATTAAGCCTTTTAAACCACTTGGTGTCCTAAGTGGACGAGTGAAGTCTCATGAGGGTTTACAGGGAACACACCCACAAAGTTCATTTAAAATTCTAATACAAGGTTAATGTGTTTAAAATGAAATACGTAAAGCAGAGGATAGTTACGTCGTAACTCTTAGAGAGAGTTACGCCGTAGCTAGGCAAAACCTGGCATACGCTACAAGAGTGTAGCTACGGCATAATCACTGAGATGGGATTACGCCGTAATTGGTAGTGCATCCGAAATTCTGCTGCAAGGGGTTTGTTTCGGCGTTACCACTGAGATGAGTTACGCCGTAACTATAGTCAGATCAGCATTCTGCAGGAGCAATCACTCCTCGTTTCCTGCAAAAATGGTTAAAAACACAAAACCCAACAGAAATGGAAATAAAAGAAAAGAAAGGGATAATTCGGGTTGTCTCCCGAAAGAGCACTTTTATTTATTTACGAGTCTTTAAGTTAGACTCAGAGCCTTCAGGCTACCAGTGCTTGTTGGTCATTTCGTGGATATGGCAATCTCCACGTTGGATCCAACTTATCATATTATCATCCCGTTTGTAGTCCATCCCAAGTTCTAAACATCCCGAATAAGAATTCTTGATCTTCTGGTAGGGGTGGTCAATACCCTTGACCTTATCCTCATCACTAATATCGAGTAGTGGCTGAGCATGGCTTAACTGCCTTTTTGTCCATTTTTTTAAAATTGGTAACAGTCCGTGGCATTTTAAAATTTTGTTTTATCATCCCCAATCTTTAACCATACCAGCCCTTCTTTGTCATCCTTTTCTAGCCAAGATAGTTCTTTAAAAGGTTTCCCGAAAATTACTCCGGTTAGCCCATCTTCTATGAATTCGCTAACGTCATCCAAAACCACAAAGTCTACAAGAAATGAGTGAGTCCCAACAAAGACACTAATGGTTGTTGCAATTCCTAGGAAATTGTTTCCTCTATATTCGAGTTCTTTTTTCATAACCTGATTGTAGCATTCCTTATAAATCATGTTAACTGGGGACTCTGTATCGATGAATGGATGGAAATCAATGAACCCAATTTTGTAGGAAATTTTCAGATAATGAGGGTTTCTATGATGGATTCGAGCTCCCATCTCATAAAACTTTGGTTAGTCAGGTTGTAAAAGAGTCTTATCAGCGTCGTTCCAAGGAACCATTTCGATATCGCTAGAGAAATCATCAGCACTAACCCCTAGGTCTTCTTCTTCAAGATTTGTAGGATTTTTCGAAGAGTCACTAAGAAAATCCTCTAATGCATCGCCAAAATCACCAATGGGGTTAATCGCACAAACGTTTTGAGTGGATAGAAGTTCATTAGGTCTAAATGTGTCAATTTCCCCATTAGCCTCGAGAGTTAATTTTCGGGCGAAGACATCCACCTTTTCATGGACAGTAGCCAGCATTGGTCTTCCTAAGATAATAGGTATTTTGTTGTCTTGAGGAATATCCAGAATCACGAAATCAACTAGGAAGATAAATTTATTTATATTTACCAAACCGTTCTCAACAATACCCAAGGGTGACTGCATCGATCGATCAGCCATTTCAATCTTCATTTTGACTGGCTGTAGGTCACCAATACCCATACGTAGGAACATCGAACGAGGCATTATGCTTATGCTCGCTCCAAGATCAGCTAGGGAATTACACATATTAAGACTCCCGATCAAGCAAGGGAGAGTGAAACAACCAGGATCTTTTTCCTTTTGTGGCAGCTCATTTCTTAAAACCGCTGAGCATATCTCGTTAAGTTGAACCGTCTCATCGGAATCATTGCTTAATTCCTGCAAAATATCATCATGGTCAGTTTTAATGGAATTGATAAGAGGAACGTTTACCGGTAGGGCTTTGTCCAGAAGTGAGAGTTTCTCCATGCGGATTCGTCGATTAACCTTCTCCGAAAAGGTAGTCGGTTCTTCAAGGATTGATTCCACCGTGTTGACAACTTCCTCTTCCCGAGCCGCTAGGTAACCTGTGATGCTTGCAAACATGAGCTCACACTCTTCTCCAATCCCTTAATCCGATCTTCATGAGTTTTGAGAGAAGAGACTGTATTTTCCACGATTGTCTTCATCATCTTTTCAATACTCTCATCTCGTTCCCTCGATTCCTTGATGTGGTCAAGAATCTTTTTTCCAAGATTGTTCCCGATTTTGTCCCAAATACACTCTTAACCTTCTCAATCCTACACACTTCAGCTTCATTTGTCCTTTCCAGCCTTCGCTTTTCAAAAATTTCACCATAATTGTATTCTTGCTTTGTCAATGTCTTCATTACCTTATGATCAAAATTGTCTTTTGGTTCGTACCCTGTATCCATTTGCCATTTGTAGCAATGTTCTAAAATTCGTTGAATTCATTCCAAGGCTTGGTCAGGAGTCATGCTAGGGATAGGTCTAGGAGAATCGAGTAATTCCCATGTTAGCGCATTAATTCCCTTGTAGAAGACGTAAACGATTTGATGTTTGTTCAAATCATGAGTGGGACATCGATAAAGTAGCTCATTAAATCTTTCCCATGCTTGATAAAGCATTTCTTCTCCTTCTTGAATGAATTGACAGATCTTACCAAGAAGTTTGGCCATTTTTGAAGGAGGGCAGAATTGTTGGACAAATTCTCTTCTTAATTTATCCCATGCTCCTTTACATTTGTTAGGGAGTTTATTGTACCATCTTTTTGCAGTTCCTGTAAGAGTCATAGGAAAAATTCTTGCGGTAACCGAATAGCTCGGGATGCTCCGGACGCTGAAAAGAGATGATAAGTAGAGTACTTGTAACACATTGGATTTCACATACACATCTAACCATAAACAAAGTAGGTGTCTAAGATGAGTTTTAGAGAGAGAAAGTTAGAGGTTTGGGAACTTTAGTGAGAGAAAGAAAAATCTTATTATGAGCTCCAACTCTCTACCTTGGGAGGTAGAGAGTATTTATAGTCATTACATAAAACGCCACCTAACGGGCTGTGGATCAGGCATACAGTGGGTAAAGACCCGTCCGTCCTCCACGGTGTTACTTAACTAAATATTACTTAACATCAAATAACTATGACTACGAGCTTTCTAACGATTACATATACTTGAGGTGACCGACACTTTAACTACTGGATTTTCCAAAACCTCAAACACACATTAAAATTATATAAAATACAAACAGATATATCATTGAGATAGTTCTTGAATTCTTGTTCATGTTCTTTGTTCTGTAGCTCGTTGTCTTTGATTATTCATTTTTGCATGTTTGGATAATCTGTGTGGAGGTCTTTAACTGATCCACGTGATACTTAATTTTAAGTCAGCCTTTGAGATCATCAGCCACATTAATCTCTGACTCATCCTTTGTGGTGTTGGTATTATGTGATATTGTCACATTTGGACCGACATGCTCACATTCTGGATCATGATTTCTTCTCATCAGAGTAGCGGAAGCTTTCGTTGATTCATGATATTGGCAACAACATAGCAGAAGCATGGAGTGATAATATCAGAGTCATTGATGCACTAATCATGATTTCTTTAGAATGAATGTGTTATTGTGAGCATGCGGCTATGGTTTGACCGCTTCATTCTGATCATTTGCAAGCGTCGGGGTGTACCTGCATAAAACAGTTATCAATAAAGCGTATGAAAGTGTCTTTGATCACTTTCGTTGAATTGAGGTACACGGCCCACGGTTCCCCGTTGATCAGTACATGTAGTGCCTGTGATCAGGTATAATTTCGAAGAATTTCCTTGACAGGGTTTTGCAGCTGCTCTAGCTGTTCTCAAACCGGAACGTCTCAAAGAAGACAACACGGAGTGAGTGAACTAGCGAAATGAGATTCACTGATTGATGAAAAGAGATTTGAAAAACAGTCGTGCATTGCTCAATAGAAATTGTTTTTGCAATACAACGAATGTTTTAATGAAAATCAATTATCAACCATAAACACCTTTTATATTGAGAAATAAGTACACAGTCAATGTGCAAAAGAAAAGGGTTTTTGAGCACAAAGACCAGTTTCACAAAGGTATCCGTCAATCCATAACCTGAACCAGGATTGATTCAAAATATTGAATCGCCCCATTGTTTCTGTTCAGTTGTTGTAAGATATAACTTTTCACATACACATCATAACATTAACACAAGGTAGCATATAGATGGAATTCTAGAGAGAGAAAGTTAGAGGTTTAGGGAACTTAGTGAGAGAAATGAAAGATATTATTATGAGCTCCAACTCTCTACCTTGGGAGGTAGAGAGTATTTATAGTCTTACATAAAACGCCACACATCGGGCTGTGGATCAGGCATACAGTGGGTAAAGACCCGTCCGTCCTCCACGGTGTTACTAAACTAAATACTACTTAACTTAAAATAACTACGACTACGAGCTTTCTAACGATTACATATACTTGAGGTGACCGACTCTTTAATACCTGGAATTTCTAATTCCTAACAATCTCCCCCTAAGGGAGGTCACCTCAATCATGCACTAAAATTACATTGAATACAAACAGATATGACATTAACAATTGTTCTTGCATTCTTGATGTAGTCCTTTGTTCCTAAGCTCGTAGTCATTGATTCTTCACATTGCATGTTTGGTTACTTCAAGTGGAGGTCTTTTACTGATCCACGTGATAATAATGTTGAGCCAGCTTTTGAGATCATCAGCTAGTAGAAAATCTCTGATACATCCATTGTGGTGTTGGTATTATGTGATGTTGTGACATTCGGACCGACATGCTCACATTCTGGATCATGATATATTCTCATCAGAGTAGCGGAAGCATTTGTTGATTCATGATATTGGCAGCAGCGTAGCAGAAGCATGGAGTAAAAATATCAGAGTCATTGATGCACTAATCATGATTTCTTTTGAGATGAATGTGTTAGGTGAGCATGCGGCTATGGATTGACCGCTTCATTCTGATCAGCTGCAAACGTCGGGTGTACCTGCATAAGACAGTTAGCAATAAAGCGCACGAAAGTGTCTTTGATCACTTTCGATGAATTGAGGTACACGGCCCACGGTTCCCCGTTGATCAGTACAAGTACTGCCTGTGATCAGGTATAATTCCGAAGAATTTCCTTGACAGGGTTTCGCAGCTGCTCTAGCTGTTCTCAAACCGGAACGTCTCAAAGAAGACAACACGGAGTGAGTGAACCAGCGAATTTACGTCCACTGATTGATTAAAAGAAATTTGAAAAACAATCGTGTATTGCTCAATAGAAATTGTTTTTGCAATATAACGAAGGTTTTAATGAAAATCAATTATCAATCATAAAACACCTTTTGATTTGAAAAATTAGTACACGGTCGACATGCTAATGAAAAGAGTTTTAAAGCACAAAGACCGGTTTTCAAAGGTATCCGTCAATCCATAACCTGAACCAGGATTGATTCAAAAGAATGAATCGCCCCATTGTTTCTGTTCAGTTGTCACATGGTTGATCTGTATAATAGATCTCACATGCCACCTACCAGGAGCTTGTTAGATGTTGGCTCCAGAAGGCTTTCCATCTTCATTGTGAGTATGTTTGCATATCACTCGGATGTTCTGGCAATACCACAAGGATAATGCGTAGGACTCAAGATATAATCTCTCTTTCCACATTGTGTGAAACAGAGAGTCTTCATTGAAAGTGTCCTAATGAGATTTATTGATGATCTCGTGGCTCTAGACTCAATTTGTGCATATTTGGATCCTATATCGGAGACTAGGGAGAGGGTCTCCTTCTTCAATATCAACAATCTCTAAGAGAAAGTCGATAGATAATGTCGGTTCCCCGTGAGAATGAAACAAGTCCTTTTAAGAGGAACTTGAGTGGTTTGGAAAGTTGAAGTGTAGTGCGTCACTGGGTCCATGACGTCTTGTCTTCAATACCGATGTTACCATCAGTAGCATATGAATTGAACCCGGTTTCTGCCCTAAGGTTGAATAAATGGAGGGCTATTTGTTTTCACCCTTTTCTCATTCAATTCTTTTTAATTCTTCAACCCCTTCAGTGCTTACCGAGACTTCATAGCTAGAACCTTGTTGGGTTTATTCCAGTACTAGCTCAGTCTTAGTCCGCACTCTTCCCATATCTCATTTTTCTCCTTTTATCATCATACCTAAGAACTCTACACTAACTAGTGGATAGTCCTGGGTAGATCCCTCCGGTTCTGGCGGATCATGGGAACACATACCTAACCTTATCGTCCTTATATCACCATACATAATGTAAAGTTGGTCGGTCTTTTGGTATTGTTCATCTGCCATTGGAACCAATTGAAAACCATTTGAAAATCAATTCAGATACTTGTGATATATTATCAAAGCATTTTGTACCTGAATTGTTTTTGATATTTTTAGAACGAGAACTCCCCCTCAACATGTGCATCAAGTATTTGAAAATGTTTTGCACACGGAGGCAAGAGAAAGAATTAACTTCTTTGATTACCATTTTCTAAAAGATATCAACATCACTTCCCAAATCGAATCAAGTAGATAAAGCATTTTGGGGAAGGATGAGGTTTTCATGATTTTGCTCCCCCTCAATATGTGCCTCGAGGTTTGAAAAGAGTTTTACACATACTAGAGGGAACCTGCACATTGAGATAAGTTGATCACGTTTCAAATATAGGTTTGAGATAGATGCTCCTCCTCAACATGTGCATTGAAAAATTTGAAATCGTTTGTCACATGCGGGGAGGGCATCATGTACATTCTTATAAAACCATTTACCGAATTATCAGTTTAAATCCAATTTAAATCACACATTCTCCCCGATCACAATTATCAAATCATTTGAGATTTGTGATCTCTTATAGATTTAAATTGATTTTGAAAGCTTTTAAGGAGAATTGTGACTTGATTATGAAAGCGTTTTAACTGATAAGGATCGGATTTTAAGACTTTAAACTCCATTGATAAACATGCATGTATATCTTTTGAAAACAATTTAATGCCAAATAACTTTTTAATTTAATTGAAATCATTCTCCCCCTCAATCAATGACATAGGTTGTTGATTGAGAGATAGAGATTTTGACAAATAAGTCCTGATGATTATCAAAAATAGAGACCGAGTTATTTTTCAAAGCATTTAGTTTTCAGCAGATAAATGTTTATAGAATCAGAGCATGGAATTTGAAAACATGATAAAACATGGCTCTGTTCTTTCTTTTAAAATCGGGTTATTGCCTGAAAATGACAATAAACCATTGTTTCTCTTTCTCCCAAAAATATTTTTTGATTTTTTGATTTTTTTTTTTTTTTTAAATTCGAACAACATCTAAAGTCCCGTGTCATTCTTTGAATGACAGCACAAAGACCGTAGATATAATCGAACTGAGAAAAACATGACAAATAAACAATATTTTTTGAAGATTTTTCGATTTTTTCAGATTTTTATGGATTTTTGAAAGTTTTATATTTTTCTATTTGGTTTTATAGGGTTTTATAATTTTGTATTTTGTTTTTCGAATAAATATTTACAAGAGATAAATTAGTTTAAGAGAATGATGAAATGAGTACCGAGATAAAGATATCGTTCAGCACGTTGTAGAAGAAAGGAATCAACATCTCTTAAACTTTCGCCACCAAAGCATTCGAGGCTTCTAAGAAAATCGTCTGGACATGAGCCTTCTCAATTTGAATCTTTGGTAGCTTCCCCCCAAACCGACAAACATCGAATAAAGACCATTTCCCTAAGAAGTATAGTTGAATACAAAGCGGTCTCATTGATTGAAGCTCAGCACCCTGAAGAACACGAGAACACCGAAGTAACAAGTTGAAACATTGATCGTCTCAGTGGTTATCAAATCCGGATTAACTGATTACGACCGATCACATGAACCTGTTGTGCATCCCCGATGTACACCTTACTCTTCGAGATTGACCAGTTGTCTATTTAGGGGAACAATATATCAACATCTTCATTTTACCAAGTGCATTCCAGTTATATAACATATAACCAATCAGCACATAATGTACACATGTACCCAACAAGAGTAGAGACGACGACATCCATGTAACATGTTGAGTCACTAATCATCTATGTGGATGTCAACTCTGAAATAACTGAATTAGCTCGATCAAGTGAACATGTTGTGCATATAACCGGAAGCACTTTATCATAAACCGTATATAAGATGTCGATAGGCAGTATCATCTCACGTTCCAAATATTCTTCTCACATTTCTTCCAACTGAACACTGAAGTAACATAATATATCCATAAACTTGAAATCTTGTGAGAAGAACTCAAATAGCCCAAATGAATCCTGTGAGAATCAATTGCTACATAAACTCTCTCTGACTATCTTTATCAACCCATATGTAGACAATTTGAAGTGACCACTGTTTAAGAAAAAACCCAATATACCAAACTTGAAACTGAAGTCGAATTCCCCGTATTTGTGTCTTAAGCTTGCACTTAAAGATGGAAGAACGGTGTCGAGAATTTATGCACCAAGCAAATCTCTTAAGTACTCAATACTTAATTAAAGTATGAGACATTAACACCTCTTGCGATTATCCACAACGTAATATACGCGTGACACTGAGTAAAACAACGTAACTCCTAATAGTGATAGTTAACCAAGTCTTCAACCATCCACCTCGACTGCTGGTAACTAGATAACCCAAGACTTCAACTCTAATTCTTAAGCTCGAGCAAGTTATCAAATAAGATCACGCCTTTGTGAACGTCAACTTCAACCTCAAATAAGTGATAAAAGAGTAACTTCGAAGTAATCAACTTGTGTCAAATGCCCAACATGTGAATAAACATACAACCGGATGTACATTCACCCACTGAATGAACCAGAACAAATGATGCCTCAACATCAATGTATTCTTCCTAAAAGTATTCATGTAGAGACTGATATGGAGGATACACCAATAACTTCGAGCGGATGAGGTAGACATTTTCCTTGAAGTTCATGTGGTTGATTTATAGCATGCACGATGAGAGGAATAATAATCCATGAAGATTTGGCAAAGGAATACCAAAGAGTGGATCATTATTCATGAACAATAATCCGTGAAGATTTGGCAAAGGAATACCAAAGAGCGGATCATTATTCATGAGTGCAACTGCAATATTATGATAATCATTATCAACGCCTTGAGGAATAACTGGAGATAGGGATTTTTTGAGTAGTCTGAGTTGTACTTCTTTGATGATCATCAAACATTCGCTAGCGGTTGTAAATACTCATCAAACATATCTTGAACCAATGAATCCCAAACAATAAATCCCATTTATCCTTAGTGAGTGAAACATTAGGCGTTGGAGGAGAGTCATCAAACATAAGTCGTATAACCATTATTCAAACATCCATCATCATTTAGTATATTCACTCTTCTCATAAATCCCATTTATCCTTAGTGAGTGAGAGTCATCAAACTTTAAGTCATCAAACCATTTATCCTTAGTGAGTGAGAGTCATCAAACTTTAAGTCGTATGACCATTATTCAAACATCCATAATCATTTAGTATATTCACTCTTCTCCCCCCTCAAAAATTGCATCCGAAGTTGCCATTTTTGATTTAGCAAGTGAATAAGAATATACATTAATGAATGTAGATCCATTTGATGACTGAATGAGCATGGGAGAAACATGAAGCTTGTTGATGAAGAATGTCGATGAGAATGGTCATAAACATGAAGATTTCTCTTCTTCTGAAGATAAAGCGCACTGAAGCGTACACTTTTCTTTTCTTTGAGGAACGGGGCCTGAAGAGTTATCTGCAGACGCCGTAATGATGAAGTACGAGGCCTGAACTGATGTGAACAGACGTCATAATGATGAAGTACGAGGCCTGAACTGATGTGAACAGACGTCATAATGATGAAGAACGAGGCCTGAACTGATGTGAACAGACGTCATAATGATGAAGAACGAGGCCTGAACTGATGTGAACAGACGTCATTGTTTAGAGCCCAGTTATATGTTTAGAGCCGCCCGAATCCAAATACCAAGGGACGACTTGTACGACCTGCTTTGGATAACAGACGAAGACATAGAATTGGAAACATTGGATCCCCACGTGCTCATGGGGTCCTTTTGGTTAGCACAAACAATCTTTGAATCAGCAGAAACCCTAGGTGCAATGTCATTGTCACTAGGAGCTAAACTAGTAGAAGCATCAGACTTAGTCGAGGGACATTTTGTGCTTAATGGGATTGTTCTACCAGTTGGCTTCCAAACCTTAACAGGCACTACTCTAGGCATAGTGGATCTAGTTAAGGGGCAAGGTTTGCCATTCGTGAATATTCGACCTGTTGGCTTCCACTGAAATCCTACATTGGTAAAAACCTTCCCTGTAGGTTTCCAGGATTGCTTAATCTGTTTCGCTCTCCAAACTTTCTTAACTGGGTTATGAATCTTAGACCTCAGAAATAACACATCACATTTATCATGATTACCAGAAATTAAACATTTTTTGCATGTTTTGCAGACAGCATAAGGCCTCGAATTAATTTTAGTAAGCTTAGAGCTAATACTAGAACTAACACGATTCTTTTGTTCAAATCAAACTTCTTGTCCCTATGGTGTTCTTTCACTTCCTTATCATGAACACTTTTAGTTTGCGTAATCCTATCCTTCTTTGCATAGCTTCTAGGTTTTGACCCGCTAACTTTAGTGTCAATCTTAACATCTGTAGAAGTAACGATGGGAACATTACATGGCTTCACTACTTTCTGCATTCCTGGTCTAGAAGTGCTGGGATCTGAAATTCTAGGAGGCACATCACAGGTTTCTTGCTTGAATTTAGATATGGAACAAGGCATATCAAGGGTCACATGCTTGGCTTTAGGCATAGAACGGATTTCCTGTTTGGCACTAGGCATAGAACAAGGCTTCACAGCTTTGCCTTTTTCACCTAAGGGTTTTGGACAAGTTGCAATTACACATTCAAGCAGCTCTTGAGATCGTTTGGCCTGGATGCAAGCAAACCTAATTTCACTATCAAGAGGTTTGTTAATGAAATCCTCTTCGACAATCTCACGGAGACATTCTAGACTATCCTTAAGGTGAGCACAGTAGTCATGAAAAGCATGTTCATTATTCCTAAGATGAGGAGGAATATATTTAACTGTCACAGTGTATTTGCAATCTAAGGGTGATTTTGAGACAACATTCTTATTGAAAACAAGTGGCAGTTTCCCATTTCCCTGACTTCTCAGATTCTCAATTTCCTTTTGTAAAGACGTTATTTTTTCGTTGTTTTGGTCACGGGTGACGTTTATTGAATCATATAACTCTTTAAAATGTCGTTTAACCTTTTCATTTTCTTCTAGAAAACTTTCGTTTTCCTTTTGTAAAGCATTTACTAGGTTTTGAAGATGAAACGTTTGAGAATTCTGAGAATCTAAAGGAGGAGGCATTTGGGAGCCTGTCATATTGTTCGTTTGACCCTTTAATTGAGAGATTTGGGCTTTCAACTTTCTGATCGTGTTGCACTGAGCTTGAATCTGTTCATCACGTTTGTTAATTTGAAAAACTGCATCAAACTCTGGAGCATCTGAGGACATCTTGATATTTGAAGATGCTCAACTTCTAGTTTAGAAAAATGTTTAACCAAATTGTCGTGATCATCCAGTTCAATTTTCTCGTTTAGTTTAGAATTAGTTTTTCAAGCTCAATGACACGATCATGGGAGACTTTCAGGGCCACAGATAGTTCATGAAATTTGGAAGCATTAATAGAGCAATTTGAAGCAGTGAAAAAGATATCTTGAGCAACACATTCAGTAATAAGAGTC
This sequence comes from Chrysanthemum makinoi, assembly GCA_910596185.1. Lineage (NCBI taxonomy): Eukaryota > Viridiplantae > Streptophyta > Magnoliopsida > Asterales > Asteraceae > Chrysanthemum > Chrysanthemum makinoi. The sequence goes on from OU343219.1 coordinate 30,516,556, forward strand.
TCATTTAAGGTATGCAAGTTCTTCCTCTCAATCTCATTATATTTTAGTGCACGCTCATAATCACTAACTTCAACTACCATTGCATCAAATTCCTTTTCCATTTCTTTAATATCTGATTTTGTCCCCTCTTTAAGACTCTCAAAATGATCTTTTAGTTGTTTAAAGAAAGGCATGACCTCAGTTAAATAACATTCTTTCATTTGCTCAAAACCCCTTTCCCCTTCAGTTATCCCAGTGGGTGTGATCCTTTTCTTACAAGTTTTCTCAAAATCGGTAAATAGTTGAAGAATAACATATTGACTGATTAAGGTCTTGCTCTTAGTGGCAATAGTTCTAGGAACTAAATGCATTGGTGTATTTGGAGGATACACAGTCGCTTTAGGGAATTTCCTACAAGGGGGATTCATTTCAACAAGATTTTCAGCTTTTTGCAAGTCCATATCCTTTTTCCAGAACACTTGTTCAGGGGTCAATAGAGTCTGAGGCTTAAACATGTTTAAGGATATCCAATTTTCCTTAGTGTAATCATGGGGTTTTATCGTTATCTTGTTCTTTTTACACTCAGGATCTTCTAGCTTCTTATTCATTTTCTCCCTAGTGACTTCATCTGATTTCTTATCTTCCTCAGTGCACTCAGCGCAACTAGGTTTCTGTCTAGGCTTAAGGATCTCATTACCATCATACAGTACCTTATGAGCATTTCTAGCCTTTTTAATTACCTCTGGATTAGGTTTCTCAACAAGGGGAATGCTATGCTTATCGCTTAAGACTCTATGCTTAGTGATCATGTGAGCAGTCTGAATGGTATTCCCTTGTACGTACAACTTATTTTCAAGCTTGTTTTTCAAAGTTTTTAGATTGGAAAAATCATTCAAAAGTTTTGATTCCTTAGCCTTGAATTCTTGCTTAAGCATTTTAACATTTTCTTGAAGTTCGTGTTTTTGCTTAGCAGTTTTAGAAAGCTTTTCTTGTAAGGAGTTTAACTCTTGTTTTAATACTTCTTCTCTAAACCTACTTTTTCTAATAGTTGTACGTATTTGGACATCCATTTCCTGCTCACGGGTGGTCAACTCAAACTTAGCACGCTGTTCATAAATAGCAACCTGATCCTTATATATGTTAAGCTCAGTGGTAAGGGAATCATCAGGCACAAATGCAGCGTACTCATGCAGTTCATAATCATCATTTTGAGTAGAAGATGCACAACTAGGTACAGCAGAAACATCCATGCAACTTACCTGAGCATTGACATGCACAGGCTGTGACGGGTGCATCTCTATCTTGGGTGCATCCGAAGCTTCCATGGAGCGTTCCTTTGCATTAACTTGCACAGGTTGTGTCTGGTGCACCTCTCTCTCTTGTGAATTTGAGCACGAAGATTCCATTTTTCCATTATCCGACTCATCATTTTTGTTGTCACTGACATTCTGCATTCAGCAACACCCGATTCTTCAACATATACATTACCCAACTTATCACAACAATCTTTCAACTGCACCTGACACTCATTCACGTCTTCATTCTTTTGAGCAGATTCTTCAATGTACTTTTTCACATTATCCATGAGTTGGATAAATGTCTCAATGAATTCCTGAATTTCCATTCCAGTATGTTTTTTGAAGGAAATTCCAGTCAAGTGTTGATCGTAATCTGCTGAATATTCCCCACTGATGAATGGCTGAAATTGTTTGTAGATTACTTGAAGAGCTGCACTGGAACCATCCTTTTGAACCTCTTTATTGGTAAGTTGCAGCTTTAAGTGTTCTAAGTTCAACAGCAAGCTTCTTGTCAATGTAGGTAAGTCCTGGCGGAAAAGAGCACTACATGTTCGATCCCCAGCTATGGATAACAGCTGAATGAGGTGCAGATGAAGTAGCTGATAGGGCTCAATGCTGCATTTCATTTGCATGGCATTTTGTAGCTTGGACTGGTGCGATTCTCTCTCATTAGATTCTGAACACGGAGATCTCACATCCTCATTGCTTAATTCAATCATCTTTAATCGTTCAGTGTAGCCTACATTATCATTGTTGTCCACAACATCATACAGTTTAAGCACTTCTGAAATCACTGGGTCAGTAGAGTAAGACATGATGTGGAAGGATGCACGGGATTTTACACGTCTATGATTTAAACCGAGAAATAGAATCTTTCGCGGGATTTTACTAAAATCAAGACGAAACCGTTAAGCAATGACCAGTAGAGGGTGTTAAGATGACCGATGGAATGATACAATGAAAGACGATTGTGTGATAGGACTTTAGATTGTTCGTGGGATAAGCAGAGATGTTGTTTGGTTGTGATTCGGATTGGTTTATGCCCGTTTTTCCTAAGAAATTTAGGTCTAAAAACTTAAAAACCTCAATAACTTTTGTTCGGAGCGGATTTAGACCTCGAATATTGACCCGAATGAACTATAGTTAATTCGGCGTGCCATTCTCCTCGTTCTCACGGTCGTTTTGATGGGTAGAACGCTGAAAACGGAGTTACGGTTCAAAAGTTATGGCCGTTTGAAGTTTTGACGGGAAAAATCAACCAAGTCGCTACGAATTCTTGAACCAAGTCGCTAACAACTAATTCGCTACCACGCTAAGTCGCTAGAGTTCCAAGTCGCTAGCCAGATGTAAGTCGCTAAGTGGTAACTCGCTAACACTCAAGTCGCTAGCAAAATTTCGGCAGCAATTCGCTACTCAAGTCGCTAACAATGCAAGTCGCTAAAGAGCAACTCGCTACAGACCAAGTCGCTACCACCAAGTCGCTACCCGTAGTGGAGAGTCCACTACTTGTACTTTAACTCGCTAGATCTAACTCGCTAGCCCCAACACTGTAAGTCGCTACAAAAATGTGAAGCAAGTCGCTACCAAGAATATTATCCGTGAACTAAGTCGCTAGCATGAAAAACCATATAAACATCACTTTTCAATCCAAAAACAACCCAACCAAGATGATTCAAGCTTACCAAATGAAAACCTAAACACTTTTGATGATTCTAAACATAAAAGTACCAACAAAATTCAAACTTTAACACAAGAAATCATCCAAATGATGCAAAAACCACTAAACTTTTTCAAACTCAAAAACCACCTAAAAACCACTATAAATCCAAAGATGTGCAAGATATGATCTAACCATGGCTCTTGATACCAATTGTAAGATATAACTTTTCACATACACATCATAACATTAACACAAGGTAGCATATAGATGGAATTCTAGAGAGAGAAAGTTAGAGGTTTAGGGAACTTAGTGAGAGAAAGTGAAAGATATTATTATGAGCTCCAACTCTCTACCTTGGGAGGTAGAGAGTATTTATAGTCTTACATAAAACGCCACACATCGGGCTGTGGATCAGGCATACAGTGGGTAAAGACCCGTCCGTCCTCCACGGTGTTACTAAACTAAATACTACTTAACTTAAAATAACTACGACTACGAGCTTTCTAACGATTACATATACTTGAGGTGACCGACTCTTTAATACCTGGAATTTCTAATTCCTAACAGTTGTCACATGGTTGATCTATTGAATAGATCTCACATGCCACCTACCAGGAGCTTGTTTGATGTTGGCTCCAGAAGGCTTTCCATCTTCATTGTGAATATGTTTGCATATCACTCAGATGTTCTGGCAATAACACAAGGATAATGTGTAGGACTCATAAGATGTAATCTCTCTTTCCACATTGTGTGAAACAGAGAGTCTTCATTGAAAGTGTCCTAATGAGATTTATTGATGATCTGGTGGCTCTAGACTCAATTGTGCATATTTGGTTCCTATGCCGGAGACTAGGGAGAGGGTCTCCTTCTTCAATATCAACAATCTCTAAGAGAAAGTTGATAGATTATGTCGGTTCCCCGTGAGAATGAAACAAGTCCTTTTAAGAGGAACGTGAGTGGTTTGGAAAGTTGAATTGCAGTGCGTCACTGGGTCCATGACGTCTTATCTTCAATACCGATGTTACCTTGGTAACCACCAGTAGTATATGAATTGAACCCGGTTTCTGCCCTAACGTTTAATAAATGGAGGGCTATTTCTTTTCACCCCTTTTTTTTCACATTCAATTCTTTTTCATTCTTCAACCCCTTCAGTGCTTACCGAGACTTCATTACTAGAACCTTGTTGGGTTTATTCCAGTACTAGCTCTGTCTCAGTTCGCACTCTTCCCATATCTCATTTTTCTCCTTTTTTCATCATACCTAAGGACTTCTACACTAACTAGTGGATTGTCCCTGGGTAGATCCCTCCGGTTCTGGCGGATCATGGGACCTCGACCTAACCTTATCATCCTTTTATCACCATGCATAAAGTAGATTTGGTCGGTATTTTGATATAGTTCTTCCGCCTTGAAACCAATTGAAAAACCATTTGAAAAATCAATCAAGATACTTGTGATATAAAATCAAAGCATTTTGTATCTTAATTGTTTTGATATTTTAGAAATGCTCTCCCCCAACATATGCATGAAAATTCAGAAATTGTTTAGCGTATGGAGGCAAGAGATCTTTGAAATCGTTAGATTAAGAATGAAAGGTCCAATCTTTTGATTAACATTTTCTAAAATGATCATCATCACTTCCCAATCAATTTGAGTAGATAAAACATTTTGAAGAAGGATGAGGTTTTCAAAAAGTTTCCTCCCCCTCAATATGTGCCTCGAAGTTTGAAAGAGTTTTGCACATATTAGATGGAACCTGCACTTAGAGACAATTGAATCATGTTTCAATATTTGAGGTTTAAAGTAGATGCTCCCCCTCAACATGTGCATGGAAAATTTGAAATCGTTTGTCACATGCGGGGAGAAAAACAGGCTAAACACTTATGAAACCATTTATCGAGTTATCAGTTTAAATCCAATTTAAATTACAAGTTCTCCCCCGATCACAATTATCAAATCATTTGAGATTTGTGATCTCTGTAGATTTAAATTTATTTTGAAAGCTTTTAAGGAGAATTGTGACTTGATTATGAAAACGTTTTAACTGATAAGGATTGGATTTTGTGACTTTAAACTCCATTGATTTAAACATGCATGATTATCTTTTGAAAACATAATAATAACCAAGGTCTTGAACCAATTGTGTAGAATATTGTAATACGTTTTAGAGAAGACCTTGCTCATTTAAGTGCAACTTGTTTGAAAAGAACACTTTTTGATTTAATTGAAAAATCATTCTCCCCCTCAATCAATGACGAAAGTTGTTGATTGATGGATTCAGACTTTGACACTTGCTATGTTCTTTTGATTTTCAAAAATAGAGTCCGAAGTATTTTCAAAACAATTTTGTTTTCATAAGATGACAAATATTTTTCAGAAGAATCATTTAGAAGGAAAAGTATTAGAAATTGAACATTTGTCTTGTTAATGACAAACATTTGTTTTTAGAATCAGAGCATTAGATTTGAAACATGAGATAAAGCATGGCTCTGTTCTTACTTTGAAAAGCGGGTTACTGCCTGAAATGACAATAAACCATTGTTTTACTTTCTCCAAAAAAAAAAAATTTCTGTTTTTTTTTTTTTAATAATAGGAATATTCGAACAATATCTAAAGACCCGTGTCATTCTTTGAATGACAACACAAAGACCGTAGATATTTTCGAATTGAGAAAAACATGACAAAATGACAATATTTTTTGAAAATTTTAAAGATTTTACAAATTATTTATGGATTTTTTTGAAAGTTTTATATTTTTCTATTTGCTTTTTGTTGGTTTTATAATTTTGTATTTTGCTTTTTTTTTTGATTAAATATATACAAAATATAGATGAAGAAAGACCTTTACTCCTCGTCTTCCTCCTGAAGACGTTTGAGTGTTTCTGGTTGAAGGCTTTTCAAGCCAAGTCATGGAAGAATAAACTCAAAACGTTCTCTTGGAAGAGCTTTGGTGAAGATGTCTGCTAACTGGTATTCTGACTTTACAAAATAGAGTTCCACCACACCGTTTTCCACTTGATCCCTGATGAAATGATGTCAAATGTCGATGTGCTTTGCTCTTGATTGTTGAACGTTTTTGCATGAGAGAGCAATAGCACTTTTATTATCACAGTACAGAGGGATTTTGTTGAATTCAAAGCCATAGTCAGATAATTGGGATCTCATCCAAAGGATTTGAGCACAACAAGATGACATGGCTAGGTATTCAGCCTCTATAGAGGAAATAGATGTACTCATTTGCTTCTTTGAAGACCAACTCACAAGCTTATCACCCAAAAACTGAGCACCTCCTGATGTACTTTGACGTGTATCTTGACATCCTGCATAATCAGCATCTGCATAGGCTGTTAGTGACATACCGGTGTCCTTCGGGTACCAAAGTCCCATATTGATGGTTCCTTGGAGATACCGAAAGACCCGTTTAACCGCTTCAAAGTGCTTTTTTTAGGCTTAGCCTGATATCTAGGACACATGCACACAGCGGACAGGATGTCTGGTCTGCTAGCTGTGAGGTACATCAGGGATCCAAGCATACTACGATATTTCGTTTGATCTACCATGATCCCTGGGTGGTCCTCATCCAGCTTAGTACGTTCAATCATGGGAGTGTCAACGGTGTCACATGAATCAAATCCAAATTTCTTTAAAATCTCATTTGCATATTTAGATTGATTTATAAAAATGCCTCCGGGACTTTGTGAAATTTGTAATCCCAAGAAAAATGACATTTTTCCCATCATTGACATTTGAAATTTGGAACCCATTTCATTTGAAAAACGATCACATTCATTGGGGTCAGTCGAGGCAAAGATAATATCATCAACATAAATTTGAATGTGAATTAAATGTTTGCCTGACTTCCTGGTGAACAATGTCGGACCAACTGATCCTTTGCTGAATCCAGTTGATAGAAGAAACTTTGATAGCTTATCATACCATGCCCTTGGAGCTTGCTTTAAACCGTAAAGAGCCTTCTTCAAACGATAGACGTGAGTAGGATGCTCTGGATTAACAAAGCCTTCAGGTTGGCTGACGTATACGACTTCTTTAAGATCTCCGTTAAGAAACGCCGTCTTTACATCCATTTGATAGACTACCATGTTCTTACTTGCAGCATTAGCCACGAAGATTCTGATTGCCTCGATACGAGCAACAGGAGCAAATGATTCTTCAAAGTCAATACCCTCCTCTTGACGATACCTTTAGCCACTAACCTAGCCTTATTTTTCAACACATCACCATGCTTATCAAGCTTCACTTTGAAGATCCACTTTAGAGCAATGATCATAGCACAGTCTGGAGCAGGTACTAATTCCCATACATCTAATCGATCAAACTCATGAATTTCTTCTTGCATGGCATTGAACCAGCTGTCTTTATTCATAGCAGTTTTAGCGTCTGTAGGTTCGATCTTAGAGAGTACGGAGTTGAAGAAGCACCATAAGGAATCAGTAGCAAGTTGTTTACGAGTGGATATTGTATGAGAGAGGTTTCCAATGATGTTGTCCAATGGGTGATCATGTATCCATTTGCTAAGGTGTTCATGTGGTTGTTGTTGTGGAACTGAAGTAGCAGAGTCGATGTCTCCTGATGAAGATGGTTCAGATGATGATTCAGGAGCAAATATGTTTTCAAATGGAGCATCTTCGGGAGTTGCAAAGGGATTAGCTTCATCTTGTGAATCAGAAGCAATTCCATGATGTACACTCGGTGATTGAAGGTTTGTTGATGAGATTGATTGATCAGCAGCTGACGCTTCTTGACTTAATGATATTGAGACTGAAGGGTTGACTTCATTCACAGGGATAGGAGCAGCCTCTGTTGATGGAATTGACATTTCATCAACATTTGGTTGATAGTGGTCATCAAACATTGGATCAAACAATTTCATTAAATCATCTTCTGATGGAGGTACATAAGGAGTTGCTGGAGATGGATTAGAGATAAGAGTAGAACTGATAGGACTTTTGACAACTGGAAAGAAACGATGGGGCAATTCAATTTTAGATCAACCTTGTTCTAGGAAATGAATTGATGCATACTTTTGAAAAAACTTTCGAAGTGCTATACAAGTGTTTTTCTAGCACATCGACTGTGCATTAATTTTTCAAACAAAAGTATTATGATGGAAACTTGATTTTTCTCATAAAGTTTCGTCGTATTGCAAAAACTCTCTCTTCAGTAATACGCTATTGTTTTTCAAATAAATTTATCTTTAATAAGTGAATCTCAATTCGATGGTTCACTCACTCCATGTTGTCTACTTTGAGACGCTCCGGTTTGAGAACGACCAATACAAGCTGCAAAACCCTGTCAAAGAGATTCTTTAGAATTCTACCTGATCACAGGCAATATTTATACTGATCAACATGGAACCGTGGTTCTTGCAACCCTATTCAACGAAAGTGAACAAAGACACTTTCATGTGTTTTATTCCTAACTGTTGTTTGCAGGAACACCTGACAGTTGCAGCTAATGGAAATGGAGACGTCAATTCATAACCACATGCTCATACCACATACTCAAAATTAAAGTAATCATGATAATCAAAAGAGATACAACAATGCTTCCGCAACTCTGATGCATAATATCATGATCCAGCAAAGTGTAAGCATGTCGGTCCAAAAGTCACAATATCACACAAACGTGATACTACTAAGGATGATTCAGAGATTTACTGTGGCTGATGATCTCAAAGAAAGCTTAAAGATCACTAAGTCAAGGAACATTCAAAGATCACTACTTGAAGTAATAAGATTGCGGACTTTGAAGAATCAAAGACAATGAGCTAGAAGATCAATAGCGTGTAACAGAATGCTAGAATTCATGATGTATTTTATGGGGTGACCTACCTTAGGGGGAGATTGTTAGGATTTAGTAAATCCAAGTTAAAGACTCGGTCACCCCAAGTATTTATTAGCATTATAAAGTTCGTAGTCTTAGACGTTTATTAGTTAGTTAAGTATAACCGTGGAGGACGGACGGGTATTTACCCACTGTACACCCGATCCATAGCCTGACAAAGGGCGTTTTGTAAGACACTATAAATATCCTCTATCCTCCAAGGTAGAGGGTTGGAGCATTCATTTATATGATTTCACTTTCTATCTCTACAAGTTCCCAACTCTTAACTTTCTCTCTCTAAACCTTCTAACATATTCAATCCATAATACTTTGTTTAGTGTGTTTATGATAACCAATTTCTTACAATAAGTTATCCCTATAACGTATCGAGGAAGTGGAAAATAAGATTTGTAGTCTTGGAAAAGGGTGAGTCATCGTTCAAAAGGACTTTGATAGGTTATATAAGGAACTAAGAAAAACCTGTACCTACAAAAGAAATATAGGGGACATGATGATGAAGTAGTTTTAGCTCGTGTTAGGCTTTCGAATCTTGAAATGATAATTGAGGAAATACGAGAGAATCATCAGTCAGATATAAAGAGTCTTTTAAATGCTATCCAGGAACTTAAGAAAAATAAATTAGCAACATCGGACTAGTAAACCACTAGAATCACTAGTCTAGAATCCTAAGTACATAGCCTAGTTACAGGATATAAGGTACTTGTCAAATTTTCACCCTGTAAGAGAAATAGGTACGCCATTAATGAAGTTATAGCTTGCTCATACCTAGTTTTATAAGTTATCTATCTCGTATTAAGAATCCCTTATACTTCGGTATAATCTAAGGAATTATTAGAATCCCGAGCCTACCGTAAGTCCTATACACCCAGACCTGGAACTTAGGATCGTTTGTTATGACCTAGAAACTTAGCAAGTGACTATACTTAGGGACACTAAAACTTATGACGATTTCCCATCATCATTCGTAGGATCTTCCATACCAGTTAGATAGACTATATGACCCGACTACTCCTTTTACTAAATTGTCTAGTTCGGCGAACGTTAATCCCTATAGGTCATATCAATACCTTTAGATGGGGAAACAACCTTTTGGGGAACCTAATAAATCTCATTCCTATTAGGATAACCGCCTCTATAGTTTTAGGTTCCCTATTCCTTCCCACTCTTCCATAACGTCCTACAACGTTCTAAGCATTAGAACTTGTATTTCCCGTCATTCTCTAATCTTCCGACATTCCACAAGATTCTATTAGTTAGAAATTGTAAGAATATCGACTTCGATCTTTATAATCTTCATTATGTTCGACTTATGATATTATTTTCGATCCTCCGTCGTACTACAATGTTCTATTAGTTAGAATTTGTAAAGAGTATCTACGTCGATCTTCATAATCCTCATTATGTTCGACTTACGTTATTATTCTTATCCCATCCTATCTTATGAACGTCTATAGAATGACTTCCAATCGATCATCAACGTCTGCTACTCCCGCCATGACTCAGGATGCCATCTAGAAACTAGTCGCCAATAGTGTGACTGCGGCACTGATAAGGATTTAAAATGTACACTTTTATGGGTCATTTAAGCCCTTAATTTCCCATTTTATATCCATTACTGCTTAATTTCGTTCCTTTTCACTTTTTAGGTCTCATGGAAGCAAAATGCTTAAATGATGCATTTTTGGACGAAAAGGAGGAAATATGTGAAGAAAATGGCTAAGTCAAGATCAAGACACTCAAGCTGCTGAATTTATACATGACGGCGTCCGAATTAGAGGGCGACGCCGTCCCTATTTTATGACGACTCAGGAGCGAAATTTCTATTTTACACCTGATGGCGTCAGGCCTTGAAGAGTAAGGGCGTCACAAAGACTTTCTTCTCAGACGGCCTAGATCCGGACTCAGACGATGTCAGTACTGAAGACAGACGGTGTCACAACAACAATGTGACACTGTCCCAATGATGACTTGGCCAAGACGAAACCCTAATGGCGGAGATCAGATGGTGTCCCACATATAAGGCGACGTCGTCGCAGTTGTAAAATTATATATAGAAATCGAATTTTCAGACTTTTAGAGAGGTAGACTTGTGGAGTAAAAACCTAAAACGATTGTAGTCTGGTTTGGATAGTATTTTAGGGTTCTCATACCCTATTTTACGTCGAGATAAATTATTTATTCCCTTGATTTCATTATGTCTTCGATTGAATGTGTGTATGCTTGCATGTTTAACATGTCCGACTAATTTACTTGTGTGTTTGCTTAGATCTATCAAACCTAGTTATTAGTTATTGATTGGTTGTCTCTTATCTTAGTTGTAATTGGCTTAGGAGTGCATGAAGCCATCGTTGTGTTTTTAATGCTTGATCAATCTTTTTGAACATTAGTTTATAATTACTAGTGGAATTTAGGGTAAACATGTGAAGATAACCTTAGTGTTAAGTTTATGAATCCTAGAGATTTCGTAGTCATTAACTTTAAGGTAGTCTCAAAGAGTTATGGATAAAAGCACACCCTTCGACCTTAGAAAACACAACGCGTTAAGAATAAGGACGTGACAATTCAACCACCAATAAAAGATAACTAGGGAGTAATAGTATCTAGGTAGACACATCTTTAATCATCATACGAGCACACTTCAAAAAGACATAGAATACCCTTAGCCCCAAATCTAAACCCCGAGATTTTTACCTTTAGTTTCTCACTAGCATTCCTATTCCCTTATAGAACGATATCAATACCCGAGGCTTACCCAATACTACACTACAACGATTAGGTTCACTGCCTAGGGTGTTGAAAAACTTACTCAACGAAAAAGAAGTTTCCTTTGACCCCGAACGCGCCTTGTACATGCATCAGGCACTAGAATTCTGAGCTGCTAACAAGGCTAACGTCGATAACACTAATAGAGACCCCTAGCCGAGAGAAGTTCCTGTAGCGAAGGCTACAAGGAATTTACGAGCTATCAACCTTTCAATTTTGAAGGTACAGAAGGGGCCATAGGATTAATTCGCTGGTTCGAACGAAGCGAATCAGTATTCTCCCATAGTACCTTACCTGAGGACTGTAAGGTTATGTTTGCTATCGGTACTCTTACCGGAGAAGCTTTATCCTGGTGGAACTCATATGCCCAGCCAATAGGAATGGATGAGGCATATAAGATCACCTGGAATGAGTTTAAAAAGATTATGATTAAGAAATATTGTCCCCGAAAGGAAGTCAAGAAAATGGAAGATGAGTTTTGTAACTTGACTGTAAAGGGGAATGATATAAACTTACATTAGGAGATTTCAGGAATTGGCAACCTTGTGTCCCACTACGGTGCCAACAACTAAAAAGATAATGGGAGCTTTCATCGGGGGTTTTCCTTGAAGTATCGAAGGGAATGTTACTGCCTCTAAACCTCAAACATTAGAGGAAACCATTACCATCACTCAAAGGTTAATGGATTAAGTATCAAAGCACAACACTATGCTAATGCCCAACGATAAAAAACAAAAGTTCAACGATAAAAGAGCTTTCAACAACAACCATAACCTCAATACTCGTACTAACCCCTATCCCCAATCAAAACCAAGGCAAGAAGCTACTAGAGCTTATACTGCCACTCTAACTAAGGGAAGTGGTTATGCGGGGAAAGCCCCTCTTTGTAAGAGATGTGCTTTACATCATACAGAGCCTTCTTTTGTTAAGTGTAGCACTTGCAACAAGGTGGGCCATTAGACTAAGGATTGCAAGCGTAGTGGACCAGCCAATGGGAGCAATCAGCTACCAGTAACGGTCACATGCCACGCTTGCGGAGTAAAAGGACATTTTACAAATAAATGTCAAAAGAAGAATACTGATGGTGCCCAGGGAAGAGCTTACATGTTAAGGGACAGAAATTCTCAGAAAGATCCGAACATAGTCACGTGTACGTTCTTCCTAAACCGTCATTGATGAGTGTCTAAATACTCATCATTTTTGTACAATCTAAACTGCAAAATCATCTGAAAACACTCAGAAATGCATCAAAATGATAAAAATATCACAAACAAGTGTTTTATGTGTTTTAAATGCAAAAATATCAAAATCTGGTGAAAAACGTATCAAGTTTGCATAATTGGCAGTTTTAGTCCCCCAAGTTTAAAAAGTCGTCAAAAATAGTCCCTGGTAAAGCAAAATAAAGAAAAATATCATTCAAGGTCCCTGAAATATTCTAAGTTGTCAAAAATAGTCCTTGAATGAATCTTTGGGCAAATGGCAGAAAAGGTCCCTCAAGTTTGAAAAATGTCAATAATGGTCCTTGGTTAATTTAAAAAGTGAAAATTATCAAATATTAACCTTGTACTATTCATAAATGACAAAATTGGTCCTTATGGTAAACTTTGTAAAAATTACAAGTTAGGCCCTTAAAGTTTCAAAATTGGCAGATTCGGTCCTTGGACTTATAAAAATGGAACTTTATAAATTTAGTCCTTGTACTATTCATATATGGCAGGTTTGGTCCTTGTGATAACCTTGGAAGCTTGTCAAGATCAGTCCCTCATGTTTGGCAGAATTGCATGAATGGTCCTTGTCATAATCAAAACCAAACGGATCCTTTCTTTGTATTTAGAACCCAGCCAACCAAAAAGACCCCCTGTCAATACCTGTGACCCCCCAATTATGAACCCCCCTTTATTAATACCGGGTCAAAGAAATTCAAACACCAGAGACACTGTTTGTCTCTCTCACAAATCCCCGCCAAAACCAGTGACTCCCCAAAACCATCTGGTTTTCCTCCTCCACCTCATCACAGCTATCAAAACCACTCATCACCACCCTTTCCACCTCACATCCCAGCCCACCTTGCAATAAATGCTTCCCCACCATGAACCTTTTACTGTTACACACACACCACTGGTTTTGCTTTCCAAATCATCACCAGCCCCATACCTACTATCTAATCTGTCCCCCTCCACCTCCACAACACCCCAAGCTTCTTTAATTACAGCAGAACTGCTCTAATCCACTAGTCTCAAATTTTGGCGCCGCTGCCGGGGAGGCTGTAAGCGTGTTTTAAGCATTTTCAGACCCGTACTTGCACATATACCACCGTTTGTAAACAGTTTTTTTTTTGTAAAGTTATCAAATTATCAAAAAGTTCATTAACACTTTTCCTAAAGTGTTAACAACACCAAAAAAATATAAAATAACAAAACAATCGTAACGTTTTCTATCTTGTATTTTCTTTGAGGTGATTCTTAAAGAGATACGATTTGGTTAAACGAGACGATACCAAAAATATTGTCCAAAAGTTTTTTAACCCATCAGCACAAATCCATACCTACGTCTTTTCCGTGGTACTTAATATATATATAAAAATCAACCACCGCAAAACAAGGCAGTACACCTACTAACTGGGGGTGTGACCATAATAAGTTCCCGAACAACAGATTTAAAACTTGCCTTTGTTTCCTTGTGATTTGGTGTACCTTTTTCAAAGAAGCCATTTCGTTTGTGATTATTGGTTAAGTTCACTTGTCGTTTTGCCTCGCATTTGTTTTGAAAATTGATTTTTAAACTTAGTGCATGCGCACTCGTTCTTCCAGCTCTACAAGTCCACTTTCTGAGCTTGCAAATATTCCTCGTAGGCGTAGAGGACGTTCTGCTCCTTCAGCCGTGACTGAGGAAAGTCTACCACCACCACCCCCTGTCGAAATGGCAGAAGACAAGCGATGAATGAGCTTCTCCAAGCACCCATCGAGGGTTACGGAGATGCCATTGTTGTCCCAGCCATCATGGCTGATACCTTTGAGCTCAAAACCGGGTTGCTTAATCTAGTAACCCAAAGCCAAATTCTATGGTTTTGAGCGGGATGATCCTCATGCACACATTCGATGGTTTAACAAGATTGCATCTACCAACAAATACAAGAATGTCCCACATGAAGCAATTAAGCTCTTCTGTCCCATTCTCTCTAGAGGGACAAGCCCGGAATTGGCTTGAGAAACAACCCCCTCGTTCCATTGAGACATGGAAAGATCTAGTCACCAAGTTCGTTAACGAATTCTATCCTCCATCCCGAACTACAAGTCTTAAGAATGAGATAATGAAATTTTCTCAAAGATTTGATGAATCATTCGGGGAGGCATGGGATCGTTACAAAGAGTTGCTTCGCAAGTGTCCGCATCATGGTTTTACCGAGTTAATGCAAATGGATACTTTCTACAATGGTTTGAACCAGACTAACCAAGACTCTTTAAATGCCTCCGCGGGAGGTAATTTCCTGAGCAAGACCACAAAAGAAGCCTTGCAAATAATTGAAAACAAGTCCTAGGTCCGCCCTTTCCGCACAAAGACATATCAATCTCAGTCTAATGCTGGACCTTCTACTTCATCTCCCGCGAGTACATCTAGCACCGATGCTAAGATTGACAAACTCACAGATATTGTTCAGGCTTTGGTTCTTGCTAACCAAAAGAAAGTAACTTTCACACAGACACCATCACATGGTGAAGTGAAGAAAGTTGAAGTTTGTGTTACTTGTGGTGGCCCTCATGCATACTACAACTGTACTGCCACCGATGGTAGTCCATTTGAAGCTAATGCTATAGCCGGTACTTCACAACAAGGAGGTAATCAATACCGTCCTCAAAATGAACCAAGCTACCGTGTTAACACTTATCAGGCACTCACCGGTTTTAACAGAATCCTAACATACAGAACCGGAATCAAAACCAACCTAGAATGAACCAAGGTTATCAAAACTAAGGTAATTTCTATCGGACCAATCAAGGTTTCCAACATCAAGGAAATCTTAATCAAAACAATTTCAATCGAGGGAATCAATTTCAAGGAAATGTAAATCCTAACCAAGGGAATTTTCAACAACAAGGTCATAATCAAAACATCCGACCTCAAAATTCCTCCAGTACCTCAGTACCATCATCTGATGAGTTATTGAAGCAGTTCATGAAATCCCAAGATGAAATGCACAGGTTGTTGGTCAGTCAGATCGCTGATCTTAAGAAGTCTTTAAATGATCAACCCTCGGGCTCAGGAAAACTTCCGAGCAACACGATCGCTAACCCGAGGGGCGATGCAAAGGCGATAACAACCAGAAGTGGTGTTTCATACCATGGACCCGCTATTCCTACTACCTCTTCTTCTTCTTCTCTCCCGAAGGTAGTGGAAAGTGAACCTGAGGCTACAAAGGACAAGGAACTTCCTACTAATAATGGAGGAACCAATGATGTCCATCCTCAAGTTGTCCAGAAACCCAAATCCAATCCAGGAGTTGTTTTTGAACCTCCGTTAGCTCCCGTTGAAAATAAAATCCAAATCTTCTATTCCTTACCCATCACGTTTGAATGAAAAAGCTCGTGAAAAGCCAGTCATCAAATGGATAAATTTTTTCAAATTTTCCAAGAACTACATTTTGACATAAGATTTGCGGATGCTATCATTTGATGCCCAGTTTGCATCAACTCTCAAAACACTGTTAAGCAACAAGGAAAAGCTGTTTGAAATGGCTAAAACTCCTCTAAACGAGAACTGCTCTGCAGTTATCTTGAAAAAGCTTCCAGAAAAGCTTGGAGATCCTAGAAAGATTCTCTTACCTTGTGTATTTCCAAGAATGGTTGAATGCTTTGCCTTAGCAGATCTTGGTGCAAGCATCAATCTAATGCCTTATTCAGTATGGAAGAAACTTTCTCTTCCGGAACTTACTCCTACATGCATGACGCTCGAGCTTGCAGATCGGACAATATCCGTCCTCTTGGCATTGCTGAGGACGTATTTGTGAAAGTAGGAAAGTTCCATTTTCCGGCTGACTTCGTGGTTGTTGATTCGATGATGATCCAAGGGTTCCTCTCATTGTTGGTCGAGGATTCCTGAGAACGGGCCGAGCTCTCATTGATGTATTTGAGCAAGAAATCACATTACGTGTTGGCAATGAAGCTGTCACCTTTAACCTTGATCAAAATTCGAGGTACTCCGCAAACTATGATTCTTAATCGGTTAACCGAATAGATATCATTGATGTTACTTCTGAAGAGTACTCTCAAGAAGTTCTTGGTTATTCTCATAATTTTGTGAGTGGGGATCCCACCACATCTTCTCGACCTATCATAGCCAATTCCACTCCTTCTATCACTCCTTTTGAGGGAAGAGACTTCATCTTGGAAGAGATTGAAGCATACTTGGCTAGTGATTCTGTTCCATGGGAAATTGATCACGCTCCAATTGACATTGAGGGGGACATACTTCTCATTGAGAAGTTGCTTAATGATGATCCATCATCAACCCCTCACACGAGTGATTCAATTCCAAATGAGATTAATCTAGAAGGAGATATTCTTCTTGAGAAATTGTTAAAGCATGACACTTCTCCTCCTCTCCCTCCCGTCGAACTTCATAACAAGGAAGTCAAGTCAGTTGAGAAAACTGAAGAATTTCCTGAAGTCGAACTTAAGGATCTACCTCCTCATCTCGAGTATGCATTCTTGGAGGGTGATGATAAATTACCCGTCATAATTGCTAATGACTTAACGAGGGGAGAAGATGCTCTCATAAAGGTCTTGAAGTCACACAAGCAAGCAATTTCTTGGAAACTCTCCGACATTAAGGGTATCAACCCTGAGTTTTGTACTCACCAAATCTTGATGGAGGATGACTTCAAACCAGCAGTCCAACATCAGAGAAGGGGGAATCCTAAGATTCATGAGGTTATCAAACAAGAGGTTCTCAAACTTCTTGATGCCGGTCAATTTAACGATCTCGATAGTCCTTGGGTCAGTCCATTCAGTGTTCCTAAAAAGGGTGGCATAACTGTTGTCCCAAATGAAGAAAACGAGTTAATTCCAACTCGATTGGTTACGGGATGGCGTGTGTGTATTGACTATAGTAAGTTGAATGACGCCACCCGTAAAGACCATTTTCCTCTACCCTTCATGGACCAAATGCTTGAGAGATTAGCAGGGAATGAATACTATTGTTTCCTTGATGGTTTCTCGGGTTATTTCCAGATCCCCATTGATCCACATCATCAAGAGAAGACCATTCACCTGCCATATGGAACTTTTGCCTACAAAGTATGCCTTTGGCTTATGTAATGCTCTGGACGTTCCAACGATGTATGATGGCCATTTTCACGAGACATGATCGGGAAACAATGGAGGTGTTTATGGATGACTTCTCGGTCATTGGGGATTCATTTCAAAAATGTCTCTCCCATTTAGAAAAAATGCTCCAACGGTGTAAAGACACCAATCTTTGTCTAAATTGGGAGAAGAGCCACTTTATGGTCAAAGAAGGCATAGTCCTTGGCCATAAGATTTCCAAAAATGGGATTGAGGTAGATAGAGCAAAAGTTGATGTTATTGCTAAATTACCTCACCCTACTACCGTCAAAGGTATTAGGAGTTTTCTAGGTCATGCCGGTTTTTATCGTAGATTCATACAAGATTTTTCTAAAATCGCCTGGCCTATGACCCATCTTCTTGAAAAAGATGCTCCTTTTATCTTCTCACCTGAGTGCATCGAAGCTTTTGAAGCATTGAAGAAAAAGCTTCGGAAGCACCATTCTAGTGCCCCCGACTGGATTTACCCTTTGAACTCATGTGCGATGCAAGTGATTTTGCTATCGGTGCAGTTTTGGGGCAACGAAAAACCAAGCATTTTCAAGCTATCCATTCGCGAGTAAGACTATGTAAAGCTCAAACCATTACACCACTACAGAAAAAGAATTATTAGCTGTGGTGTATGCATTTGAAAAGTTTTGGCCATACCTTATCTTGACCAAATGCGTAGTGTATACGGATCACTCGGCTCTCAAATATCTCTTTGCAAAACAAGATGCAAAGCCGAGATTGCTCCGTTGGGTTCTCCTCCTCCAGGAATTTGATATCATAATACGTGATAAAAAAGGAGCTGAGAACCTGGCTGCTGATCATATGTCCGTATAGAAAACCCTCACCAAGATGTTTTCGAGAAAAGGAAATAAATGAAACATTTCCTCTCGAGACACTCAATGCGGTTTCCTTTCGTGGAAACTCTACCACCCCATGGTTTGCTGACTTCGCAAATTACCATGCGGGTAACTTCATTGTAAAAGGGATGTCGACCAACGAAGAACAAATTCTTCAAGGATGTTAAACATTACTTCTGGGACGACCCCCTACTTATTCAAAATCTGTGCGGATCAAGTCATCCGACGGTGTGTTTATGGACAAGAAGCTATGGACATTCTAAAGGCTTGCCATGCTGGACCCACCGGGGGACATCATAGCCCCAACTACACTGCCAAGAAGGTGTTTGATTTCGGATTCTATTGGCCCACGTTAAGGATGCCCACGAATTTGTCAAAACCTGTGACGCTTGTCAACGTCACGGGAATATCTCACAAAGAAATGAAATGCCGCAAAACGCCATTCAAGTGTGTGAGATTTTTGACATCTGGGGCATTGACTTTATGGGGCCATTTCCATCTTCTAGAGGAAACAAATACATACTCGTGGCTATTGACTATTTGTCAAAATGGGTTGAAGCAAAAGCTTTACCTACCAATGATGCCCGAGTGGTTGTGAAGTTTTTAAAATCTCTTTTTGCCAGGTTTGGAACTCCACGTGCTATAATCAGTGATCGTGGTACGCATTTCTGCAATGACCAATTTGATCGTGTCATGCAAAAGTATGGTGTTACCCACCTTCTCTCTACTGCATAACCACCAAACAATGGGCGGTGGAAGTTTCAACGTGGTATTAAAAAGAATTCGAAAGGACAGTAGGCGAAAATCGTGCATCCTGGTCGGATAAACTGGATGACGCACTCTGGGCCTTCCGTATAGCTTACAAAACACCCATCGGGTGTACTCCATACAAGCTAGTGTACGGAAAGGCATGTCATCTTCCGATTGAACTAGAGCACAAAGCCTACTGGGCCTTAAAACATGCCAATTTCGATATTCAGACAGCTGGTGATCACAGAAAAGTTCAAATGAATGAACTAAATGAACTCCGTGATCAAGCATACGAGAACTCTTTGATCTACAAACAAAAGACAAAGAAGATTCATGACTCTAAAATCAAGAACCGCGTTTTCAACGTCGGTGATCGAGTCATTCTTTTCAATTCAATATTGAAGATTTTCTCGGGTAAACTTAAAACCGCTGGTCTGGACCATTCACCATCACTAAAGTATTTCCATATGGAACCATTGAGTTATCTCAACCCGATGGTCCCAATTTTAAAGTGAATGGTCATCGATTAAAGCATTACTTTGGAGAGGACATTCCACCCGTGGTTGTCCCAGACCTACAAACTTTCCCCATGAACCAATGAATGCGGGATCGAGTCAAGCTAGCGACTCGGGAATCAAAACAGTAGCATGCCATATGGGTTTTCACCCATATTTCTGACTTCTTTCTACTTTCTACCACCCTAGTGTGGGGGAGTTGCCCCCCGCTGTTAAAAAAAAAAAAAAAAAAAAAAAAAAAAAAAAAAATCTTGCTAAATAATGGCCGTAGTATTTCCCTTTTACGTTCTCAGTTTCGGCATAACCGCCGGTACTTTGAATATTGAGGGCAATATTCATTTCTAGTATGGGGGGAATTCTCACGAATTTTATCATGTAATTATACCGCCTAATTCCCCATTTTTGGCCAAAATATTTTTTTGGAGTAAGTGTTCTGCACTTACTCAGACTGGTTATCAGTCCACCATGTCTAATAAACAAAAGGATTGGCTAATCCAGGAGCAAACGGCTCTTGGTAAAGATATCTCAAATCCGTTGACGGCTTGCAATTTGCCCAAAATTGAATGGTGTTCAGCTCACCATATCTTTAATTAGTGAAGAGTTGGCTAGCCCGCAAGTTTATGGCTTGTGGTAAAGGCAGTGGAAAACCATAATTGGTAATCAGCTCACCAAAGATATATTATCTAAGAGTTGGCTAGTCCAGAAGCAAACGGCTTCTTGTAAAGACAAATCAAATCATTGGAAGCTGGGTGATTTGCTCAAAATCATTTGGTATCGGTTGTGTACCAAGGTTCTTACTGGAACTGAAACATTTGGCTACTCCAGAAGTAATGGCTTTTGGTAAAGAGATTAAAATCCATTAATTTTCTCAACATTGCTAGGGACTAGCAATATCTTAGTGTGGGGGATTGATGAGTGTCTAAATACTCATCATTTTTGTACCAATCTAAACTGCAAATCATCTGAAAAACTCAGAAATGCATCAAAATGATAAAAATATCACAAATAAGTGTTTTATGTGTTTTAATTGCAAAAATATCAAATCGGTGAAAAAACATATCAAGTTTGCATAATTGCAGTTTTAGTCCCAAGTTTAAAAAGTCGTCAAAAACAGTCCCTGGTAAAGCAAAATAAAGAAAAATATCATTCAAGGTCCCTGAAATATTCTAAGTTGTCAAAAATAGTCCTTGAATGAATCTTTGGGCAAATGGCAGAAAAGGTCCCTCAAGTTTGAATAATGTCAATAATGGTCCTTGGTTAATTTAAAAAGTGAAAATTATCAAATATTAACTTTGTACTATTCATAAATGACAAAATTGGTCCTTATGGTAAACTTTGGAAAAATTACAAGTTAGCCCCTTAAGTTTCAAATTGGCAGATTGGTCCTGGGACTTATTTAAAAATGGAACTTATAAATTTAGTCCTTGTACTATTCATATATGGCAGGTTTGGTCCTTGTGATAACTTGGAAACTTTCAAGATCAGTCCCATGGTTGGCAGAATTGCATGAATGGTCCTTGTCATAATCAAAACCAAACGGACCACTTTTGTATTTAGAACCCAGCCAACCAAAAAACCCCCTGTCAATACCTGTGACCCCCAATTTGAACCACCTTTATTATACCGTGGTCCAAGAAAGTCAAACACCAGAGACACTGTTTGTCTCTCCACAAAACCCCGCCAAAACCGGTGACTCCCCAAAACCATCTGGTTTTCCTCCTCCACCTCATCACAGCTATCAAAACCACTCATCACCACCCTTTCCACCTCACATCCCAGCCCACCTTGCAATAAATGCTTCCCCACCATGAACCTTTAGGTTACACACACCATACTGGTTTTGCTTTCCAAATCATCACCAGCCCCATACCTACTATCTAATTTGTCCCCCTCCACCTCCACAACACCCCAAGCTTCTTTAATTACAGCAGAACTGCTCTAATCCACTAGTCTCAATTTTGTTAGCTAGAGTATTATTTGATTCTAGAGTTGATAAAAGCTTCGTATCTATATCTCTTGCCTCTAGACTTAGGATCCCACCCCTTGCCTTAGATACCCATTATGATATAGAAATGGCCTACGGAAACCTAGTTAGGACTAACTCCGTTATCCAGGGTTGTACCTTATCCTTACTTAACCACTCTTTTAAAACCGACCTCATACTGATCAAACTCGATAGTTTTGACGTTGTCATTGGTATGGACTTGTTTTCCAAGAATCATGCTAAGATTCTTTGTGACGAGAAAACCGTTCATATTTCAATAAACAAAGGTGAAACTTTAACCGAGGGGAGTCAAAGTAAACTCGACTAAATCTCGTATTTGTATCAAAATGAGCGATAATATCCCGAGTTTTCAAGTCTCCTAATCCAAGTAACGGAGAGCGGCGAGATAAAAAACGACTGGATGAGATCCTTGTAGTCAGGTAATACCCAGAGGTTTTTCCCAAGGATCTACTTGGCCTTCCCCCTGTGCATCAAATAGAATTCAGAACGACCTAATTCCCGAAGCGGCACCTGTAGCCCAAGCACCCTATAGGTTAGCCCCTTAAGATATGAAGGAACTCTCTGAACAACTCCAGGAATTAGCTGATCGAGGTTTCATCCGCCCGAGTACGTCACCCTGGGGAGCTCCTGTCCTATTCGTTAAGAAGAAGGACGGATCTTTCAAGATTTATATCAATTATAATGGGTTGAACAAACTCACCATTAGGAATCGTTACCCATTACCCAGGATTGATGACTTATTCGATCAACATCAAGGTTCGAGAGTTTACTCATAAATTGACTTACAATTTAGCTATCAACAACTGAGAGTGAGGGTTGAAGATATCCCTAAGGCCTCTTTCAGAAAGAGATATGGA
>OU343219.1:30539535-30560438 GCA_910596185.1 Chrysanthemum makinoi
GAATAAGCTCATTGGATCAGGCTAATGCCCACTTAAATGTGCTTTATAAAAAGACAAAAACGAAACTTTGGAGCCTTGAGAGGGGCTTTGGTTGCTTAAGCCAAAAGCTAAAAGGCTCTGAGGGCTTCCGAGCAAAGAGCTAATTGACAAGCTTGTGAAAATAAGATGGTAAAAAGCTATTACCTTGGTAGCTTTTGGAGTTAAAACGCTGGTCAAAATAGCTAACTTAAAAAGCTATCATAAAGCTAATTTTTAATAAAACTAGTATGTTTTATATTTTCTTTGTAGTATAAATATTATTGATGCAAAAGGATTTGAGCTTAATTCTAAGTAATCTGAAATACGGTTAAAAATATGAAATTTTATTCAAAATAAGCTGTATAAAGGAAATTTTATAAAACTTTTTTAGGTAAATATTATTATGCCAAAAGTTTGAGCTAATTCTAAGTATTGAATACTTACAAAACGATTCTATTGACTTATTACTAGTTTGACATAATAAGATTGTAATAAAAGATGTGAGATTAAGCTAGAGTACTAAATTTTAAGCTAATGTGATGGGATTTTGCATTCAAAACTCTTAACAAAGATATAAAGGTAATTAAGAAGCTATTTTGACTTTTTACAAACTAAGTCTTTGGTTTTAAGGTTTGGCTTGGATAATTAGGACTGAAACATGAAACAACCATAAAAACATCAAGCAAAGCTATAGAATCAACCAAATCCAAGCGGTACTTCTTAAAAGAAATTTTAACTTACAAATGATTAGGATCATGTGCAAAATCATGAGAACCAAACTAATATATTCTAACCATATGCAATCAGTTTTTTATTTCAACATCAACCCAACTCCATTTTCATACCAAATTCCAATTCAGTTGACTTTTGTTGACCAGAGCTTGGAGACTAGAATCTGAGTAGAGACTTCTTGAGTAGTTAATAAGCTATAGTGAGCTTATAAAGTGTATATAGAGCTTATGAGTTCTGGGTTCAATACCATTAATAACAACAATAATTTAAATTTGAGATTTTGCTCACAAATAGCATAGAGAATGCAGCTTAAAATTGAAATTGAAACGGAAACAAGATTTTATTATCTTTGAAATATGATTACAAAGAAATTTAAAAGCCCAGTAAACTTAAAATATTTAAAGCAAACAAGTAAATTAAAATTACACTACTCATTCTACTACTCTCCTCGTCTCTTCAACTACACATTTCTCATCCCACTAGCCAAAGATCTTTTCCCAGCAATCTTGGCCTCATTTTAGTCAAATTGATGGCCGTTCAAACTTTGGCCAAAGTTGAATAGTATGGCCAGTTACGCTTCAAATAAATGCATCATGGAGTGTTGCAGTTGGGGAGAGTTTGGATAAGTTTAGATGGGCTGGTGAGCTAAGTAGGGTGGTATGGTGAAAGTGGGTAAAAATTGGTTTGGGGAAAAAGGGTGTGAGCATTTATTGTGGGGGTGTAGTGGCAGAGGTGGTGGAAGGTGGGTAGGATAGAGGTTTGGAAGGTGAAAACAGGTGGAGTGTGGAATGGACTGGTGGAAAGGAAGAAGATGACAGTGGTGAGGGTTTAATTTAAGTGGGTTGTTGGGCTTGGGTAGCCGGTTTTAGGATTGGGCTTTGGTTTTGTGTTAAATCTTGAAATGAGTCCGCTGGTTTTAGTTAATAAGCCCAAGGATAATCTGCCAAGGCTATATTCTTGAGAACGATCTTGTCAATATTCCAAACTTTTCGGACCAAACCTCCATTACACATAATAACAAAGGACCAAAGTTGTATTTTATTTAAATTTTTTTTTAAAACTTTAAGGACCTAATATGTAATTTTTGGATTTTTAGGGACTAAAGGTGTAAATTCCCAAAAGTTTATCATAAGGACCAATTTTGTCAAATATGAATAGTACAAGGTTTATTTTGATCAATTTCCAATTTTAAAACCTTAAGGACTATTTGTGACACTTTTGCAAAGGATTGAGGACCAAAGTTGTAATTTTGTGATTTTAAACTTCAAAGGATTATTTTGAACAACTTGTGAATCTCAAGGACCTAAAATGATATTTTACAAGTTTTTGAATTACAGGACTAGATTGACAACTTTTGAAACTTGGGGACTAAAACCTCAAAGTTACCACAGGACTGAATTTGACAAACTTTAATGCCAAGGACTATTTTTGACATTTTTGATTTTTTAAGGACTATTTTAAATTCCAAAGTTCGAGGGACTAAAGTTGTAATTTTGTAAATTTGAATCTCAAGGACCAATTTTGACAACTTAGAAATCCCTAGGGACTTAAAATGATATTTTTCTTTATTTAAATTTACAGGGGACTGTTTGACAACTTTTCAAACTTGGGGACTAAGCAATTATACAAATTTGATACGTTTTTCACTGATTTTTGATATTTTTGCATTTAAAACACATAAACACTTATTTGTGATATTTTTATCATTTTGTTCTGAGTGTTTCGGATGTTTTGCGGTTTAAATAGATAAAAATGATGAGTATTTGAGACTCTTCGTCAAATACCGAGGTTTTTCCCAAGGATCTACTTGGCCTTCCCCCGATGCATCAAATAGAATTCAGAACGACCTAATTCGGCGCACGGGCCCAGCACACCATAGGTTTACCCGGATATATGAAGGAACTCCTCGAACAACTCCAGGGGAATTAGGCGATCGAGGTTTCATCCGCTAGAATGCGTCACCCTGGGGAGCTCCTGTCCTATTCGTTAAGAAAAAGGACGGATCTTTCAAGATTTATATCAATTATAATGGGTTGAACAAACTCACCATTAGGAATCGTTACCCATTACCCAGGATTGATGACTTATTCGATCAACTTCAAGGTTCGAGAGTTTACTCAAAAATTGACTTACAATTTAGCTATCAACAACTGAGAGTGAGGGTTGAAGATATCCCTAAGGCCTCTTTCAGAAAGAGATATGGACACTACGAATTTCAAGTAATTTCGTTTGGTTTGACAAACACACCTGCAGTTTTCATGGATCTCATGAACCGATTGTGTAAACGATACCTGGATAAATTCATAATTATGTCCATTGATGATATCCCTATCTATTCTCAAAACGAGGAAGAGCACGCCAAACACCTAAGAATAATCCTTGAATTACTTAAGACGGAGAAACTTTATGCAAAGTTCTCTAAGTGCGATTTTTGGATTAATGATAAACAAGGAATCCATGTCGATCCCACAAAAATAGAAGCCGTTAAGAATTGGACATCTCCCACGACTTCCATTTAAATACACCAATTCTTAGGACAAGCTGGTTACTATTGAAGGTTTATCAAGGGATTTTCAAAGATTGCTAAACCTTTGACTGAGTTAACCCAAAAAAAAGGAAATTTATCTAGGGAAAGGACCAGGAGTCAACTTTCCAACTTCTGAAGATGAATTTTTATGAATCTCCGATCTTAGCATTACCAAAAGGAAATGACGATTTCATTTTTTACTGTAATGATTTGCACCGAGGTCTTGGAGCTGTGTTGATGCAATGAGGCAAGGTTATTGCCTATGCATTACGACAACTCAAGACACATGAAGAAAACTACACCACACATGATCTATAATTAGGAGCAGTCGTGTTCGCTCTTAGAATATGGATACACTCTCTGTATGGCACGAAATGTACAGTTTTCACCGATCATAAAAGCCTACAGCATATTCTTAACCAAAAGGAGTTGAACACGCGACAACGACATTGGATAGAACTACTCGCTGATTACTATTCTGAGATTCGTTACCACCCTGGCAAGGCTAACGTAGTAGCAGATTCCTTGAGCCATAAGGAATGAATCAAATCTCTTAGATTTAGGTCATTAGTAATGACTATCTATCCTAACCAACCTTCCCAAATACTCAAAGCCCGAAACGAAGCCCTCAAAGAAGAGAATCTCAAATTTGAGAAGTTAGGAGGGATGAATAAGTCTTTTGAAATACGTCCTAATGGAACTCGTTGTATCAAGAATTAGATTTGGTTACCATATTAAGGTAACTTAAGAAACTTGATCATGCACGAGTCCTATAAATCCAAGTACTCTATTCACCCGGGTTCTGATAAGATGTATCAGGATCTGAAGAAACGCTATTGGTGGCCCAACATAAAAGTAATTGTTGCTAGATATGTTGGCAAGTGTTTAACATGCTCCAGAGTGAAGGTTGAATGTCAAAATCCATCCGGCTTACTGATACAGCCAGAAATTCCCATGTAGAAATGGAAAAGAATCACTATAGACTTAGTCACGAAACTCCCAAAATCATCTAGTGGACATGACACAATTTGGGTAATTGTGGATCGTCTCACAAAATCTGCTCATTTCATTCCTATACGAGAAACTGATGGTATGGAAACCCTTACTAGGTTGTACCTAAAGGAAATAGTTTCCCAGAATGGTGTGCCAATATCTATCATATCGGATTGTGATTCTCGTTTCACGTCTAGATTTTGGAAATCTTTGCAAAGTACCCTAGGTACTCAGATAGAAATGAGTACGACATATCATCCTCAGACCGACGGTCAAAGTGAAAGAACTATCCAAAAACTCGAAGATGTGCTTCAAGTGTGTGTGATAGATTTCAGAAAATAATGGGTGAAACACTTTTCATTGATCGAGTTCTCGTACAATAATAGTTATCATGCTAATATTCATGCAGCTCCTTTCGAAGCACTTTATGGAAGAAAGTGCAGATCACCTGTCTGATGGGGCGAAGTTGGTGAAGTTCAACTTAAGGGTCTAGAGATAATCCATGAGACCACTAAGAAAATCGTTAAAATCCTACAAGGCTTACAAGCTGCAAGTGATCGGCAGAAAATTTATGCGGATATAAGACGTAAGCCCTTAGAATTCCAAGTCGGAGAACGAGTGATGTTGAAAGTATCACCTAGGAAAGGTGTCTTTCGTTTTGGAAAGCAAAGAAAGCTTAATCCGAGATACATTGGACCATTTAGGATCTTATAGGGAATTGGTTCACTGATGTACATAATTGAGCTTCTGGAAGAGCTCAATAATGTACATAACTTCTTTTACGTCTCTAACCTTAAGAAATGTCTATCTAAAAAGTCACTCGTCATCCTTATGAAAGAGCTTCATCTGGTAGATAAGCTTAATTTCATAGAAGAACCCGTCAAAATCATGGACTGTGAGTGTTAGGAATTAGAAAATTCCATAGTAAAGTGTCGGTCATCCCAAATATTATCTAGCATAAGTTAGCTCGTAGACATATCATTAGTTACGTTATTTGTTAGTTTATTAGTTAGTTATTAGCGTAGTTTAGTTTAGTGCAACACCGTGAAGGAAGGACGGGTCTTACCATCAGTATGCGATCCACGATCCGATAGGAGGACGTATTGTTTGTAAGTATAAATACCCCTTCCATCCATGGAAGGGTGTGGCTAACAATCTAACCTTTTACATTTTATAGAACCAACTCTCTACCAAGAACACCATCTCTCTACTTTCTCTCTCTACAATATTTAACATGTATTTTGATCATCCAAGACCACCCGAATCATCAACACAATAATATATCGATCCTACAAATGGTATCAGAGCCAGGTTCTGTAGATATGCACCAGTCATGATTTCTTCAAATTAAGTGTGGATGCTGTGAGCATGTGGCATTGGATTGACTCCTCATTACGATCATTTTGCAATCGAAATGTACCGCAAACAACGGTTAGCAATAAAACATACGAAAGTGTCTTTGATCACTTTCGTTGAATTGAGGTACGGCCGGTTCCGTTGATTCGATCTGAAATCTTATCGGTGGGATTCCTAAGAATCTGACGGGGTTTCGCCATTTGTTCTAGTCGTTCTCAAACCGGACGTCTCAAAGAAGACAACGGTGAGTGAACCGGCCAATGGATTCACGATTGATGAAAATGATTTGAAAACAATCGCGTATTGCTTAGAAGAAAGAGTTTTGCAATACGACAAAGGTTTTATGAGAAAAGATCAATTTTCAATCAAAATACTTTTTGTATTAGAGAATGAGTACACATTCGACGATGCTTAGCAAAAAGATATTCGCACATCGAACGGTTTTCTAAAAGTATTTTTCAATCAGAGATACTTTTTGAATTTGAAATGAATACACATTCGGCGTGCTAGAGAAAAGAAGATTTACATTGAACGGTTTTCCAAAAGTATTCGTCAATACCATTCCTGGACCAAGGTTGATTCACGAATGAATCGCCCCATTGTTTCTATCCAGTTGTCACAAGCTTGATCTTTTGCAAGATCTCACATGTCACCCACCAAGAGCTTGTTAGATGTTGGCTCTAGAAGGATTTACATCTTAATTGTAAATATTTTTACCTATCACTCAGATGTTCTGGCAATACCACAAGGATAATGCGTAGGACTCATAAGATATAATCTCTCTTTCCACATTGTATGAAACAGAGAGTCTTCATTGAAAGTGTCCTAATGAGATATTGTGGTTGATCTCTTGGCTCTAGACTCAATTGTGCACATTTGGTTCTTTTTCATTCTTACATTGTCTTCAATAATGAGTTTAGTGCAGTGCGTCACTGGGTCCATGACGTCTTGTCTTCAATACCAGTGTTACCTTAGTAACAACCAGTAGCATATGTATTGAACCCGGTTTCTGCCCTAAGGTTGAATTGATGGAGGGCTATTTCTTTTCACCCTTTTTCACATTAAGTTTTTTTTTCATTCTTAAACCCCTTCCGTGCTTAGAGACTTCATAACTAGAACCTTGTTGGGTTTATTCGATGTAGCTCGTCTCAATCCGTACTCTTCCCATATTCTCATTTTTCTCCTTTTTCAATATTCCTAAGGACTCTACACTATCTAGTGGATTGTCCCTGGGTAGATCCCTCCGGTTTTAGGGATCAGTGGAACAAATACCTAACCTCACCATCCTTATAACTCCATGCATAAATTAAAATGGTCCGTCTTTTGGTATAGTTCATTCTTCCTTGAAACCAATTGAAAAATCCTTTGGAAAAACAATCAAGGTACCTGTGATACGAGATCAAAGCATTTTGTACCCTAATAGTTTTGATCATTTAGAAAACCTCCCCTCAACATGTGCGTATGATTAGAAATTGTTTAGCACAAGGAGCAAGGACTTTGAAATATTTTCTTTGATCACAATTTTCATACGAAAAGCCATTTGATTTTCATGGTAAAATTCTCCCCCTCAATATGTACATAGGATATTTGAATTCATTTTATCACATAGAGGCAAGAGTTCTTTTGAAGCACATCCACGATCACAAAATCCATTGAGAAAACCATTTGAAAACTCAATCAAGGTAATTTATATATAACTTTAAAAAAGCTTTTGTACATCGAGTTATGCTCCCCTCAATATGTGCGAGATTAGAAGCGTTTAGCACATATGAAGCGACACCGCACATTAAATCAAAACGATCACCTTTTATCAAATTTCGTTAAATCAAAATTCTCCCGATCAAAATATCAAACCCTTTGAGATTTTGGATCCCAAGTGATTTAATAAGGTTTAGAAAACATGGGAGAAAATGTGCCAAATTTAAAAACTCATCTTGTTTTTGTATAAATGCTCCTCCTCAACATGCGCATTATGTATATTGAAATCGTTTGGCACATGGAGGCAGGAGTGCCTTTAAAGAACTAAAACCAATTTCATTTAAAAGAGATTTGAGATTTAAATCACGATCTCTCCCCCTATCAGAAATTTCAAACCATTTGAGATTTGTGATCCCAAAAGATTTAAATCATTTAGAAAATTTTGGGGAAAGACGTGGCAATATTTAATTTTGAAAAATGACAGATAAGGACCAATTTAAGACGTTAAAGATTGTTAGTGTCAGGTATGATTGTTTTAAGAGATCTTTAAGTAAAATAAAACAATTTCAAAATCAAACAAGAACAGAAAAAATTTCATTTTGAAAGACCTTGTTTCAAAAGAAAAATCATACCATGACATAACATTAAATCTTTAGATCACCACATTTTCACATACAAACCGGAACTTTTATGAAGAAATATCGTTTGAAAATATTTTATTGAGCTAATCTTTGAAAATATTGAATAAATTTGAATAAATTGTTTTGAAAATGGAAAATATTGCTTTTAATTTATTAGCTCAATCTTTGATAAGTGAAGTCAATTTTCAAGATTATTTTCAAACAATATTTTCCATTTCAAATTATTTAAAAAATTGTTTAAAAATGGCATCTGCACAAGAATCGTTAGGTGGTTGAGAAGCTTATGTTGATGTTGTAGGGCTTGGAAGAAAAACCGTCTGCTGATGCAGTGAGACTTCTTACGTTGCATTTTAATGCCAACTAAGGTCAAATTAAGCTCCGTTTCTTCAATCACTTAGAAGAAAACCATCTGCTGATGCAGTGAGACCTCTTACGTTGCATTCATGCCAACTCTCCATAGAAGTCCAATTAAGCTCCCACTACAAGAAAAGTGGCTTTTTAGGACCCCCATAAGCGTCATAAAATGGTACTTTTTTGGACCTTTCATTTAATAGGACCAAGGATGAAAGCGTTTCATGTAAGGCAGTTGTAATAGGTCCAAAGCGTCCTAACCCTTATGAAACCAATTTTATGGTCGTATTATATGTCTATGAACAACACAAATAGAGTCCTAATAAAACCATATTAGGACACTTTTACAATGTTTTAACATGTGATTACCTACTTTTAATCTTTTGAGACACATAAAAACGTCCTAAAAAGTATTGTTAGGAATTATGATGTAAAACATCATAGCTATTTTAGAAACCAAGAAAAGGGTACTAATAACTCAAATAAGATTATGATACCAATTTTATGGTCGCATTTTAGGTCTATAAACAACACAAATAACGTCCTAATAAAAACATATTAGGACACTTTTCCAATGTTCTAACATTTGGTAACCTACTTTTAATCTTTTGATACACATAAAAGCGTCCTTTAATGTTAATTCTAGGGCGGTTATCATATTATAGTTAATTTAACACCAAGAAAGGGTTCCTAATATCCCAAATAATGATTATGAAACCAAATTTATGGTCACATAATATGTCTTTGAACAACCAAATAACGTCCTAATAACAACATATTAGGACACTTTTACAATATTGTAAAACGTTGTTACCTAATTTTAATCTTTTGATACACATACGCCTTTAAAAGATAATTGTTAGGACGCTTATCATATAACATTATAGCTATTTTAGCACCAAGAAAAGGGTTCTAATATCTCAAAGAAGATTATGAAACCAATTTTTTGGTCGTATAAAATATCTATTAACAACCTAAATAACGTCCTAATAACAACATATTAGGACACTTTTACAATGTTAAGTTAATTGTTAGGACGGTTAATAAGTTTAATAGGACAATTTCAAAGTCCGGACAAGTCATATGATAGGAAGCTATTTTCACCATGCACAACTCTATTATTACGATATGAATAAAACATCAACTAAATATTAAATGAATAAAACGAAATTGTATTTCAAATTAGGAATTGTCATAACAAAATCACTAAACATAAATAAGGTAGATAGAATCTAACATAAAGTCTGTTAACATTAAACAATACATTAACGCAACAAGAAGCTTAGTCCGTGGTCATCATGCATCATCTCTCTCAATCCTCACGAACCACCTACAAATAAACACCCATGTATAAGCATTAAGCTCCATGTTAGTAAAATTATTGGTATCACAAGATTAACAAAGACATACCGAGATAAAGGGACAAGGCCATGCTATGGTTGCACCAACACAGTCTTCAATTGTGGCAAATAACCCATAGGGTCTCACCAACACTTCATCTCTTTTTGTTGGTATATAATGAGAAAGGTGGGCCCTTTTGAATACCTTACCCATTCCCCACCCCCCTTATCCCCTTAACCAAGCATGCCCTAAGTACTATACTTGCACCATGTTAGCAAAGTAAACAACTGTTTTTGTTAGACTACTAGGTCTGCATCACATGTCTCGTAACCTGATCCTGTACTTTTACGGCTTTTCACTGCAAAACAAAAATCATAATCAGTCGAATACCTAGATAGTAATCAGTTGTGTGTATAAACCAAAGATAATCGCAGCATACCTGGAGTAAATACTTTAATGCATTTTGTTACAGACTTCATGGATGTCACTGAATTTGGTCCTGCTACAGCAGTAAAGAACCAAGTTAGACATACCATTATAGACACAAGACATATCTGTAATTTTTTAAAAGCAAAAAAGAGACATTTCGTAATATGTTACCTGGTGCATTCATGTCTTGCTCAGATCGAACGTTATGATTTGGCGTAGCATACTCGTGCCTAAGAATTGCTACTTGAAAAGACGGTGTAAGTTGTTCCTTACTTCTGTTATGCCAACCTCACAGCTGCAATTAAACACCACTTGTCACTTGCAGTTGTTAAGGTATAGCTGAAATTTAAAATAGACTGTAATTTACCTTGATGTTGTGGGGGCAAAACAGTTCCTGCAGCGAAAGTCTCAGAAGGAACCACCCATCATAGCTTGCATACTTTGGGACTTTGTTGAATTAACGTAAAATAGCTGCACACCAATAATATCCATGTTAAATGTATAATAACATAGAAAATGCACACCAGATGATAAACTTTCTGAAACGTCTTGCATACTTGCTTCCTTTGAGGGTACATATGTAAATGTGAATCTAGAAAAAGTAATCAGTTTGAAAAAAGCAATCCCAAACTGATTATTCTTGTTTACAAATCAAGAGCCAATCAAGAAAATTGATAGTCAAATTACTAATAGGTAGCCTGTGCAACCTATATACATAGAAATGGGTCGCTACAGGTTATTTTGCATCTCTAGATGGGTGGAAATGGCTTCTATAGAACCTGGACCAAGTACTCAAAAGAGAATAGTTATCACACTCTTGTGTAATAAATCGAGGGCTATCAAGAAAATTGTTCTAACAGACGGCTATTCGATCTAAAATACTGAGAAAGTTATTATTTACATGTAGAAGGAACTTATCTGAGGTGGCCAGTCTCTTACCAAAGTCGAGGCTAGAGGTTGTTTAATATGCTTGGAACGTTTGGAATGGTTTATAAATATTTGTTGCATGGATGGTTCTACGTAAATATGTGGAATTATAGTGTGTAATTCATATACAACTTGACTAATAGTACAAGACTATCAGTAGTCAAATATGGAATTTTAGTATCTAAAATAAAGTACCTGTAGTAAAATATAGAAAAAGGCCAAGTTGTGCAAGATCATGTGTAATTCATATATAGTACGGAGTACCATATAGAAAGACTAATATACTAACAGTATCAGTAATCAAATACGTATGTAATTATAATGTGAAAAATAGTCAAATAAGTACTGATAGTAAAACCCGATAACCCGAATAATCTCACCAGACTCAACACGACCCGATAAACCCGACAACCCAACCCGATAACACCCTTGGTACCTATCCATGTTAGTAACCTCACTTGTACAAAACTATACATTTTTTGAAATAGCAGAGAATAAACAACATAGATTTTTATGATTAATGCATAACATTGAAAAACCAATTTTTAAACGTGATGCTAAACACCCGAAGATTATAAGCTATTACCGACAACACCTAGGCACAGTCATATAATGAGTGCAAAAGCTATACTATCAAAAATAATAACACTTATTTTTTTTTTTAATTTAAAATGATTTGGGAGTCTAAGGAGGTTTCTTTGTGTCTTTTACTAAGTTTTTATCTATCTCAGTAAATAAGTTCTTTCAAAGTTCTTTCTTACATGTTTCTCCAAAATCTATCATTTTGATTATATATAATCAAACTATTATAACAAAAATAAATACCCTATTTTTTCCCAAACACTCTTATAACTGAATATTAGAGCTAAGGTGCAATAATCAGTTTAGAAACTACAATAGCGACCCTACAGAGTAGCAGTCCTCAACTATACACATAATAACTTCACATTATTCTAATGGCATCCTTTCTATTACTTATATACATTGATATAAACTTCAGTACATTAGCAGTAATTCTAAATCATAAGAAAAGGATAAACATATTATATCGACTCACAGGCTGCGCAACATAGGTATTTGTCCCTGATGCTGGCAAGACGCCCACATTTTCAGCATTTACACCTGAATTGTCAATATTAAACCGGACAGTGTATGAGTATGGAAAACAACAATCTAAGCGTGTACAATGGACCAGAAATAATAAAGATGTATGAATACCTGAAGGTGTGCCGCTGGCCGTACCAGTATCCACACTCGAGTGACAACGTAAACCCACAACCCATAGATTCGGAACTGTCGAATCCTGTATACCTGCAAGTGCAACATGTTCTGTAACAGCACCCACACTTATTATTTAACATACTAATCAAGAGCATAGCTTTAGGGAGTAGTTGCAAAAAACTGAACTGAGAATGAAACAATTGAAGTAAAAAGTACCTGAGCATCCCAAAATTTTGTAGATCAATTGATCTCTGCCATTGTTGAACAATTGAGATGGGGAGCTTAAGTCGCCTGTGTTGAACTCAAGAACTTTAGCCATGGTATGCAAATAGCCAACATCGTATAACACACAACATTATATCAGACTGAGTAAATTGGCAATGCATTCATAAAGAGGTCCCCTACTAAACACTAACGCAGGCATACTCATAGGTAATTTCAAAATTTCATACCTCTCTCAAAGCTCAAACCGAGCACCATCACAAAATTTTGTATTTGCGTTATTAAAAACTGCAGCATTGCCAGAAGCACAAAATGAATAATCAGTGCCCATTGTTATTATCAACATTATAGCTGTTGTGCTTCAAAGTGAAATGGGTTTACGTTGGTTTAGAAGAGTTCGCTAAAGGCTTTCTTGTTAATTGCTCTCTGCTCTTGACTGATCTCCATTTTTTGAAGTTGGTTGATTGTGCATAGTTATCCCAATATTTTCTTTCGATCAGTGTTTTCATAAAAAATATTTCTACATACAAAATATAATTACCTCTTTAATCAGTTGTAGTAGTCGTTGAAGATCCGAGTTTCTTCTCGCTTCTTCTTACAAAGGCCTGTAAAAGTTCGTGTAGAGCCAAAACCTTTATCATCCATAGTAATCACTTTGCATCTGGGATAAAGAAAGTCTGGTTGGTTTTTTTTTATATTGGGAAAAAAATAAAATAATAATTTCTTACTAACCAATAACGTTTTCAATTCAGCAAATCAGCAAATCAGTTTTCATCTTTCACCTACATGAATACTTTGTCGGTAAGCTTCCTGAAACAATAGAAACCTGAAATCAGTTAAATGTGACGATGGATTTTTGAATAGCAACAATTGCGTTCCAAATTTTAAGTTATTTCCTTTCAGGAATCTAAGCACTCGCCAGACAGGAACGCCACATAAAGAAAATGTAAAAAATCAATAAATACATCAGTGTAATTCACTAAGAGATTTACCAGTTGCGCAAGCCGGACGAGTTCTCCTTTAATCAACATCGCGGCCATCATGTTGACCTACTGTTATTGAAGAAGCGTCTCGTACTCCTAGCGGCAAAACCCATGTTTTCCTCGCCGTTACCCACCACAAAACCCTATCATCCATAATAACAGGTAGCCCAAATTATAGATGTAAACATAACATCTCATAATAGCTAAGATGGAAAATAATTAAATAAAAAATTTCTACCTTGGTAGCCATTAACTTCGTGGATGTTAAATGGGGTAAAAGAAACAGGTGAAAAGGTGTGTTGGGGCGCGTGTCATAGTAGATCGGGTAGAGGAGATGGAGATGGTTGTTTTAGTGTAGGCGGTGAGGTGAGGTGACCGGCAGTGGAGCTGCGGTGGGTGGTTTTCCGTCCGGTTTATGTGAAACAAATAGGAGTTGGGTTGTTGCAGATGTGTTTGTGTGTGTTTTTAGTTTAGGTGAAAGGTATTGCCCTCCCTGTTTAGTATACACTTTTGAAAAATAATTATAATGACAGAATTTGGTTGATCATTTCTCATTAGCTAGTTTTTACCTATTTAGTATACACTTTTGAAAAATAATTATAATGACATAGCATTTTCGACCTACTAATAACAAAACAATTAACACATCTTGCCTTATTTCAGGTTGAGGAGCTACATGCTAGAGGGGATCACAGAATCACAGAAAGTCTAAGGTGCTTGGCAAGTGGTCCATCTGAGTATGTGAAAAAATATAAGGGATTTATCATAAATGGTTTCCAATTTCACACAAAAGATGTAGAACATAATAGGAAAACACATAATAGTGGGGTTAATCTTCAGGCCATGACAAACAGTTACTCGAGTGCTACAGATAACAATCCTATCGCGGGAGATGTAACTTACTACGGGGTTTTGAATGATATAAATGAGTTGGAGTATGGTATTGACAAGAAAGTAGTTTTGTTCGATTGTGATTGGATTTCGAATGGTTCAAGGAAAAAAGATGACAACGGGTTTACTCTATTGAATTTTGAAGGATTGAAGGCTCATAACGAGCCTTTTATACTAGCTTCTCAAGCACATCAAGTATTAAACGTTGCAGATAGTGTTGACAAAGGATGTCAAGTTGTGATCAAGACAAACATGTTTATGACATGGATGAACAAACAAGTCTTGATGACGTGGAAACACATTTGCAGGGTGACTCATTTATGTGTCCTCAACATGACGAAATAATGGATATTGAATTGGTTAGAGGTGGTTTCGATGGAACCGTTGTGGACAACAATGACTTAGTTATTGCCGATGAAGAAGATCCTGTTGAAGAAGCTTAATGATTTCAATTAGCTAAATAATAATAGTCCCTATTTTTATGTAAAATTAGTTGTTAAGAATCAATGACAATCCTCATTACTGTTTGTATAACTCTTTCTTATACATTTCTTATTTAAATTTAGGTAATTTTAACTTTTTAGCTTCTTGTTATTTATATTTTCACTTTGAGATCTCAAAACAACCCTGCTTAAGGGGTGTTTGGCTCAAATGGGTCAAACGGGTCAATATGGCTTATCACTGTTTGGCTCAAATGCCCATATTAAGAGCTTAATTTATGCTTATTCACTGTTGTTTCTCTTCTGTTTTTTGTTTCCTTTAGTAGCTTGTACTACTGACTAGAGAATTCTGAGCTTAATTGGGATTCTATATCTTATCTTGTTGCTTTAATTTGGTCTGCTAATCACCCCATTAGGACTGAGATGCCCTGCACTCAGTCATTTTTGTTTTGGACAAATGGCACAAAAAGGCATTAAAGTTAGGGTCCATTTCCAATTAAGGTATTATGCTTTTTTTCTTGCATAAAAAGGTACTCAACAAAAAATTTTGGCGGATTTGGGTTTTTTACTAACGTTCGTTAACTCACTTCGTTAGTATATTACATGTTTAGTCCTTGTGGTTAGGACCAAATTGCAATGAAGGTCCTTACTTTCAATTAAAATTATTTGCAGAAATCGTCCTCGGTCAACAGTGGTCAACGCCACGTGTCACCACCTGAGTGGTGCCACGTGGCATAGGGTCGGGTCGGGTCGGATTTTAAGCGGGTCGGGTCGGGTCGTAAATGGGTCGGGTTTCCACGTGGACCAATGAGGTGGTGCCACGTGGCATTGGTATAATATACCAACGTTTTGGCTAGCCAAAGATTCGAACTCGAGTCTTTTGTGTGGGAAGCCATGCCTTGCCCAACTGGGCTAAGCATAGCTTCAATAATATTTCCCTAAATCGAGTATATAACCCTTCCTAGAAGTTAAGGCCCAATTCTTAAATAGTAAAAGGTTCAATTTAGTTTTGGCCTATCAATTTAAAGGGTTATATGGGCTGTCAAAAAATAAATAAATATACCGTCGGACACGTTTTTTCGTGC
Organism: Chrysanthemum makinoi; assembly: GCA_910596185.1. NCBI lineage: Eukaryota > Viridiplantae > Streptophyta > Magnoliopsida > Asterales > Asteraceae > Chrysanthemum > Chrysanthemum makinoi. Next base: position 30,555,391 of record OU343219.1, read on the forward strand.
TCTTTCCAATGGTATGTTCGGGGAATTTTTTCGACTTGGTCTGGACCTCGAAAAATGCAAAAACAAAGGAAAAACGGTGATTTTTGCATTTTTCCAGGTCCAGACCAAGTCGAAAAAATTCCCCGAGCATACCATTGGAAAGAGCACGAAAAAATGAGTCCGACGGTATATTTATTTATTTTTTGACAGCCCATATAACCCTTTAAATTGATAGGCCAAAACTAAATTGAACCTTTTATTATTTAAGAATTGGGCCTTAACTTCTAGGAAGGTTATACTTGATTTAGGGAAATATTATTGAAGCTATGCTTAGCCCAGTTGGGCAAGGCATGGCTTCCCACACAAAAGACCCGAGTTCGAATCTTTGGCTAGCCAAAACGTTGGTATATTATACCAATGCCACGTGGCACCACCTCATTGGTCCACGTGGCAACCCGAGCCGTTTACGACCCGACCCGACCCGCTTAAAATCCGACCCGACCCGACCCTATGCCACGTGGCACCACTCAGGTGGTGACACGTGGCGTTGACCACTGTTGACCGAGGACGATTTCTGCAAATAATTTTAATTGAAAGTAAGGACCTTCATTGCAATTTGGTCCTAACCACAAGGACTAAACATGTAATACACTAACAAAGTGAGTTAACGAACGTTAGTAAAAAACCCAAATCCGCCAAAACATTTTGTTGAGTACCTTTTTATGCAAGAAAAAAAGCATATACCTAATTGAAATGGAATTTAATGCCTTTTTGTGCCATTGTTTATTTTGTGAGTGCAATTCTGGCTTAGTATAGTACAGCAATAATGCACCAAATTAACCATTATCATTGATAGATAAGGACAATACAAAGACAGATAACCCATACATAACTTCCAAAAGATTGAGACATATAACAATACAAAGACAGATAACAAGTGTCCTATTATGGTGTATCAAGTTTTGATACCCAAGTATCAAGTGTCATACTAACTAATGTTTAAATAAAACTTTTGTAAATAAGCGTTCTAAAAACTGATGTTTTATGACTCAAATAAAGGAGTGTTCTATTATGGCGTGGGATAATAAAACCACAACAAATAAGCGTACTATAAAGGTTAATGTTAAAAGACACAGTTGTCAAGGGTCCTGTTAATTTTTTTTCAAATAAAACTTTTGCAATTAAGCGTTCTATAAAACTGAATAAGCGTTATAAAAAGCGGATGTTTTACGACTCTAAAAAGATATGCCATATTGTGGTGTATCATAAACAAACCATTATGAATAAGCATTCTATAAAGGTTAACGTTATAAGACGCTATTGTCAAGGGTCCTATTCACTTTTCTTATAAAAAAAAAAGTTTGCGAATAAGTGTTCCATAAAACTGATGTTTTATGACTCAAATATCAAGTGTCTTATGATGGTGTATCAATCTATGGGACCCAAGTGTCAACTGTCATATTAAGTTATGTTTTAATAATACGTTTGCGAATAAGCGTTTTAAATAATTAATGTTTTATGACTTATATATCAAGTGTCCTATTATGGTGTATTGTAATAAAACCATAATTAATATGCATCCTTTAAGGGTCCCATTAAGTTTTGTTATAATAAAACTTTTGCAAATAATCGTTTTATAAAAATGATGTTATAAAACCATTGTACATAAGCGTCCTATAAAGGTTAACGTTATAATACCCACGTGTCAAAGGTCCTATTAAATTTTGCTATAATAAAACTTTTTGTGAATAAGCGTTTTAACTAACTGATGTCTTATGACTCAAAACTCAAGTGTCCTATTATGGTTTATTATAATACAACCATAATGAATAAACGTCTTATAAAGGTAATTTATTAGGATCCATATTTTAAGTGTCATATTAAGTTATATGATAATAGGACCCCAAATCATCGACCATCCTATTATATACCTTTTTAGGACATCGCCTAAGTAGCAAATATTTAAAAAGGACCCTAAACGCTCATATGTCCTATTAAACAGTTTTTTAGGACTCCATTATCATACCGTCCCACACAAAAGGTCCTAAAAAGCCACTTTTGTTGTAGTGTCTGTTTCTTCATTTGTCAACCCAAGATATAGTTACCCTTTCCTTTCGGCATCTAATCATCTTCAATTGTGGGATCCAAGACTATTGATTTATTAATAATAGCAAGAGCCAAGGTTATTGTGTTTTTTTTTATTTGTGTGGTTTCGTACCATGGTTGCTTGTGTTTATTGATTTATTATGGTTCGAAGCTCGTGTTTATGATGTTTTTATTCAAGTACTGATTGGTCGGAATATATGTTTTTGCTGATAACAGTTTTTGGTGATAACAATTTTTGTGTATCCTTTGATTTGGTCAAAATATTACATCTGGTCATTATTTGTGTCTAAGTCCATTAATTTGTTTTGGTCCAAAACAGTAACTATCACTTTTGTGGGTTTTTTTCTTGTCTGTTGCATGAGGTCAAAAAAATATGCAGTCTTCAGCTTTTATGGGTTTCTCTTCATGGCAACTTGGCATTCTTGAATGCAAGTTATACACAAAATCGCCCAGATTCTATGCATCTGGTCTTAGCGACTTGAGGTGTAACAGTAGCGACTTGTCCTTAGTATTTAACAACTTGTTTTGAAAAAAAAAAGGTAGCGACTTGTTTTGACAAGTCGTAGTCGTAGCGACTTGGATAAAAGAATTTGCTAGCGACTTGTTTACTAAAAAAAATAAATAAAAAAAAATAAAAAAAAATAGCGACTTGACTCTTTAAACAGTAGCGACTTATATTTATAAGTTGTGTGTTGTGCTTTGAAATAAAGGGTTAGCGACTTGTGACATAAAGGATAAGTTAGCGACTTGACAAGATAAGATGAAGAAAGTAAAGAATCGACCACAAAGACCACAACTTGATGCAACAATATACCAACAGAACAAGTCTTGACCTCAGTTTCCATCATCAGTCAACAAACTCTACTATCTTTAACCCATATCAACTGAAACGACTCAAACGACACAAACATTAACAAGATTATCATGGATCTCAGATTCATTCTTAGTTTTGTTTCAATGTAATACGTGTTGACTCAAAGGTCATACACTCGAATGATATCATCACAAGTCCTAATCTTCTCATACATGACTCAAAACTGTAAAATATTATTACAAATCAAGTCTTGATCTCAGCCTCTTATTTCGTGGATCCTAAAGATGAAAATATCAAGAATTCCAAGAGACCTTACCCACGAAATAAACTCACATCACAGATCAAATTGTTTGTGACAATTTTCGAATATAAGAAACGAATTTAACAACTTTGTTAAATCACTTTCTTGATTCGTTTAATATTCAAAAGAAAGATAACAATTAAAACCTACCTTTAACTCATAAACATTTGTGTCTTGATCTCGTTGCCTTCTCTAACATGAAACCAGCCCTGTGGCTTATGATGTTGAGATCTTGTTTTCATGCTCCAACCATCCCTGTGGTGAGCGTGGATGGCTTAACAAGATATGATATGAATGTGTTTCTTTTTTATTAGAGGTAATTAGGGTTTGGTTGTTGTGAGTATTATTAGGAGAGAAAGAGAGGCGATTGATATTAAGACTTGGTTTAAGGAGGCAGCTGTGGTGTGAGTTATTCTAGGGTTTGAAGGAGTAAGTGAGTTCATGTAATGAGGGAGGCGACATATGTTGTGATTAGGGTATGAGGTATGTGAGAATGTAATGTTAAATACCCTAATTGTTAGGGTTGGAAGTATTTGGTATGGGTCATCCGTTTCTTTTTGTCACGGGCCTCATGTGTTAATGATAGAATTGGGCCGTAATCTATTATATGGGAGATGGGCCGTTTATGTGGACTGATATGAGACTTTGTATCACTTGATGGACCGGATCTTGGAATTTATATCACAATGCGAATTAGACTTTAACTTTGATAGTAATTTTGGACATAAAGGGTTTGACGTGAGTTAGTAATTTTGATATTAACTTTGGACTTTATATATCAAATGGTTTATATGATGGTTGATGTTAATCCCAGATCGACATGCTTCTTGACTACATTTATGAGATTTGACGTGGAAGTAGACTTGAGCTGAGTTCCAGTTGCAGAGTTGGTCAAAAACTTGTTTTTACCCGTTTGACTTCTGAAGTCAAAGTCCCTTTTCAAGTTTTAAATCAGTTATTAGAAGTAGGAGCTAATGGGATAAGTGTTTTGCAAAAATTGGTAACAAAAAAAAGTGCTTATTGATCTTTTTCTGCAACTGTACGGAACAGCAGGAGTGGCTGCTGTTCATGGGCTTATTTCTTAGCTTTTTGGACAATCAATTCTTGAAAAAAATGGTTTTCCTAAATCTTTACCAAACCAACTAGCCCTTTGTCAAAGTTATTTGCATCTCAAGTCTCCTTAGCCTAGTTCAAATTATCTTCCAAAATTGTCCGTCACCTTTTTTTTAAAACTGCATCAGTTGGGAGTGTGGCCAAAATGAGCTGATAACAGCTTATTTCCAAGCTGTTAAAAGCCTCTTTCTTGGCCTCAATCGGTTTTATATAATCTTGGTTATGCTAACTCTAATTTGTGTATCTTGTATTGGCTTGGGAAGATCTTTTCGTGGCTCAAAATAAGCTCTAAACATCCCTCATTCAGCTGCTTTTCAACCTGCACAACAGTCACACACAAGTCAGTTTTGCTTTTCCAGTTTAGCTTATCAGTAGAAACCATTAGCTTATATTAGGTACCTAGGCTTTAACTTATTAGATTTTCCTTTAGAGCTTATTAGGATTAGTTTAGCACTTATCTCCATTCAACTAGTTTTAAGATTTCCTAGTTTAAGCTAATTTGCCAACTGATTTTCCCCGCCTTAGTGTAATTTAGGATTTCCTTTGTGACTTAGTTTAGATCCTTAGCCTAGATTATATTGGTAGTTAATTAGTTAAGAATATTCATTAACTGGTTTTTATGGTTTGTGCTTAAAAATAAGAAGTTCAAAATAGGGAGTGTTTAGCTTGTTAATTTGGCAAATCTGTTGCAATAAGCTGTCAAAACAGCTTATTGAGAATATCTTTCTTTCAAAA
>OU343219.1:30560538-30625145 GCA_910596185.1 Chrysanthemum makinoi
AGTTTTCACAAAAGTTCTTACTCTTGATCTTATCTTCAAATCTGCAAAAGCAAAAAATCGAAAAAAAAGAGGACAAAAAAGGGTGGGAGGCAGGCTCGAACCTGAGACCTCCCACACTTAAAGAGAGTGATAGCATGTACCTGTATGACCAGCGCCCTTGGGACTTTTCTTGGTTAATGTTTGCAACGTTAATTACTTAAGGTAGTTTGATTAGTAGTAGCTTTTTAGCCTTAGCTTATTTTTAACAGCTTATCCGTATAAGCTGTTGTGACCATTTTATTTTTCTTCATTCCTCCATAGTGTAAAGTAGTTTCTGTGATTTTTGCAAATTTTTATAAATTAGTTTAATATTTTTAATTAATTAATTAGTGTAAATTAGTTTTTAATTCGTAGTAATTAATTTAAGAGTCAAAAAAATACCCGGTCTTTTTCTAAAATTATTTTTAGTCAATTAGAACATGAGAAAATTGTTTTCACACCCGTAGCCCTAAAATTTCAAAACTTTTACGTTTATGGCTCGGGGTGGTTGCCGGGTTTTACGTTTTTTTGTTTTAGCACCCTAGGACCTAGTTTAGCTTCCTTTTATTATTACTTAGGCTTAGTAATAGATAATTTGTAGTTTATTAGGTTTCCCTTGCCTTAATTACCTTCCCGTTAATTAATTCGTAGATAACGTAATTCAAAGCAAACAAATCATTAAAACCAATTCAAGTTATAAATCACAAAACTCAACGAATCCTTCCATTCACACCTCGTTGGGACACGACCCGGGAAATCACTTTTCCGGTATCACTTTTATCAAACCCGTAAGGTTTGGTACGTTAACATTTTTCCTAAAAGGTTAATTTGCCGAATTTCACGGTTAATTTGATATATTGATATTGTGTTTTTCACCACTCACAAACAAACGAATCAAATTTTGGCGCCGCTGCCGGGGAGGTGTGTTGCGACAATATCGTGATTTTTGCGATTAGTGACTTGAAGAACCTTCCTCGTGAAGTTATTGTTTTTATAAAAATACAAAAATACAAAAATATTTTTCTTTTCTTTGTATATATGTAAAAGATTAAAAATACAAAAAGATTTTCCTTGTTGTTTTAAATAATATAGAAGACACAATCAATATAACATTCTCAACTGAGGTGTTATCATTATAAGTTCCCGAACAAAAGATTTAAAACTTGCCTTTGTGTCGCCCGTGATTTGGTTTATTTCTATCGGATAAACAAACTGTCTGAGGGGTATAAGGACGGCCTGACATTAAATTGCGGCTGAAAAGAGGCGGGTTTTTAATAAGCTTCGCGCTGACCTAATAAGCTTCTCCGCTCCTTTGTGCATTTATCTTATAGAAGTGATCAATTCACTTGGGATTATTGGTTTAAGTTCACTGTGTTTTGCCTCGGTCTTGTTTTAATTGAAAGTGTTGTTTTTGGAAGTGCATGCGCACTCGCTCGCAAGCTCGTAGACGTAACCGTAACCAAACACACGTACCCGAGATACGTACCGTTGAACAACCCACAATGACACATAACCAAAGGAACGGACCTCAAGTCCCAGTACTTGGTCCACAAGATCAAGCTCCCGATCTCCGAACGATGGAGGAGCTTTGCCAACCCACGATGGATGGACGGGGCGGTCCAATTGCCCCGGTCAACATCGAGGCCACGGATTTTGGACTTAAGCATCACATGATTCAACAAGTCCAAAGATTTTGCCAATTTCACGGATCACCGGGTGACGATGCCAACAAGCATCTCGACAAATTTCTCACCGTCACCCAAAGTATGAAGCAAACTGGGGTCACCGATGACGTCCTTCGCTTATACCTCTTTCCATATTCCTTGACGCTTCATGCCACCGCATGGTTTGATCGTCTTCCCAAGAACTCAATCCATAGTTTCGACGAAATGATCTCCAAAATTCTTGGCGAAATACTTTCTATCGTCGATGGTGACGAAACTAAGGAATGAAATCAGCAATTTTAGGCAGCATCCCGATGAGTCCTTATTCGAGGCATGGGAACGCTATAAGCTTTCGATTGATCGATGTCCGAATCACAATATGTTGCTTGTCACCCAAATAGATACATTCTATAACGGGTTAACATTGAGACATCGTGACACGATAAATGCTGCTGCCGGTGGTACCGTTATGAAAAGGCGACCGAAAAAGAGTGTTACGATCTCATTGAAAACATGACTGCCCACCACAATTATTGGGATTCCTCAGTCGAGAGGAGTGAGTCAAGGAGATCTACCACTCTTCCATCTTCGGAATACACGACTCTAACCAAAAAGATTGAAGAAATATCCACTGCCGTACTTAAAATGAGTCAAAATAACAACAATCAACAAGTGAATGTCGTGAACAAGAGTTGTGAAACTTGTGGTGGTCCAAACCCTTATTTTGAGTGTCCGCCTCGGTGGCTTCACTCAAGAGAGCGTATATGCCGCTTCGGGTTCCTACAATACGGGAGGTAATTCCTACCAACCACAAGGAGACCGAAACCTTCTAAGCTATCGTTCTAACAATTTCCTTGGACCACCCGGGTTTAATCAAAATCAGAACAATCAAAATGTGCAAAACAGGAATAATCAGTTCAATCAAAATCAGAGTCAGAATCGGAATTTTCAAAATCAAGGTTTTCAAAATCAAGGAAATTTCAATCAAAACCGATTCCAAGCTCCTCAACAAAACATGGATGCCCCGCCTCCTCAAGCTTCTATTGACATTGCTAATTACATCAAAATCAATGAAGCTAAGATGGTGTCCATGCAAAATCAAATTACCACTTTGAAGAATGATTTCACTTCCGAGCTTAGAGCTACTAGTAACAAGATTGATCAATCTAATAGCAAGATTGAAAGCATGTTTGCTAGTCTCATGAGTCAAAAGAATCAAGCTTCAACTTCGGGAACTCTTCCGAGTAATACCATTCCCAACCCAAAGGGTGAATTGAATGCTATTGCTACCCGAAGTGGTAAATCTTATGAGGGACCCTCGATGCCTAATCCTTCTCCGGTGAGGGATGTGGAACGAGAAACCGAGGTATCAAAGGACAAGGTGCATATCTCAAGCCCACGAAGTACCGCACAAGTCCAACCTCCGGTGGTCTTACCTCAAATTCCGGAACCCGTTGTTCCGATGACCACTCCTAAGCCTTCACTTCCTTATCCTTCAAGGCTTAATGACCAAAAGCTCCGTGATAAAACTAGTCAACAAATGGAGAAGCTTATTCAAATCTTTCAAGATTTGCACTTCGAGATTAGTTTCGCGGACGCTCTTCTTCTAATTCCAAAGTTCGGTCCAACAATCAAAAATTTGTTGAATAACAAAGAAAAAATTTCCGAAATGGCTAAAACTTCTTTGAACGAGAATTGTTCGGCGGTTATCCTTAAAAAACTTCCCGAAAAGTTAGGAGACCCTGGAAAATTTCTCATCCCATGTGATTTTCAAGGCATAGTTCAATGCTCCGCTTTGGCCGATCTTGGTGCTAGCATTAACTTGATGCCACACTCCATGTGGAAAAAGCTTTCACTACCTCCGCTTACACCTACATGTATGATCCTCGAGCTTGCGGACCGTACAAGTTCTCGTCCGCTAGGTATAGCCGAGGATGTATTTGTGAAAGTAGGCAAGTTTCATTTCCCCGCCGACTTTGTTGTTGTCGAATTTGATGCCGATCCTCGAGTACCCCTCATCCTTGGGAGGTGCTTCTTAAAAACGGGTCGGGCATTGATCGACGTTGATGAAGGGGAAATCACTTTGCGGGTAAACAAGGAAGCCGTTACTTTCAATCTCAATCAAGTTACGAAATACTCCCCCAATTATGGAGACAATTCCGTCAACAAAATTGATGTCCTTGACATTGTGTCGGAGGAGTATTCTCAAGAAATTCTTGGATTCTCGAGTGGCAATCCCACTTCGGTTGATCCCATCGTTGCTCTCTCTTCCCCTTCCCTCACTCCGTTTGAGGGAAGTGACTTTATTTTGGAAGAGATTGAAGCATACTTGGCTAGTGATTCTGTTCCATGGGAAATTGATCACGCTCCCATCGACATCGAGGGAGATATTCTTCTCATCGAGAAGATGCTCAATGAAGATCCTTCATCACTCCCTCCTCAAGAACTTCATAAAGAGGAAATTAAAACAATTGAAAAATCTAATGATCCTCCCGAGGTCGAACTTAAGGACTTACCACCTCATCTCGAGTATGCATTTTTGGAGGGTGACAATAAATCACCCGTCATCATTGCTAAAGACTTGAGTGAGGATGAAAAAGCCGCTCTCATAAAGGTTTTGAAGTCACACAAGCAAGCCATCGCTTGGAAACTTTCCGACATAAAGTGTATTAACCCAGAATTTTGTACACACAAGATTTTAATGGAAGATGACTTCAAACCAGCGGTTCAACACCAAAGAAGGGTGAATCCTAAAATCCACGAGGTTATCAAGCAAGAAGTCATAAAACTTCTCGATGCCGGATTGATTTACCCTATCTCGGATAGTCCTTGGGTGAGCCCCGTTCATTGTGTACCCAAAAAGGGTGGCATTACCGTTGTTGAAAATGATGAAAACGAGTTGATTCCCACTCGATTGGTTACGGGATGGCGTGTTTGCATTGACTATCGAAAGTTAAATGAAGCCACCCGTAAAGACCACTTTCCATTACCCTTCATGGACCAAATGCTTGAGAGATTAGCGGGAAACGAATACTATTGTTTTCTCGATGGTTTCTCGGGTTACTTCCAAATACCCATTGACCCACAAGATCAAGAAAAGACCACATTCACATGCCCTTATGGAACATTTGCTTACCGACGCATGCCTTTTGGCTTGTGTAATGCTCCGGGTACGTTCCAAAGGTGTATGATGGCCATTTTCCATGATATGATCGAAAAGACTATGGAAGTCTTTATGGATGATTTTTCGGTCTTTGGGGATTCTTTCCAAACATGTCTCTCTCATTTAGACAAGATGCTTGAACGTTGTGAAAACACGAATCTTTGTCTAAATTGGGAGAAATGTCACTTCATGGTCAAAGAGGGCATTGTCCTCGGCCATAAGATCTCTTAGAACGGGATTGAGGTTGACAAGGCTAAAGTTGACGTCATTGCAAAACTACCTCATCCCACAACCGTTAAAGGAGTTAGAAGTTTCCTTGGTCATGCCGGTTTCTATCGCCGTTTCATTCAAGACTTCTCAAAATATCCGGCCTATGACCGACTCTTGAAAAGGATACTCCTTTCATCTTCTCTAGCGAGTGCATTGAAGCATTTCTAACTCTTAAGAAGAAGCTCACGGAAGCTCCGATTCTTGTTGCCCCCAATTTGGAATTACCATTCGAGCTTATGTGCGATGCAAGTGATTTCGCCATAGGTGCAGTCTTGGGGCAACGCAAAGCTAAACATTTCCAGCCTATACATTATGCTAGCAAAACTTTGACCGAAGCTCAAGCACATTACACTACGACGGAGAAAGAATTACTAGCCGTGGTGTATGCTTTTGAGAAGTTTCGGCCATACTTGATCTTGTCCAAAAGCATAGTGTATACGGATCACTCGGCCCTCAAATATCTTTTTGCTAAGCAAGATGCTAAGCCGAGATTGCTCCGATGGGTTCTCCTCCTACAAGAATTTGATATCATTATCCGTGATAAAAAAGGAGCGGAGAACCTAGCGGCTGACCACTTGTCCCGTCTTGAAAATCCTCATCAAGGTGTGCTCGAGGGAAATAAATGAAACGTTTCCTCTCGAGACACTTAATATGGTATCTCAACGTGGAGATTCTAGTACCTCATGGTTTGCCGACTTTGCAAACTATCATGCGGGGAACTTTGTTGTGAAAGGATGTCGTCCCAACAAAAGAACAAATTTTTCAAAGATGTTAAGCATTACTTCGGGACGACCCTACTTGTTTAAGGTTTGTGCGGATCAAGTCATCCGACGGGTGTGTTCACGGCCAAGAAGCGATGAAATTCTTAAAGCTTGTCATCATGGACCCAAGGGGGGACATCATGGCCCGAACTACACCGCCAAGAAGGTGTTTGACTCCGGTTTCTATTGGCCCACAATTTACAAAGATGCCCATGACCTCGTCAAATCTTGCGACACTTGCCAACGTCATAGCAACATCTCTAAAAGAGATGAAATGCCTCAAAATGCCATTCAAGTGTGCGAGATTGATAACACTCAAATTGTGCATGTTTTTAGTAGCGTTATCTGTGCTATTATGTGTGTTATTTGGTTATAATCATATGCTTTTGATGCTTAATCGTACAAAAGTGCGTTTGCTAGTTCATTTGTAGCCAAGTACAGGAAAGTGGAGAAAAAGACGGAAAAAGAAGTAAAATATGAAGATTTCTCCATTTACGAAGAATTCCCGACCAAAGTAAGACTTGCGGAGTATATTCGAGATGGTAAAGTCATCAAGTTAGTGGTCCAAAGACTCAAGAATAAAGTTCAAGAAGGAAAACGAGAAAGAAATGAAGAAAAGAAGCTAAAACGAAGAAATATTGGAAGCCTCGTTGTTCCCGACACACCTTCACCATTTTGGCCATAACTTTTGCATACGGACTCCGTTTGACCTCCCGTTCGCGGCCACGGAAAGCTAAGAGAAAGATCTACAAATTTGGATTTTGACCTTTTCTGTCAGAAAGTCGTAACCGGATCGGTTGGGGGCCCAACCGAATCGGTTACTCCATGCTGACTTCTCCAAGTTATTTTTAATGCATCCTTAAGTGCCATTAAGCCCCAAGTCCGATCATATTGCTCTAATAACTCCTAAACCTGCTACTTTATGACACTTTGTGCCCAAGAAACTTACTTGGTGGCTAAGGGTGGCTTCTACCTATAAATAAGACCATTTTTGGTTAGTTTTGTGTGTGTAATTCTTGCCTCCACCCTTAAGGACGAATTTCCACCAATTTATCTCTCCCAAAAGACCACAAACCTCTGCCATTTCCAGAAGTGTGCTTGGTTAGAAGTTGTAGTTGATTGGAGGCTTGAAGGAGTGCTATAATCCTTCACCCTTGCCTAATGTAATCTTACTTTGGGTAAACTCTTGTTATTTTTATGATGTTGAATGTTATGATTCATGTTTGGTTCTTTGGTTGTGTTGATTATGTGATACTTGTTTATTTCATATGAGAACTTGTGATAAAAGGATGTTTGGATAATTGTAGTGTTTGTTTGGAATATGTTGATAACATCATATTTGGTTGAATTGGAACTTGTTCTTGTTTATTGTTTTGGTTGATCATTGTTGAGTTCAATGGACGAAAGTATTCTTAACAATGGTTAGTTTCAATTCATTAGTGACAATTGATTTTGGTCTTGTACTTTGTGACGATGGTGCAAGAGAATTAATAAACATAACAAGTAAAGGTTTAATTTGGATTATGGCCGAAAGGAATCTTTTGAATATGTGTTCTCATTATCTTTCAAGTAAATGGAACTTTACAAATTAATAACATCAAAGTCTAAGGCCGAAAGGATTCTTTGTTGTTGTTGGTATAAGGCTCATGACATGACCACTTGATTGAGGCTTATGCACATTTGATTTATAAAACACTAAACTATTATTATAGGTTCTATCTTTGATAATATGTTTTCCAAACTAAACATCCTAATATCCTTGTGATCATTTGTCTAAACATGTATGTTCTTTGTGTGCTTGTTCTTAGTGGTTTGATCCGTGACAATCATAACCACGACCTTGATACGTGCTTGTTCTTATATTGCTTTTCTTGTTGGTTTGATATGTGACAATCATAACCATCAACTTGTTACTTGCTTAAACAAACAAACAACACTTGTAGTGCAACCAAGTCTCTTGGGACGACCTTGATTTACCATATACTATACTACAACTTGACTAGGGTATACTTGCCCGAATGTGTTCCTAGTTAACCGGTAATTCTTGCATACAAATTTAAAACCCCGATGAAGCACATCAAGTTTTTGGCGCCGCTGCCGGGGACTTGCGTTTGTATTCTTGTGTTTGTTTGCTTGTTGAATTGATTGCTCTTGATGTTTGCTCATGAAGATTGCTTGAATGCTTGTCTTTTTCCAAAATCTCTAATTTCTCATAATTGCTCAAATGATCTTTGCATCAAAATCATGTTTTTGATGTTGGATTTCGTTTCATGTGTTCTAAAATGCCCATTTCAATGATTGCTTTCTAAGTTGCTCGAAAAACGTTTGCGAAAAAACCTACCAAAACCACCCAGATCACTCTAACCGAATCGGTTGGCACTCCAACCGGATCGGTTGGAAACCTCGTACTTAATAAAACCACTACAACTGATCGGTCACTACCCGTAACCGGATCCGGTTGTGTGTTCTGTTAAAAAAAAAAAAAAAAAAAAAAAAAAAAAATCCATTTTGTGTGTTTCTTGTTTCGTAAGTTTTATATTTTATATGTTATATGATCTCTTGCATGTCTCTATGTTATTTGTTTTTGTTATTTTTGTTTATATTAGTTTCGTATTAATCTTGAATAAGACTATCTTGTTTTAGATTATCTTGTTTGATTTGCTTTACGTGACTAATTATTTGTGTTTGCGTCTATGTGATTTTCATTTTCTGTGATTGGGCTTATTTTTGTTTTAAGTGTCGTTTTATGTTCTTGATGGTATTCTAAGTTAATGTGTGTTTATGTGTTTTGTTTACTTGTATTTACTTTTGTTTTCGTTACCTTTTGTGTCCTTATTTTATTTTATCAATAAATGGTTTGAAATAAAACTTGTTTAAAAAAAAAAAAAAAAAAAAATCAGTTTTCAATTTTTTGTTTTTGTGTGTTTGTGTTTAGATTAAATAAGTTTAAATGTCTTTTTGTTTTTGCAAGAGTATCATTTCTTTTATCTGGTTTTTCCATTTTGAGTTTTGTTAATTTGGTACATTGTGAATAAATAAGTACATGTGTTTTAAAATAAAAATATTTTGAACTTTGTGGGTATGTTCACTGGAAACCCTCACGAGACTATAACTCGTCCACTTGGGCCACCGAGGGGTTTAAAGGCTTGTTGCATGAGCTAAATGCAACCGTGATGCCTACGAAAGTGAGTTTTAGAATTTTACGCGTTTTTTGTAGTTTAGTTTATTTTTGCAGATTTAATAAGCTCTTGAAGAAAGGATTGATTGGATTGTTGGTGACGTTATACTTGGGATTGGACATGTTTGTTTGGTTGAGGAATCGATTGATCTCATACGCTTATGCTAGCGTTTGCTTAGCACCTTATCATATGGAGTTCGATCATGATGTTTAGCCCGGGAGGTTTCGTTTCACTTAGACTTATTATTTTATTTTCCCTGTCTTACATGCTTTAGTTTTAGCAATTGCTTTATTTTGTTTCTTTGTTATTTTTCCTTTGTTTGTTTGTTTGGTAAATTATTTTAATAAATTGACTTTTTTAAGTCCCTCGAAAGTAAGGCTCACCCATTGTAAACAAACTGTGTGAGAGGTATAAGGCGGGTCTCCCTGATTCCCTAAAGAAGTTTGGTTTTTAATATGTTTCGCGCTGACATGCTTCTCCGCTTCTTTGTGCGTTTCAATGGAGCTACCGAGAACTCGTGGGACAAGAATAAGTCATGTTTGGTTTTTAAAAATTAAAAAAAATAATAAAAAAAAAAAAGAAAAAAAGAAAAGAAAAAAAAAAGTCATAGGTAGTTATTTTTCCTTTATTTTTCTTATGTGTGCTTAACTTAAGTGTGGGGGGAAAATATTATTGTGAAAAGCGAAACTCGTTTTCAATTTCAAAATTTTGGGCCAATTTTTATAATTTTGTGAACTTGTTTGCCCTTGTGATCTAGTTGTTTTCACGCTTATAGGTTAATATATTAGAATAACTGGATCAACCCACTGGTGAAATCGGTAATTTTGAAAAACTTGAGATGTGTCCCGATTAATATTGCAATCCATTCTGGGATCGATGACATTTGCTAGCACATATTATAGCCCTTCCACTAAATTGTGAGGATTTGAGCCTGTTTCATATATAGCATACTTCTTTTATGCTTGGATCTTTTGTTTTGAGTGTGCCGGTGATTTTATTTATTCTAGAACTTGTACTTGCAAATCATTACCAGACCGCAGTGAGATCGCATTCGTGTGATATAAGTGTTTATGCGTGATAAAGAGGCAACCTTAGGAATAAAACCCAAATGGCCTTCCGTTTACATCTAATGATATATTAGCTTACCACATCGGTTAGTTAACCACCCATATGGACCCATTTGTTAGCGCTCATTTTTAGCGCTAGATACCCTTAGTACACCCTCCGAGCCATTCTTTTCTTTTTGTTACATCCAGAAAAATACAAAAATATTTTACACTTTAAACCTTAGCCTACCCCTTGTCAATGTCTAAATGGTTGGTTGCTAGTTGCTTGGTTTGTTGGATTGTTTTTTATGATTATGAGTTAGCCGCACTTTGCCATTCGTGTGTGCCATTTCGACAAAGACGAAGGATGCATACTTCTTATTTGTATTTTTGTGGTGATGCTTATACGAAGTGTGGGGGAAATGTTATGTATGAAGAAGAAGTACTATGAAAAAAAAAAGAAAATAAGTCATCGAAAAAAAAAATGAAAAAAAAAAATATATGTGATGACAAAGATGAAGTATGTTTGAGATATCGATTAACCAATGTGCTAAGACGTGATATATATATTTGGTGATCGATATGTGAAGAGGAGAGAAAGATTGTAACTATAATCATTTTCGGGTTTGCGGATTGTTTGGTAACTAGCAACATGGGTATTAGACTTGACTTTATTTTTCTTTAACACCAATTTAATAAATAATCCCATGCCTTATCCATACCCTTTAATCACCCGAAGCCTATCATTATAACACGAATAAAAGCCCTCTTTAGATGTTTACGCTTGGTGCTTACGTCACGTCGGTGGAGTTTTGTTTCTTGTACAAGCCTATGGTAATATTTAGATCATGACTGAGCAATATGAGTGTACTATTCCTTAATACTATCCATCACTAAATAAATTGAGTGTTGAGTGAATTATACTTCATTCTTTTTCGTGAGGTGCTTAGCCATGTTATCAAGCGAGAAAATTTATAAGGTATTGTCAAACATCTCGGTTTTTTCACCTCTAAAAGCTTAAAACGATGAATCATATCTCGTACTTGTACTTGGTAGATTTGCATCGCATTTTTCTAATCATCTTTCATGCACCATGTGGGTTTTTATTTTTCTTAATTTCTAGATTTGCTTGAGGGCAAGCAAAACCTTAAGTATGGGGGAGTTTGCGCTCATTTTTCGCTTATTTTTTATGTTTATTAAAAAAAAAAAAAAAAAAAAAACCCAAAAAGATTTTAATTTTTATTTTTCTTTTCGTTTTATCATTTAGGTTTGTCTTTTAATTTTTCTTTTCTTAGATTTGCTTGAGGGCAAGCAAAGTTTAAGTGTGGGGGAATTTGATAACGCTCAAATTGTGCATGTTTTTAGTAGCGTTATCTGTGCTATTATGTGTGTTATTTGGTTATAATCATATGCTTTTGATGCTTAATCGTACAAAAGTGCGTTTGCTAGTTCATTTGTAGCCAAGTACAGGAAAGTGGAGAAAAAGACGGAAAAAGAAGTAAAATATGAAGATTTCTCCATTTACGAAGAATTCCCGACCAAAGAAAGACTTGCGGAGTATATTCGAGATGGTAAAGTCATCAAGTTAGTGGTCCAAAGACTCAAGAATAAAGTTCAAGAAGGAAAACGAGAAAGAAATGAAGAAAAGAAGCTAAAACGAAGAAATATTGGAAGCCTCGTTGTTCCCGACACACCTTCACCATTTTGGCCATAACTTTTGCATACGGACTCCGTTTGACCTCCCGTTCGCGGCCACGGAAAGCTAAGAGAAAGATCTACAAATTTGGCTTTGACCTTTTCTGTCAGAAAGTCGCAACCGGATCAGTTGGGGGCCCAACCGAATCGGTTACTCCATGCTGACTTCTCCAAGTTATTTTTAATGCATCCTTAAGTGCCATTAAGCCCCAAGTCTGATCATATTGCTCTAATAACTCCTAAACCTGCTACTTTCTGACACTTTGTGCCCAAGAAACTTACTTGGTGGCTAAGGGTGGCTTCTACCTATAAATAAGACCATTTTTGGTTAGTTTTGTGTGTGTAATTCTTGCCTCCACCCTTAAGGATGAATTTCCACCAATTTATCTCTCCCAAAAGCCAAAAACCTCTGCCATTTCCAGAAGTGTGCTTGGTTAGAAGTTGTAGTTGATTGGAGGCTTGAAGGAGTGCTATAATCCTTCACCCTTGCCTAATGTAATCTTACTTTGGGTAAACTCTTGTTACTTTTATGATGTTGAATGTTATGATTCATGTTTGGTTCTTTGGTTGTGTTGATTATGTGATACTTGTTTATTTCATATGAGAACTTGTGATAAAAGGATGTTTGGATAATTGTAGTGTTTGTTTGGAATATGTTGATAACATCATATTTGGTTGAATTGGAACTTGTTCTTGTTTATTGTTTTGGTTGATCATTGTTGAGTTCAATGGACGAAAGTATTCTTAACAATGGTTAGTTTCAATTCATTAGTGACAATTGATTTTGGTCTTGTACTTTGTGACGATGGTGCAAGAGAATTACTAAACATAACAAGTAAAGGTTTAATTTGGATTATGGCCGAAAGGAATCTTTTGAATATGTGTTCTCATTATCTTTCAAGTAAATGGAACTTTACAAATTAATAACATCAAAGTCTATGGCCGAAAGGGATTCTTTGTTGTTGTTGGTATAAGGCTCATGACATGACCACTTGATTGAGGCTTATGCACATTTGATTTATAAAACACTAAACTATTATTATAGGTTCTATCTTTGATAATATGTTTTCCAAACTAAACATCCTAATATCCTTGTGATCATTTGTCTAAACATGTATGTTCTTTGTGTGCTTGTTCTTAGTGGTTTGATCCGTGACAATCATAACCACGACCTTGATACGTGCTTGTTCTTATATTGCTTTTCTTGTTGGTTTGATATGTGACAATCATAACCATCAACTTGTTACTTGCTTAAACAAACAAACAACACTTGTAGTGCAACCAAGTCTCTTGGGACGACCTTGATTTACCATATACTATACTACAACTTGACTAGGGTATACTTGCCCGAATGTGTTCCTAGTTAACCGGTAATTCTTGCATACAAATTTAAAACCCCGATGAAGCACATCAGAGATCTTTGACGTATGGGGCATCGATTTTATGGGGTCGTTCCCGTCTTCTCGAGGGAACAAGTATATACTCGTGGCGGTTGATTATTTGTCCAAGTGGGTAGAGGCGAAAGCGCTACCCACCAACGACGCCCGAGTAGTTGTGAAATTCTTGAAGTCTCTCTTTACCCGTTTCGGAACTCCCCGTGCCATCATTAGTGATCGTGGTACGCAATTTTGCAACGACCAATTCTCAAAAGTCATGCTTAAGTACGGTGTCACTCACCGTCTTTCTACCGCGTATCACCCACAAACTAGTGGGCAAGTGGAAGTTTCGAATCGTGGTTTGAAAAGAATTTTGGAAAGGAACGTAGGTGAAAACCGTGCCTCTTGGTCGGACAAACTTGAAGATGCACTTTGGGCCTTCCGCACCGCTTACAAAACACCCATCGGGTGTACTCCTTACAAGCTTGTGTATGGAAAGGCGTGTCATCTCCCGATCGAGCTCGAGCACAAAGCCTATTGGGCCTTGAAACATGCCAATTTTGACATCAAGTCCGCGGGTGATCATCGAAAAGTTCAACTCAATGAATTAAATGAACTCCGTGATCAAGCTTACGAGAACTCATTGATCTACAAAGAAAAGACAAAGAAGATCCATGACTCAAAAATCAAGAACCGCGTTTTCAACGTAGGTGACCGAGTCCTTCTTTTCAATTCTAGATTGAAAATCTTCTCAGGGAAGCTTAAGACCCGTTGGACCGGTCCATTCATCGTTGCCATAGTTTTTCCATATGGCACCGTCGAGTTATCTCAAACCGACGGACCAAACTTCAAGGTGAATGGACATAGGTTGAAGCATTATTTTGGAGAGGACATTCCACTTGTGGTTGTCCCGGATCTACAAACTTTCCCCATGAACAAATGAATGCGGGGATCGAGTCAAGCTAGCGACTCGGAAATCAAAAACAGTAGCACACTATATGGGTTTCCACCCGTATTTCTGACTTCTTTCTACTTTCTACCACCCTAGTGTGGGGGAGTTGCCCCACCCCCGCTGTTGTATATAAAGTTTTCTTAAAAAAAAAAAAAAAAAAAAAAAAAAAATTCAAATAATGGCCGTAGTATTTCCCTTTTACGTTCTATCTTTAATTAGTGAAGAGTTGGCTAGCCCGCAAGTTTATGGCTTGTGGTAAAGGCAGTTGGAAAACCATAATTGGTAATCGACTCACCAAAGATATTTTATCTAAGAGTTGGCTAGTCCAGAAGCAAACGGCTTCTGGTAAAGACAAATCAAAACCATTGAAATCTGGTGATTTGCTCAAAATCATTTGGTTATCATTGTACCAAGGGTCTTACTTGAACTAAAACGATTGGCTACTCCTAAAGTAATGGCTTTTGGTAAAGAGATTCAAATCTATTAAGTTTTCTCAAAAGATTGCTAGGGACTAGCAATGTTTTAGTGTGGGGGATTGATGAGTGTGTAAATACTCATCATTTTTATTCCATCTGCACTGCAAAAACAGTCAAAAACACTTTGAAAAGTCTCAAAAAAACAGAAAAATATTTAGAACTGTATTTTATGCAATAATTGTCAAAATCTAGTCCCTGGTTATTCAAAACTTGTAATTTTTCATAAAAGGCCCTCAGGGATTTTCAAGTTGTCAAAATTACCCTTATAAAGTTCAGTTTTGCAAAATGGCAACTTTAGTCCCTGAAGTTTCAAAGATTGACAGAATTTACCCCTGGACACTTTAAATTGGAAAATTAATATTTTTTAGTCCTTTGGTAATTCAAACTTGTCAAAAGTGGACCTTATAATAAACTTTTCAAAATTACAGTTTTGGTCCCTCAAGTTTGGTGAATTACAAAAATGATCCTTGTTATTAATACCAAGTCCACCAAACCACTTGAACCCCCTTCCATTCCTACTTGAACCCCCTCCATTGAACCCTTCACTAAAAACGACCCACTACCTTAAACCCGTTTTCCCTCCCAAACTCACCTTTCCCCTTTCTCTGATATCAAAACACTCAACCTCACCATCACTCTTTTACCCAGAAATCACCATCCCCCAAAACCACCTTAATCTCCTTTACCCAGTATATCCCAACTCCCAAACCCACTCACTCATCCATTACCCCTCTTCCCCAAATTCCACCTCAGCAATCCTTGTTAAAAAGACTCAATGGATGGCTCTGATTCATGCTCATGGTACCTAACTAATTGGACGGATTGGATGAAGGGAAGAAAGCACAAAGTGTCTTTTTGGCTTGCTGCCCTCACAGAAGAAGCACAAAGAGGAGAGGAAGACCCTATCTTAGTTTAGTATAAATAGATGTTGTAGCCAAAGTATAAGGCACCCCTAGTTTTAGTCTTAATTCAGTTTTTTAATTCAGTTGTAGTTCTTTTTATTTAATCAATGAAAAAGTCTTTTTTTTTACCAATTCTATCTTATAGTTTCTTGATTGTTATCAAATACTTATTGTGTTTTAACCTTTCGTTCACTTAGCCAATTCTGATTCACAGAAGGGAGAGGCTTAATTCAGTTTTTCAAAGTGGTTTTTAAGCAAATAGCTTATGTTAAGGGGTGTTTGTTTTAAGTTAGAAAATGGTCAAAAACTTGTTTTTACCCGTTTGACTTCTGAAGTCAAAGTCCCTTTTCAAGTTTTAAATCAGTTATTAGAAGTAGGAGCTAATGGGATAAGTGTTTTGCAAAAATTGGTAACAAAAAAAAGTGCTTATTGATCTTTTTCTGCAACTGTACGGAACAGCAGCAGTGGCTGCTGTTCATGGGCTTATTTCTTAGCTTTTTGGACAATCAATTCTTGAAAAAAATGGTTTTCCTAAATCTTTACCAAACCAACTAGCCCTTTGTCAAAGTTATTTGCATCTCAAGTCTCCTTAGCCTAGTTCAAATTATCTTCCAAAACTGTCCCTCACCTTTTTTTTTAAAACTGCATCAGTTGGGAGTGTGGCCAAAATGAGCTGAAAACAGCTTATTTCCAAGCTGTTAAAAGCCTCTTTCTTGGCCTCAATCAGTTTTTATATAATCTTGGTTATGCTAACTCTAATTTGTGTAGCTTGTATTGGCTTGGGAAGATCTTTTCGTGGCTCAAAATAAGCTCTAAACATCCCTCATTCAGCTGCTTTTCAACCTGCACAACAGTCACACACAAGTCAGTTTTGCTTTTCCAGTTTAGCTTATCAGTAGAAACCATTAGCTTATATTAGGTACCTAGGCTTTAACTTATTAGATTTTCCTTTAGAGCTTATTAGGATTAGTTTAGCACTTATCTCCATTCAACTAGTTTTAAGATTTCCTAGTTTAAGCTAATTTGCCAACTGATTTTCCCCCCCTTAGTGTAAT
Organism: Chrysanthemum makinoi; assembly: GCA_910596185.1. Lineage (NCBI taxonomy): Eukaryota > Viridiplantae > Streptophyta > Magnoliopsida > Asterales > Asteraceae > Chrysanthemum > Chrysanthemum makinoi. The sequence goes on from OU343219.1 coordinate 30,577,096, forward strand.
TTAGGATTTCCTTTGTGACTTAGTTTAGATCCATAGCCTAGATTATATTGGTAGTTAATTAGTTAAGAATATTCATTAACTGGTTTTTATGGTTTGTGCTTAAAAATAAGAAGTTCAAAAAAGGGAGTGTTTAGCTTGTCAATTTGGCAAATCTGTTGCAATAAGCTGTCAAAACAGCTTATTGAGAATATCTTTCTTTCAAATAGTTTTCAAAAAAGCTTTTACTCTTGATCTCATCTTCAAATCTGCAAAAGCAAAAAATCGAAAAAAAAAGAGGACAAAAAGGGTGGGAGGCAGGCTCGAACCTGAGACCTCCCACACTTAAAGAGAGTGATAGCATGTACCTGTATGACCAGCGCCCTTGGGACTTTTCTTGGTTAAAGTTTGCAACGTTAATTACTTAAGGTAGTTTGATTAGTAGTAGCTTTTTAGCCTTAGCTTATTTTTAACAGCTTATCCGTATAAGCTGTTGTGCCCATTTTATTTTTCTTCGTTCCTCCATAGTGTAAAGTAGTTTCTGTGATTTTTGCAAATTTTTATAAATTAGTTTAATATTTTTAATTAATTAATTAGTGTAAATTAGTTTTTAATTCGTAGTAATTAATTTAAGAGTCAAAAAAATACCCGGTCTTTTTCTAAAATTATTTTTAGTCAATTAGAACGTAAGAAAATTGTTTTCACACCCGTAGCCCTAAAATTTCAAAACTTTTACGTTTATGGCTCGGGGTGGTTGCCGGGTTTTACGTTTTTTTGTTTTAGCACCCTAGGACCTAGTTTAGCTTCCTTTTATTATTACTTAGGCTTAGTAATAGATAATTTGTAGTTTATTAGGTTTCCCTTGCCTTAATTACCTTCCCGTTAATTAATTCGTAGATAACGTAATTCAAAGCAAACAAATCATTAAAACCAATTCAAGTTATAAATCACAAAACTCAACGAATCCTTCCATTCACACCTCGTTGGGACACGACCCGGGAAATCACTTTTCCGGTATCACTTTTATCACACCCGTAAGGTTTGGTACGTTAACATTTTTCCTAAAAGGTTAATTTGCCGAATTTCACGGTTAATTTGTTATATTGATATTGTGTTTTTCACCACTCACAAACAAACGAATCATATTCCTATCGTTAAGGTCTGCTGGAACTCTAAGAGAGTACCAAAATTCACATGGGAACATGAGGACCAAAATTCGTGCTAAATACCCTCACCTATTCTCACCCTCTCCTCCTACCGCTAGTTAAATCTCGAGACGAGATTTCTTTTACGATGGGAGACTGTAATATCCTACCAAATTTCATCCAGGTTACCTATACTTACGCTTTAAATAGTATCATTTTCACGAGTAAAAGTTTTGCTTTATTTCATCCCCACTGCTTACATAACCCCCTAGATCTGCTCGCGTATCCACCAATGTTGTAGGATCATACTTATATGTTGTTTGATAATTCGGGTGGTTTAGGATGGTGATGAATCAAGTATGCCATGTTTAGAGAGAGAAAGAGATGAGAGGGTGTTCTTTAGAGAGAGAAAGTAAAACAAAAATAAAAGGTTAGATTAAGAAGCATAACCTCTTTCAAAGATGGAAGAGGTATTTATAGTTTCAACCTAAACGTCTTCCTGTCGGACTATGGATCAGGCATACAGTAGGTAAAGACATGTCCTTCCTCCACGGTGTTACTCTAAGCTAAACTAAGCTAATAACTAACTAATAAACTAGTAAATAACGATATGTCTATGAGCTAACATATGCTAGACAATAGTTGGGGTGACCGACACTTCACTATGGATTTTATAAATGCTAACAATCTCCCCATGATTTACATTTTGAATCCTAACATTCTATTTTGTCTTCTGTTCTGAGCTCGTTGACTTGAATTCTTCACTTCCGCAATCTGTGTGCTTTAGCAGTGATACTTCAAAGTCCGAATGCTTTGCACTTTTAGTGGAGCTCTTTGAACTAATCCACATCTTGATGATCTTCGAGCTTTCTTTGAGATCATCAGCCACAGTAAATCTCTGGATCACCCTTTGTTGTGTTGCCTTCATGTGATGTTGTGACTTTTTGACCGACATGCTCACACTTTATGTATCATGGCATCTTTTCATCGGAGTAGCGGAAGCATCTTTGTTGTATGTCTTTGATGGTCATGATTTTCTTCAATTAAATGTTAATGATGTGAGCATGCGGTTGTGAATTGACTTCTTAATATCGATCAGTTGCAACCATCCAAATGTTCCTACAAACAATAGTTTGCAATAAAACACACGAAAGTGTCTTTGTTCACTTTCGTTGAATACATTTGCAAGAACCATGGTTTCCCGTTGATCAATATAAATACTGCCAGCGATCAGGTAGAATTCTGAAGAATCTCCTTGACAGGGTTTCGCAGCTTGATCTAGCCGTTCTCAAACCATAGCGTCCTAAAGTAGACAACACAGACTGAGTGAACCAGCGAATTGAGATTCACTGATTGATGAAAAATTGATTTGAAAACAATCGCGTATTGCTTGAAGAAAGAGTTTTGCAATACGACAAAGGTTTTATAAGAAAGATCAATTTTCAATCATAAATACTTTTTGTATTTGAAAATTAATACACATTCGATGTGCTAGAGAAAAGAATAGATTTGCACATCGAACGATTTTTCCAAAAGTATTCGTCAATTCATTTCCTGGACCAAGGTGGATTCAAGAATGAATCGCACCATCATTTACAAAAGATCTCACATGTCACCCACCAAAAGCTTTTTTGATGTTGGATCTAGAAGGAGTTCCATCTTCGTTGTGAATATTTTACATATCACTCGGATGTTTTGGCAATATCACAAGGATAATGCTTAGGACTCTCAATATATATACTTACTTTCCACATTGTGTGTAACAGCAAGTCTTCATTAATTTTGTATCCTAATGAGATTTTGTTGATGATCTCTTAGCTATAGACTCAATAGTGCACATTTGGTTTCCTATTCGGAGACTAGGGAGAGGGTCTCCTTCTTCAATATCAACCATCTCTAAGAGAAAGTCGATAGATAATGTAGGTTCCCCGTGAGAATGAAACAAGTCCTTTTAGGAAAACTTTAGTAGTTTGGAAAGTTAGGTGCAGTGCGTCACTGGGTCCATGACGTCTTGTCTTCAATACCAGTGTTACCTTATTAAACACCAGTAGCATATGTATTGAACCCGGTTTCTGCCCTAAGGTTGAATTATTGGAGGGTTATTTATTTTCACCCTTTTCACATTCAATTCTTTTTCATTCTTCAACCCCTTCAGTGTTTACCGAAACTTCATTACTAGAACCTTGTTGGGTTTATTCTAGTTCTAGCTTTATCTCAGTCCGCACTCTTCTCATATTCTCATTTTTTCAATATACCTAAGGACTTATACACTAACTAGTGGATTGTCCCTGGGTAGACACTAGTACTAAAACGGGATTTGGTCACGCATGGTCGAAATGGAACGGCCAAACATTCGCATATTTGTGTGGCTGAAGGTACGAAAATTGACAACATTTACTAATTAGTCACACTTGAAAATTTTGATTGTGTGACCATTACAACTGTATCGCCACACAATTGAACATTGTGTGGCTAAAGGTATCTGGTGATTTTGTTTCAGATCATTTAGCCACATATGAATTTGGAACGCGTGACAAATACAAGTAACCTTGATGCGTTAGTCACATGAAGTAATTTTTTGTCTGTCTAAATCATAGAGTCAAGTTTTGTCACACATTATTTAAGGGTGACTGATATGTTTTGCCAACTCTTTAGCCACATCTGAAATTGGAACAAGTGACAAATGAAAAGTAAGGTTGAAGCATTAGTCATGATATACATATAAACAGTGACAAATATATGTCACACACTTGAACACTCTGACCAAAAGCCATATATGGTCACACTAAATGTTTTGTCACACATTCGTTAAGTGTAGCCAAAATCCAGTACATATGTTCACGTAAGTTAATATGTGTGTTTAAAGTTTAGTTTGTGTTAGCTTGCCAAAAGCTAATCTATAAAGTCACATTTGCTACTAACACCGTGACCAAATGCCATATATGGTCACGCTAAACGTTTTGTCACACATATTATTTAAGTGTAGCCAAAATCCAGTACATATGGTCACGTAACTTAATATGTGGCCATTGGATGATCAATAGTCACTCAAAATACACGTTTCGTCACTTTAAACACCATGGTCACACTTTTAGCCACTTTATGGTTAATTGTATGTGACTAAATACCCAAAACAAACATGCTTTGTGTGACTAAATGTTAGAAAAGGCCACACAAACATAAAATTCATGTGGCCATTGGATGATCAATAGTCACACAAAATACACCTTTCTTCACTTGAAACACCATATGGTCACACTTATTAATACTTTTAGCCACTTTATGATTAATTGTATGTGACTAAATACCCAAAACAAACATGCTTTGTGTGACTAAATGTTACAAAAGGCCACACAAACATAAAATTCAAGTGGCCATTGGATGATCAATAGTCACACAAAAGACATATTTCTTCACCTTAAACACCATATGGTTACACTTATTAACACTTTTGGCCACTTTATGCTTAATTGTATGTGACTAAATAACCAAAAGAAACATGCTTTGTGTGACTAAATGTTAGAAATGGCGACACAAAAAGAAATTTGATGTGGCCATTGGATTATCAATAGTCACAAAAAAAACTATTATGTTTTTCATAAACAGAACTAACTACGAATACTAAACAGACTTAGCTTATGTCTGCCAGACTTAACCTTGTACTGGCAGCCTTAACCACTAAAACTAACCTACCAGACTTAACTTGGTACTGGCAGCTTTAACCACTAAAGTTTTCTGTTTATAAGTAGACCACAACACAAAATATATTTTTTTTGGTGCAAAGATGAACTTGTATTAATCAAGGAAACTTTGTAAAATGAAAAAACCAACACACACTGATATTCAATATATGATATAACTGTTCTTATAAGTCTGATAACAAAACAAACTGCCCATATCATACAACCATGGACAGATGACAACCAACACAAAACCATCACAAAGAACACATTTTAATGCACCAGTATGAACCATACACTTCCAGATAGGGGCTATACCAAGTAGTTTACATTCCATCTCATGAATGGCTTCAACTACTTGGGAACACACACCCTAAATGAAGCCAACCAAATCCTACACAATCCTAAAATCTGTTTATAAACATGTCTACCAATAACAACTGATAACGCCTGGAATTACGTTTTAACACATGCTAAATACTGGAATTATAACTGGAGTACGGGAAGACACCGAAGCTTGGTCGTCGATGACAAAGTCAACAAGATTGAATCTGACCATTTTGTTTCACATGTGATTTCACTTCGTAAACTTATGTGGTATGTTTTGCATTAAAAAGAACAATGTAGTATGCTAATCAAAAGTATGTCCATGTGTTGAAGCATATATTAGTTTTTGCGAAAGCAGATAATGACTGAAATTGTCCGATTTGTATCATTACTTACCAAACGACTCCTGTCTGTGACATTGGCAAGGATGGGCGCGTAAAAACAATCCCTTTCACTTTCATGCTATGTACATTCGTTCCATGCACATATGTGTTTCATACGCTCATCTGCAATTGGAATTTAATAAAAATGGTAATTAATAATTTAAAAGCTATTATATGGAAAGGTTTATTTTTAAAATAAAATCATAGATTATGTCTACACTTTGATTAACATACCTTCATCTACGGGGTTTCTCATGAACGGTCTTGTACGATTCAGCTCCATACGTTGCACAAGTTCAGAACGCATCATCAATCCATTTTCAGCAAATGGCATCAGGGAAAGAGTATTGTTTAGGAGATTTGTGAAAACAACTCTTGCTTTATAGACACTACAACTTTGGCAAACAATGAATACGGTGGTTATTAATTTGCGAACCATGCAAATTTGCATAACAAAACCCACGTAAACATTACCCGACAAGGTTACAACAACATTACGCAACAAGAATTTACCTCCGACCTATTGCGTAATCAAAATTACTACCGCAAAGACCATGACGATAACAACTCAACAAGAATTTACCTCCGACCTATTGCGTAATCAAATTTACTACACGTTTTTTTCTGTTTTAATACGTTTTCGTACGTCTTTGTCCCCTTTAATCTGTTTTTATACGTTTCCATTTTTGTTTACAGGTTTTCGTCCGTGTTTACACGTTTTTGCTAGTTTTTTCATGTTTCCGTCCGTTTACCTCGTTTTCATCCGCTTTTACCCATTTTTAGTCCGTTTGTTTAACTTTTTACACACATTCGGCCGATTCCAGCTGTTTTTGCGTTTTGTCCGATTTACCTCGTTTTCATCCGCTTTTACCCATTTTCGTATGTTTTTAAGAATTTTTCAACTGCTTTCATAGGTTTTCTTACACTTTTACACAGATTCGTACGTTTATACACGTTTTCGTCTGTTTTCTTATGTCTTTGTCCCTTTTAATCGGTTTTTATACGTTCTCGTTTTTGTTTACAGGTTTTCGTCCGTGTTTGCACGTTTTCGCTGGTTTTTTCATCTTTTAGTCCGTTTGTATAAGTTTTTACACACATTCGGCCGTTTCCAGCTGTTTTGCACGTTTTTGTCCCATTTACCCTGTTTTCATCCGTTTTTACCCATTTTCGTATGTTTTTAAGAATTTTTCAACCGTTTTCATAGGTTTTCTTACACTTTTACACAGATTCGTAGGTTTATACACGTTTTCGTCTGTTTTCTTAAGTCTTTGTCCCTTTTAATCGGTTTTTATACGTTTCCGTTTTTGTTTACAGGTTTTCGTTCGTGTTTGCACGTTATTTGGTTTTTTCATCTTTTAGTCCGTTTGTATAAGTTTTTACACACATTCGGCCGTTTCCAGCTGTTTTGCACGTTTTCGTCCCATTTACCCCGTTTTCATCCGTTTTTACCCATTTTCGTATGTTTTTAAGAATTTTTCAACCGTTTTCATAGGTTTTCTTACACTTTTACACAGATTCGTACGTTTATACACGTTTTCGTCTGTTTTTTCTTCTTTTTCCCTTTTAATCGGTTTTTATATGTTCCCGTTTTTGTTTACAGGTTTTCGTCCGTGTTTGCACGTTTTCGCTGGTTTTTTCATCTTTTAGTCCGTTTGCATAAGTTTTTACACACATTCGGCCGTTTCCAGCTGTTTTGCACGTTTTTGTCCCATTTACCCCGTTTTCATCTGTTTTTACCCATTTTCGTATGTTTTTAAGAATTTTGCAACCGTTTTCATAGGTTTTCTTACACTTTTACACAGATTCGTACGTTTATACACATTTTCGTCTGTTTTAATATGTTTTCAACTGTTTTCTTACGTCTTTGTCCCTTTTAATCAGTTTTTATACGTTCCCCTTTTTTTTACAGGTTTTCGTCCGTGTTTGCACGTTTTCGCTGGTTTTTTCAACTTTTACTCCGTTTGTATAAGTTTTTACACACATTCGTCCGTTTCTAGCTGTTTTGAACGTTTTCGTCCCGTTTACTCAAACATTATGTTTGTAGGTTGCCAATTATGGAAGCCATTGCTTAAAATCTAAATAAATTTGTGTCAACTCAAGAAGCGAACTTAATTATCCATTTTCAGTTTAAAACCATATGTGTCAACCCAAGAATCGAGCTTAATTTCGGGTAAACCAAAGAAGCGAACTTAATTCATAATCGGTTTTCTGTTCGCTTTGGTTTAATTATAGTTCGGTTCGTTTCGGTTTTCGTGTTGACCAAAATATAAATATAACCGATTTAACGAAACAAAACCCAATAAGCGAACGGATCAACACCCCTAATTTATAGTCATAGTTTAAAAGAAGGAGGACTTAGTTTGCCGTTTTTAAACATTAGGTCTTTACTCTTTGATGGATCTTAGGGATGACAGGGAGGCTGTGAGGTCTAAGCTGCAGGGGTTGAATGATCTCATTACTCAATCTTAGGAGGAAATCGATACCAAGGAAGAACAAATTCAGGCGATGAATGGTTGAAGGGTTTCTCGCTATGGAATGAGATGTTTTCTTTTGCTCTAGTGTCATCTGTTTATGTCTAATGTCTAATGTCTTGGTTTAATGGGATGGTATGTAGATATATTAACAATGGAATATGTATGGATCTTTTGATGGTCCCATTTGCTACTAACACTGTGACCAAGTGCCATATATGGTCACACTAAACGTTTTGTCACACATATTATTTAAGTGTAGCCAAAATCCAGTAGATATGGTCACGTAACTTAATATGTGGCAATTGGATGATCAATAGTCACTCAAAATACACGTTTCGTCACTTTAAACACCATATGGTCACACTTTTCGCCACTTTATGGTTAATTGCATGAGACTAAATATCCAAAACAAACATGCTTTGTGTGACTAAATGTTAGAAAAGGCCACACAAACATAAAATTCAAGTGGCCATTGGATGATCAATAGTCACACAAAACACACATTTCTTCACTTTAAACACTATATGGTCACACTTATTAACACTTTTAGCCACTTTATGGTTTATTGCATGTGACTAAATACCCAAAACAAACATGTTGTGTGTGACTAAATGTTAGAAAATGCCACACAAACATAAAATTCAAGTGGCCATTGGATGATCAATAGTGACACAAAACACACATTTGTTCACTTTAAACACCATATGGTCACACTTATTAACACTTTTAGCCACTTTATGGTTAATTGCATGTGACTAAATACCCAAAACAAACATGCTTTTTGTGACTAAATGATAGAAAAGGCCACACAAACATAAAATTAATGTGGCCATTGGATGAGCAATAGTCACACAAAACACACATTTCTTCACTTAAAACACCATATGGTCACACTTATTAACACTTTTGGCCACTTTATGATTAATTGTATGTGACTAAATACCCAAAATAAACGTGCTTTGTGTGAATAAATGTTAGAAAAGGCCACACAAACATAAAATTCAAGTGGCCATTGGATGATCAATAGTCACACAAAACACACATTTCTTCACTTTAAACACCATATGGTCATACTTATTAACATTTTTAGCCACTTTATGGTTAATTGCATGTGACTAAATACCCAAAACAAACATGCTTTGTGTGACTAAATGTTACAAAAGGCCACACAAACATAAAATTCAATTGGCCATTGGATGATCAATAGTCACACAAAAGACATATTTCTTCACCTTAAACACCATATGGTTACACTTATTAACACTTTTGGCCACTTTATGATTAATTGTATGTGACTAAATACCCAAAAGAAACGTGCTTTGTGTGACTAAATGTTAGAAAAGGCCACACAAACATAAAATTCAAGTGGCCATTGGATGATCAATAGTCACACAAAACACACATTTCTTCACTTTAAACACCATATGGTCACACTTATTAACACTTTTAGCCACTTTATGGTTAATTGTATGTGACTAAATACCCAAAACAAACATGATTTGTGTGACTAAATGTTAGAAAAGGCCACACAAACATAAAATTCATGTGGCCATTGGATGATCAATAGTCACACAAAATACACGTTTCTTCACTTTAAACACCATATGGTCACACTTATTAACACGTTTGGCCACTTTATGATTAATAGTATGTGACTAAATACACAAAACAAACTTGCTTTGTGTGATAAATGTTACAAAAGGCCACACAAACGTAAAATTCAAGTGGCCATTGGATGATCAATAGACACACAAAAGACATATTTCTTCACCTTAAACAACATATGGTCACACTTATTAACACTTTTGGCCACTTTATGCTTAATTGTATGTGACTAAATACCCAAAAGAAACATGATTTGTGTGACTATACAGTGTTTATGGTCACTAATACGGATTAATCCAACAAAATTTGTACCTAATTAGTCACACATGTTACGGTTTTGGTTACTCTTTTGCAATAGAGACTAAAAAAAAGTCAAACACGTGACCATAGAGTACCTATGGTCGCGGCACCTTTAGTCACACACGGCTGAAAAATCATGTGTGACTATATGTATATCGTCACACATATTCGGTTTGGCCAAATCTACTTTTTGTTCTAGTGAGATCCCTCAGATTCTGGCGAGATCGTGGGAACGAATACCTAACCTTGCCATCCTTATAACACCATGCGTAAAGTAAATTGGTCGGTCTTTTGGTATTGTTCTTTCCTTCTTGAAACCAATTTCTAAATCATTTGAAAAATCAATCAATGTACTTGTGATATAATATCAAAGCATTTTGTACCTTATTTGTTTTTGATCAATTAGACATGCTCCCCCTCAACATGTGCATATGATTTTGAAATTATTTAGCACATGGAGGCAAGAGGACTTAGAAATATTTTTTGATCACAATTTCCATGGAAAAAGCCATTTGATTTTTTTGGTAAATTCTCCCCCTCAATATGTGCGTTGGTTATTTGAAATCATTTAACACATAGAGGAAGGAGTTCTTTGAAGTACTTCCACAATCACACTTGTCATTAAGAAACCATTAGAAAAATCAATCAAGGTACTTTTTGATAAAACGTTTTACTCTTTGTACTTTGATAGTTTATTTTCTTTTGAAATGCTCCCCCTCAATATGTGCTTCAAGATTCGAAAGCGTTTAGCACATATAGGAGAGCAGCCCGCACATTTGAATCAAAACGATCACCGTTTATCGTATTTCATAATTAAATTGCAAATTCTCCCCCGATCAAGAATATCAAACCCTTTGAGATTTTGGAACTCAAGTTATTTAATTGGGTTTAGAAAACATGGGAGAAAATGTGTCTGATTTAAATGTTCTTTTGGTTTTTGGATAAATCCTCCTCCTCAACATATGCATCGTGTATTTGAAATCGTTTGGCACATGGAGGCAGGAGTGCCTTTAAAGGACTGAACAAACACCATTTAAACAGATTTGAGATTTAAATCACGATCTCTTCCCCGATCAAAAATTTCAAATCATTTGAGATTTGTGATCCCAATTGAGTTAAATCATTTAGAAAATTTTAGGGAAAGACATGGCTTGATTTAATTTTTGAAATTAACTGATAAGGAACAGTTTTTGAGAATAAAGATTGTTAGTGTCAGGTAGGATAATGTTTAAGAGATCTTTAGGAAAAAGAAACAATTTGAGAATAAAAAAAGAACAAAAAAAATTTCATTTTGAAAGAAATTTGAGTATTAAAGAAAAATCATACCATGACATAACATTAAATCTTTAGATCACCACTTTATTTCATACAAACAGACTTTTTGATGAAATATCGTTTGAAAATATTTAAGATTGAAATCACTCTCCTCCTCAATTGATGAATACGGTAAGTTGTATTCAACGATCTAAAGAATTCTTATTATCTCGGGTATTTATCAGAAAGATTTTCAAAATTAAGAGAGTGCACTAATTGAGCGAGAGTGAAAAGCCAAGAGTTAATCCCTAATTATACTTGCTCACTATGTTCTTCAGCAAGTTGATTCTCACAAAAGCTCAAGTGCTCTTCTCAAAAGATTTCTAGTATATGGGCTTATAATGTGTTGCTGATTCTGAAGTATCAAAACCAGCAAGGGGGAAGGAGACACACATCTAAACGTAAAATGAGTAAACTTGATGAACTTAACACTTCTAAGTGATTAAAGATATCCCGAGAAGACAAATGTTATGACCACAGAGAAACTGAAGGTTTGACTCATGACGTTTAGTGTTCTTATTCCAACTATGTGGGGGAAGAGATGGAAGAGTTAGTTTCTGGTGATAAAAGAGGTACACAAGTGTGTGATGATTTCGATGATATCGCAATCATCAGGGGAGAAAGATTGTGTACATTAGGGACGCTCAGCTATTTCACTTGAGAGCTTAATCAGTGATTATGTGATAATCACTTATTCCGAAGTTGACATCTGCAGAGATAGTCAGTGATTCAGCCTGCTACTTGAATGTTATCGGTTATTCTTTCTTTGGGCATTTGGGTACTTCGGGTTCTTGAGCTTCATACACTGTCATAAGGGGAGAAAATTGTACTTTAGGTATGTTTAGCAGATTCACGTGATCGGACTTAATGATTCATTCTGGAGTTCATATCCGCAGAGATGATCAGTGATTCAATTTACTACTTCGGTTCTATCGATTATTCTCTCTTCAGGTATATGTGTACTTAGGGTTCGTGTGCTTCATTCTAAGAGACTGACGGCATCACTTCAACTACTTGAGGGAAATGGTCTCTTGACAACTTATGGTATTCTTCGCGACAGACTTCAGTGGAAAAGAAATTTGGAAGATTCATTCAAGTGTGAGATGATACGTTGCTGCTCTTCTATCATGATAATATAACCCCGAACGGAGAATCACGATGATCATTCTTAAAAGGAACAGCAAGATCGATGATAATGGTGTGATTCTTTGTGCATCTGGCTAAGGCAAGCTTGAAAGAGAGCTTAGAATCTTCTTAACATGATGATTTTCGGTTTGGGGGGAAGCTACCAAAGTCTCACTTTCAATATACCTAAGGACTTCTACACTAACTAGTGGATTGTCCCCGGGTAGATCCCTCCGATTCTGGCTGGATCGTGGGAACGAATACCTAACCTTACCATCCTTATAACACCATGCGTAAAGTAAATTGGTCTGTCTTTTGGTATTGTTCTTTCCTTCTTGAAACCAATTTCTAAATCATTTGAAAAATCAATCAATGTACTTGTGATATAATATCAAAGCATTTTGTACCTTAATTGTTTTTGATCATTTAGACATGCTCCCCCTCAACATGTGCATATGATTTTGAAATTGTTTAGCACATGGAAGTAAGAAGACAGAGAAATGTTTTCTTGATCACAATTTCCATGGAAAAAGCCATTTGATTTTTTTTGGTAAATTCTCCCCCTCAATATGTGCGTTAGTTATTTGAAATCATTTAACACATAGAGGAAGGAGTTCTTTGAAGTACTTCTACAATCACACTTGCCATTAAGACACCATTAGAAAAATCAATCAAGGTAACTTTTGATAAAACATTTTAATCTTTGTACCTTGATAGTTTATTTTCTTTTGAAATGCTCCCCCTCAATATGTGCTTCGAGATTCGAAAGCGTTTAGCACATATGGTGGGGAAGCCTGCACATTTGAATCAAAACGATCACCGTTTATCAGATTTCATAATTAAATCACAAATTCTCCCCCGATCAAAAATGTCAAACCCTTTGAGATTTTGGATCTCAAGTGATTTAATTGGGTTTAGAAAACATAGGAGAAAATGTGTCTCATTAAAATTCTCTTCTGATTTTTGGATAAATCCTCCTCCTCAACATGTGCATTGTGTATATGAAATCGTTTGGTACATGGAGGCAGGAGTGCCTTTAAAGGACTGAAAAAAACACCATTTAAACATATTTGAGATTTAAATCACGATCTCTTCCCCGATCAAAAATATCAAACCATTTGAGATTTGTGATCCCAATTGATTTAAATCATTTTGAAAATTTTGGGGAAAGATATGGCTTGATTTAATTTTTGAAATTAACTGATAAGGAACAGTTTTGGACAATAAAGATTGTTCGGGTCAGGTATGATAATTTTTAGGAGATCTTTAGGAAAAAGAAACAATTTCACAATCAAACAAGAACAAAAAAATTTTCATTTTGAAAGATCTTTGAGTTTTCAAGAAAATCATACCATGATATAACATTAAATCTTTACATCACCACTTTATTTTGTACAAACAGACTTTTTGATGAAATATCGTTTGAAAATATATAAGATTTAAATCACTCTCCCCCTCAATCGATGAATACCGTAAGTTGTATTTAATGATCTAAAGACTTCTTCTTATCTCGGGTATTTATCAGAAAGATTGTCAAAATTAAGGGAGAGCACTACTTGAGGGAGAGTGAAAAGCCATGATTTAATCCCTAATTATACTTGCTCACTATGTTCTTCAGCAAGTTGATTCTCACAAAAGCTCAAGTGCTCTTCTCAAAAGATTTCTAGTATATCACGAGAAGACAAATGTCATGACCGCAGAGAAACTCAAGGTTTGACTCGTGACGTTTAGTGTTCTTATTCCAACTATGTGGGGGAAGAGATGGAAGATTTAGTTTCTGGTGATAAAAGAGGTAAACAAGTGTGTGATGATTTCGATGATATCACAATCATCAGGGGAGAGAGATTGTTTACATTGGGGGCGCTCAGCTGTTTCACTTGAGAGCTTAATCAGTGATTATGTGATAATCACTTATTCTGAATTTGACATCCGCAGAGATAGTGATTTAGCCTGCTACTTCAATGTTATCAGTTATTCTTTCTTTGCGCATTTGGGTACTTCGGGTTCTTGAGCTTCATACACTATCATCAGGGGAAAGAATTGTACTTCAGGGATGTTTAGTAGATTCACATGATCAAACTTAATGATTTATTCAGGAGTTCATATCTGGAGAGATGATCAGGGATTCAATCTACTACTTCGGTTCTATCGGTTATTCTCTCTTCGGGTATATGTGTACTTCGGGTTCGTGATCTTCATTCTAAGAGACTGACGACATCGCTTTAACTACTTGAGGGAAATGGTCTCTTGACAACTTATGGTATTCTTAGCAACAAACTTTAGTGGGAAAGAAATTTGAGAAGATTCATTCAAGTGTGAGATGATACGTTGCTGCTCTTCTATCTTGATGATATAACCCTGAACGGAGAATCACGATGATCATTCTTAAAAGGAGCAGCAAGATCGATGATAATGGTGTGATTCTTTGTGAATCTGGCTAAGGCAAGTTTGATAGAGAGCTTAGAATCTGCTGAACATGATGATTTTCAGTTTGGGGGGAAGCTACCAAAGTCTCACTTTCAGACGGTTCAAGTCCTCACGACGATTCAGGAGCCTCGAAAGCTTTGGTGGTGAAAGTTTATGAGATGATGACTTCTATCTTCTACAACGATGTTGTTCGATATCCTTATCTCGGTACTCGTATCATCATCTTCTTAAACTATATCATGTACTCTATCTTTGTAAATATTTATCAAAAAAATCCAAATACAAAAATATAAAACCAACAAAAAGAAAATAGAAAAATATAAAACCAACAAAAATCGATAAAAAATCAGAAAAACTTGAAAATACCAAAAATATTGTTTCTCAAGACATGTCTTCTGGTATCGATAACATCTATGGTCTTAGAAATGTCATTCAATAATGGCACGGGACCATAGATGAAGTTCGACTAGGAGGTGTAAATATTTATTTTCAAAACATGTCTCTAAATATGGCTTGCAGTTACTTCAGACTGTAACATGTGCTTAAACCATGGTTTGCTATTATTTCAGATATGCAACCCGTTATTCAAAAGGGAAAGTGCTGTGCTAAACCAATTTTCAAAAATATCGAGCACTTATCCAAAATCTAATATGAGGAAAGTATGTCGAAGGACTGCTGTTCCTATTCAAATTTTTTTCTCTCTTAAATTCTTCAGAAAAATATTTGTTTTAAGAAAATGGTGGAAAATGAGTTGCTTGAAAATCAATCAGACTTGGAATTTTCATAAATGTGCAAAACCCAATCAATGACTTCAGCATGGTTAAAATTTTTCATAAAACGAGTCATTGATTGAGGGGAGAATGTTTTCAAATTTATATCATCTAACGGGCTTATTTAATAATCCTACACACTTAACAGAAAAAGATGTTTGCCTAAGTTGAAGGACTAAGAGCATAGGATAAGATTGTTAGGATTAGATGACTATAGTTTGATGAAAAAATTATTCCCATGCTTTACATGATCTAATTGATACGTTGGATTGACTTGTATTAGTCGATTGTTTTTTGGGTGATGTCGACCACCATATATCTGTATGTATGTCCACTAACGTATGCAGATATCATGGAATATAAGAATGTTCTCGATATGGATCCCACAAAAGAATATGATTGGATGCCGATAGGAAAGGGTAACTATATCGTGGGTCGACAAAAGGAAGAAACGGAGCTTAATTGGATCTCTATGGAGAGTCGGCATGATAGTTGCAACTTCAAAGGTCTCACTGCATCAGCAGATGGTTTTCTTTCATCCATTCAGCAACAACAGAAGCAGCTTAACCACCATACGTATCTATGTGCAGGACAAGTAATGGATGATACCATTTTTCAACAATTTTGAAATTATTGTTTTGAAAATGGAAAAATATTGTTTTGAAAATAAATCGGACTCGTAATTTTGGAAATCAACCAGAGTTTATTTTGTCAAATCTTAAGTCACTCAATCAACGACTACGGTCATCGATTGAGGGGGAGAGTGATTTCAATCTTAAATAGTTTCAAACGATATTTCATCAAAAAGTCCGTTTGTACCAAATAAAGTGGTGATCTAAAGATTTAATGTTATGTCATGTTATTTCACAGAAAATGTAGAACAGACTGTAGACTCGACCTACATCTAGATTGTCCATTTGGGGAATAGAAAGTCAACATTTTCAACTCACCAAATGCATTCCTGTTAACTTACAAATAGCAAATCCCCTTAACTCAAATCCCTCCTAATCAAACAAGAACAAAAAGATGTTCATCAAGGAAATCAGCCCCGCAACTGGAAGCACTTTGTCATTAATCCAATCAGCCCGTGAGAAGATGTCAACCAATTTCTCTTAGAAGAAACTCCATGTAAAGATGACCTGATAAGAAGAAGTTCGGTTCTTACATGAGTTTGGAGCCGTATGACCATTTATTCTCTAATGTCAATCAACATGCAGGATATTCACACTTCTTCTCCCCCTCAAGAATTGCATACGGAGTTGTCAATCTTGATTAAAAAAGTGAATATTTTCAAATATATTCTATTCACACTTCTCCACCGCAAAATCTGCATATGATGTCGCCATCGCCATTTTAATTGAGCAAGTGGAATAAGATTACTAGCAACGGTTGATTAGTTCACTTGTTGAATTAGCGCTCATGGAAAAAGCATGAAGCATGTTGATGAGAATGGTCATAAATGTGAAGATTTCTCTTCTTCCGAAGATAAAGCGCACTGAAGCGTACATTTTTTTTTCTTTGAGGAACGAGGCATGAACTGTTGTGTTCAATCGTCATTATCTCTTTATTTTCTACTACTCTTGGCAAACTTGTTATCAACCCCATTATCATTCAGTAGGCTCTTTGTCGTAACAGCTGATGGAGAAAACCCAATATGATGAATTTGACAGTAAAGTAAAATAACCCGAACTTGAGACTTAAACTTGCACCAATGTGACTGTAGCATCCGGTAAATTTTCAAGAGCCTAATTTAATACGAATTATATTTACTATTTTTTATTTTTCATTTCGGACTTTTTCCGAGCCAATTTGAACTTGAAATTGAGATATTTATCGTAAAACGTGAAAACCGACACACAACGCATTCTGGAAAAACCGTAAACTCAATAGACCTTTTGATCACGATAAGTTAAAATAGAAATCTAAGCGAAAACTATAATATTTGGCAACATATTGAGAACATGCATTTAAAATCAAGTTTACACAATTTAGAAGTTATGTAAATAAATAGGTCATGCCCAAATCTTTATAAAATTTGGACACATATACCTTGTAGGACCTAAGATATATCAACCTTATCACTTTACCAAGCAAACCAAACACAAGTATCACCACGTTTACCACGCTACGCGTAGAAAATGTTCAACCCAACACAAACGTAAAGCATATAAAGAAAGAAAAGATAATAAAGATGGTGACTTGATGTTTTAAACAAAACCGTGTATATGTGGATAAGATGAAAACAAGAGAGATGTTTTATTGCAAAGGAAAAATACACACACACACACTTTCAAGCACACCCCTCAAATGACATACTTGAGGGGTATTTATAGTAAGAGAGATGATGCCCTAAGGCTTGGCCATGGGCCTTGTATGGGCTTCGTATGGATTGGATTGGACATGGATTGATATAAGGCTAGCTTAACTAAACTAATACCCATTTAGCTTAGTCCAATCCACGAGCCCGTTGACTATTCTATCACGATATCTAACACACGTTACAAAGTTCCTAAACGTGAATGACCATCACTTCTAATATAAACTATTAAGGCTAACAATCTCCCCCTAAGGGGTGGTCATTCAAATGATGCTCCACTTGATAAGGTCTTTACTTTTCTCGAGCTTGAACTTTGCGTGTAGATATAGAATAGTCTTGATTCTTTGTTCCTTCATGCTTTGTCATCAGATAATGTGGTTGTCTGCCGTTGTCAACTTCGTTGGATAGGTGTCTCCTCGTCTTTCTCCACCATGCTCACACTTCTATTTGTCTTTTGGTTACCAATGATGTAGTTCTCGAGTCTTTAAACTTTGTGAAGCCTTTGATTATGATGAGAACTTTCATGTGTCGTTGGTATGAGCATGTGGCGAGTCTGCACGATCCATCCGCTCCGGAGCTTCCATAAGAAGAAAACATAAAACAGGTTAGTAATAAGCGGATTCCGGCACTTACAAGTTTGAATTTCGAGGGTGTTAACAACATAGTGTGAAAACACGTCTCTAATTCTCACAAGGGCCGTTCCTGAACTGGAGTCCCACAAGTGAGATAACGCGATGTACCGAAATACACCTACAGTTCAGATGAGTCGCTGAGGTACACCGAAGCATCACCCCACGACTGTAGACCATTTGAGACACACTAAACGTAATCCACGGAGAGTTACCGAAGTGACCTGCTGTCAGGGCTGCTTGATGTTGACCCTGGCAGGAGTTTCCATTCAATAACTGAAGATCACAGATGTGGAACTTCTCATAAATGTTCTGGCAGATTGCTAAGACCTGCGTAGGACTCTAGAATATATCACTTGTGTCCTTATTGATGAACAACAAGCGATGTAATGACATGTGTTCCTATGAGATCTTTTGATGAATCTCGTGGCTCTAGACTCAATAAGTGCATTTTGCTTTTCCTGAGCTGAGACTAGGGAGAGGGTCTCCTTCTTCAATACCAACGATCTCTAAGAGAAAGTCGATAGATTATGTAGGGTTCCCAGTGAGAATGAAACAAATCCTTTTAAGAGGAATTGAGTGGCTAGAAGGTTTAGTGCAGTGCGTCACTGGGTCCATGACGTCTTTGTCTTCAATACAGTGTCAACTTAGTGACAACCAATAGCAGATGAATTGAACCCGGTTTTTGCCCTAAGGTTGAATATGGAGGGCTATATCTTTTCACCCTTTCTTTTACTTTTCTTTTTAATTCTTCAAACCATTCTTTCTCCTTTCTCACATTACTCCTTTTTTCAATCATACCTAAGGACTTCTAATACTAACTATTGGTGATGTCCTTGGGTAGATCCCTCCGGCTCTGGCGGATCATAGGACGAATTTCCTATCCTTAGTTACCTTATAACTCCATGACTGTCCCATGTTGCCATAAAACCAATTTCTTTGAAAATCTCTCAAAGTGTTTATGATAGAAAACATGTTTGAAACACTCTGAGAGTTTTATATTTTCAGAAACACTCCCCCTTCACATGTGCTTATGAGTTTTAACAAAAATCTGCACATCGAGGGTAGAGTTCGCACTTTTTGAATTGATCGGCTTATGATAGACAATTCCCCACGAGACACGGTTACGTTGCCTAGTTAAAGAGTTCCATTGTCAGGTTTTAGGTGACAACTAGCTCTAATAACTAACTTGAAGTTGTAAACACTCCTTGAAAAGGAGGTTAGACCCATGAAAGTGCATATCTATCACAAGTTTCTCGAGATGGTACATTTACTAACATTGATTCCCGTCAATTCGTTGGTTCCGTTTGAGTCAAGCTCATTTTGAGATTCAAACAACGATCATTAAACTTTTTGATCACATTTTAATCACGTCTCCTCCCCCTCAAAAATAGCATATTCGTGATATTTTTGATATCAACGGATTAAACAACATTTTAGAATCTTTTGGGGAGACAAACGGATTTGATTTAAGCATGAATATGGAAAATTTTAGTTTTATACTCCCCCTTTAATAAAGCATAATCAATTAAAGGGTTTTAGATGGAGTTATCTTGAGCACAAAATATTTTGAAAGATTTTGAAAAATCTTTTTCCACAATCTTGAAAAAGGTGCTCAAGATGATGATGATTTCTCACCAGTTTTGAATGTAGTGCACTGAAGCGTACACTTGATTTTTTCTATAAAAGCACGAGTTTTGATTTGAAAAAATAATCAAAAGTCATCATTTTAGTCCGGGTTTCGTACTGAAGTATACGAAAGCCATTATTTGAAGAAATTTTGAGAAACGACATGTTTTGAAAAACATTAAAGAACTCTCGCTCAAGCATCTGTACATACCCGTATCATTGTTGAATGACATTTCTAGAAACGTACAGAATATCGATTATACGAGAGACATGTCGTGAGAAGAATATTTTTGGATTTTTGATTTTATAATGTTTTTGTATTTTTGAAAGTTTTATATTTTTATATTTTGCTTTTGTTGGTTTTTCAAATTTTGTATTTTGTTTTTCAAAAATATTTACAGCGAAGCTTGTTGGAAAATCATTTTCAAGAAGATTCGAGAAGACGTTCTAACTCCTCAGGGGTTAGGCTTCGCATTCCAATTCGTCGAACTAAATAGTCAAACCTTTCTTTTGGAAGGGCTTTAGTTAATAGATCGGCGAGTTGGTAATCTGTCTTCACGAAGAATAATTCAACAGTACCATTTTCGACGTACTCTTTGATGAAGTGGTAGCGGACACGGATGTGCTTAGTCTTTGAGTGATGAACAGGATTGCATGATATGGCTATGGCACTTTTTGAGTCACAATACATAGGTATTTTATCGAAAGTAAAGCCATAATCTGTGAGTTGTGTTCTCATCCATAGAACTTGAGCACAACACGCAGATAGAGACACATACTCAGCTTCAGCGGTTGAAAGTGCAGTGCAATCTTGTTTCTTTGAAGACCAGCTTACTAAATTTTCACCCAAAAATTGTGCTCCTCCGGATGTACTTTTTGCTGTAACTTGATCACCTGCGTGGTCCGCATCTGAAAAGGAAATTAGATCAAATCCGGATTCCTTCGGATACCAAAGTCCCATGTGAATGGATGTCTTCAGGTACCGAAAGATCCGTTTAACCTCTTTGAGGTGCAGGTCGGTAGGCTTTGCCTGAAACCGTGCTTATAAGCAAACAGCAAAATGAATATCTGGTCGAATAGCAGTAAGATACATGAGAGAACCAATCATGCTCCGATATTTCTTCGGATCAATAGGTTTCACAAACAAATCTGCTCCAATTTTTGGTGAAGTTACCATTGGTGTTCCGACCGAGTCACAATTATCCATACCGTGATTTTTCAAAATCTCAGTTGTGTATTTAGCTTGATTTATAAAAATTCTACGAGGGGATTGATGTATTTGTAAACCAAGAAAGAATTTTAGTTCCCCCATCATGGACATTTCAAATTTACTTTTCATGAGATTTTCAAAATGTTTTGAAAGATTCGGATTAGTGGACCCAAAGATGATGTCGTCCACGTAAATCTGAACAATCAAAATATCGTTTTTTGCATTTTTGTGTAAACAAGGTAGGATCAACTATGCCTTTGTTGAAATTATGTTGGATAAGGAAAGAGGACAGTTCGTCATACCACGCTCTCGGAGCTTGTTTCAATCCATAGATTGCCTTTTTGAGTTTGTAGACGTAGTCTGGATGATTCATGTCTATGAAGCCTTCTGGCTGACTCACGTACACTTCTTCTTTCAGAGTTCCATTCAAGAATGCTGTCTTAATGTCCATCTGATAAACCGTGATGTTTTTGTGAGCGGCATAGGCTAAGAAAATCCTGACTGCTTCTAGTCTAGCTACCGGCGAGCTTTGTTGCGAATGACTCTTCAAAGTCTATCCCTTCCTCTTGTCTATATCCTTTGGCCACAAGACGAGCTTTGTTGCGAATAACAGTCATCTCTTCATCCCTTTTGTTCTTCCATCACAATTTAAGATCAATGACGCGAATGTCAATTGGTCTTGGAACTATTTCCCAAGAGTCATGAAGACGGTATTGGAGAAGTTCCTCCTGCATTGCTTCTATCCATGCGGGATCTGCCATTGCCTCGCGAATGTTCTTTGGCTCTATATTGCTAATTGAGCAAAGGTAAATGCATCAGTCGCAATCGGTGGCAAGTTGACGTCTCGTCTGAATTGGCCTTGAAGGTTCACCAATAACTTGTTCAATTAGATGGTCTTTAGTCCACTTCAGAGTTGAAGGATACCGTTGGTTAAACGTATGCGAGTTAGATGGTTCTCGTAAGCTAGAAGATGATTCAGCTGATTCCGTAGCAAACGGGTTTTCAAATAAGTCGTCATCTAACGTTGCATCGTTCTGGTTTTGGTTTTGCTCATCAACTGCTGGTAGAACGGGTGCAATAACTGTAGTAGATGTGGATGATGTTGATGGAGTTGGTGCATTGGTTTCGACCGTTGTAGATGCATCTTCTGTTGGTGGTGGAGGATGATTTTGAGCGGGTGCAGCGGAATGATGGTTTGATGCATTTGTCGAAGTTCCACCATAGTATTCATCGAACATTAACTCAAAGAAATTCTCCCATTCTTGTTCTTTAGGATTGTCAATCGAAGTTGATTGAGCTCTTTGAGGTACGAGTCCTGAACTGATGTGTCCAGAAGTCTGCTTGTTTAGTGCGGGTTCTAGAGCGAGTCTCTCAGAAGCCATATGTGAAAGTTCGTCAAACTTCACATTCATCGTCTCCATGATCCTCCTAGTTCCTCTGTTATACACCCTGAATGCCCTCGAGTTATCTGAATATCCAATGAAGATTCCAATATCACCTTTTGCTTTCAGTTTACCTAGATCTTCTCTGTTGTTCGTAGGATAGCACAAAGCGCCAAATACGTGAAAGTAAGAGATATCCGGTTTTCTGTTGTTCACAAGCTCATATGGGGTTTTATTGAATCTTGGATGGATAAGGGATCGGTTCTGAGTGAAACAAGCAGTGGCAACAGCATCAACCCATAGAAATAACGGTGCACGAGAATAGATTAGCATTGTGCGAGCAGCTTCCACAAGAGTTCGATTTCTTCTTTCAACTACCCCATTCTGCTGTGGAGTTCTAACAACTGATGTCTGATGTGTGATTCCAACATCTTCAAAATAAGATCTTAACTCCTGATTAGTGAATTCAGTGCCGTTGTCTGTTCTTACAACCCTTACTGGAGTTTGAAGAAGTACTTGAATTCGTTTCAGAAAGGTGATGATGATGCTTGGTGCTTCGTATTTTGATCTCAGAAACTTAACCCATGTATATCTTGAATAATCATCGACGATGACAAGAATATACTTTTTCCCATTAATGCTTTCAACTCTCATTGGGCCACATAAGTCCATGTGCAACATATGCAACTTTGCTTCCGAACTAGGTACGGATTTGGGTTTATATGATGCTCTTTTGCTTTTTCCTTGTTCGCATGATGGACATAAGTGATCCTTGGTGTATTTGAACTTTGGAAGTCCGTTGACGATGTTGTCTTTGGTAAGATTGTTGATGGTGTCAAAATTGAGATGTGATAACCTTCTATGCCACAACCAGGACTGTGTTCCAGATGCACGTGTCATAAGACATATTGGTGATGAAGAGGCCATTTGATTGATGTCGATAGCATACAAGTTTGTATCACGATTCCCAGTTAAGAGATCAGTGCCATCCAAGTTTCTAACGAAGCAAGCATTTCTCCTAAAAGCAACCTCTAAATCTGCATCACAGAACTGCCCGACTGAAAACAAATTGTGTCCCAACCCTTCAACATAGTAAACTCGAGTGATCAAATAATTTCCAAAAGGTAGATCTCCATAACCCATGATAGCTGCTACATGATCATTTCCGAAACGTACGGTTCCCATGAATTTCCAGACGAAATTGATCAGCAGCTTCAGATTCCGGTCATGTGCTTGGAGCAACCCGAGTCGACGATCCAAAGACATATTTCGATAACCTGCCAAGAATGAAAAAGAATATTGTGGAAACCGTTTTGATTTTGGTTCCTTTGGGTTAGAGGTAAAATCTTGATCACACTCAGAGAGGTTTTCTACAGGGAAGTCTGGTTTATCACTCATTCTTCCATTCTCGAGTGTGAAAGTTCTACCTGTGGGTTTCCAAATATCATCCCTAAATTATACACGTTGGTTCCTGTCAGTAGTGTAAAGCCTAAGTTTTGCAACTAGTCTTCCTACTCTTTTAGCGTAATTACTTTTTGGGACGTTCTTCTTAACAGGCTTATCATTCACATTCTTAGAAACACAATCATCTTGAACATTTAAAGATTTCTTGCAAGTTAAACAAAGAGATTCAACACATTCATTAGACTTAGCAAGTTTCATAGGTTCAGTACATTCAGATGAAATGTCTTTCTTATTCAAAAGCTGTAAATTCCTAGGGTGTTCTTCTACTTTCTTCTCTTTATTCAAGCTACTACTCCTAGAGGCATGCGAGACTCTATTGTTCCTTGTATTGCTCTTAGGCTTTAGTCTGCTGCTCCTAGAGGTGCTTTCTAGTCTTGTAGAAGGTGAGGCACACGCATTAGGATTCACATTTTTATGAAGGGAGGTGGTTTCAGCTTTCCTAGTCTCTTTAGAGTGCTTTTCTAAACTTATGTCGTTTGTTCCATATGTTTTAGATGTGGAGGCAGACGCGTTAGTGGTACTCATCTTAAAAAGGCCAGGTGCTAAAACTTTTGGTTTCTCGATAACCGCTTTTCCCTTATGAACATTTTGTTTAGGTAGGGCGGTGGAGTGGACTGGTTTTGATGAAACATTTTTCTCATTGACTTTTGGAGGAGGCATAGAAACAAACATTTTTGGTTTGGAAACCGGTTTGGGAACATTTGCCTTCTCCGTAGTCAATGGTTTTTTAATCACAGTATCCACGCCTTTCCTTTTGACTTTCCATGAGCCCTCAAAAGATCATTTTTCGCTTTCATGTCATTGTAGGCACGCTCATACGACAATTTGTCATATTTGCATTCCTCAGTTTTTCGATCAAGTTGTTTAAAATATGACACATTTTCTTTTTCAAGTTTTTCAAGGGCTTTTTCATATTTTGAAACAATTGCGGAGGTCTCATACTGGAGTCTTTCATGATCTTCAACAGAATATGTTTGCAAAATGATGGACATAATATCAGTAGTCAGAACATCTTCGAAGAGTGAATCATTTAGATTTTCCAAAACTTTGATGTGTTCAACACTTTCATTAGCTTGCTTTACTAGGGATTTATGGTCCTTGACAAAGTCAGTTGTTTCTTTCAAAAAGGCTTGTTCAAAATGAATTACCCTTGAGTTGATGTTAGTCAGCTGAGGGGCAATTTGAGTTTCAAAAAACTTTTTATGTTCAATATCAAAACTATTAAACCAGATGTTTGTTGTAATATTGGTTTTAGTTTTAACAGTCTCTTGAAGATCTGCAATTCTCATTTTCACATTTTCCAAAATACTTCTGGCATCACTTGTGTTTAAAGGATTGTTTGAAGACATTTGTTCAATGTTCGAAAGAGATTTGGAGACAACAACTTGTTTTGAAACTGATTTTGAAACAGGTGTTGACACTTTGTTTGAAACACTTGGTTTGGTGGAAAACGTTGATTGAGAAACAAACGAAATACCATTAATTTTGTTCCATATGTTATAATCAATTGGTTTGATTTCCGGATGTTTTTGTTTCATTTTTGATCTACTCTCCTCAGATAGTTCCAACGTTTCAAGAGAATCATGCACAATTATGGGTTCATGCAAAGGTTTTCCATTGTGCAACACATTCTGAGATTTCTGAGCTTTCTTGAGAAACGAAGAAGGGTCATTACCAAGTGCCATCTTATGTGAAGTATGAAAACGTAGATTTACTTGGTTAGAAAGCATCTTGTTTGATTTAGCTGAATGACCCGTTGTAAGAAGCAAATTGTCCAAAGTTTTGATTTTTTCCGTTTTATCAAGAATTTCATCAAGAAGAGAATCTTCTCGTTTTGAAAAATCAGCAATCAACTGTTTCATCTCTTTTTCAAGATCGAAAACATGCTTTTTGTTTAGAAAGTTGGTCATTTAGATCAGAAATTTCCGTGTTTAAAGATTTTATTTTCAAGTTCAAATTCACATCAAGTGTGTCATACTTGAGTTGCAATTCTTTTTCTCTTAAAACAGAATCTCGGTAACCAATTTCTAATTCGGACATTTTGTTAGTATGAAATTCAAAAGCTTTGGCGTGCTCCTTGTAACTCTCAAGCTCAGTGGTCAATTTAACATTCGCGGCCTTAACATCGCGATTGACCTTACTCACTTTTTCAATTTCAATGCCACATTGATTGATTAATGAATAAAATAAGCACGTGTTTCCTCATCAGTCTCAGTATTTTGTGCCACACAGCCTCCACTAGGATCCACATCCGGAGTTTCAGAGTTAGTATTGCTACAACTCGGATTGTCCAGGTATGTATCATAAGGAGGTGCTGGCGTCACGAATCTGTTTATCATGAGTAAACACATCAAATATGACGTTGTTATAGCATGGTTCAATGATTGGTACCTTAGATACTGCGTTGGCGTCATAGACAGGAGGTGCTTCCGAGTCAGTGTCGTACTTAGTCTCCTGAAGATTTGCCATGAATATGCAGTTCGCATTGATTTCCTCGAGGTCTTCCAAATCATCCACAATAGCGAAAAAATCATTTTCCTCAGCACTCAACTGCATCCATGCTTCTTGCTTCTGTGCAAAGCATAGCTTCCGAAGAAACTCAGCATTCTTCTTGTGCGGCTTAGTGGGACAATTTCGTGCCATGTGACCCATTCCTTGACAGTTATAACACTTAACTGATTCCCCGATTCACATTTCCATAATTCCCAACGACCGGAGCGCAACATTCCCATTCGATTACCCATGCTCTATTCCCAACATTCTGTCCCATCGATTTCCAACATTCGACCCAACGATTACCCGATCACGGAACCGCCTGATTACCCATGCGATATCCAGTAGCATATCCCTGCTGATTCCCAATAACTCCAACCATTTGACCTTGATTACCCATATTCACACCCGGCTGTGCAATTTGCCTGTTGCGAGTGTTTGACGAAATCCTTTGGTTGTTGTTAGTTGGTGTGGAATAGCGACTTTGGAGTGCGTTACCCAATAAAGAGTATATCTGTTGCAAGGTCGCTTCTGGGTTTCAGGATCAGTGATTCCTAGTTCCTGGTATTGTTGATCTGGATAGAATTGTTGTTGTGGTTGTGGAATGTATTGCTGCAAGTTGTTGTTGTTGGAAGATGATGAAGCTTGTTGTTGTGTATTCACTGAAGGTTGAGTCTTTGCAATAAGTGCCAATGGATCATGAGTCTTTGCCAATCTTTCTTTCCCGACTTCATTGACTTCAGCTTGGTTTTGTTTCAGAAAATCATTCAGTTGATCAAAGTTCACCTGATGAAGGTCTTTTGTTTGGTTGACAATAGTGACATATCGTCCCCATTCTTTTGGAAGATT
This sequence comes from Chrysanthemum makinoi, assembly GCA_910596185.1. Lineage (NCBI taxonomy): Eukaryota > Viridiplantae > Streptophyta > Magnoliopsida > Asterales > Asteraceae > Chrysanthemum > Chrysanthemum makinoi. Next base: position 30,604,595 of record OU343219.1, read on the forward strand.
GTTCAGGAACTTGATGTTTTGAACGATAGTTCGGGTGTCACTTGTTTCGATAAGCTCATTCATCAAAGTGCAAAACCTTCCATAGTAGGATTCAATGGATTCTCCTGGAGTTGAAGTAAACTTTTCCCATTCAGTTAGCAACTTGTTCTCCATGTCTTGTTGACCAATTTCTGTTCCATGACAAAGTCGTCTAACACGTTCCCACATATCGAAAGTAGTTTCACAACTGTCTACCGCAGCAAAGATGTCTATAGGTAAACCCAGTTGGATAATATGAATTGCCATGTCATCTGCTTCGACTTGTTTCTGATCCTCTGCGGTGTATTCAGATTCGTATTGAAGACGAGAAGATGGTTGGGCGGAGGTGTTGCATCTGCATTTCCAGGTACATGAACTTGTCGAGGCTTGAAGGGTCCATCCTGAATGGATTTAATCATGAGTTTTCCATTAGGTTTGGTCTTGATGTAACGAAGCATACGACTTGTCTATTGAAGATAACCACTTTTTGCCAACATAGGAGGACGGTTTTCGGCACTGGCTGCATGAATGTCTTGTTGAGTAGCCATTGATGAAGGTATGATCTGATAAAGTTGATGTAGGATCGATTCAACGATACAGGAGTTGAGGTTGATGAAGATTAAGCTCAGTTGAGGTGTATCTGAAAGTTGTACTCGTAACCTTGGTTCTAAAATCTTTTCGCCCAAAATTTGAAATTCACTATAAAAATTAATTCTAAGGACGTATGAAAATTTTAAGTTATGACAATTTTGACGCAAAATTTGACCCGAAAAATTTGAATTTAGGCCCAAAATTTTGAATTTTTGACCAAAATTTTCACAGTTAAACCAAAATTTGAATTTCGCGTAAAAATTGAACGTTTAGTCTCCTCAAAAAATTAAATTTTACTCAAGTTTTCCCGCCAAAAAACTCGTAAGAGTGATCTTATGCGTAGAGTTCTACTCGTAAGAGTTTATGCTTATGCGTAAACTTAGGTTAAAAACCAAAAATCCTTTACACTGTCACAGCGTAAGGGATATCCACAAGTCGAAGTGTTCCACACACTTATCCAAGTGAGGGAAGCACTGAGTAACCTTTGAAGCTCGAAGATTTCTTCACCAAAAAGTTATGAGTAGAAAACTAGGGTTTTGACTTTTTGACTTCTACTCGTAAGAAATTTCCAATGATTCAAATGATTTCTTTTGCACAGATAGCCTTAAAAACACTCGAATAACCCAAAAATGTTGACCTTTTTCACCCAAAGTGCTTATAAAAGTTACGAGTAGAAATGACCAATGATCCAAAAACGAGTTTAAAACTTAACCAAAACACGTAAAGCTTCGAACTTTTTGCAAAAAACTGAAACTTTAGCACCAAATAAACCTTAAACCACAAGAATCTTGAATTTTTGAGTGCAAAAATTAAAGCTTTAAGCGTGACAACGGTTATAACAAAGCTACGCGTATAGTACCAACCTTCAAAACAAACACAAACACTCCTAAACCATTGTTAGGCGATTGATACCAATTGTAGGACCACTACGATATATCAACCTTATCACAAACCAATACCCACGTTTTGCTTAGAACACGTTAAACCAAACACTTATGCATATAAGAAGATGAAATAAAGAAAGGAAGATGGTGACTTGAATGATATAAAACCGTGTATGTGAGATGATAAGATAAACACAATAAAGTTGTATATACCTTGAGAGAGAAAATACACACACACACACACTTTCAAGCACACCCCTCAAATGACCATTTGAGGGGTATTTATAGTACAAGCAACTTAAAACCCTAAAGGCTTTGCTTGGGCTTTTCGTGGACTGGATTGGGCTTTGGATTTGACACGCTTAAGCTTATAAACGGCTAGCAAGTCTCAACTATTAGCCATTTAGCTTAGCCCAATCCACGAGCCCGTTGACTATTCTATCACGATATCTAACAAACGATACAAAGTTCCTAAAAGTGAATGACCATCACTTCTAATAAAACAATTAACGCTAACAATCTCCCCCTAAGGGGTGGTCATTCAAATGATGCTCCACTTGATTAGGTCTTTACTTTTCTTGAGCTCGAACTTTGTGTGTCGATATAGAATAGTCTTGATTCTTTGTTCCTTCATGCTTTGTGATCAGATAATGTGGTTGTCTGCCGTTGTCAACTTCGTTGGTTTCGTGTCTCCACGTCTTTTTCCACCATGCTCACAGTTCTATTTGTCTTTGAGTTTCCAATGATGAAGTTCTCGAGTCTTTACACTTTATAGATTCTTTGACATTGACGAAGAATCATCTTTAACTTTGAGTTTCCTTTGATTATGATGAGAACTTTCATGTGTTGTTGGTATGAGCATGTGGCGAGTCTGCACGATCCATCCGCTCCGGAGCTTCCATAAGAAGAAAACATAAAAACTGGTTAGTAATAAGCGGATTCCGGCACTTACAAGTTTGAATTTCGAGGGTGTTAACAGCATAGTGTGAAAACACATCTCTAATTCTCACAAGGGCCGTTCCTGAACTGGAGTCCCACAAGTGAGATAACACGATATACAGAAGTATACCTACAGTTCGGATGAGTCGCTGAGTTACACGAAGCATCACCCCACGACTGTAGACCGTTTGAGACACACTAAGCGTAATCCACGGGGAGTTACCGAAGTGACCTGCTGTCAGGGCTGCTTGATGTTGACCCTGGCAGGAGTTTCCATTCAATCACTGAAGATCACAACTGTGAAGCTTCTCATAAATGTTCTGGCAGATTGCTAAGATCTGCGTAGGACTCTATAATATATCACTTGTGCCCTTAATGATGAACAACAAGCGATGTCATGTCATGTGTTCCTATGAGATCTTTTGATGAATCTCGTGGCTCTAGACTCAATAAGTGCATTTTGGTTTTCCTGAGCGGAGACTAGGGAAAGGGTCTCCTTCTTCACTACCAACGATCTCTAAGAGAAGGTCAATAGATTATGTAGGGTTCCCAGTGAGAATGAAACAAATCCTTTTAAGAGGAATTGAGTGGCTAGAAGTTTTAGTGCAGTGCGTCACTGGGTCCATGACGTCTTTGTCTTCAATACCAGATTCATCTAGTGACAACCGAGTGCTTGAGATGAATTGAACCCGGTTTCTGCCCTAAGGTTGATTATGGAGGGCTATTTCTTTTCACCCTTTCTTCACATTTCTTTTTAATTCTTCAACCCCTTCTTTCTCCTTTCTCACATTACTCTTTTTTTCAATCATACCTAAGGACTTCTAATACTAAACTATTGGTGATGTCCTTGGGTAGATCCCTCTGGCTCTGGCGGATCATAGGACGAATTTTCCTATCCTTAGTCACCTTATAACTCCATGACTGTCCCATGTTGCCATAAAACCATTTTTCTTGAAAATCTCACAGAGTGTTTATGATAGAAAACATGTTTGAGACACTCCGAGAGTTTTATATTTTCAGAAACATTCCCCCTTCACATGTGCTTATATTGTTTTAACAAAAATCTGCACATCGAGGGTAGAGTTTGCACTTTTTGAATTGATCGGCTCATGATAGACAATTCCCCACGAGACACGGTTACGTTGCCTAGTTAAAGAGTTCCATTGTCAGTTTTTAGGTGACAACTAGCTCTAATAACTAACTTGAAGTTGTAAACACTTCTTGAAAAGAAGGTTAGACCCATGTAAGTTCATGTCTATCACAAGTTTCTCGAAATGGTACATTTACTAACATTGATTCCCGTCAATTCGTTGGTTGACGTCTCATTTTGAAATTTAACCTGGCTCTGATACCAATTGTAGGACCTAAGATATATCAACCTTATCACTTTACCAAGCAAACCAAACACAAGTATCACCACGTTTAGCACGCTACGCGTAGAAAACGTTCAACCCAACACAAACGTAAAGCATATAAAGAAAGAAAAGATAAGAAAGATGGTGACTTGATGTTTTAAACAAAACCGTGTATATGTGGATAAGATGAAAACAAGAGAGATGTTTTATTGCAAAGGAAAAACACACACACTTACACTTTCAAGCACACCCCTCAAATGACATACTTGAGGGGTATTTATAGTAAGAGAGATGATGCCCTAAGGCTTGGCCATGGGCCTTGTATGGGCTTCGTATGGATTGGATTGGACATGGATTGATATAAGGCTAGCTTACCTAAACTAGTACCCATTTAGCTTAGTCCAATCCACGAGCCCGTTGACTATTCTATCACGATATGTAACACACGTTACAAAGTTCCTAAACATGAATGACCATCACTTCTAATATAAACTATTAAGGCTAACATACCTATCTTTTTATAAAATGAAACTTTAACCATCAACTCATCTTATTACTTATTTGTTAACTGATTCATACTTGTTTAAATTCTTTTATATGTTTTATTGCTTTAGCGTGTGTTCTTGAGTCTTGGGCCATATTCTTGACTATTCCTTATAATGTTTTAGGATATACAATATGCTTGGTGTGAGTTATGTTTGACGTGAGTTACATGTCGAGTCTTTCATCACTTACGATCACACGAAACGTTAAAACTAAACTTTTTGAGATATTGATAACGGACTTTTGAAATTAACGATACGAATATTCCATGAAAACTAAGACACGTTACCTTTCGGAAATTCATTTTCTTTGCTAGATTTATTCTGAGATAGCAAACTCTTATTAGGTTGTATCGATCCGGTACCATTGTACATGTACTCTCGATACTGTTGTGTTAGCTTTTTAATGCCAATTGTATCCGTTATGGTCCTTGCGTTACTTCATATCGAGGTGAGTTCATAGCCCCTACTTTACTTGTTTTGCAAAACTTTTGGAGGAGAATACATGCTTGTTTTACTAAATTCCAATATTTGCAAATGACTTGATTCTTAAAAACATTATTTGCTTCGCTAAACAACTTATTCAGTTATTAAATTATCATTACAATAACATTATTTCATACGTTGTGCTAAATTCATATTATTTCATTTTGGACATATATGTGTATGTAATTTGTGTGCATGATGATCAATGGTTCATAGTTCATCTTTGGGTAGAGGCACCCAGTTCATCTTTGGGTAGAGGCACCCAGTGTATTTGGATACATATGATTACATTTATCCAACAATTTAGCTCCAGCTGGTTTGCGATAATAACTGATTGGATTCCCATTGTGCACGGGACCACGTGGTGGTCGAATTTCATGTTGTGGATTGCATTTCATTTACTATTTGCTCAACACTATTACTTATACATATGTCCTACTTGGTTATCAATGCACAACAAAATTGATTTACTACTTTATTATGAACTCACCAACCTCGTGTTGATATTTTTAGCATGTATTTTCAGGTTTATCGTGACAGCTTACTTTGGAGACTTTTGGCGTGGCATGGCATGGTCATAGGATATTCTGACGTTTTTGGGACCCCTTTATTATTATTATGGGCCTGTATTTCCGCACTATTTTTAAATAATGTAAACTTTATACATTTCTTTATGAATTTTCTTAATATAAATCATTGTTCTATACTTTGTGTTGTGATACCAATTAGTAGCACCCCACGATCCGAATGCTTCCGATGTGCCAAATTTGGGGGTGTTACAGTTGGTCATGTTATAACTTTGAATTTCCCCTAAAATCATTGGAACCCGTCTGGTTATGTTACCATCACCTCTACCTCGAACCTTATGCCCAAACGATGGCTGTACTTTTAGCATAACCATTTTGGTGACGTCTACTTATATATTTTGAACTCGATTGATAATCATCTTACTTTTTGAAATTATGACTTGTACTCGAATGTTGTACTTTCCGCGTAAGTACACTACTGAGTCACCTAACTGATTTGCTTGTGGCAATCAACCTCCCCTTCAGAAACATACTTAGGACTTGTTAAACTCTTCATTCGGTAGAGATTATATGCTCGACAGAAACCTTGAGGTTTTGAAGGAGTAACCTAAACAGCGACTTTGAGAGCTGATGTTTAATCTTTCGGGAACACCAGTTATCTTTGCTGCTTTCTCATATCATAAAGTTGCGTCGCTAATAACATACAAACTGTTTTCAATCGTCATACGTGATATTTTGCGATCACCCTACAAAATGTTTTACTAATCAGTCATGAAATCAAAAATTTTGACTGTATTGCTATAAAAAAATTAAAATAAAAATAAATTTATTTTCCTACTACTCTAAACTGTTTTACAAACCGTTTAATAAAATATTTACTCATTTGGAAAGTACTTTATGCTACTACCTCATAAACTGAACAACTAATATTTTCTTTTGTAACTAAACTGTTAGGAATTAGAAATTCCCGGTATTAAAGAGTCGGTCACCTCAAGTATATGTAATCGTTAGAAGGCTCGTAGTCGTAGTTATATTTAGGTTAGTAGTATTTAGTTAAGTAACACCGTGGAGGACGGACGGGTCTTTACCCACTGTATGCCTGATCCACAGCCCGTTGGGTGGCGATTTATGTAAGACTATAAATACTCTCTACCTCCCAAGGTAGAGAGTTGGAGCTCATAATAATATCTTTCACTTTCTCTCACTAAGTTCCCTAAACCTCTAACTTTCTCTCTCTAGAATTCCATCTATATGCTACTTTGTGTTATGGTTTGATGTGTATGTGAAAATTTATATCTTACAATTGGTATCAAGAGCCATGGTTAGATCATATCTTGCACATCTTTGGATTTATAGTGGTTTTTAGGTGGTTTTTGAGTTTGAAAAAGTTTAGTGGTTTTTGCATCATTTGGTTGATTTCTCGGGTTAAAGTTCGGATTTTGTTAGTACTTTTATGTTTAGAATCATCACAAGTGTGTAGGTTATCAGTTGGTAAGCTTAAATCATCTTGGTTGGGTTGTTTTTGGATTGAAAAGTGATGTTTATGTGGTTTTTTTCATGCTAGCGACTTACTTCACGGATTAGTTTCTTCGTAGCGACTTGCTTTACAAATTTGTAGCGAGTTACAGTTCTAAACCTAGCGACTTAGATCTAGCGATTTACAGTACAAGTAGTGGACTCTCCACTACGGGTAGCGACTTGGTGATAGCGACTTGGTCGGTAGCGAGTTGCTCTTTAGCGACTTGTATCTTTAGCGACTTGAGTAGCGAATTGCTGCCAAAATTTTGCTAGCTACTTGAGGCTTAGCGAGTTACTACCTAGCGACTTGCATTTGTCTAGCGACTTGGGACTCTAGCGACTTAGTGGTGTAGCGAATTAAGCGTTTGCGATTTAGTGCATTATCTTCTAGCGACTTAGTGCATTATCTTCTAGCGACTTAGTGCATTATCTTCTAGCGACTTAGTGCATTATCTTCTAGCGACTTGAGTGATTGTTTACGGTTTTCTCTTGATTTAGTAAAATCCCGTGAAAGAATCTATTTCCCGGTTTAATCATAGAGTTATAAAATCCCGTATAAACTTTAAACATGTCTACCAACGTTCCTACTGTCATCTCCACTGTTGCCGAGGATGTTCAAGCGGTGGCTCGGATACTCGTCCACCCATGCTTGACAGAACCGACTACGATTCTTGGGCTCAACGAATCAGATTGTACTGCCTTGGGAAGGAAAATGGTGTCAACATTCTCAAATCCATTGATGAAGGACCATATCGAGTTGAGGCGACTAGAGACATACTTGATACTAATGAAGATGGTACTCCTGTTTACGGAATGGACAGACCTAAAATGTATGATGAGCTTGAGGATAAGGAGGAAAAGAGATTCGATGCGATATCGGGCTTCAAACATTGTTCTTCAAGGTCTTCCTAAAGACATCTACAAGCTGATCAATCATAACACTGATGCAAAGGCAGTATGGGATAATGTTAAGATGCTTCTCTCGGGTTCAGAATTAACTATGGAAGACAGAGAATCCCAACTCTATGACGAATTTGAACACTTCAAGATGAAACCGGATGAGAGTGTCTATGAGTACTATGTGAGATTTCATAAGTTAGTGAATGACATGAGGAACATCAGAATGACTATGCCTAACATTCAATTGAACTCAAAATTTGTGAACAACATGAATCCCGAATGGCACAAGTTTGTTACCACTGTGAAGCTCACTAAAGGATTGAAGAATACAAACTATGAGCAACTCTATGCCTTCCTCCTTCAGAATGAGAGACATGCTATGTTTGAAAAATTGATTCTCAATCAGTTCAAAACCAACCAGGGAGAGACAAGCTCGTCTAATGACTCAACCGCCTTCTACTCAAACATCGGAATCACAACCAAAGCATCACAAGTCATACCCTTGGGTAATGGTAATCACAAACTCATTCCTGATCCTATGTTCAAACAAGCCGATGCTGATCCACACGTGGGTAACTTCATTAATCAACTAGCTCTTCTGATTAGTCAAAACATGAATTCTCTCCCACAAACCAACAACAACCTCCGAACAGCATCTAACCCACACAATCAAGCCACTGTTAAAGATGGAAGGATCGTGGTGCAACCAGTTCAGGAAAGACAGTATGATCAGGGAAGAGGTGGAGCTGGTAGAGGTTATGTTGGCAACCCGAATCGAGGAAGGAATGGTAACCAAGGTCAAGCTAAGCCAATCAAATGTTATAACTGTGGTGGTGAGGGACACATTGCAAGGAACTGTACATCTCCAAAGCGTCCACAGAATCCTGATTACTTCAGAGATAAGATGCTGCTGGTACAAGCTCAGGATAATGGTGCTGCTTTGGATGAAGAGGAATTGTTGTTTCTAGCCGAGGGCAATGCCAAGACCTATGATGCAGATGTGGATGAGCAGCCTATTCAGGAGATAGGTCACAATCATCAAAATGCCTTTCAAGTCGCTGATTGTGATGCATACGACTCTGATGTGGATGATGGACCTCGGCACACACAATTTTTATGGCTAGCATTTCTCCAATGGTCTCTCCCAAGGTCTCTTCTTCACCACTAGTTGGCCCATCCCAAGACAAACTCATCTCAGAGGTATTAAAACTATACGATGATCTGATGTGCAAAAGATGCATGACAAAGTACATTCAACTGAAACTATTGAATCAAATGTTGAAAATATGGGTAATATCGATATTATCCCATATGATCAATACGTGAAACAAAGTGAAAGTGAAGGTGTACCAAGTGATGCATCTTCTGCAATCAACAATGACTATGTTTTTGATGAATACACTGCATGTGCCCCTGATGATTCTGTAATTTTTGAACTAAATGCCTATAAAGAACGTGTTGCTATTTATGAACAACGTGCTAAATTTGAGTTGACCACTCGTGAGCAGGAAATGGATGACCAAGTGCGTACAGTCATTAGAAAAAGTAATTTTAGAGAAGAAGTATTGAAACAAGAATTAAATTCCTTGCAAGAAAAACTTTCTAAAACAACTAAGCAAAAACAAGAACTTCAAGAAAATGTGAAAATGCTTAAGCAAGAATTTAATGCAAAGGAATCAAAACTCTTGAGAGATTTTTCTAATCTGAAAACTTTGAAAAACAAACTTGAAAACAAGTTGTACATACAAGGAAACACCATTCAGACTGCTCACATGGTCACTAAACATAGAGTCCTAAGCGATAAGCATAGTGTTCCCATTATAGATAAACCCAACCCTGAGAACGGAAAGATAGCAAAAGCAGCTCAAAGTGTGATCTATGATGGCAATGAGATTCTTAAACCTAGACAGAAACCTAGTTGCGTTGAGTGCACTGAGGAGGATAAGAAATCAGATGAAGTCACTAGGGAAAGGATGAACAAAAAATTAGATGATCCTAAATGCAAAGAGAAAAAAATAATTATCACTCCCCATGACTACAAAAAGGAAAACTGGATTTCCTTGAACATGTTTAAGCCTCAGACATTGTTGACTCCCGAACAAGTTTTCTGGAAAATGGATTTAGATAAGCGGAAAGCTGATAATATTGTTGAAACAAACCCTCCCCTATGGAAAATGCCTAGAGCGACTGTGTATCCTCCTAATACACCAATGCATCTTGTTCCTAGAAAAATTGCCACTAAAAGCAAGACCTTAATTAGCCAATATGTTATATTTCAACTATTTGTTGATTTTGAGAAAACTTGCAAGAAAAGGATCACACCCACCGGTATAACGGAAGGAGAAAGGGGTTTTGAGCAAATGAAAGAATGTTATTTAACCGAGGTCATGCCTTTCTTTAAACTTCTAAAAGATCACTTTGAGAGTCTTAAAAGGGGATAGAAACTGATATCAAGGGAATGGAAAAGGAATTTGATGCAATGGTAGTTGAAGTTAGTGATTATGAGCGTGCACTAAAATATAATGAGATTGAGAGGAAGAACTTGCATACATTAAATGAGACTCTTATTACTGAATGTGTTGCTCAAGATATCTTTTCACGCTTCAAATTGCTCTATTAATGCTTCCAAATTTCATGAACTATCTGTGGCCCTGAAAGTCTCCCATGATCGTGTCATTGAGCTTGAAAAACTAATTCTAAACTAAACGAGAAAATTGAACTGGATGATCACGACAATTTGGTTAAACATTTTTCTAAACTGGAAGTTGAGCATTTTAATTTACAACTAAAATATCAACATCTTAAAGAAAATGTTAAAACTTCAAATATCAAGACATCGTCAGATGCTCCAGAGTTTGATGCAGGTTTTCAAATTAACAAACGTGATGAACAGATTCAAGCTCAGTGCAACACGATGAGAAAGTTGAAAGCCCAAATCTCTCAATTAAAGGGTCAAACGAACAATATGACAGGCTCCCAAATCCCTCCTCCTTTAGATTCTGAGAATTCTCAAACTTTTCATCTTCAAAACTTAGTTGATGCCTTACAAAAGGAAAACGAGAGTTTTCTAGAAGAAAATGAAAAAGTTAAACGACATTTTAAAGAGTTATATGATTCAATAAAAGTCACCCGTGACCAAAACAACGAAAAATAACGTCTCTACAAAAGGAAATTGAGAATCTGAGAAGTCAGGGAAATGGGAAACCGCCACTTGTTTTCAATAAGAATGTTGTCTCAAAGTCACCCTTAGACTGCAAATACACTGTGACAGTTAAATATATTCCTCCTCATCTTAGGAATAATGAACATGCTTTTCATGAATACTGTGCTCACCTTAAGGATAGTCTAGAATGTCTCCGTGAGATTGTCGAAGAGGATTTCATTAACAAACCTCTTGATAGTGAAATTAGGTTTGCTTGCCTCCATGCCAAACGATCTCAAGAGTTGCTAGAATGTGTAATTGCCACATGTCCCAAATCCTTAACCTTAGGTGCAAAAGGCAAAGCTGTGATGCCTTGTTCTATGCCTAGTGCCAAGCAGGAAATCCGTTCTATGCCCAGTCTTTAAAAAGGAAACACTAATGTGCCTTCAAGTAGTTCAGATTCCAGATATGTTAGTGCTAAGAAAGTGAACTTTAGTGTGCTGCAAAAAGCTCAAATCACAGTCTTAAAGTATACACTAATGTGCCTTCTAGTACTTGAGATCCTTGCACATCAAGTTCAGGAATGCAAAAATTAGATCAACCAACTAATTTTCCCATTCCCTCTACAGAGTAATCAAGTGACTTTAAAGCAAGCGGTCAAAGTCTCAAGACAATACAAGGAATGATAGGACCTTGCAAGCTAAGAATGTGCATTGGAAGAGAGTAGAAGACCAATCTAGGAACTTTAAGCTTGAGTTGAATAAAACGAATCGTGTTGATTCTAGTATTAGCCTTAGGCGTACTGTAATTAATTCGAATTCTGATACTATTTGCAAACCTTGTAATGCTGTATGCTTGAATTCGTTGCTAATCATGAATGTGGTGTGAATGCTTTGTCTAATGCTGTCAAATGCCCAGTTAAAATTGCTAGTGCTAATAATCGTGCAAATAAGGCAAAAAGGCAAAAACGAAAGATTGTTAGAAAACAGTGGAAACCCACAGGAAGAACTTTTATAAAGATAGGTTATTATTGGATACCTTTTGGCCATAAGAATAATCAGTTTTGTTCTCAAACTGCTAAGATTATGCCCACTAGAAAATGGATGCCTACTGGTAGAACTATTCCCTTAAGAAGTAAACATACTATGAATAGGTCAAATACGACACCAGATTGCATCTATTCCCAATGATTCCATTGCTTCTACTTCGATATGGATGTTTCGTTTTCGATGTGGGTGTTCCAATTAATGTTACTAACCAAGTGGAACCCATTCTTGCATGGGGATCCCAATTATCCAGTTATCCATTCTTGTCTGTGTTCAACTGCAGATCATTCAAATCGTTCTATGGTACCTGGACTCAGGCTATTCCAAGCATATGACGGAGACCGGTCATGCTCATGAACTTCGTGAGCAAATTCATCGGGACTATTAGATTCGGTAATGATCATTTCGGTGCAATTAAGGGTTATGGTGATTATGTTGTTGGTGATAGTGTTATCTCTAGAGTATACTATGTGGAAGGTTTGGGTCATAATTTGTTCTCTGTTGGTCAATTCTGTGATTCCGATCTAGAAGTAGCCTTCAGAAAACATACCTGCTTTGTTAGAGATCTTAATGGTAAGGAACTTTTAAAAGGAACTCGTGGTTCAAATCTTTACACCATCTCTATAGAAGATATGATGAAGTCTTCTCCAATTTGCTTGTTGTCAAAGGCTTCAAAAACAAAGTCATGGTTATGGCATCGACGTCTCAATCACTTGAACTTCGGCACCATCAATGATCTCTCCAGAAAGGACTTAGTTGTAGGTTTACCTCGTCTAAAGTATGAAAAGGATCATCTTTGTTCAGCATGTCAATTGGGAAAAAGCAAGAAGTATGCCCATAAACCCAAACCTACTAACTCTGTCACCGAAGTTCTTCATACAATTCATATGGATTTATGTGGACCAATGAGAGTGCCGAATATCTTTGGGAAGAAATATGTGTTAGTTATAGTTGATGATTACTCTAGATTCACCTGGGTCAAGTTCTTAAGGACAAAGGATGAAACTCCCGATATCATCATCAAACTCATCAAACAGCTGCAGGTTCGACTTAACAAAACCGTCCGAATTATCCGGACAGACAATGGAACTGAGTTTGTTAACAAACAACTTAGTGAATTCTATGAAAGCATTGGAATCAGCCATCAAAGAAGTGTTCCACGAACTCCTCAACCGAACGGTGTAGTTGAAAGACGAAATCGAACTCTTGTAGAAGCCGCTCGAACAATGCTTGATTTACTCAAAAGTTCCAATGTTTCTCTGGGCTGAAGCTATTGCCACTGCATGCTACACACAAAATCGTTCCCTGATTCACACTGCTCATGGAAAGACACCATATGAACTTGTCCACAACAGAAAACCTAATCTCTCTTTCCTTCGTGTGTTTGGTGCATTGTGTTATCCAACTAATGAGGGTCAAGACTTAGGGAAACTTAGGGCTAAAGCCGACATTGGAGTATTTGTAGGATATGCACCAAACAAAAAGGGATACCGAATCTATAACAAAAGAACCCGAAATATCATGGAAACCATTCAAGTTACGTTTGATGAGTGACGGTCAAATGGCTCTGGACACTCCACTCAGGACCCGCACTTCAAAACAGTCCCATTGGTTCATCCCTTGTTCCAAACTTCTCTCAAGAAACTCCATATGTACCTCCATCTGAAGATGATTTAAAGAAATTGTTTGATCCAATGTCTGATGAACACTATGATTCAAATACTAATGAAAGGTGTTGATCCATCAATAGAGGTGCTCATATTCCTGTGAATGAAGTCAATCCTTCAGTCTCAATATCTTTAAGTCAAGAAGCACTGCTGCGATCCTTCGTCTCATCAACAAATCATCATTCTTCAAATGTACATCATGGAACTGTGTTTGGCATCAATGATGAAGTTAATCCCTTTGCTACTCTCGAAGATGCTCCATTTGAAAACATATTTGCTACTCCTGAATCATCATCAGAACCATCTTCTTCAAGACATCGACTCGCTACCTCAGTTCCTCAACAACCGCCACATGAACACCTTAGAAAATGGACTCACGATCATCCATTAGACAACATCATTGGAAATCCTCTCGTCCCTGTATCAACCCGGAAACAACTTGCAACCGATGCCTTATGGTGTTTCTTCAACTCCGTACTATCTAAGATCGAACCAAAAGATGTTAAAACCGCCATGAATGAAGACAGGTGGTTCAATGCCATGCAAGATGAAATTCATGAGTTTGATCGACTTGATGTATGGGAGTTAGTACCCGCTCCAGACTGTGCTATGATTATTGCTCTTAAATGGATCTTCAAAGTGAAACTTGATGAGCATGGTGATGTGTTGAAAAACAAGGCTCGATTAGTTGCTAAAGGATATCGTCAAGAGGAGGGTATAGACTTTGAAGAATCGTTTGCTCCAGTTGCTCGAATCGAGGCAATCAGAATCTTTCTGGCTAATGCTGCTAGTAAGAACATGGTAGTATATCAGATGGATGTGAAGACGGCATTTCTGAACGGAGATCTTCAAGAAGTCGTCTACGCCACCAACCCTGAAGGATTTGTGAATCAAGAGCATCCTACTCACGTTTATCGTCTGAAGAAGGCTCTTTACGGTTTAAAGCAAGCTCCAAGGGCATGGTATGATACACTGTCAAAGTTTCTTCTATCAACCGGATTCAGTAAAGGAGCAGTTGATCCTACATTGTTCACCAGGAAGTCACGCAAACATTTAACTCATGTTCAAATTTATGTTGATGATATTATTTTTGCCTCGACTGACCCAATGGAATGTGATCGTTTTCAAATGAAATGAGTTCAAAGTTTCAAATGTCAATGATGGGACAAATGTCATTTTTCTTGGGATTACAAATTTCACAAAGTCCCGGAGGCATTTTCATAAATCAATCTAAATATGCAACAGAGATTTTAAAGAAATTTGGATTTGATTCAAGTGAACCTGTTGACACCCCCATGATTGATCGAACCAAACTAGATGAGGACCACTCAGGGATCATGATTGACCAAACGAAATATCGTAGTATGATTGGTTCCCTGATGTACCTCACGGCTAGTAGACCGACATCTTGTTCGCTGTTTGCATGTGTGCTAGATACCAGGCTAAGCCTACTAAAAAGCACCTTGAAGCGTTAAACGGGTCTTTCGGTATCTCCAAGGAACCATCAATATGGGACTATGGTACCCGAAGGACACCGGTATGTCACTAACGGCCTATGCAGATGCTGATCATGCAGGTTGTCAAGATACACGTCGAAGTACATCCGGAGGTGCTCTTTTGGGTGATAAGCTTGTGAGCTGGTCTTCAAAGAAGCAAATGAGTACTTCTATTTCCTCTACAGAGGCTGAATACATAGCCATGTCATCTTGTTGTGCTCAAATCTTATGGATGAGATCTCAATTATCTGACTATGGCTTTGAATTCAACAAAATCCCTCTGTTCTGTGATAATAAAAGTGCTATTGCTCTCTCATGCAACAACGTTCAACACTCAAGAGCAAAGCATATCGACATTCGACATCATTTCATCAGGGAACAAGTGGAAAAAGGTGTGGTGGAACTATATTTTGTGAGGTCTGAATATCAGTTAGCCGACATCTTCACCAAAGCTCTTCCAAGAGAACGTTTTGAGTTTATTCTTCCACGTCTTGGCTTGAAAAGCCTTCAACCAGATACTCTCAAACGTCTTCAGGAGGAAGACGAGGAGTAAAGGTCTATCTTCATCTATTTTCTTGTAAATATTTTTCAAAATCAAAATACAAAATTATAAAACCTCAAAATCAAATAGAAAATTATAAAACCTTCAAAATCCATAAAAATGAAAAATTCAAAAATCTTCAAAAAAAAAAAAAAAAAAAAATATTGTCAATTTGTCATGTTTTTCTCGGTTCGATAATATCTACGGTCTTTGTGCTGTCATTCAAAGAATGACACGGGACTTTAGATGTTGTTCGAATTCTTAAAAAAAAAATCAAAAAATATTTTTGGGAGAAAGAGAAACAATGGTTTATTGTCATTTTCCGGCAATAACCCGGTTTTAAAAGAAAGAACAGAGCCATGTTTTACCATGTTTTCAAATTCCATGCTCCGATTCTATAAACATTTATCTGCTGAAAACTAAATGCTTTGAAAAATAACTCGGTCTCTATTTTTGATAATCATCAGGACTTAGTTGTCAAAATCTCCATCTCTCAATCAACAACCTATGTCATTGATTGAGGGGAGAATGATTTCAATTAAATTAAAAAGTTATTTGGCATTAAATTGTTTTCAAAAGATGTACATGCATGTTTTATCAATGGAGTTTAAAGTCTCAAAATCCGATCCTTATCGGTTAAAACGCTTTCATAATCAAGTCACAATTCTCCTTAAAAGCTTTCAAAATCAATTTAAATCTATAAGAGATCACAAATCTCAAATGATTTGATAATTGTGATCGGGGAGAATGTGTGATTTAAATTGGATTTAAACTGATAATTCGGTAAATGGTTTTATAAGGATGTACATGATGTCCTCCCCGCATGTGACAAACGATTTCAAATTTTTCAATGCACATGTTGAGGGGAGCATCTATCTTAAACCTATAATTTGAAACGTGATCATTTATCTCAATGTGCAGGTTCCCTCTAGTATGTGTAAAACTCCTTTCAAACCTAGAAGCACATATTGAGGGGAGCAAAATCATGAAAACCTCATCCTTCCCCAAAATGCTTTATCTACTTGATTCGATTTGGGAAGTGATGTTGATATCTTTTAGAAAATGGTAATCAAAGAAGTTAATTCTTTCTCTTGCCTCCGTGTGCAAAACATTTTCAAATACTTGATGCACATGTTGAGGGGGAGTTCTCGTTCTAAAAATATCAAAAACAATTCAGGTACAAAATGCTTTGATAATATATCACAAGTATCTGAATTGATTTTCAAATGGTTTTCAATTGGTTCCAATGGCCGATGAACAATACCAAATAGACCGACCAACTTTACTTTATGTATGGTGATATAAGGATGATAAGGTTAGGTTTTTGTTCCCAAGATCCGCCAGAACCGGAGGGATCTAACCAGGAACTATCCACTAGTTAGTGTAGAGTTCTTAGGTATGATGATAAAAGGAGAAAAATGAGGAATGGGAAGAGTGCAGACTGAGACTGAGCTAGTAATGGAATAAACCCAACAAGGTTCTAGTTATGAAGTCTCGTAAGCAACAAGGGGTTGAAGAATGAAAAAGAATTGAATGAGAAAAGGGTGAAAACAAATAGCCCTCCTATTATTCAACCTTAGGGCGTAAACCGGTTCAATTCATATGCTACTGATGGTAACATCGGTATTGAAGACAAGACGTCATGGACCCAGACTGCACTTCAACTTTCCAAACCACTCAAGTTCCTCTTAAAAGGACTTGTTTCATTCTCACGGGAACCGACATTATCTATCGACTTTCTCTTAGAGATTGTTGATATTGAAGAAGGAGACCCTCTCCCTAGTCTCCGAGATAGGATCCAAATATGCACAAATTGAGTCTAGAGCCACGAGATCATCAATAAATCTCATTAGGACACTTTCAATGAAGACTCTCTGTTTCACACAATGTGGAAGAGAGATTATATCTTGAGTCCTACGCATTATCCTTGTGGTATTGCCAGAACATCTGAGTGATGTGTCTACATACTCACAATGAAGATGGAAAGCCTTCTGGAGCCAACATCAAACAAGCTCCTGGTAGGTGGCATGTGAGATCTATTATATGGATCAACCATGTGACAACCGAACAGAAACAATGGGGCGATTCAATTTCTTGAATCAATCCTGGTTCAGGTTATGGATTGACGGATACCTTTGAAAAACCGGTCTTTGTGCTTAAAAACTCTTTTCTTTAGCACATCGACCGTGTACTAATTTTTCGAATCAAAAGGTGTTTTATGATTGATAATTGATTTTCATTAAAACCTTCGCCGTATTGCAAAAACAATTTCTATTGAGCAATACTCGATTGTTTTTCAAATATCTTTTCATCAATCAATGGACTCAAATTCGCTGGTTCACTCACTCCGTGTTGTCTTCTTTGAGATGTTCCGGTTTGAGAACAGCTAGAGCAGTTGCGAAACCCTGTCAAGGAAATTCTTCAGAATTATACCTGATCACAGGCAGTACTTGTACTGATCAACGGGAACCGTGGGCCGTGTACCTCAATTCAACGAAAGTGATCAAAGACACTTTCGTGCGATTTATTGCTAACTGTTGTATGCAGGTACACCCGACGTTTGCAGCTGATCCGAATGAAGCGGTCAATCCATAGCCGCATGCTCACTTAACACATTCATCTCAAAAGAAATCATGATTAGTGCATCAATGACTCTGATATATTCACTCCAAGCTTCGCTACGCCAATATCATGATTCAACAAAAGCTTCCGCTACTCTGATGAGAAGATATCATGATCCAGAATGTGAGCATGTCGGTCCGAATGGCACAACATCACATAATACCAACACCACAATGGATGTCACGAGATTTTGATTCTGATGATCTCAAAAGCTGGCTCAAATTATTATCACGTGGATCAGGAAAAGACCTCCACTTGGATTAACCAAACATGCAATGAGTGGAATCAATGACTACGAGCTTTTGAGCAAAGTACTACATCAAGAATGCAAGATCAATTGTTAATGTAATATCTGATTGTATTCAATGTCATTTTAGTATATGTTTGAGGTGACCTCCCTTAGGGGGAGATTGTTAGGAATTAGAAATTCCCGGTATTAAAGAGTCGGTCACCTCAAGTATATGTAATCGTTAGAATGCTCGTAGTCGTAGTTATATTTAGGTTAGTAGTATTTAGTTAAGTAACACCGTGGAGGACGGACGGGTCTTTACCCACTGTATGCCTGATCCACAGCCCGTTGTGTGGCGATTTATGTAAGACTATAAATACTCTCTACCTCCCAAGGTAGAGAGTTGGAGCTCATAATAATATCTTTCACTTTCTCTCACTAAGTTCCCTAAACCTCTAACTTTCTCTCTCTAGAATTCCATCTATATGCTACTTTGTGTTATGGTTTGATGTGTATGTGAAAAGTTATATCTTACATAAACAAAACTTTTTGAGTAAATCCTACACATCTGCTTGAAACTATAAGATAACCACCTACCAAGTCTCGACACTGTCTCATCATTGTACAAGTTACCTTATTCATTCTTGATGCAGGTTTTACTGACCAGGTTTTAATATTTATATTGTCTCGTTATACCTATGGTCAATTCTAATGCACTAACGGGCAAGTGTACCCTACGTGTGTAGTGTAGTATTTGGTAAAACCAAGGTCGTCCCAAGAGCTATGTGTGTTGGATTATTACTAAGTCTAGGTGTCACAGATTTTAATATGATTTTGATAAGGAATTAATTAATTAACTAGTAAAGTAGATAAAAGCAATAAAAGGAAAAGGTTGTGATCAATAAAGGAGAGTGGTGCTAACATAGTTATTCATCCTAGCTAGTGATGTCTACGTCTAATTACTTCCAATTGCTTCAGGTGGGGTCAAAGTCGAGAGGACAACATTTGGTCAATTCCCCCAACCTATCTGCAAAGATGCCACCACTGGAGAAGTCAGGTGTCCTTTCATAAGTCCAGTTGTTCCTGGTCCCCTAAGCTGAGTCATTGAGTTCCGCTACATGCTAGACTTATAATAGTGAGTGCCCGGGCGTCAGCAACTTAAACACTCACCCCCTAATTCTTAAGTTCATCCAAACAAAGAGGGGATCCGTTGGTCAAATCGCACAAGTAGAAAGGGTCGTCAGTTGGTCATATGTTACCCTTCCCGTCTCTGTCTACTCACTTAGGATCAGTTGGTCATATCTCCTAAGAACTAGCCTCTACCGCCGTTCAAAACTACCGAAACAAGGGTAGCTACCAATAAACTAAGCATGAATATACTTAGAAATAATTATACGGAAGTAATGTAAACGCAAACAAAACAATTAAGGAATCATAACTAGGCCAGCACCAAGAGGTGCTTAGCCGCTCATATTAACCATACAAATCAATTCAATAATTAATGTTACGAAATACATGAATCGAATGTAAAGAAAAGGTAAAATGCTAATGCTTATCGTAGGGGAGTGATTTCTTGGTTATGCCGTATTTTATGCACGAGTTACGGTGTAGTTATCAGCGAGCGGATCTTCATTTGACCTAATATAGTTACGTCGTAATCTTTTGGGAGAGTTACGCCGTAATCTTCTGATAAGTTGGCTTTTTGAGTCATGCTTTAGTTACGGCTTAATGTGAGAGATGAGTTACGCCGTAACTTCTTCAAAGTGAGCATACTATGATAAATCTTTAATAATTCTCCAATTCCGCGCTCTTTAGCTCCAATGCTCGTAATTTACCTGAAAGTGGAATATAATGGAAATCAAGCGTAAATACATATAAATGATATAAATTACAAGCATTATCGGGGGAAATTGACACTTAATATTCAGGATAATTTGATGTTATCAAATATCCGCCCACTTGAACTCTACTTGCTCTCAAGTAGACCTTATTAGATAGATTCCTTAAAAGATATCTCCCATAACCTGGAAAATATAAGTTTAAAAATC
>OU343219.1:30625245-30657148 GCA_910596185.1 Chrysanthemum makinoi
CCTTATGCTAGAATAAAACAAAGCCGAACACCTCACGAAATGGGAACGAAACACTCCAATCTCTCAACTATTCTAAGTGTAAATTTCGGGGTGATCACTCAATCGCACAGTCATAGCATGTATTCTATCATAAGCTTGGCGGTTACACAAATCTCCACCACTAGAGTTAAGGGCTAAACAATTTTCGAAGGCAATATGGGTACAGACGACAAAGGTTAAGGGGTGACTCATCATTACTAACATGTCATGGCGAAGTGGACAAAATCAATGAAACATGTCCAAATCCATGGCCAAGACACCAAAGATTGCTTGCTACATCACCTAGACACGCTTCATGACTAAAAGGTACAATAAGACATGGGATATATAAATGGTGTAAAATAAAAATCAAACAGATAGTCTAAATCTATAACCAAGTCATCACCACTTACCGTCCGCCCAAAGTTCAAGCTTTGAAGTTAAGAAACCTGATCATGAATACTAGGTAGATGTGTCATTAGAGGACGTCATGATGGGCACACTACCTTCTCTTCAACTGTTGGCGCAATTAGCAGCTCCAATCTTCAAATGTGACCGAGGTGGCCTCCTCGATACTAAATCTATATAAAGCTCATATCATAGTGCTTATAACATTGCACTTTACAATAAACTAAATAACATAACCATTTTTTTTCGAATAACTTTTTTTTTCAACATAAATATAACAACTAAACATAACATCCCCCCAATTGAGATGAACAATGGGAATTCGGGGGGTCTTCAATGATCTTTAAGAATATGTCGTCGACGAAAGAAAGATTTTCGAACCTTTCCACTTGAACCTTGAACTTAGGCAACTGATGACTTCCCAATTACAAATAAAGACTACACAGTAGGCTAAGGTCTAAAGGTGTATCGAAACAATATATTGGGTTAACAAAAATGAAAGGAATGGCTCAGATGGGTGTATCTAGGGGTATCTTGCACTAAAGGTGAGTGAAATAAAATGGTTTCACATGGGGGTCGAGAAGTCAAGGTGACTAATCGATAGACACAATGGTAGGATTTTTGGGTGATAATCCTATAATATTGCCTTCTTAAACTAAAAAGTCCAAATACATCGAGCTAACTCAACATACCTCGTCTATGGTCTCGAAATGATGCAAAGGCCAAATTCTAAAGTTTACAAGCTACCGGCACCCTCATAATTTGGTGGATTTGGGGTAAAATATTGGAAACGGATAAGGCTAATCTCACCATATAATATCAAGGGTTGTATGTGCTCGGCTAAGGTCTAATCTAGTTAGATTAAGATAAACATGTAAAAATTTTAGAAATGGCATAATTTTTCAAAATAAACTAGAAAAACGATGGCAAAATAAAGTTCAAAAGACAATTCTACTCCCGTCCCCCCACTTGAATTGTACGAATTCCCTTTTGTACTAAGCGTTAAATAAAGGTAAAGAGAAAAGTAGAATTAGAGCGAGAACTTCCTTGACATTTGCTCCAAAAACAAAGAAGGCCCGCGAAAAAGAGTCGTGCCTTCATATAAGCGTCCATGAGAAAACTTCAATCTCTGAAAACACACTACCGACAAGCATAATTCTAAAAAATAAAAATGAAAAATAAACCTAACTCACTTTCGTAGGAATCACGGTTTCAGTTAACATATGAATCAAGCCTTTTAAACCACTTGGTGTCCCAAGTGGACGAGTGAAGTCTCGTGAGGGTTTACAGGGAACACACCCACAAAGTTCATTTAAAATACTAATACAAGGTTATTGTGTTTAAAATGAAAGAAGTAAAGCAGAGGATAGTTACGTCGTAACTCTTAGAGGGAGTTATGCCGTAACTAGGCAAAACTTGGCATACGCTGCAAGAGTGTAGCTACGGCGTAACCACTGAGATGGGATTACGCCGTAATTAGAAGTGCATCCAAAATTCTGCTGCAAGGTGTTTGTTACGGAGTAACCACTGAGATGAGTTACGCCGTAACTATAGTCAGATCAACATGCTGCAGGAGCAATCACTCCTCGTTTCCTGCAAAAATTGTTAAAAACACAAAACCCAACAGAAATGGAAATAAAACAAAAGAAAGGGATAATTCAGGTTGTCTCCCGAAAGAGCACTTTTCTTTATTTATGAGTCTTTAAGTTAGACTCAGAACCTTGGGGCTACCAGTGCTTGTTGGTCATTTCGTGGATATGGTAATCTCCACGTTGGATCCAACTTATCATATTCTCATCCCGTTTGTAGTCCATCCCAAGTTCTAAACATCCCAAGTAAGAATTCTTGATCTTCCGGTAAGGGTGGTCAGTACCCTTGACCTTATCTTCATCACTAATATCGAGTAGTGGCTGAGCATGGCTTAACTGCCTTTTTGTCTATTTTTTTAAAATTGGTAACAGTCCGTGGCATTTTAAAAATTTGTTTTATCATCCCCAATCTTTTACCATACCAGCCCTTCTTTCTCATCCTTGTCTAGCCAAGATAGTTCTTTAAAAATTTTCCCAAAAATTACTCTGGTTAGCCCATCTTCTATTTATTCGCTAACGTCATCCAAAACCACAAAGTCTACCAGAAATGAGTGAGTCCCAACAAAGACACTGATGTTTGTTGCAATTCCTAGGAAATTGTTTCCTCTATATTCGAGTTCTCTTTTCATAACCTGATTGTAGCATTCCTTAGAAATCATGTTAACTGGGGACTCTGTGTCGATGAATGGATGGAAATCAATGAACCCAATTTTGTAGGAATTTTTCAGATAATGAGGATTTCTATGATGGATTCGAGATCCCATCTCATAAAACTTTGGTCGGTCAGGTTGTAAAAGAGTCTTATTAGCATTGTTCCAAGGAACCATTTCGATGTCGCTAGAGAAATCATCAGCACTAACCCCTAGGTCTTCTTGTTTAAAATTTATGAACACATCGAAATCCTTTCCTGAAGCTATCTCGCCAAGATTTGTAGGATTTTTCGAAGAGTCACTAAGAAAATCCTCTAATGTATCGCAAAAATCACCAATGGGGTTAATTGCATAAACCTTTTGAGTGGATAGAAGTTCATTAGGTCTAAATATGTCAATTTCCCCTATAGCCTCGAAAGTTAATTTCCGGGCGAACACATCCACCTTTTCGTGGGCAGTAGCTAGCATTGGTCTACCTAAGATAATAGGTATTCTATTGTCTTTAGGAATATCCAGAATCATGAAATCAACTAGGAAGACGATTTATTTATTTTTACCAAAACGTTCTCAACAATACCCAAGGGTGACTGCATCGATCGATCGGCCATTTTAATCTTCATTTTGGCTGGCTTTAGGTCACCAATACAAATACGTAGGAACATCGAACGAGGCATTATGCTTATGCTCGCTCCAAGATCAGCTAGGGCATTACACATATTGAGACTCCCGATCAAGCAAGGGAGAGTGAAACAACCAGGATCTTTTTCCTTTTATGGCTGCTCATTTCTTGAAACCGCTGAGCATATCTCATTAAGTTCAACCGTATCATCGGAATCATTACTTAATTCCTGCAAAATATTATCATGGTCAGTGTAACATATTGGATTTCACAAACACATCATTCCAAATACATAAGAGGAGTATATAAGGTTTTAGAGAGAGAAATGGAAGAGAGTTGGGAACTATGTGAAACAAATAAAAATGGTATTGAAGCTCCAACCCTCTACCTTGGGAGGTAGAGGGTATTTATAGTGTCTTACAATAAACGCCACCTACGGGCTGTGGATCTGGCATACAGTGGGTAAAGACCCGTCCGTCCTCCACGGTTTTACTTAACTAACTTCTTACTAACATTAAATAACTACGATTACGAGCTTTCTAATGATTACATATACTTGAGGTGACCGACACTTTAATGACTGAATTTTCTAATTCCTAACAATCTCCCCCTAAGGGAGGTCACCTCAATTTACACAGAATACAAACAGATATTACATTGAGATTGTTCTCGAATTCTTGTTTAAGTTCTTTGCTCAATAGCTCGTAATCTTTGATTCTTCATGTTATCCATGTATGAATAATTCAAGTGGAGGTCTTTAAATGATCCACGTGATGATGAGTTTTGAGCCAGCTTTGAGATCATCAGCTTGCATAAATTTCTGACTCTTCCATTGTGGAGTTGACATTATGTGACGTTGTGACAGTGGACCGACATGCTCAGATTCTGGATCATCATTTGTTCTTATCAGAGTAGCGGAAGCTTTAGATAATTCATGATATTTGCAGCAGCGTAGCAGAAGCATGGAGTGAGAATATCAGAGTCATAGATGCACTAATAATGATTTCTTTTGAAATGAATGTGTTGTGTGAGCATGCGGCTTATGGATTGACCTCTCCATTCTGATCAGCTGCAAGCGTCGGGTGTACCTGCATACAACAGTTAGAAATAAAGCGCACGAAAGTGTCTTTGATCACTTTCGTTGAATTGAGGTACACGGCCCACGGTTCCCCGTTGATCAGTACAAATACTGCCTGTGATCAGGTATAATTCCGAAGAATCTCCTTGACAGGGTTTTGCAGCTGTTCTAGCTGTTCTCAAACCGGAATGTCTCAAAGAAAACAACACGGAGTGAGTGAACTAGTGAATAGAGATTCACTGATTGATGAAAAATGATTTAAAAAACAAGCGTGTACTGTTCAAAATAAAGTGTTTTTGCAATACAATGAAGGTTTTAACGAAAATCAATTATCAATCATAAACACCTTTTAATTTTGAAATATTAATACACAGTCGATGTGCTAGAGAAAAGATTTTTAAGCACAACGACCGGTTTTTCAAAGGTATCCGTCAATCCATAACCTGAACCAAGATTGATTCATAGATTTGAATCGCCCCATTTTTTCTGTTCAGTTGTCACATGATTGATCTATTGGATAGATCTCACATGCCACCTACCAAGAGCTTTTTTGATGTTGGCTCTAGAAGGCTTTCCATCTTCATTGTGAATATGTTTACATATCACTCAGATGTTCTGGAAATACCACAAGGATAATGCGTAGGACTCATAAGATATAATCTCTCTTTCCACATTGTGTGAAACAGAGAGTCTTCATTGACAGTGTCCTAATGAGATTTATAGATGATCTCGAGGCTCTAGACTCAATTGTGCACATTTGGTTCCTATGCCGGAGACTAGGGAGAGGGTCTCTTTCTTCAATATCAACCATCTCTAAGAGAAAGTCGATAGATAATGTCGGTTCCCCTATGAGAATGAAACAAGTCCTTTTAAGAGGAACTTGAGTAGTTTGGGAAGATGTAGTGCAGTGCGTCACTGGGTCCATGACGTCTTGTCTTCAATACTAGTGTTACCTTAGTAACCACCAGTAGCATATGTATTGAACCCGGTTTCTGCCCTAAGGTTGAATTATTCGAGGGCTATTTATTTTCACCCTTTTCATATTCAATTCTTTTTCATTCTTCAACCCCTTCAGTGCTTACTGAGACTTCATTACTAGAACCTTGTTGGGTTTATTCCAGTTCTAGCTCTATCTCAGTCCGCACTCTTCCCATATCGCATTTTTCTCCTTTTTTCATCATACCTAAGGACTCTATACTATCTAGTGGATTGTCCCTAGGTAGATCCCTCCGGCTCTGGCGGGATTGTGGAAACGACTACATAACCTAACCATCCCTATAGCACCATGCATAAAATTAAATTGGTCGGTATTTTGGTATTGTTCATCAGCCATTTGAACCAATTTAAAAACCATTTGAAAAACAATCCAAGTACTTGTGATATATTATCAAAGCATTTTGTACCTGAATCGTTTTTGATATTTTTGAAAAACGGCTCCCCCTCAACATGTGCATCATATGTTTGAGATCATTTTGGCACATGGAGCCAAGAGGAAGAATTCAGTTCTTTTGATAAATATTTTCTAAAAATATCGACATCACTTTCCCAATTAAAATCAGTGATTCACATATAGTTAAAGATATTTTCGGGAAAGAATGAGGTTTTCAATAAAAATTGCTCCCCCTCAATATGTGCATCGAGTATTGAAAGAGTTTTGCACATATTAGGGAAAGCCTGCACCTTGAAACAAATTGATCATGTTTCAATCCTTTTTGGTTTTAAATAGATGCTCCCCCTTAACATGTGCATGGAAAATGTGAAATCGTTTGGCACATGAATGGAGGAGAGTTTGCTAAACACTTATAAAACCAATTATCGAGTTATCAGTTTAAATCAAATTTAAATCACAAATTCTCCCCCGATCACAATCTTCAAATCATTTGAGATTTTTTATCTTTATAGATTTAAATTATTTTTGAAGGCTTTTGAGAAGAATTGTGACTTGCTTATGAAAACATTTAACCGATAAGGATCAAATCTAAGACTTTAAACTCCATTGTTTAAACATGCATGAGTATCTTTTGAAAACATAGCATTAGCAAAGGTTTTGAATCAATTGTATAAAACATTGTTCATTTTGATTTTCCAAAAGTAAACCTTGCTCATTTATGTGTCAATTGTTTGAAAAATAACCTTTTTGATTGAGTTGAAATCATTCTCCCCCTCAATCAAAAATAGAGTACGAGGTATTTTCAAAGCAACTCTGTTTTCATTAGATGAAAAATATTTTTTAGAAGAATCCTTAGACGGAAAAATATTTTGGAAAGAAAACATTTGTCTTTTTTTTTTGGTGACAAATATTTGTTTTAGGAATCAGAGCATGAGATTAGAAAAATAAGATAAAGCATGGCTCTGTTCTTTGCTTTTTAAAACGGGATTCTGCCTGAAATGACAATAAACCACCATTTTTCTCCGCCTCATTATTTTTTTTATGCAATTTATGTACATTCGAAGAACATCTAAAAACCCGTGACATTCTTTGAATGTCAACACAAAGTCCGTAGATGATATCGAATAACAAAAATAATAAAAAAAAATATGACAAAATAACAATATTTTTTGGAACTTTTTAAGATTTTCTAATTTTTATGGATTTTTGAAAATTTTATATTTTTATATTTTCTTTTGTGGGTTTTGAAATTTTGTATTTTGCTTTTTGAATAAATATATACAAGAAATAGATGAAGAAAGAAACCATTTTTTACACCTCGTCATCCTCTTTAAGACGTTTGAGTGTCTCCGGTTGTAGGCTCTTTAGACCAAGTCGTGGAAGGATAAACTCAAAACGTTCTCTAGGAAGAGCTTTGGTAAAGATGTCTGCTAACTGGTATTCAGTCCTTACAAAATAAAGTTCCCCCACACCTTTTTCCACTTGTTCCCGAATGAAATGATGTTGAATGTCAATGTGCTTTGCTCTTGAATGTTGAACGTTGTTGCAAGAGAGAGCAATGGCACTTTTGTTATCACAATACAGAGGGATCTTGTTGAATTCAAAGCATAGTCAGATAATTGTGATCTCATCCATAGGATTTGAGCATAACAAGATGACATGGCTATGTATTCAGCCTCTGTAGAGGATATAGAAGTGCTCATTTGTTTCTTTGAAGACCAGCTCACAAGCTTATCACCTAAAAATTAAGCACCTCCAGGACGCATCGACGTGTATCTTGACACCATGCATGGTCTGCATCTGCATATGCTGTTAGTGACATACCGATGTCCTTCGGGTACCAAAGCCCATGTTGACGGTTCCTTGGAGATACCGAAAGACCAGTTTAACCGCTTCAAGGTGCTTTTTGGCAGGGTTAGCCTGGTATCTAGCACACATGCATACTGCGAAGCACGAATATCAGGTCTACTGGCTGTGAGGTACATCAGGGATCCAATCATACTTCGATATTTCGTTTGATCTACCATGATCCCTGAGTGGTCCTCATCCATTTTGGTACGTTCTACCATGGGAGTGTCAACGGTGTCACAAGTGTCAAATCCAAATTTCTTTAAAATTTCATTTGCATATTTAGATTGATTAATAAAAATTCCTCCGGGACTTTGTGAAATTTGCAATCCCAAGAAAAAAGACATTTGTCCCATCATTGACATTTGAAATTTGGAGCCCATCTCCTTAGAAAAATGGTCACATTCATTGGTGTCAGTCGAGGCAAAGATAATATCATCAACATAGATTTGAACGTGAATTAGATGTTTTCCTGACTTTCTGGTGAACAATGTCGGATCAACTGCTCTTTTGCTGAATCCAGTGGATAGAAGAAAATTTGATAGCGTATCATACCATGCCCTTGTAGCTTGCTTCAAGCCGTAAAGAGCCTTCTTCAAGCAGTAGACATGAGTAGGATGCTCTGGATTCACAAAATCTCCTGGTTGGCTGACGTATACAACTTCTATAAGATCTCCGTTAAGGAAAGCCGTCTTTACCTCCATCTGATAGACTACCATGTTCTTACTTGCAGCATTAGCCAAGAAGATTCTGATTGCTTCGATACGAGCAACTGGAGCAAATGATTCTTCAAAGTCAATACCCTCCTCTTGACGGTATCCTTTTGCAACCAATCGAGCCTTGTTCTTTAATACATCACCATGCTCATCAAGTTTTACCTTGAAGATCCACTTTAGAGCAATGATCATAGCACAGTCAGGAGCAGGTACTAATTCCCAAACATCTAGTCAATCAAACTCATGAATTTCTTCTTGCATGGCATTGAACCAATTGTCTTCATTCATTGCAGTTTTAACGTCTTTTGGTTCGACCTTGGATAGTACAGAGTTGAAGAAGCACCATAAGGAATCAGTTTCAAGTTGTTTGTGAGTGGATACTAGATGAGATGGATTTCCAATGATGTTGTCCAATGGGTGATCATGTGTCCA
This sequence comes from Chrysanthemum makinoi, assembly GCA_910596185.1. NCBI lineage: Eukaryota > Viridiplantae > Streptophyta > Magnoliopsida > Asterales > Asteraceae > Chrysanthemum > Chrysanthemum makinoi. Next base: position 30,633,994 of record OU343219.1, read on the forward strand.
TTTTCTAAAGTGTTCGTGTGGTTGTTGATGAGGAACTGAAGTAGCAGAGTCGATTTCTCCTGATGAAGATGGTTCTGATGATGATTCAGGCGCAAATATGTTTTCAAATAGGGCATCTTCAGGAGTAGCAAAGGGATTCTCTCCATCAAGGGTGCGAGAAACAATTCCATGATGTACACTCAATTATTGATGATTTGTTGATGAGACAGAGTGATCAGCAGCAGGCGCTTCTTGACTTAACGACATAGAAACTGAAGGATTAACTTCATTGAAAGAGATAGGAGCAGCCTCTATTTATGGAATTGACAGATCATTAGCAGTTGGCTAATAGTGTTCATCAAACATTGGATCAAACAATTTCTTCAAGTCATCTTCTAAAGGAGGTACATAAGGAGTTGCTGGAGAAGAATCGTATACAAGAGTAGAACTGATGGGACTACTTGATCATGCGGGTCCAGAACTGGGTTGTCCTGGAGCCATTGGACTGGTCAGCTCATCGAACATAACGTGAATTGTTTCCATGATATTTCGGGTTCTTTTGTTGTAGATTCGGTATCCTTTTCTGCTAGGTGCATATCCTACAAATACTCCGATGTCCGCTTTAGCTTTAAGTTTGCCTAAGTCTTGGCCCTCATTAGTTGGATAACACAATGCACCAAACACATGAAGGAATGGAAGATTAGTTTTTTGATTGTGGACAAGTTCATATGGAGTTTTTCCATCAGAAGTGTGAATAAGGGATCGATTTTGAGTATAGCATGCAGTGGCAATGGCTTCAGCCGAGAGAAACATTGGAACCTTTGAGTAAATCAGAATTGTTCTAGCGGCTTCCACAAGAGTTCGATTTCGTCTTTCAACTACACCGTTCTGTTGAGGAGTTCGTGGAACACTTCTTTGATGACGTATTCCAACACTTTCATAAAACTCACTAAGTTGTTTATTAACAAACTCAGTTCCATTGTCTGTTCGGATGACTTTGACAGTTTTGTTAAGTCGAACCTGGAGCTGTTTGATAAGTTTGATGATGATATCTGGAGTTTCATCCTTTGTCCTTAAAAACTTAACCCAAGAGAATCGAGAGTAATCATCAACCACAACTAACACATATTTCTTCCTAAAAATGTTCTGCACTCTCATGGGTCCACATAAATCCATGTGAATGGTATGAAGAACTTCCATAACTGAGTTTGTAGGTTTGGGTTTGTGGGCATACTTCTTGCTTGTTCCCAATTGGCATGCTGAACAAAGATGATCCTTTTCATACTTTAGTCTAGGTAAGCCTATTACTAAGTCCTTTCTGGAGAGATCATTTATGGTGCCGAAGTTCAGGTGATTTAGACGACGATGCCATAACCATGACTTTGTATTAGAAGCCTTTGACAACAAGCAGATTGGGGAAGACTCCATCATATCTTCGATAGAGATGGTGTATAAATTTGACCCACGTGTTCCTCTTAAAAGTTATCTACCATCAAGTTCTATAAACGAAGCAAGTATGTTTTCTGAAGGCCACTTCTAGATCAGAATCACAGAATTGACCGACAGAGAATAAGTTATGACCAAGACCTTCAACGTAATATACCTTGGAGATAATACTATCACCGACAACATAGTCTCCATAACCCATAATTGCACCGAAATGATCATTCCCGAATCTAACAGTCCCGATGAATTTACTCACAAAGTTCATGAGCCGTGACCGGTCTCCAGCCATATGCTTGGAACAGCCTTAGTCCATGTACCACAGAACGATTTGAACGATCTGCAATTGAACACAGATAAGAATGGATTACTGGATAATTGGGATCCCCATTCAAGAATGGGTTCCATTTGGTTAGTAACAGTGATTGGAACACCCACATCAGAAGTAGACACAATGGAATCATCAGGGATAAATGCAATGCTAGTGTCCGTATTTGTCCTACTCAAAGTATGTTCACTTCTTAAAGGAATAGTTCTACCAGTAGGCATCCATTTCCTAATGGGCATTGATCTAGATAATTTAGGGCACATCTTATTAAGATTGAATTTGTGGCCAGTAGGTATCCACTGATAACATATGTTACTAAATTTCCTTCTTATGGGTTTCCAATGTTTTCTAACCTTCTTTCGCCATTTCTTTCTAGCCTTCTTAGCTTGAATTTTTGTATTCACTATCTTAATAGGGCATTTAACATCATTAATCAACTCATTCATACCACATTCATGATTAGTCACAAAAACCAAACAATCATCATTACATGTTTTGCCAAAAGTAGCAGAATTCGAATTAATTACAGTACGCTTATAGCTAATACTAGAATCAACACGATTCATTTTATTCAACTCAAACTTAATGTTCCTAGGGTGGTCTTCTACTTTCTTCCATTGCACATTCTTAGCTTGCGAGGTCCTATCTTGCTTTGTATTGCCTGAAGGCTTTGACCCGCTTGCTTTTGTGTCATTGATTACTCCTGTAGAGGGAATTATGGGAACATTAGTTGGTTGAGCTACCTTTTGCATTCCTGAACTAGACGTGCATGGATCTGAACTAATTGAAGGCACTCTAGAGTTTACTTTCTTAACATTGGGCATAGAAGTGTTGGGATCTGAGCTGCTCGATGGCATATTAAAATTCACTTTCTTAATGCTAGGCATAAAACAAGGCATCACGGCTTTACCTTTCTCACAAAAAGATTTGGGACATGTTGCTCATAAACATTCTAACAGCTCCTGAGATCGTTTGGCCTGAATGCAGGCAAACCTAATTTCTCTATCAAGTGGTTTATTTATGAAATCCTCTTCTACAATCTCTCGGAGACATTCTAGACTATCCTTAAGGTGAGTGAAATAGTTATGAAACGCAAGTTCATTATTTCTAAGATGAGGGGGAATGTATTTAACAGTCACAGTATATTTGCATTTTGCAGATGACTTTGATGCAACATTCTCATTAAAGACAAGTGGCATTTTCCCTTTTACCTGACTCCTCAGATTCTCAATTTCCTTTTGTAAGGACGTTATTATTTCGTTGTTCTTGTCACGAGTGACTTTCATTGAATCATATAACTCTTTAAAGTGTTGTTTCACCTTTTTTATTTTCTTCTAGAAAACTCTCATTTTCCTTTTGTAAAAGATTAACCAAGTTTTGAAGATGAAAAGTCTGAGAACTCTGAGAATCTAAAGGATGAGGCATTTGGGATCCTGTCACATTGTTCTTTTCACCCTTTAATTGTAAAATTTGGGTTCTCATTTTTCTGATCGTGTTACAATGAGCTCGAATTTGTTCATCACGTTTCTTTGATTTCAAAAGCTGCATCAAATTCAGGAGCATCCAAGGATGTCTTGATATTTGAGGTTTTAACATTTTCTTTAGATCCTGATATTTCAATTGCAAAGCAAGATGCTCAACTTCCAATTTAGAAAACTGTTTCACCAGGTTATCATGATCATCCCGTTCAAAATTTTCATGCAATTTAGAGTTAGTTTTCTCAAGCTCAATGACACGATTAAGGGAGACTTTTAGAGCAAAAGATAATTCATAAAATTGGGATGCATTAATTGAACAATTCATGGCAGTGTAAAACACATCTTGAGTGATACATTAAAAAATCAGATTCTCATTTAAGGTATGCAAGTTTTTCCTCTAAATATCATTATATTTTAATTCTCGCTCTTAGTCATTGACCTCAACTATCATTGCATCAAATTCCTTTTCCATTTCTTTAATATCTGAATCCATCCCCTTTTTAAGACTCTCAAATTGACCTTTTAATTGTTTAAAGAAAGGCACGACTTCAGTTAAATAGCATTCTTTAGTTTGCTCAAAACCCCTTTCCCCTTCAGTTATCCCAGTAGGTGTGATCCCTTTCTTACATGTTTTCTCAAAATCAACAAATAATTGATAAATCACATACTGACTGATTAAGGTCTTGCTCTTAGTGGGAATAGATCTAGGAACTAAATGCATTGGTGTATTGGGGGGATATACGGTGGTCGGAAGCATTCTCCTACAAGGGGGATTCTGTTCAACAAACTCATCAGCTTTTTTCATGTCCATATCCTTTTTCCAGAACACTTGTTCAGGGGTCAGCTGTGTTTGAGGTCTAAACTTGTTAAATTCAATCCAGTTTTCCTAAGCATAATTGGGTGTTTTGAAAATGATGTTGTTTTCAATGCATGAGGGGCTCAGAAGTTTTTCATCCAATTTCTTCCTAGTAACCTCTTCTAATTGCTTATATTCCTCAGTGCACTCAGCGCAACTAGGTTTCTGCCTAGGCTTAAGGATTTCATTGCCATCATGGATTACCTTCTGAGCTTCACTTGCTTTCTTACCATACTCAGGGTTGGGTTCCTTAATAATGGGAACACTATGCTTATCGCTTAAGACTCTATGCTTATGGTGTTCCCTTGTACGTACAACTTATTTTCAAGCTTGTTTTTCAAAGTTTTTAGATTATAAAAGTCATTCAAAAGTTTTGATTCCTTAGCGTTAAATTCTTGTTTAAGCTCTTTAACATTTTCTTGAAGCTCTTGCTTTTGCTTAACAGTTTTAGAAAGCTTTTCTTGTAAGGAGTTTAACTTCTGTTTTAACACTTCTTCTCTAAAATTTCTTTTTCTAATAATTGTACGCATTTGGTCATCCATTTCCAGCTCACGGGTAGTTAACTCAAACTTAACACGTTGTTCATAAATAGCAACTTGTTCTTTATAGGCATTTAGTTCAGAGGTAACTGAATCATCAGGGGCACATGCAGTGTATTCATAAAAAACATAATCATCATTGACTGCAGAAGATGCATCACTTGGTACAATCTCACTTTTACTTTGCGTCACATATTGATCATAAGAGACAATATTGCTATTACCCTCTTTATCAATATCTTATTCATAAGTTTCAAGAGATTGTACTTTATTATGAATCTTTTGCTCATCAACTTCATCGTATAGTTTAATACCTCTGATATGATTGATTCTTTGGATGGACCAGCCTGTTGTGGTGATGAGATCTTTGGAGAGACCATAGGTGAGATGCTAGCCATGAATATTGTGCAGGCGATGGGTTCATCATCGACATCTGAGTCATATGCATCACAATCAGCTACTTGAAATGCATTTGGATGATTCTGTCCCATGTCCTGCACAGGCTGTTCATCCACATCAGCATCATATGTCTTGGCATTTCCCTCAGCAAGAAACAGGAACTCTTCCTCATCGAAAACCGCTCCACTGTCTTGAGCTTGCACTAGCAACATCATGTCCCTGAAGTACTCTACATTTTGAGGGCGTTTTGGAGATGTGCAGTTCCTTGCAATGTGTCCATCACCACCACAGTTGTAGCACTTGATTGGCTTTACTTGTCTCTGATTGGCATTTCTCCCACGATTCTGATTAGCCACATACCCTCCACCTCTTCCTTGTTCATACTGCCTTCCTAGAACAGGTTGCACCATAACCTTCCCATCTCTGACGGTAGCTTGATTATGTGGATTGGATGTTGTTCTGAGGTTATCGTTGGTGTGTGGGAGGGAATTCATATTTTGACTGACCATGAGAGATAGTTGATTGATGAAGTTTTCCATGAATGTGTTTGAATCAGGATGCTTGTATGATGGATCTGGAATGAGTTTGTAGTTACCATTTCCCGTCGGTATGACTTGAGAAGCATTGGTGGTAATTCCAACATTTGTGTAAAAGGCTGTTGAATCATTTGAAGAACTTGTTTCTCCCAGTTTAGTTTTGAACTGTTCAAGAATCCTTCGTTCAAACATAACATATCCCTCATTCTGAAGAAGGAAGGCATACAGTTGCTCATAGTTGGTGTTCTTCAATCCTTTGGTTAGCTTCACAGAGGTAACAAATTTGTGCCATTCGGGATTCATGTTGTTCACAAACTTTGAGTTCAGCTAAATATTTGGCATGGTCATTTTGATGTTCCTCATGTCATTTACAAGCTTGTGGAATCTCACGTAATATTCATAAACACTTTCTTCTGGTTTCATCTTAAAATGCACAAATTCATCATACAGTTGTGATTCTCTGTCTTCCTTGGTAAGTTCTGAACCAGACAGAAGCATCTTGACATTGTCCCAAACTGCCTTAGCTTCAGTGTTGTGATTGATCAGCTTGTAAATGTCTTTTGGAAGACCCTGAAGTACAATGTTTGAATCCCTGATATCAGCATCGAATCTCTTTTTCTCCTTATCACTGAGCTCATCATATGTCTTTGGTCTGTCCAAACCAAAGATCATTGTTCCATCTGCAGCAGTGTCAATTATGTCTCTTGTAGTCTCAATCTGATAAGGTCCTTCATCAATTGACTTGAGAATGTTGACTCCATTTTCCTTTCCCAGACAATACAACCGAATTCGTTGAGCCCATGAGTCATAGTCAGTTCTATCAAGCATCGGTGGACGAGTGTCTGAACCAGTTGCTTGAACGTCCTCAGCTACAGTAGAGATGATTGTAGGCACGTTGGTAGACATGTTTACAGATTTCACGGGTTTTTATAACTCTATGATTAAACCGGGAAATAGATTCTTTCACGGGATTTTTCTAAATCAAGAGAAAACCGTATAAGAGACAAATATTAACCAAGTTGCTATAACCTTTGAACCAAGTCGCTAAGTAGCAACTCGCTAAACCTCAAGTCGCTGTGAAGCAAGTCGCTAAGCTCAAGTCGCTAAGACCCAAGTCGCTGAAGAACAACTCGCTAAGTATCCAAGTCGCTAAGAAAAATAAGGACAAGTCGCTAGAAATAATAGAAACAAGTCGCTAACCCACCCAAGTCGCTAGCCGAAGTGGAACCTCCACTAACTTGTACTGTTTTTCGGCATGTCTTAATAGACAAGTCGCTAAGATCAAGTCTCTACGACTTAAACTACAACTCGGGGGAAATTACTAAAGCAAGTCACTACGAAGAAAAACACTCCGAGACACAAGTCGCTAAGTTGAAAAACTTCAAAACCACACTTTTCAATCCAAAACAAGCCCAACCACAGTGATTCAAGCTTTCCAAATCAAAACCCAAGCACTTACAATGATTCTAAACACAAAAGTACACTCAAAATTCAAACTTTAACACAAGTAATGATCCAAATGATGCAAAAACCACTAAACTTTTTCAAACCCAAAAACCAGATAAAACCACTAGAAATCCAAGGATATGTAAAAGAGATGATCAAACCATGGCTCTTGATACCAATTGTAACATATTGGATTTCACAAACACATCATACCAAATATATAAGAGGCGTATATAAGGTTTTAGAGAGAGAAAGTTTTAGAGAGAGAAATGGAAGAGAGTTGGGAACTATGTGAAACAAAGAAAAATGGTATTGAAGCTCCAACCTTCTACCTTGGGAGGTAGATGGTATTTATAGTGTCTTACAATAAACGCCACCTACGGGCTGTGGATCAGGCATACAGTGGGCAAAGACCCGTCCGTCCTCCATGGTTTTACTTAACTAACTTCTTACTAACATTAAATAACTACGACTATGAGCTTTCTAATGATTACATATACTTGAGGTTGTTGGGAATAATCTGTTACCACTGATAGCATTGGAAGACACTGCTTTGATTACACTAGCAGTGGAAACGTTATTACCACTGCTGGTACATTATTACCACTGCTATTAGGAAAACATGTTTAGTTAAGTATAGAAAAGATCTCGTGTATATTCTATTATGTTAGTTTTATACTTATCTTGTAAAGGACTCCTTGTGCTATAAAAGGAGGTCCTAGGTCATTTTCTTAGGTACAATAATATCAGAATACATACATACGTATTATTCACAAAGGCTTCAAGGTGTAACCCTAGTGATAAGCAAGATCACTCGTATTATTCATTAATAATATTGGAGCTTAAGTTTTGTGTTTAATCTGTGTTTACTTACAATACATCATACAATCCGTCATCTAAGTATTACTAAATAAATTCCGCGTGCTTATTAATATTATACAAAATATCATTGACACAAGGTGTGTGTCCAAATCCATCAAGTGGTATCAGAGCGAAGGTTAAGATATTTTGTTTTAGAAGATCCAAGGAATAAGCTTAACCTACACACTCAATTCAATGGAGATGGAAAACAACCAGTTCAACTCTTCTATACCAAGGCTACCTAAGCTCAAACTTAATGAGTTTGAGATGTGGAGGATACTGATTGAGCAATACTTCCTCATACAGGACTATGCTCTTTGGGAGATCATCCAAACTGGTGATTCTTTCAAGTCTGTGTCGAAGACTGTAAAAGTTGGTGACACATATGTGGTGACAGTTTCTGTGCACAATCTAGTGTTGAAAAAGCACTAAGGAAGAATGATCTTAAGGCTAGAAGTTTGTTGCTGATGACTCTTCCTAGAGACCAGATCATAGCGTTTAGCAAGTTCAAGACTGCTAAAGAACTTTTTGAAGAGATTTGCTCAGTGTTTGGTGGTAATGATGCTACTAAGAAGACACAAAAGACATTATTGAAGCAAAGTTTTGAAAACTTCTCTGCTTTAAGCAATGACTCACTTGATAGCATCTTCACCAAACTCCAGAAGATTGTTACACAACTAACTGTGTTTGGCATTGAGGTAGAAAAGGAAGACCTCAATTTGAAGTTTCTAAGAAGTTTGCCTTCAGAGTTTCAAACTAATGTTACTGTCTGGGAAAACAAAGCAGATATTGAAACAATGAAGTTCAATGATCTTTACAACAACTTTAAACTCATTGAACAAAGACTGAAGAAGGCAGGGAAACTTGGTACAAGCTCTAGTAGCTTGGCTTTGATGTCAACCTCTGTTGACAGTGATGATTCTGAAGATGACAGTGATGTTGATATTGCCACTGATGGTTCTACAGTTTCCACTGGTAATGTTAGTGTTACAACTGCAGGTTCAAAGAAGAAGGTTGCTAGTATTAGAGATCTTACCTTTTATTCTTTTATCTCCCCTCAAGTTAATGGCTCTATATTAACTCATGAAGACATAGAGCAAATTGATGAAGATGACTTGGAGGAGATGGATAAAAAATGGCAAATAGCCCTTCTTAGAATGAGGGCTAGGAAATTCTACAAGAAGACTGGAAAGCCTATTCACATCAATGGTGGTGAAACTGCAAGCTTTGATAAGAAGAAAGTGGAGTGTTTTAACTGCCACAAATTGGGGCACTTTGCTAGAGAATGTAGAAGACCAAAGACCAAGGACACCAGGTCTACTTGGTACAAGCAAAAGAAGGAACCAACTATGGAAGAACCAAAGGCAATGTTGGCTATTGATGGTGTTAGCTATGATTGGAGTTTCATGGCTGATGAACAAAAGAAACAAGGTTCAGATGGTGCTTTCATTGCTACAGAACATGCTCTCATGGCTTTCTCTGACTCTGAGGTACAAAATTTTAAAAGTTGTTCTAAAACTTGTAGAGCTGCTAAGGAAGTTGAAAGACTTAATGATCTATATTCTAATGAAAGACAAAAGTTGTACACTGCTAATTATATTGTGTCAAATCTTAGGAGAGCTATAACAGTATTAGAAAACCAACTAGAGCACTATAGAGCAAATGAGTCAAAATATAATGATGACATGATTCTTCTTAGAAGAGAGGTAGAACATACAATAGCTGTGAATGTAGCATACCAAGAGAGTTTGAAAAACATAAAAAGAAAAATGAAAATGTCAATTTAACTTTTGACACATGTTATCATCAGTCTAAGTCAATTGATAAAATTTAGAGTGCTCAAATACAAAGTAAAGTTAAGTATGGTATGGGTTACAACACAGCTCCCCCACCATTAAGAGGTGTTCCATCACCTCCAGGTATAGATTTAGCTCATACAGGCTTAGAAGAGTTTCAGGATCTTGAATGTGAATATGGTCCTCTAAAGAACACATTTGTGAAAAATGAGGAACAGGTTAAGCAAGAATGTTAAAAAGAATGAATAGGCTTCTATCCCAAAAGTTGTTAATACTGTTACAGAGGAACCTAGGAGACAAGCTAATAAACCTAGACCAACTGTTAAGTATGCTGAGATGTATAGGAAAAAGTCACCAGCTCCTAGGGGTAACCAAAGGAGTTGGAATCATGTTAAATCTCAACAACTGGGTAGTGATTTTGTTATGTACAATAAGGCATGCTATATCTGTCGTAGTTTTGATCATCTACATTCTTATTGTAACTATCATTTTAGGAGAAGGGAAGTCCATGGGAATAAAAGGGTGGAGTCTAAAAGGTTTCAAAATATAGTACACCCTAATTCACACTGCAAAATGGTCCTAAGAGTAGTTCAATTGAGAAGTGGTCTTAAAACTTTTGCCACTGCAAAAATTGTTAACACTGCTCACCCTAAGGCACCTGTTAAAAGTGCAAAGTCCAAACCAACTTTTGCAAAATCTGCACAAACAGGAAAAGGAACTTTTCAAGCTAAAAAGGTTCATTATAACCAATAGTGGGTACCTAAAACTAAACCAGTAGTTTCCACTGCTCATTTAAAGTTTCCACTGCAAGTGTTATAAACAAGAAACGGGGGGACATGGGCAATGTTGTGAAGGCCTCAAAGACGTTGGGAATGGAAACCTAAAGGAACTACCTCTACAACCAATCCTAATGGTGTATCAATGACCTTTGATAGATTTAACTATATTGATACACGAGGCAGATCTAAGTCAATCATGGCTTGGGTCCCCAAAAGAAACTAACTCTTTACTTTAATGTGCAGGAACATCCAAGGTTAAAAAGATCAGATCAAGGATATTCAGATAGTGGGTGTTCAAGGTACAAGACTGGCAACAAGTCCTATCTTTCAGATTTTGAATATTATGATGGACAGTATGTCAGTTTTGGAGGTGGAGTTAATGGAAAAGTTGCTGGTAAAGGTGTAATCAAAACTGGTAACTTGGACTTTGAACCTGTGTATTATGTAAAAGATCTTAAGTATAATCTTTTTAGTGTGTCACAAATGTGTGACAAGAAGAACAATGTTCTTTTTACCAAAGATATGTGCTTTGTTCTCTCTAAGGATTTTAAGATGCTTGATGAAAGTCAGATTCTTCTTAAAATTCCTAGAAAAGGCAACCTATATAGCTTTGATATGAACAACATTGTTACTAAAGATGATTATGCTTGCTTACTTGCAAAGGCCACAGTGGATGAATCCATGTTATGGCATAGAAGACTTAGTCATGTTAACTTCAAAACCATTAATAAGATTGTCAAAGATGGTTTGGTGAGAGGCTTACCTCTAAAAAGATTTGAAAATGATCAAACCTGTGTGGCCTGTCTTAAAGGCAAACAACACAGAGCTTCTTGCTGGTCAAAGCTGGTTAACTCTATTGCTCACCCACTTCAAATGTTACATATGGACTTATTTGGTCCTACATCTGTGAGCAGCTTGAATCTAAAGAAATATTGTCTTGTAGTGACTGATGATTTTAGCAGGTTTACATGGGTTTTCTTTTTTAGAACCAAGGATGAAACAACTGGCATCCTTAAGATCTTTATCACAGAAGTTGAAAACCAATATGATACGAAAGTTAAAATCAACAGGTGTGACAATGGGACAGAATTCAAAAATAGAGTTATGGATGATTTTTGCAGAGATAAAGGTATTAAAAGAGAATTTAGTGTTGCTAGAACTCCTCAACAAAATGGTGTTGCTGAGAGGAGGAACAGAACACTTATAGAGGCTGCTAGAACCATGTTGGCAGATTCTAAATTGCCAATCACTTTTTGGGCTGAAAGTAGTTAACACTGCATGTTATGTGCAAAACAGGGTTTTAGTGGTAAAAACAAAGAACAAGACACCTTATGAGTTATTTAGGGGTAGACCTCCTATCCTTAACTTCATGAGACCATTTCGATGTCATGTATCTATTCTCAATACCATAGATTTTCTAGGAAAGTTTGATGAAAAATCTGATGAAGGGTATTTTGTTGGGTATTCCATGGTCAGTAAAGCTTTCAGAGTATTCAACTTAAGAACCCAAAAGATTGAAGAGAATCTGCATATTGAGTTCCTAGAAAACAAAGTGAATGTCAAAGGAACTGGTCCAGAAAGGCTGTTTGATCTTGATACTCTAACCTATACTATGAATTATGTACCTATTTCTACAGGTACATCTTCTTATGATTTTGCAGGGTCAAAAGAGTTTCTTGATGATGATGAACCCAGCAAGGATCAAGTAGATGATCAAGATGAATTCAGTCTGCCACTTTGGGACTATGCAGATAATGGTGATATACCAAAGACTGGAGATGCTCAAACTTCCAATGATTTTGGAAAGGAAGGAGGTAGCAACTTGAATACTAAAAATTCCGAAAGCAGTGGAAATACAAATTCCACTGCTAGGCCAGAAGTTTCCACTGCAATACCAGAAGTGGAAAATACAACTCCAGTTACAGAGGAAGCTCAAGCCAATGATGTTGAAATCTCAAATATGCCAAGTGAGATTGCAGTTCCTCAAACTCCCCATACTTTTATTCATAAATCACATCCTCTTGAAAATGTGATTGGGGATGTCCATTCACCTGTGAAGACTAGAAGACAAACAAAGCTGCCTGATATTCATGGATTCATTAGTGAAATATATGAATCTAAGACTCATGAAGACAAGAATGAATGTCTCTTTATGTGTTTTCTGTCACAAGTGGAGCCAAAGAAAGTTTACAAGGCACTTGAAGATGAAAGTTGGGTGGAAGCAATGCAAGAAGAGTTGCTCCAATTTAAGCTTCAAAAGGTTTGGTTGCTTTGTGATTTGCCTTCTGGCAAGAAGGTAATAGGTACTAAATGGGTGTTCAGAAAAAAGAAGGATGAAAGAGGAATTGTAATCCGGAATAAGGCTAGGCTTGTGGCTAAAGGATACACTCAAGAGGAGGGTATTGACTATGAAGAAGTGTTTGCCCCAGTTGCACGAATTAAAGCAATAAGGTTTTTCTTAGCCTATGCATCCTTTATGGGCTTTAAAGTCTATCAAATGGTTGTAAAAATTGCTTTTCTATATGGGCAGATTGATGAGGAGGTTTATGTTTCACAACCTCTAGGCTTTGAAGACCCTGACTATCCTAATAAAGTGTACAGGGTAGTTAAAGCTTTGTATGGCTTGCATCAGGCACCAAGGAAATGGTATGAAACCTTAACTACTTATCTTCTTGATAATGGGTTTCATAGAGGCTGAGTGGATCAAACTTTGTTCATCAAGAAAGACAAGAATGATATCTTGCTGGTTCAAGTGTATGTTGATGATATCATTTTTGGATCTACAAAGACAGAGATGTGCAAAGAATTTGAAAAACTAATGAAAGAAGAATTCAAGATGAGTTCTATGGGTGAACTCACATTCTTTTTGGGACTTCAAGTACTACAAAGGCCAGATGGTATTTTCATCAATCAAGATAAATATGTGGCTGAGATACTAAGAAAGTTCAAGTTCACTGATGCAAAGTCATCCAGCACCCCTGCAGATAAGACTACACATCTACTCTTAAAGGAAAATAGTGGTGAAGCAGTTGATGTGCACATGTACAGGTCTATGATTGGCTCTTTGATGTATCTTACCTCATCTAGGCCATATATCATGTTTGCAGTTTGTACTTGTGCAAGGTTTCAGGTTACTCCCATGATTTCTCACTTGACTGCTGTGAAGAAGATTTTCAGATACCTTAAAGCATTTACAAATCTGGGATTATGGTACCCTAGAGAATCATCTCTAGACTTGGTTGCTTACTTAGATAGTGACTATGCTGGAGCTAGTTTAGATAGAAAATCTACAACAGGTGGATGCCAATTTCTTGGAAATAGGTTGGTGTCATGGCGGTGCAAGAAACAAACAATGGTGGCTAATTCATCAACTGAGCGAATATGTGGTCATTTGCAAGTTGTTGTGCTCAAGTTCTATGGCTTCAGAATCAACTTTTGGACTATGGGTACAACTTTATGAATACCATCATTCATATTGATAATAGCAGTTACCATTTGCATAATTAAAATCCAGTTCAACATTCAAAGACTAAACATATTGAAATCAAACATCATTTTATAAGAGACTGTTATGAGAAAAGGCTAATCCAAGTTGTCAAAATTCATACTGATGACAACTATGCTGATTTATTAACAAAAGGACTAGATGTGGGTAGATTTCAGTACTTGGTAACAGGTATTGGAATGCTTAATCCATAAACGCTTTTGTGTCGATGGTCTTTGGTGCTGAAAGGAAGCTTTTGGGGTACTAACATTGTTGTATAAATTTGTATGGTTGTTTTGTTGCTTCACTTTTGTGCAGCATGGATGGGAGTTGATCTTAAAAGGTGTATAATCGAGATACTTAAACGAATGGTTATTGATTCACCATGTCTAATCCACATAAGAATCAACTAGTCCAGAGCAAACGGCTAGTGGTAAAGACTTGACAAATCCGTTTATGGTTGATAGTTTACCAAAACTATATGGTTATCAACTCACCATATTCTTTATGATTAAGAGTTGGCTATTCCATAGCAAATGGCTCATGCTAAAGACATATCAAATCCGTTGATAGCTGGTAGTTTGCTAAAAACTATGATAAGAAAGCTAGTTTTTATATGTTTTTCTTTACCACTACTCTTTGAAATTTTTGTGAAAAATTACCATTGCTAGTTCACAGTTTCCACTGAAAGTGTTATTTTACCACTTGTTCTAGCCGTTACAAGCATAAATGTTGTGTCAGTAACAAATTTTTTACTAGCCATTGTAGAAAAATTGCTTTCCATATATATAGGGTAACTTCTAGAGAATTATCTACTTTCATATTTGATATTTATCCTCTAAAGATAAATACTTTCCTTAGATAATTTTTATTGCGCAACACTCTTAAAACCCTACCTCTATATATCTTTTGTCTCAATTGGCTAGTTATTCTTTCAATTCTTACAGACATAATATTGTTTTTCATTCAAAGTTTTTACGGCACCATTAAAATTTGCAGACGAGCACAACCAGGTGGCCTACCTACAAAGGTCAAACGAGAAGAGTGGCCCTGTTTTTCATCAGATTGTGGATTTTCTTAATTCTACCCATATAAGGTATGCTCTACTTTTAAATCCCACAATCTACATCTCTCAAATCAAACAGTTTTAGACTTCTGCTCAGTCCATAACACTTGAGAATAGAGATACACATGAAACAGTGGATGCTCTAAGAGCCACTGTGGATGGGGTAACTATTGATGTTACTGAGGCATCCTTGAGGAGAGTTCTCCAACTGGATGATCTCAAAGGTATAATCACTTTACATATGCCAGAAATACATGAAAATATATCATCCATGGGGTTTGATACCACTGATAAAAAGGCTACTTTCAAAAAGAGTGGTTTTTGTCCCCACTGGAGATTTTTGATACATACTCTTTTGAACAATTCAGTTCAACAATGGCTTACCCTTTGGTTTGTCTAGCTTTAGATAGGACTTTTAATTGGTCAAAATATATTTTTCAAAGTATGCAAGGCAATGTAGAGAGTTCAACAAAAATTTTAATGTATCCAAGGTTTGTGCAAGCAGTGCTAAATGAGTTTCAACTACAACCCCACAAAAGTGTTTATAAAATTAAGTGCCTTAAGCCTAAATTTTTTCAAAACATGAATAAAGATGGCAATATGATTTTTACATCTCTCTTTCCTCAAATGCTTGCAAAGATTTCACCTAAACAAACTACACCCATAATTAATGTTCTAAACATTGATTACACTCCAGCAGTTTCTCACACCTATGAGAGAAGGTCTAAACAGTCAAATCCTCTCATTACAACACATGTTTTTGAACCTTTTGGTCTAGGAACAAGCAGTGGTGGTTCTAGATTTCAACCTAGTCCAACTAGGGAGGAATCTGAGCCATTGCCCCATGATTCACCTCTCCCAACAGGTCACACAGTTGGAAGTGATGAGGGTAGTGGGCAACAAATGGAATTGATGGTTTTGTGTACCAAATTAGCCAAGCAGGTTGAATCTCTACAGAAGGACCTGGCACATGTCAAGAAGCAGCATGCCAAGGATATTAAACACTTAAAAGAAGAGATTCAGACCTTGAAGGAAGAATTGCAGGGGTTAAAAAGCAAAGGAAAACTGCAAAGTTGGTGATCTCATCTTCATCCTCACCTAATGATGGCGATTCAGCTAGTTTCGGTCAAGATTTGGGTAATTCTCCCAACAGAGGCAGGAAAACAGATGCTGAAACTCAGGGGAGGAAAATTGATTTTGAAGATGTAGGTGTTTCTAGTAAAGGTGCAAAGGAAGCTAATTCTCAAGAAAAGCAACTAGAGCAAGATATTTTCAGTACTGCAACAGATTTTACCACTGATCCAATTTCCACTGCAGAGCCAAGTATTCCCACTGATGATCAAAATATTGCCACTGCAAGTGAAGAAATTGATAAACAGAAGAGGAACAAAGGTAAAGCTGTTATGGAAAGTGAAGAGCAACCTGTGAGGAAGATTTCAAAGAAAGAACAAGTTCATATTGCTCATGATAAAGAAGTTGCTAAAAAGATATATGAAGATGAAGTTGCTGAAAAGAAAAATCTTGAAGAATTGAAAGTTGTAAGCTTTATGGAGGCTAAAAGGTTGGATAGGTTGGAAAATCCAATTTCCACTGTTCCAGTTACAATTTTAAGAGAGAAAACTCCAGAGTTCAGCTATGTACCTACTGAAGAAGAAATTGATTTATTGAATGCAAATGATCCAATAATCAAGAGAAAGGCAATTGACCTTGTAACTGATAAATCTTTAACTGAGGAACAAAGAACTGCTCAGTTGAAAGATTTTATTCAGATGAAGAATAATCAAGCAATTCAAGATGTGATCAGGTTAGTCAAAAAGGGTCAAAAGAAACCAAGGCAACCAACTAAGGCACAAGTTATTGCATACATGAAGACTTATTGTTGCAATGTTGGTGGCTGGAAAAGACATCAATTCAAAGGAATGTCTGATGATAAAGTTGAAAGTATCTACTACAGAGTTCAAAGACAAGATAGAGATTTCATTCCAATGGACTTTGAAGAAGAGGCAAGAAGGTATCCTGGTTTGAAGAGAAAGGCCAAAGACAGTGATTCTCAAACTGTTAAGAAGACTAAGTTTGCTGAAGAATAAGAAGTTCCAACTGAGAAGTTAACTGAAGAACAATTGACTGATATGATTGTTATTTAAGAATAAGATTCTTATCCAGAACCACTGCAAGTTAGACATCCTATTATTGATTGGGAAGTTTACACTGCTAGCAATTTTGCTCCAACATGGAAGATCACAAGGCTAGGTGGTGAAACTTCCTCATTCATTCAATTTGAAGATCTCATCAAAGCTTTTGACAGAGATGATCTTGACGAATTATGGAAATTAGTTCAAGAAAGATTTGATGCTCAAGATCTCAAAGATATGAAGGAGATGTAGTTATGGGTTAATCTTAGAAGGCTCTATGAACCTGATGATAATGATGATTTCTGGTAATTCTCATGTTCATGTCCTAGTACTAAATGGTTCTACTATGATTCATTTGAAGTTCATCATGTTTCTCACAAAGAAATGGAGTAGATGCATTCATGCTTGCTGAGAATGAATATCCACTTAGAGTTTGGAACTCTCACAGCGATGTTGTGTACTAATATAAGAGTTCATGAAGATAGTGAGAAGGTCAGAGCATTGTTACATAGGCTTCAAGATCAATGTTCAAGAGCTATTCAGAAGTTAAGGAAGAAGTGAAGTGTTTGGTTAGAATTCCCCAAATCCTTGAAAATGATGCGGATTGAAGAAACTTATTGATTTGCAAAGAAATCATAAGTTTAGCGGAGGATTGTTGGGAATAATCTGTTACCACTGATAGCATTGGAAGACACTGCTTTGATTACACTAGCAGTGGAAATGATATTACCACTGCTGGTACATTATTACCATTGCTATTAGGAAAACGTGTTTAGTTAAGTATAGAAAAGATCTCGTGTATATTCTATTCTGTTAGTTTTATACTTATCTTGTAAAGGACTCCTTGTGCTATAAAAGGAGGTCCTAGGTCATTTTCTTAGGTACAATAATATCAGAATACATACATACGTATTATTCACAAAGGCTTCAAGGTGTAACCCTAGTGATAAGCAAGATCACTCGTATTATTCATTAATAATATTGGAGCTTAAGTTTTGTGTTTAATCTGTGTTTACTTACAATACATGATACAATCCGTCTTCTAAGTATTACTAAGTAAATTATGCGTGGTTATTAATATTATACAAAATATCATTGATATAAGGTGTGTGTCCAGATCCATCAGAGGTGACCGAATCTTTAATGACTGAATTTTCTAATTCCTAACATCAGTTTTAATGGAATTAATAAGAGAGAATGTTTACCGGTAGAGCTTTGTCCAGAAGGGAGAGTTTCTCCATGCTGATTCGTCGCTTAACCTTATCCGAAAAGGTAGTCGGTTCTTCAAAGATTGTTTCCACCGTGTTGA
This sequence comes from Chrysanthemum makinoi, assembly GCA_910596185.1. Lineage (NCBI taxonomy): Eukaryota > Viridiplantae > Streptophyta > Magnoliopsida > Asterales > Asteraceae > Chrysanthemum > Chrysanthemum makinoi. Next base: position 30,652,425 of record OU343219.1, read on the forward strand.
CAACTTCCTCTTCCCGAGCCGCTAGGTAATCTGTGATGGCTTGCGAACATGAGCTCACACTCTTCTCCAATCCCTTAATCCGATCTTCATGAGTTTTGAGAGAAGAGACTGTATTTTCCACGAATGTCTTCATCATCTTTTCAATTCTCTCATCTCGTTCCCTCGATTCCTTGATGTGGTCAAGAATCTTATTTTCAAGATTGTTCCTGATTTTTGTCCCAAATACACTCTTAACCTTCTCAATCCTACACACTTCAGCTTCATTTGTCCTTTCCAGCCTTCGCTTTTCGAAAATTTCACCATAATTGTAATCTTGCTTTGTCAATGTCTTCATTACCTTATGATCAAAATTTTCTTTTGGTTCGTACCCTGTATCCATATGCCATTTTTAGAAATGTTCTGAAATTCGTTGAATACATTCCTAGGCTTGGTCAGGGGTCATGCTAGGGATAGGTCTAGGAGAATCGAGTAATTCCCGTGTTAGCGCATTAATCCCCCTGTAGAAGACGTAAACGATTTGATGTTTATTCAAATAATGAGTGGGACATCGATAAAGTAGCTCATTAAATCTTTCCCATGCTTGATAAAGCGTTTCCTCTCCTTCTTGAATGAATTGATAGATCTTACCAAGAAGTTTGGCCATTTTTTAAGGAGGGCAGAATTGTTGGACAAATTCACTTCTTAATTAATCCCATTCTCCTTTACATTTGTTAGGGAGTTTATTGTACCATCTTTTTGCAGTTCCTGTAAGAGTCATAGAAACAATTCTTGCAGTAACCGAATAGCTCGAGATGCTCCAGACGCTGAAAAGAGATGATAAGTAGAGTACTTCTTCTAAATGATTCTGAACATCCTCATCTTCATCTCCTAAAAACATAAGCTCTAAGGACTCGGTATTTAGCTTTGCACTGGAAAAAGTGTAAGCGACGTTGTGAGGCTTCTCTGCCATGTTGAAGGAGCTTGTTGACATAGTGCTTGAACTCTCGAGTGGGGGAACTGGGGGGGAGTGGTATAGGGCAAGGAAGGTGACCTTGTAGGCAAACCACTATAAACCACTTGTGTCACTACTCTCTATCCTTTACTTTACTTGCTTTCATTATTTAATTTACTTATTGCTTTATACTTTCTATCCATCCATATGAATTCACATACGATCAAATCTATTCAACCCCCCTTTTAGTTTTCCACACGAGTGATACGTAAAGTATTCATAATGAAGATGGAAATCCTTCTAGAGCCAACGTCAAACAAGCTCTTGGTGGGTGACATGTGAAATCCACCATGGATCAAACTTTGACAACTGGGAAGCGATGGGGCAATTCAATTTTAGATCAACCTTGTTCTAGGAAATGAATTGATGTATACTTTTGAAAAAACTTTCGAAGTGCTCTACAAGTGTTTTTCTAGCACATCATTTAGCATCAATTTTCAAACAAAAGTATTATGATGGAAACTTGATTTTTCTCATAAACTTTTGTCATATTGCAAAAACTCTCTCTTGATATCTGCGATGGTTTTCAAATAAATTTACCATCAATAAGTGAATCTCAATTCGATGGTTCACTCACTCCATGTTGTCTACTTTGAGGCGCTCGGTTTGAAGCGACCAATACAAGCTGCAAAACCTGTCAAAGAGATTCTTTAGAATTCTACGATCACAGGAAATATTTATCTTGATCAACATGGAACCGTGGTTCTTGCAACCCTATTCAACGAAAGTGAACAAAGACACTTTCATGTGTTTTATTCCTAACTGTTGTTTGCAAGAACACCGCAGATTCTGCGGCTGATAGAAATGGAGACGTCAATTCATAACCACATGCTCATACCACATACTCAAAATTAAAGTAATCATGATAATCAAAAGAGATACAACAATGCTTCCGCAACTCTAATGCATAATATCATGATCCAGCAAAGTGTAAGCATGTCAGTCCAAAAGTCACAATATCACAAAAACGTAATACTACTAAGGATGATTCAAAGATTTATTGTGGCTGATGATCTCAAAGAAAGCTCAAAGATCACTAAGTCAAGGAACATTCAAAGATCACTACTTGAAGTAATAAGATTGCGAACTTTGAAGAATCAAAGACAATGAGCTAGAAGATCAAGAGCGTGTAACAAAATGCTAGAATTCATGATGTATTTTATGGGGTGACCTCCCTTAGGGGAAGATTGTTAGGATTTAGTAAATCCAAGTTAAAGACTTCGATCTCCCAGTATTTGTTAGAATTATAAAGTTCATAGTCTTAGACGCGTCTATTAGTTAGTTAAGTATAACCGCAGATGCGGGGCGGACATGTATTTACCCGATGTACACCATAGATCCACGCTGACAAAGGGCGTTTTGTAAGACACTATAAATACCCTCTATCCTCCAAGGTAGAGGGTTGGGGCTTTCATTTATATGATTTCACTTTCTCTCTCTACAAGTTCCCAACTCTTTACTTTCTCTCTCTAAACCTTCTAACATATTCAATCCATAAGACTTTGTTTAGTGTGTTTATGATAACCAATTTCTTACAATAAGTTATCCCTATAACGTATCGAGGAAGTGGAAAATAAGATTTGTAGTCTTGGAAAAGGGTGAGTCATCATTCAAAAGAACTTTGATAGGTTATATTAGGAACTAAGAAAACACTGTACCTACAAAGAAAACATAGGGACATGATGATGAAGTAGTTTTAGCTCGTGTTAGGCTTTCGAATCGAAATGATAATTGACGAGGACATCAGAGAATCATCATCGGATATAAAGAGTCTTTAAATGCTATCCAGGAACTTAAGAACAATAAATTAGCAACATCGGACTAGTAAACCACTAGAATCACTAGTCTAGAATCCTAAGTACATAGCCTAGTTACGGGATATAAGGTACTTGTCAAATTTTCACCACAGTAAGATAAATAGAGTACGTCGTTAATGAAGTTACAGCTTGCTCATACCAAGTTTTATAAGTTATCTATCTCGTATTAAGAACCCTTATACTTGGTATAATCTAAGGAATTATTAGAATCGAGCCTACCTTAAGTCCTATACACCCGGACACGGAACTTAGGATCGTTTGTTATGACCTAGAAACTTAGCAAGTGACTTTACTTAGGGACACTAAAACTTATGACGATTTCCCATCATCATTCGTAGGATCTTCCATACCAATTAGATGGACTATATGACCCGACTACTCCTTTTACTAAATTGTCTAGTTTGGCTGACGTTAATCCCTATAGGTCATATCAATACCTTTAGATGGGGAAACAACCTTCTAGGGAACCTAATAAATCTCATTCCTATTAGGATAACCGCCTCTATAGTTTTAGGCTCCCTATTCCTTCCCACTCTTCTGTAACATCCTACAACGTTCTAAGCATTAGAACTTGTATTGCCCGTCATTCTATAATCTTCCGACATTCCACAAGATTATATTAGTTAGAAATTGTAAGAATATCGACTTCGATCTTCATAATCCTCATTATGTTCGAATTATGATATTATTTTCGATCCTCAATGTCGTACTACAATGTTCTATTAGTTAGAACTTGTAAAGAGTATCTACGTCGATCTTCATAATCCTCATTATGTTCGACTTATGTTATTATTCTTATCCCATCCTATCTTATGAACGTCTATAGAATGACTTCCAATCGATAATCCACTACGCTACTCCGCCATGACTCGGGATGCCATCTAGAAACTAAGTCAGAAGAAAGGTGAGCTGCTGACGATAAGGATTTATAATGTACACTTTTAGGGTCATTTAAGCCCTTAATCGCCCATTTATATCGTTCTTGCTTAATTTCATTCCTTTTTACTTTTTAGGTCTCATGGAAGCAAAATGCTTAAATGATGCATTTTGGACGGAGAATATGTGAAGAAAATGGCTATGTCAAGATCAAGACACTCAAGGTGCGAATTTATACATGGCGGCGTCCGAATCGAGGCGGCAGCGTCCCTATTTTGTGACGACTTCGGGAGCGAAATTGCTATTTTACACCGAATGGCGTCGGGCCTTGAAGAGTAAGGCGTCACAAAGACTTTTCTTCTCGGGCGGCCTAGATCGGACTTCGAGCGATGTGGGTCGATGGTGATGGCGTGCAACAACAAAGTGACATTGTCCGGTGATGACTTGGCCAAGAAGAAACTCTAATGGCGGCGTCGGCGGTTGCCCCACATATAAAGCGGCAGGTGGGTTTAATATAAAATTATATATAGAAATCGAATTTTTAGACTTTTAGAGAGGTATACTTGTGGAGTAAAAACCTAAAACGATTGTACTCTGGTTTGGAAAGTATTTTGGGGTTCTCATACCTATTTTACATCGAGATAAATTATTTATTCCCTTGATTTCATTATTTCTTCTTTCAAGATATGTGTATGCTTGCATGTTTAACATGTCCGGCTAATTTTACTTGTAGTTTGCTTAGATCTATGAAACCTAGTTATTAGTTATTGATTGGTTGTCTCTTATCTTAGTTGTAATTGGCTTAGGAGTGCATGAAGCCATCGTTGTGTTTTTAATGCTTGATTAATCTTTTTGAACATTAGTTTATAATTAATAGTTGAATTGTAGGCTAAACATCCGAACATAACCTTAGTGTTAAGTTTATGAATCCTAGAGATTTCGTAGTCATTAACTTTAAGGTAGTGTCAAAGTTTAGGGATAAAGCACACCTACGACCTTAGAAAACACAACGCTAAGAATAAGGACGTGACAATTCAACC
>OU343219.1:30657248-30821558 GCA_910596185.1 Chrysanthemum makinoi
ATTTTCGAAAGAATGAGGTTTTCATAAAAATTGCTCCCCTCAATATGTGCATCGAGTATTGAAAGAGTTTTGCACATATTAGGAAAGCTCGCGACCTTGAAAACAAATTGATCATGTTTCAATCCTTTTGGTTTTAATAGATGCTTTAAATGTGCATGGAAAATGAAATCGCTGGCACATGAATGGAGGAGAGTTTCACAACACTTATAAAACCAATTATCGAAGTTATCGCTTAAATCAAATTTAAATCACAAATTCTCCCCCCGACACAATCTTCAAATCGTTTGAGATTTTTGATCTTTATAGATTTAAATTATTTTTGAAGGCTTTTGAGAAGAATGTGACTTTGTTTATGAAAACATTTAACCGATAAGGATCAAATCTAAGACTTTAAACCCATTGTTTTAAACATGCATGAGTATCTTTTGAAAACATAATATTAGCAAAGGTTTTGAATCAATTGTATAAAACATTGTTCATTTTGATTTTTCAAAAGTAAACCTTGCTCATTTACGTGTCAATTGTTTGAAAAATAACCTTTTTGATTGAGTTGAAATCATTCTCCCCTCAATCAAAAATAGAGTAGGTATTTTCAAAGCAACTCTATTCATTGATGAAAATATTTTTAGAAGAATCCTTAGACTGAAAAATATTTTGGAAAGAAAACATTTGTCTTTTTTTTGGTGACAAATATTTGTTTTAGGAATCGTGAGCATGAGATTAGAAATAAGATAAAGCATGGCTCTGTTTCTTTGCTTTTTAAAACGGGATTCTCGCCAAATGACAATAAACCACCATTTTTCTCATTATTTTATGCAATTTATGTACATTCGAAGAACATCTAAAACCCGTGACATTCTTTGAATGTCAACACAAAGTCCGTAGATGATATCGAATAACAAATAATAAAAAAATAGACAAAATAACAATATTTTTGGAACTTTTAAGATTTTCTAATTTTATGGATTTTGAAAATTTTATATTTTATATTTTCTTTTGTGGGTTTTGAAATTTTGTATTTTGCTTTTTGAATAAATATATACAAGAAATAGATGAAGAAAGAACCATTTTTACTACTCCTCCATCCTCTTTAAGACGCTTTGAGTGTCTCCGTTGTAGGCTCTTTAGACCAAGTCGTGGAAGGATAAACTCAAAACGTTTCTAGGAAGAGCTAAAGATGTCCGCTAACCGGTATTCATCCTTACAAAATAAAGTTCCCCACACCTTTTTCCACTTGTTCCTAATGAAATGATGTCAAATGTCAATGTGCTTTGCTCTTGAATGTTGAACGTTGTTGCAAGAGAGAGCAATAGCACTTTGTTATCACAAACATGAGGGATTGTTGAATTCAAAGCCATAGTCAGATAATTGTGATCTCATCCATAGGATTTGAGCATAACAAGATGACATGGCTATGTATTCAAACCTCAGTAGGATATAGAAGTGCTCATTTGTTTCTTTTAGACCACCACAAGCTTATCACCCAAAAATTAAGCACCTCCGCATCGCATTTCTGACGCGGTATCTTGACTTCCCGCATGATCTCCATCCGCATAGGCCGTTAGTGACATACCGATGTCCTTCGTACCAAAGCCCATGTTGATGGTTCCTTGGAGATACCGAAGACCGCTTAACCGCCTAAGGTGCTTTTGGGTGGGTTAGTATCTAGCACACATGCATACAGCTTAACGTAATATCGTCTCATCGTTGCGAGGTACATCGTGGATCCAATCATACTACGATATTTCGTTTATCTACCATGATCCCCGAGTGGTCCTCATCCATTTTGGTACGTCTATCATGGGAGTGTCAACAGTGTCACAAGTGTCAAATCCAAATTTCTTTAAAATTTCATTTGCATATTTAGATTGATTAATAAAAATTCTCCGGACTTTGTGAAATTTGTAATCCCAAGAATAATGGCATTTGTCCCATCATTGACATTTGAAATTTGGAGCCCATCTCCTTAGAAAATGGTCACATTCATTGTGTCGGTCGAGGCAAAGATAATATCATCAACATAGATTTGAACGTGAATTAGATGTTTTCCCGACTCGGTGAACAATGTCTGATCAATCGTTTTTTGTCAATCCAAGTGATAGAAGAAAATTTGATAGCGTATCATACCATGCCCTTGAGCTTGCTTCAAGTAAAGAGCCTTCTTCAAGCAGTAGACATGAGTAGGATGCCTGATTCACAAAATCTCCCGGTTGGTCGACGATACAACTTCTTTAAGATCTCCTAAGTAAGGAAAGCCTTTACATCCATCCGATAGACTACCATGTTCTTACTTGCAGATTAGCCAAGAAGATTCTCGATTGCTTCGACACAGCAATGGAGCAAATGATTCTTCAAAGTCAATACTCCTCTTGACGGTATCCTTTTCAACCAATCGAGCCTTGTTCTTTAATACATCACCATGCTCATCAAGTTTTACCTTAAAGATCCACTTTAGAGCAATGATCATAGCACGTCGAGCAGTACTAATTCCCATACATCAAGTCGATCAAACTCATGAATTTCTTCTTGCATGGCATTGAACCAACTGTCTTCATTCATTGCGCTTTTATGGTTCGACCTTGGATAGTACAGAGTTGAAGAAGCACCATAAGGAATCGCCAAGTTGTTTTGAGTGGATACTAGACGAGAGGGATTTCCAATGATGTTGTCCAATGGATGATCATGTGTCCATTTTCTAAAGTGTTCGTGTGGTTGTTGATGAGGAACGCGAAGTAGTCATTTCTCCCCGATGAAGATGGTTCTCGATGATGATTCAGCAAATATGTTTTCAAATGGGCATCTTCGTGAGTAGCAAAGGGATTCTTCCATCAAGGAAACAATTCCATGATGTACACTCATTATTGATGATTTGTTGATGAGACAGAGTGATCGCGAAGCAGCTTTGACTTAACGACATAGAAACTCAAGGATTAACTTCATTGAAAGAGATGAGCCTCATTTATGGAATTGATGATCATTAGCAGCTGGCTCATAGTGTTCATCAAACATTGGATCAAACAATTTCTTCAAGTCATCTTCTAAAGGAGGTACATAAGGAGTTCTGGAGAAGAATCGTGATACAAGAGTAGAACCGATGGGACTACTTGATGATGCGGTCCGTGAATCGGGTTGTCCCGGAGCCATTGACCGGTCACTCATCGAACATAACGCGGAATTGTTTCCATGATATTTCGGTTCTTTGTTGTAGATTCGTATCCTTTTCTAGTGGTGCATATCCTACAAATACTCGATGTCCGCTTTAGCTTTAAGTTTGCCTAAGTCTTGAGCCTCATTAGTTGGATAACACAATGCACCAAACACACGAAGGAATGAAAGATTAGTTTTGATTGTGACAAGTTCATATGGAGTTTTTCCATGGAAGTGTGAAAGGGATCGATTTTGAGTGCAGCATGCAGTGGCAATGGCTTCAGCCTAGAGAAACATTGGAACCTTTGAGTAAATCGTAATTGTTCGCGGCTTCCACAAGAGTTCGATTTTGTCTTCAACTACACCGCTTGAGGAGTTCGTGGAACACTTTGATGACGTGATTCCAACACTTTCATAAAACTCACTAAGTTGTTTATTAACAAACTCGCCCATTGTCTGCTCGATGACTTTGACAGCTTTGTTAAGTCGAACTCGAGCTGCTTTGATAAGTTTGATGATGATATCTGGAGTTTCATCCTTTGTCCTTAAAAACTTAACCCAAGAGAATCGAGAGTAATCATCAACCACAACTAACACATATTTCTTCCTAAAATGTTCTCAGACTCTCATGGGTCCACATAAATCCATGTGAATGGTATGAAGAACTTCCATAACGGAGTTTGTAGGTTTGGGTTTGTGGGCATACTTCTTGCTTGTTCCCAATTGGCATGCTGAACAAAGATGATCCTTTTCATACTTTAGTCTAGGTAAGCCTATTACTAAGTCCTTTCTGAGAGATCATTTATGGTGCCGGTTCAAGTGATTTAGACGACGATGCCATAACCATGACTTTTATTAGAAGCCTTTGACAACAAGCGATTGGGAAGACTCCATCATATCTTCGATAGAGATGGTGTATAAATTTGACCCACGTGTTCCTCTTAAAAGTTATCTACCATCAAGTTCTATAAACGAAGCAAGTATGTTTTCTGAAGGCCACTTCTAGATCGTAATCACGAATTGACCCGTGAGAATAAGTTATGACCAAGACCTTCAACGTAATATACCCTGGAGATAATACTATCACCGACAACATAGTCTCCATAACCCATAATTGCACCAAATGATCATTCGAATCTAACAAATTCCGATGAATTTACTCACAAAGTTCATGAGTCGGACCGTCTCCGCCATATGCTGGAAATGCCTTTAGTCCATGTACCACGTAACCATTTGAACGACCGCAATGAACACGATAAGAATGGATTATCGATAATTGGGATCCCCATTCAAGAATGGGTTCCATTTGGTTAGTACTGTGATTGGAACACCCACATCGGTAGACACAATGGAATCATCGGGGATAAATGCAATGCTAAGTGTATTTGTCCTACTCAAAGTATGTTCACTTCTTAAAGGAATAGTTCTACCAATAGGCATCCATTTCCTAATGGGCATTGATCTAGATAATTTAGGGCACATCTTATTAAGATTGAATTTGCCAAGAGGTATCCATTGATAACATATGTTACTAAATTTCCTTCTTATGGGTTTCCAATGTTTTCTAACCTTCTTTCGCCATTTCTTTCTAGCCTTCTTAGCTTGAATTTTTGTATTCACTATCTTAATAGGGCATTTAACATCATTAATCAACTCATTCATACCACATTCATGATTAGTCACAAAAACCAAACAATCATCATTACATGTTTTGCCAAAAGTAGCGAATTAATTATTACTACGACGCTTATAGCTAATAGTAGAATCAACACGATTCATTTTATTCAACTCAAACTTAATGTTCCTAGGGTGGTCTTCTACTTTCTTCCATTGCACATTCTTAGCTTGCAGGGTCCTATCTTGCTTTGTATTGCTCAAGGCTTTGACCCATTGCTTTTGTGTCATTGATTACCTCAGAGGGAATTATGGGAACATTAGTTGGTTGAGCTACCTTTTGCATTCCTGAACTAGACGTATGATTCAACTAATGAAGGCACTCTAGAGTTTACTTTCTTAACATTGGGCATAGAAGTGTTGGGATCTCGAAATGCTCGATGGCATATTAAAATTCACTTTCTTAATGCTAGGCATAAAACAAGGCATCACTTTACCTTTCACAAAAAGATTTGGGACATGTTGCTCATAAACATTCTAACAGCCTCCCGAGATCGTTGGCCTCGAATGCAAGCAAACCTAATTTCTCTATCAAGTGGTTTATTTATGAAATCCTCTTCTACAATCTCTTGGAGACATTCTAGACTATCCTTAAGGTGAGTGAAATAGTTATGAAACCAGTTCATTATTTCTAAGATGAGGGGAATGTATTTAACAAATACAAGATATTTGCATTCTCGCAGATGACTTTGATGCAACATTCTCATTAAAGACAAGTGGCATTTTCCTTTACCTCCGACTGATTCTCAATTTCCTTTTGTAAGGACGTTATTATTTCGTTGTTCTTGTCACGAGTGACTTTCATTGAATCATATAACTCTTTAAAGTGTTGTTTCACCTTTTTTATTTTCTTCTAGAAAACTCTCATTTTCCTTTTGTAAAAGATTAACCAAGTTTTGAAGATGAAAAGTCTGAGAACTCTGAGAATCTAAAGGATGAGGCATTTGGGAGCCTGTCACATTGTTCTTTTCACCCTTTAATTGTAAAATTTGGGTTCTCATTTTCTCGATCGGTTACAATGAGCTCTAATTTGTTCATCACGCTTGTCATTTCAAAATCGTGATCAAATTCAGAGCATCCAAGGATGTCTTGATATTTTAGGTTTTAACATTTTCTTTTAGATGTTGATATTTCAATTGCAAAGCAAGATGCTCAACTTCAATTTAGAAAAACTGTTTCACCATGTTATCATGATCATCTCGTTCAAAATTTTCATGCAATTTAGAGTTAGTTTTTCAAGCTCAATGACGATCATGGAGACTTTAGAGCAAAAGATAATTCATAAAATTGGGATGCATTAATTGAACAATTCATGGCAGTGTAAAACACATCTTGAGTGATACATTAAAAATCGATTCTCATTTAAGGTATGCAAGTTTTTCCTCTAAATATCATTATATTTTAATTCTCGCTCATAGTCATTGACCTCAACTATCATTGCATCAAATTCCTTTTCCATTTCTTTAATATCCTAATCCATCCCTTTTTTAAGACTCTCAAATTGACCTTTTAATTGTTTAAAGAAAGGCACGACTTCAGTTAAATAGCATTCTTTAGTTTGCTCAAAACCCCTTTCCCCTTCAGCTATCCCAAGAGGTGTGATCCCTTTCTTACATGTTTTCTCAAAATCAACAAATAATTGATAAATCACATATTGACCGATTAAGGTCTTGCTTTTAGTGGGAATAGATCTAGAACTAAATGCATTGGTGTATCGGGGGATATACAAAGGGTTTTAAGCATTCTCCTACACGGGATTCTGCTCAACAAACTCACACCTTTTTCATGTCCATATCCTTTTTCCGTAACACTTGTTCAGGGTCACTGTTTGAGGTCTAAACTTGTTAAATTCAATCCAGTTTTCCTAAGCATAATTAGGTGTTTTGAAAATGATGTTGTTTTCAATGCATGAGGGGCTCTTAAGTTTTTCATCCAATTTCTTCCTAGTAACCTCTTCTAATTGCTTATCTCCTCAAGGCACTCAAAGCAACTAGGTTTCTGCCTAGGCTTAAGGATTTCATTGCCATCATGGATTACCTTCTGAGCTTCACTTGCTTTCTTACCATACTCGTGGTTGGGTTCCTTAATAATGGGAACACTATGCTTATCGCTAAGACTCTATGCTTATGGTGTTCCTTGTAATGCACAACTTATTTTCAAGCTTTTTTTTCAAAGTTTTTAGATTATAAAAGTCATTCAAAAGTTTTGATTCCTTAGCGTTAAATTCTTGTTTAAGCTCTTTAACATTTTCTTGAAGCTCTTGCTTTTGCTTAACAGTTTTAGAAAGCTTTTCTTGTAAGGAGTTTAACTTCTGTTTTAACACTTCTTCTCTAAAATTTCTTTTTCTAATAATTGTACGCATTTGGTCATCCATTTCCATTTCACGGTAGTTAACTCAAACTTATCACGTTGTTCATAAATAGCAACTTGTTCTTTATAGGCATTTAGTTCAGAGGTAATCAATCATCGTGGGCACATGCAAAGTATTCATAAAAACATAATCATCATTGACCGCTAAGATGCATCACTTGGTACAATCTCACTTTTACTTTTATCACATATTGATCATAAGAGACAATATTGCTATTACCCTCTTTATCAATATATTATTCATAAGTTTCAAGAGATTGTACTTTATTATGAATCTTTTGCTCATCAACTTCATCGTATAGTTTAATACCTCTGATATGATTGATTCTTTGGATGGACCCGCTGTGGTGATGAGATCTTTGGAGAGACCATAGGTGAGATGCTAGCCATGAATATTGTCTGGCAAGAGGTTCATCATCGACATCCGAGTCATATGCATCACAATCACTACTTGAAATGCATTTGGATGATTCTGTCCCATGTCCCTGCACAGTCGTTCGCTCATCCACATCAAGATCATATGTCTTGGCATTTCCTCAGAAGAAACAGGAACTCTTCCTCATCAAAACCGCCCAATTGCCTTGAGCTTGCACTAGCAACATCATGTCCCTCAAGTACTCTACATTTTGAGGGCGTTTTGGAGATGTGCAGATCCTTGCAATGTGTCCATCACCACCACAGTTGTAGCACTTGATTGGCTTTACTTGTCTCTGATTGGCATTTCTCCCACGATTCTGATTAGCCACATACCCTCCACCTCTTCCTTGTTCATACCGCTTTCCTAGAACAGTTGCACCATAACCTTCCCATCTCTGACGGTAGCTTGATTATGTGGATTGGATGTTGTTCTGAGGTTATCGTTGGTGTGTGGGAGGGAATTCATATTTTGACTGACCATGAGAGATAGTTGATTGATGAAGTTTTCCATGAATGTGTTTGAATCAGGATGCTTGTATGATGGATCCGAATGAGTTTGTAGTTACCATTTCGGCGCTCGGTATGACTTGAGAAGCTTTGGTGGTAATTCCAACATTTGTGTAAAAGGCTGTTGAATCATTTGAAGAACTTGTTTCTCCCAGTTTAGTTTTGAACTGTTCAAGAATCCTTCGTTCAAACATAACATATCCCTCATTCTGAAGAAGGAAGGCATACAGTTGCTCATAGTTGGTGTTCTTCAATCCTTTGGTTAGCTTCACAGAGGTAACAAATTTGTGCCATTCGGGATTCATGTTGTTCACAAACTTTGAGTTCAGCTAAATATTTGGCATGGTCATTTTGATGTTCCTCATGTCATTTACAAGCTTGTGGAATCTCACGTAATATTCATAAACACTTTCTTCTGGTTTCATCTTAAAATGCACAAATTCATCATACAGTTGTGATTCTCTGTCTTCCTTGGTAAGTTCGAACCGCAGAAGCATCTTGACATTGTCCCAAACTGCCTTAGCTTCGTGTTGTGATTGATCACTTGTAAATGTCTTTTGGAAGACCCAAGTACAATGTTTGAATCCCCGATATCGCGATCGAATCTCTTTTTCTCCTTATCATCGAGCTCATCATATGTCTTTGGTCTGTCCAAACCAAAGATCATTGTTCCATCCGCAGCAGTGTCAATTATGTCTCTTGTAGTCTCAATCTGATAAGGTCCTTCATCAATTGACTTGAGAATGTTGACTCCATTTTCCTTTCCCGCACAATAAAACCGAATTCGTTGAGCCCATGAGTCATAGTCAGTTCTATCAAGCATCGGTGGACGAGTGTCCGAACCGCTTGCTTGAACGCCTCACCCGTGAGATGATTGTAGGCACGTTGGTAGACATGTTTACAGATTTCACGGGTTTTATAACTCTATGATTAAACCGGGAAATAGATTCTTTCACGGGATTTTTCTAAATCAAGAGAAAACCGTATAAGAGACAAATATTAACCAAGTCGCTATAACCTTTGAGCCAAGTCGCTAAGTAGCAACTCGCTAAACCTCAAGTCGCTGTGAAGCAAGTCGCTAAGCTCAAGTCGCTAAGACCCAAGTCGCTGAAGAACAACTCGCTAAGTATCCAAGTCGCTAAGAACAATAAGGACAAGTCGCTAGAAATAATAGAAACAAGTCGCTAACCCACCCAAGTCGCTAGCGAGGTGGAACCTCCACTAACTTGTAATCGCTTTCAAGCATGTCTTAATAGACAAGTCGCTAAGATCAAGTCTCTACGACTTAAACTACAACTCGGGGGAAATTACTAAAGCAAGTCGCTACGAAGAAAAACACTCAGAGACACAAGTCGCTAAGTTGAAAAACTTCAAAACCACACTTTTCAATCCAAACAAGCCCAACCACAGAGATTCAAGCTTTCCAAATCAAAACCCAAGCACTTACAATGATTCTAAACACAAAAGTACACTCAAAATTCAAACTTTAACACAAGAAATGATCCAAATGATGCAAAAACCACTAAACTTTTTCAAACCCAAAAACCAGATAAAACCACTAGAAATCCAAGGATATGTAAGAGAGATGATCAAACCATGGCTCTTGATACCAATTGTAACATATTGGATTTCACAAACACATCATACCAAATATATAAGAGGCGTATATAAGGTTTTAGAGAGAGAAAGTTTTAGAGAGAGAAATGGAAGAGAGTTGGGAACTATGTGAAACAAAGAAAAATGGTATTGAAGCTCCAACCTTCTACCTTGGGAGGTAGAGGGTATTTATAGTGTCTTACAATAAACGCCACCTACGGGCGTGGATCGTGCATACAAGGTGGGCAAAGACCACCTCCGGTCCTCCATGGTTTTACTTAACTAACTTCTTACTAACATTAAATAACTACGACTATGAGCTTTCTAATGATTACATATACTTGAGGTTGTTGGGAATAATCTGTTACCACTGATAGCATTGGAAGACACTGCTTTGATTACACTAGCAGTGGAAACGTTATTACCACTGCTGGTACATTATTACCACTGCTATTAGGAAAACATGTTTAGTTAAGTATAGAAAAGATCTCGTGTATATTCTATTATGTTAGTTTTATACTTATCTTGTAAAGGACTCCTTGTGCTATAAAAGGAGGTCCTAGGTCATTTTCTTAGGTACAATAATATCAGAATACATACATACGTATTATTCACAAAGGCTTCAAGGTGTAACCCTAGTGATAAGCAAGATCACTCAGATATTCATTAATAATATTAGAGCTTAAGTTTTGTGTTTAATCTGTGTTTACTTACAATACATCATACAATCCGTCATCTAAGTATTACTAAATAAATTCGCTGCTCTTATTAATATTATACAAAATATCATTGACACAAGGTGTGTGTCCAAATCCATCAAGTGGTATCAGAGCGAAGGTTAAGATATTTTGTTTTAGAAGATCCAAGGAATAAGCTTAACCTACACACTCAATTCAATGGAGATGGAAAACAACCAGTTCAACTCTTCTATACCAAGGCTACCTAAGCTCAAACTTAATGAGTTTGAGATGTGGAGGATACTGATTGAGCAATACTTCCTCATACAGGACTATGCTCTTTGGGAGATCATCCAAACTGGTGATTCTTTCAAGTCTGTGTCGAAGACTGTAAAAGTTGGTGACACATATGTGGTGACAGTTGCGTCTCTAATCTAGTGTTGAAAAAGCACTAAGGAAGAATGATCTTAAGGCTAGAAGTTTGTTGTTGATGACTCTTCCTAGAGACCAGATCATAGCGTTTAGCAAGTTCAAGACTGCTAAAGAACTTTTTGAAGAGATTTGCTCAGTGTTTGGTGGTAATGATGCTACTAAGAAGACACAAAAGACATTATTGAAGCAAAGTTTTGAAAACTCTCTCGCTTTAAGCAATGACTCACTTGATAGCATCTTCACCAAACTCCGAAGATTGTTACACAACTAATCGTGGTTTGGCATTGAGGTAGAAAAGGAAGACCTCAATTTGAAGTTTCTAAGAAGTTTGCCTTCGGAGTTTCAAACTAATGTTACTGTCTGGGAAAACAAAGCAGATATTGAAACAATGAAGTTCAATGATCTTTACAACAACTTTAAACTCATTGAACAAAGACTCAAGAAGTGGAAACTTGGTACAAGCTCTAGTAGCTTGGCTTTGATGTCAACCTCTGTTGACGTGATGATTCGAAGATGACGTGATGTTGATATTGCCACTGATGGTTCTACAGTTTCCACTGGTAATGTTAGTGTTACAACTGCAGGTTCAAAGAAGAAGGTTGCTAGTATTAGAGATCTTACCTTTTATTCTTTTATCTCCCCTCAAGTTAATGGCTCTATATTAACTCATGAAGACATAGAGCAAATTGATGAAGATGACTTGGAGGAGATGGATAAAAAATGGCAAATAGCCCTTCTTAGAATGAGGGCTAGGAAATTCTACAAGAAGACTGGAAAGCCTATTCACATCAATGGTGGTGAAACTGCAAGCTTTGATAAGAAGAAAGTGGAGTGTTTTAACTGCCACAAATTGGGGCACTTTGCTAGAGAATGTAGAAGACCAAAGACCAAGGACACCAGGTCTACTTGGTACAAGCAAAAGAAGGAACCAACTATGGAAGAACCAAAGGCAATGTTGGCTATTGATGGTGTTAGCTATGATTGGAGTTTCATGGCTGATGAACAAGAGAAACAAGGTTCAGATGGTGCTTTCATTGCTACAGAACATGCTCTCATGGCTTTCTCTGACTCTGAGGTACAAAATTTTAAAAGTTGTTCTAAAACTTGTAGAGCTGCTAAGGAAGTTGAAAGACTTAATGATCTATATTCTAATGAAAGACAAAAGTTGTACACTGCTAATTATATTGTGTCAAATCTTAAGAGAGCTATAACAAGATTAGAAAACCAACTAGAGCACTATAGAGCAAATGAGTCAAAATATAATGATGACATGATTCTTCTTAGAAGAGAGGTAGAACATACAATAGCTGTGAATGTAGCATACCAAGAAGAGTTTGAAAAACATAAAAAGAAAAATGAAAATGTCAATTTAACTTTTGACACATGTTATCATCAGTCTAAGTCAATTGATAAAATTTAGAGTGCTCAAATACAAAGTAAAGTTAAGTATGGTATGGGTTACAACACGCTCCCCACCATTAAGAGGTGTTCCATCACCTGGTATAGATTTAGCTCATACGTGCTTAGAAGAGTTTCGTGATCTTGAATGTGAATATGGTCCTCTAAAGAACACATTTGTGAAAAATGAGGAACAAAGTTAAGCAAGAATGTTAAAAAGAAAGTAGAGGCTTCTATCCCAAAAGTTGTTAATACTGTTACAGAGGAACCTAGGAGACAAGCTAATAAACCTATACCAACTGTTAAGTATGCTGAGATGTATAGGAAAAAGTCACCAGCTCCTAGGGGTAACCAAAGGAGTTGGAATCATGTTAAATCTCAACAACTGGGTAGTGATTTTGTTATGTACAATAAGGCATGCTATATCTGTCGTAGTTTTGATCATCTACATTCTTATTGTAACTATCATTTTAGGAGAAGGGAAGTCCATGGGAATAAAAGGGTGGAGTCTAACTGGTTTCAAAATATAGTACACCCTAATTCACACTGCAAAATGGTCCCAAGAGCAGTTCGATTGAGAAGTGGTCTTAAAACTTTTGCCACTGCAAAAACTGTTAACACTGCTCACCCTAAGGCACTGCGTTAAAAGTGCAAAGTCCAAACCAACTTTTGCAAAATCGCACAAACAGAAAAGGAACTTTTCAAGCTAAAAAGGTTCATTATAACCAATAGTGGGTACCTAAAACTAAACCAAGTAGTTTCCATTGCTTATTTAAAGTTTCCAATCGCAAGTGTTATAAACAAGAAACGGGGACATGGGCAATGTTGTGAAGGCCTCAAAGACGTTGGGAATGGAAACCTAAAGGAACTACCTCTACAACCAATCCTAATGGTGTATCAATGACCTTTGATAGATTTAACTATATTGATACACGAGGCATCTAAGTCAATCATGGCTTGGGTCCCCAAAAGAAACTAACTCTTTACTTTAATGTGCAGGAACATCCAAGGTTAAAAAGATCGATCAAGGATATTCGGATAGTGGGTGTTCAAGGTACAAGACCGCAACAAGTCCTATCTTTCAGATTTTGAATATTATGATGGACAAGATGTCATTTGGAGGTGGAGTTAATGGAAAAGTTGCTGGTAAAGGTGTAATCAAACCGTAACTTGGACTTTGAACCTCGTATTATGTAAAAGAGCTTAAGTATAATCTTTTTAGTGTGTCACAAATGTGTGACAAGAAGAACAATGTTCTTTTTACCAAAGATATGTGCTTTGTTCTCTCTAAGGATTTTAAGATGCCTGATGAAAGTCAGATTCTTCTTAAAATTCCTAGAAAAGGCAACCTATATAGCTTTGATATGAACAACATTGTTACTAAAGATGATTATGCTTGCTTACTTGCAAAGGCCACAGTGGATGAATCCATGTTATGGCATAGAAGACTTAGTCATGTTAACTTCAAAACCATTAATAAGATTGTCAAAGATGGTTTGGTGAGAGGCTTACCTCTAAAAAGATTTGAAAATGATCAAACCTGTGTGGCCTGTCTTAAAGGCAAACAACACAGAGCTTCTTGCTGGTCAAAGCTGGTTAACTCTATTGCTCACCCACTTCAAATGTTACATATGGACTTATTTGGTCCTACATCCGTGAGCAGCTTGAATCTAAAGAAATATTGTCTTATAGTGACTGATGATTTTAGCAGGTTTACATGGGTTTTTTCTAGAACCAAGGATGAAACAACTGGCATCCTTAAGATCTTTATCACAGAAGTTGAAAACCAATATGATACGAAAGTTAAAATCAACAGGTGTGACAATGGGACAGAATTCAAAAATAGAGTTATGGATGATTTTTGCAGAGATAAAGGTATTAAAAGAGAATTTAGTGTTGCTAGAACTCCTCAACAAAATGGTGTTGCTGAGAGGAGGAACATAACACTTATAGAGGCTGCTAGAACCATGTTGGCAGATTCTAAATTGCCAATCACTTTTTGGGCTGAAAGTAGTTAACACTGCATGTTATGTGCAAATCAGGGTTTTAGTGGTAAAAACAAAGAACAAGACACCTTATGAGTTATTTAGGGGTAGACCTCCTATCCTTAACTTCATGAGACCATTTCGATGTCATGTATCTATTCTCAATACCATAGATTTTCTAGGAAAGTTTGATGAAAAATCTGATGAAGGGTATTTTGTTGGGTATTCCATGGTTAGTAAAGCTTTCAGAGTATTCAACTTAAGAACCCAAAAGATTGAAGAGAATCTGCATATTGAGTTCCTAGAAAACAAAGTGAATGTCAAAGGAACTGGTCCAGAAAGGCTGTTTGATCTTGATACTCTAACCTATACTATGAATTATGTACCTATTTCTACAGGTACATCTTCTTATGATTTTGCAGGGTCAAAAGAGTTTCTTGATGATGATGAACCCAGCAAGGATCAAGTAGATGATCAAGATGAATTCAGTCTGCCACTTTGGGACTATGCAGATAATGGTGATATACCAAAGACTGGAGATGCTCAAACTTCCAATGATTTTGGAAAGGAAGGAGGTAGCAACTTGAATACTAAAAATTCCGAAAGCAGTGGAAATACAAATTCCACGCTAGGCGAAGTTTCCAATGCAATACCAGAAGTGGAAAATACAACTCCAGCATACGAGGAAGCTCAAGCCAATGATGTTGAAATCTCAAATATGCCAAGTGAGATTGCAGTTCCTCAAACTCCCCACACTTTTATTCATAAATCACATCCTCTTGAAAATGTGATTGGGGATGTCCATTCACCTGTGAAGACTAGAAGACAAACAAAGCTGCCTGATATTCATGGATTCATTAGTGAAATATATGAATCTAAGACTCATGAAGACAAGAATGAATGTCTCTTTATGTGTTTTCTGTCACAAGTGGAGCCAAAGAAAGTTTACAAGGCACTTGAAGATGAAAGTTGGGTGGAAGCAATGCAAGAAGAGTTGCTCCAATTTAAGCTTCAAAAGGTTTGGTTGCTTTGTGATTTGCCTTCTGGCAAGAAGGTAATAGGTACTAAATGGGTGTTCGAAAAAGAAGGATGAAAGAGGAATTGTAATCCGGAATAAGGCTAGGCTTCTGGCTAAAGGATACACTCAAGAGGAGGGTATTGACTATGAAGAAGTGTTTGCCCCAGTTGCACGAATTAAAGCAATAAGGTTTTTCTTAGCCTATGCATCCTTTATGGGCTTTAAAGTCTATCAAATGGTTGTAAAAATTGCTTTTCTATATGGGCAGATTGATGAGGAGGTTTATGTTTCACAACCTCTAGGCTTTGAAGACCCTGACTATCCTAATAAAGTGTACAGGGTAGTTAAAGCTTTGTATGGCTTGCATCAGGCACCAAGGAAATGGTATGAAACCTTAACTACTTATCTTCTTGATAATGGGTTTCATAGAGGCTGAGTGGATCAAACTTTGTTCATCAAGAAAGACAAGAATGATATCTTGCTGGTTCAAGTGTATGTTGATGATATCATTTTTGGATCTACAAAGACAGAGATGTGCAAAGAATTTGAAAAACTAATGAAAGAAGAATTCAAGATGAGTTCTATGGGTGAACTCACATTCTTTTTAGGACTTCAAGTACTACAAAGGCCAGATGGTATTTTCATCAATCAAGATAAATATGTGGTTGAGATACTAAGAAAGTTCAAGTTCATCGATGCAAAGTCATCCAGACCCTGCAGATAAGACTACACATCTACTCTTAAAGGAAAATAGTGGTGAAGCAGTTGATGTGCACATGTACAGGTCTATGATTGGCTCTTTGATGTATCTTACCTCATCTAGGCCATATATCATGTTTGCAGTGTGTACTTGTGCAAGGTTTCAGGTTACTCCCATGATTTCTCACTTGACTGCTGTGAAGAAGATTTTCAGATACCTTAAAGCATTTACAAATCTGGGATTATGGTACCCTAGAGAATCATCTCTAGACTTGGTTGCTTACTTAGATAGTGACTATGCTGGAGCTAGTTTAGATAGAAAATCTACAACAGGTGGATGCCAATTTCTTGGAAATAGGTTGGTGTCATGGCGGTGCAAGAAACAAACAATGGTGGCTAATTCATCAACTGAGGCAGAATATGTGGCTGTTGCAAGTTGTTGTGCTCAAGTTCTATGGCTTCAGAATCAACTTTTGGACTATGGGTACAACTTTATGAATACCATCATTCATATTGATAATAGCATTTGCATAATTAAAAATCCAGTTCAACATTCAAAGACTAAACATATTGAAATCAAACATCATTTTATAAGAGATCTGTATGAAAAGGCTAATCCAAGTTGTCAAAATTCATACTGATGACAACTATGCTGATTTATTAACAAAAGGACTAGATGTGGGTAGATTTCAGTACTTGGTAACAGGTATTGGAATGCTTAATCCATAAACTGTTTGTGTCTGATGGTCTTTGGTGCTGAAAGGAAGCTTTTGGGGTACTAACATTGTTGTATAAATTTGTATGGTTGTTTTGTTGCTTCACTTTTGTGCAGCATGGATGGGAGTTGATCTTAAAAGGTGTATAACTGAGATACGCAACGAATGGTTATTGATTCACCATGTCTAATCCACATAAGAATCAACTAGTCCAGAGCAAACGGCTAGTGGTAAAGACTTGACAAATCCGTTTATGGTTGATAGTTTACCAAAAACTATATGGTTATCAACTCACCATATTCTTTATGATTAAGAGTTGGCTATTCCATAGCAAATGGCTCATGCTAAAGACATATCAAATCCGTTGATAGCTGGTAGTTTGCTAAAAACTATGATAAGAGCAGTCTAGTTTTTATATGTTTTTCTTTACCACTACTCTTTGAAATTTTTGTGAAAATTACCACTTGCTAGTTCACAGTTTTCACTGAAAGTGTTATTTTACCACTGTTGTTCTAGCCGTTACAACTGTTGTGTCGGGCAACAAATTTTTACTAGCCGTTGTAGAAAAATTGCTTTCCATATATATAGGGTAACTTCTAGAGAATTATCTACTTTCATATTTGATATTTATCCTCTAAAGATAAATACTTTCCTTAGATAATTTTATTGCAAACACTCTTAAAACCCTACCTCTATATATCTTTTGTCTCAATTGGCTAGTTATTCTTTCAATTCTTACAGACATAATATTGTTTTTCATTCAAAGTTTTTACGGCACCATTAAAATTTGCAGACGAGCACAACCAGGTGGCCTACCTACAAAGGTCAAACGAGAAGAGTGGCCCTGTTTTTCATCAGATTGTGGATTTTCTTAATTCTACCCATATAAGGTATGCTCTACTTTTAAATCCCACAATCTACATCTCTCAAATCAAACAGTTTTAGACTTCTGCTCAGTCCATAACACTTGAGAATAGAGATACACATGAAACAGTGGATGCTCTAAGAGCCACTGTGGATGGGGTAACTATTGATGTTACTGAGGCATCCTTGAGGAGAGTTCTCCAACTGGATGATCTCAAAGGTATAATCACTTTACCTATGCCAGAAATACATGAAAATATATCATCCATGGGGTTTGATACCACTGATAAAAAGGCTACTTTCAAAAAGAGTGGTTTTTGTCCCCACTGGAGATTTTTGATACATACTCTTTTGAACAATTCAGTTCAACAATGGCTTACCCTTTGGTTTGTCTAGCTTTAGATAGGACTTTTAATTGGTCAAAATATATTTTTCAAAGTATGCAAGGCAATGTAGAGAGTTCAACAAAAATTTTAATGTATCCAAGGTTTGTGCAAGCAGTGCTAAATGAGTTTCAACTACAACCCCACAAAAGTGTTTATAAAATTAAGTGCCTTAAGCCTAAATTTTTTCAAAACATGAATAAAGATGGCAATATGATTTTTACATCTCTCTTTCCTCAAATGCTTGCAAAGATTTCACCTAAACAAACTACACCCATAATTAATGTTCTAAACATTGATTACACTCCAGCAGTTTCTCACACCTATGAGAGAAGGTCTAAACAGTCAACTCCTCTCATTACAACACAACATGTTTTTGAACCTTTTGGTCTAGGAACAAGCAGTGGTAGTTCTAGATTTCAACCTAGTCCAACTAGGGAGGAATCTGAGCCATTGCCCCATGATTCACCTCTCCCAACAGGTCACACAGTTGGAAGTGATGAGGGTAGTGGGCAACAAATGGAATTGATGGTTTTGTGTACCAAATTAGCCAAGCAGGTTGAATCTCTACAGAAGGACCTGGCACATGTCAAGAAGCAGCATGCCAAGGATATTAAACACTTAAAAGAAGAGATTCAGACCTTGAAGGAAGAATTGCAGGGGTTAAAAAGCAAAGGAAAACTGCAAAGTTGGTGATCTCATCTTCATCCTCACCTAATGATGGCGATTCAGCTAGTTTCGGTCAAGATTTGGGTAATTCTCCCAAACAGGGCAGGAAAACAGATGCTGAAACTCAGGGGAGGAAAATTGATTTTGAAGATGTAGGTGTTTCTAGTAAAGGTGCAAAGGAAGCTAATTCTCAAGAAAAGCAACTAGAGCAAGATATTTTCAAGATCGCAATAGATTTTACCACTGATCTAATTTCCACTGCAGAGCCAAGTATTCCCACTGATGATCAAAATATTGCCACTGCAAGTGAAGAAATTGATAAACAGAAGAGGAACAAAGGTAAAGCTGTTATGGAAAGTGAAGAGCAACCTGGAAGAAAGATTTCAAAGAAAGAACAAGTTCAGATTGCTCATGATAAAGAAGTTGCTAAAAAGATATATGAAGATGAAGTTGTTGAAAAGAAAAAGCTTGAAGAATTGGAAGTTGTAAGTTTTATGGAGGCTAAAAGGTTGGATAGGTTGGAAAATCCAATTTCCATTGTTCCACTTACAATTTTAAGAGAGAAAACTCCAGAGTTCAGCTATGTACCTCTTGAAGAAGAAATTGATTTATTGAATGCAAATGATCCAATAATCAAGAGAAAGGCAATTGACCTTGTAATGATAAATCTTTAAGCGAGGAACAAAGAACTTTCAGCTTGAAAGATTTTATTCAGATGAAGAATAATCAAGCAATTCAAGATGTGATCAGGTTAGTCAAAAAGGGTCAAAAGAAACCAAGGCAACCAACTAAGGCACAAGTTATTGCATACATTAAGACTTATTGTTGCAATGTTGGTGGCTAGAAAAGACATCAATTCAAAGGAATGTCTGATGATAAAGTTGAAAGTATCTACTACAGAGTTCAAAGACAAGATAAAGATTTCATTCCAATGGACTTTGAAGAAGAGGCAAGAAGGTATCCTGGTTTGAAGAGAAAGGCCAAAGACAGTGATTCTCAAATTGTTAAGAAGACAAAGTTTGCTGAAGAATAAGAAGTTCCAACTGAGAAGTTAACTGAAGAACAATTGACTGATATGATTGTTATTTAAGAATAAGATTCTTATCCAGAACCACTGCAAGTTAGACATCCTATTATTGATTGGGAAGTTTACACTGCTAGCAATTTTGCTCCAACATGGAAGATCACAAGGCTAGGTGGTGAAACTTCCTCATTCATTCAATTTGAAGATCTCATCAAAGCTTTTGACAGAGATGATCTTGACGAATTATGGAAATTAGTTCAAGAAAGATTTGATGCTCAAGATCTCAAAGATATGAAGGAGATGTAGTTATGGGTTAATCTTAGAAGGCTCTATGAACCTGATGATAATGATGATTTCTGGTAATTCTCATGTTCATGTCCTAGTACTAAATGGTTCTACTATGATTCATGTGAAGTTCATCATGTTTCTACAGCAAATGGAGTAGATGCATTCATGCTTGCTGAGAATGAATATCCACTTAGAGCTGGAACTCTCACAGCGATGTTGTGTACTAATATAAGAGTTCATGAAGATAGTGAGAAGGTCAGAGCATTGTTACATAGGCTTCAAGATCAATGTTCAAGAGCTATTCAGAAGTTAAGGAAGAAGTGAAGTGTTTGGTTAGAATTCCCCAAATCCTTGAAAATGATGTGGATTGAAGAAACTTATTGATTTGCAAAGAAATCATAAGTTTAGCGGAGGATTGTTGGGAATAATCTGTTACCACTGATAGCATTGGAAGACACTGCTTTGATTACACTAGCAGTGGAAATGATATTACCACTGCTGGTACATTATTACCATTGCTATTAGGAAAACGTGTTTAGTTAAGTATAGAAAAGATCTCGTGTATATTCTATTCTGTTAGTTTTATACTTATCTTGTAAAGGACTCCTTGTGCTATAAAAGGAGGTCCTAGGTCATTGTCTTAGGTACAATAATATCATAATACATACATACGTATTATTCACAAAGGCTTCAAGGTGTAACCCTAGTGATAAGCAAGATTACTCGTATTATTCATTAATAATATTGGAGCTTAAGTTTTGTGTTTAATCTGTGTTTACTTACAATACATCATACAATCCGTCTTCTAAGTATTACTAAGTAAATTATGCGTGGTTATTAATATTATACAAAATATCATTGATATAAGGTGTGTGTCCGATCCATCGAGGTGACCGAATCTTTAATGATGAATTTTCTAATTCCTAACATCGTTTAATGGAATTAATAAGAGAGAATGTTTACCGGTAGAGCTTTGTCCAGAAGGGAGAGTTTCTCCATGCTGATTCGTCGCTTAACCTTATCCGAAAAGGTAGTCGGTTCTTCAAAGATTGTTTCCACCGTGTTGACAACTTCCTCTTCCCGAGCCGCTAGGTAATCTGTGATGGCTTGCGAACATGAGCTCACACTCTTCTCCAATCCCTTAATCCGATCTTCATGAGTTTTGAGAGAAGAGACTGTATTTTCCACGAATGTCTTCATCATCTTTTCAATTCTCTCATCTCGTTCCCTCGATTCCTTGATGTGGTCAAGAATCTTATTTTCAAGATTGTTCCTGATTTTTGTCCCAAATACACTCTTAACCTTCTCAATCCTACACACTTCAGCTTCATTTGTCCTTTCCAGCCTTCGCTTTTCGAAAATTTCACCATAATTGTAATCTTGCTTTGTCAATGTCTTCATTACCTTATGATCAAAATTTTCTTTTGGTTCGTACCCTGTATCCATATGCCATTTTAGAAATGTTCAAATTCGTTGAATACATTCCAAGGCTTGGTCAGGGGTCATGCTAGGGATAGGTCTAGGAGAATCGAGTAATTCCCGTGTTAGCGCATTAATCCCCCTGAGAAGACGTAACGATTTGATGTTTATTCAAATAATGAGTGGGACATCGATAAAGTAGCTCATTAAATCTTTCCCATGCTTGATAAAGCGTTTCCTCTCCTTCTTGAAT
Source organism: Chrysanthemum makinoi (assembly GCA_910596185.1). Taxonomy (NCBI): domain Eukaryota; kingdom Viridiplantae; phylum Streptophyta; class Magnoliopsida; order Asterales; family Asteraceae; genus Chrysanthemum; species Chrysanthemum makinoi. Next base: position 30,678,785 of record OU343219.1, read on the forward strand.
GAATTGATAGATCTTACCAAGAAGTTTGGCCATTTTTTAAGGAGGGCAGAATTGTTGGACAAATTCACTTCTTAATTTATCCCATTCTCCTTTACATTTGTTAGGGAGTTTATTGTACCATCTTTTTGCAGTTCCTGTAAGAGTCATAGAAAAAATTCTTGAAGTAACCGAATAGCTCGAGATGCTCCGGACGCTGAAAAGAGATGATAAGTAGAGTACTTCTTCTAAATGATTCTGAACATCCTCATCTTCATCTCCTAAAAACATAAGCTCTAAGGACTCGGTATTTAGCTTTGCACTGGAAAAAGTGTAAGCGACGTTGTGTGGCTTCTCCGCCATGTTGAGGAGCTTGTTGACATAGTGCTTGAACTCTCGAGTGGGGAACTCGGGGAGTGGTGTAGGTCGAGGAAGGTGTCCTTGTAGCCGAACCACTATAAATCACTTGTGTCACTACTCTCTATCCTTTACTTTACTTGCTTTCATTATTTAATTTACTTATTGCTTTATACTTTCTATCCATCCATACGAATTCACATACGATCAAATCTATTCAACCCCCCTTTTAGTTTTCCACACGAGTGATACGTAAAGTATTCATAATGAAGATGGAAATCCTTCTAGAGCCAACGTCAAACAAGCTCTTGGTGGGTGACATGTGAAATCCACCATGGATCAAACTTTTGACAACTGGAAAGAAACGATGGGGCAATTCAATTTTAGATCAACCTTGTTCTAGGAAATGAATTGATGTATACTTTTGAAAAAACTTTCGAAGTGCTCTACAAGTGTTTTTCTAGCACATCGACTACGCATAAATTTTTCAAACAAAAGTATTATGATGGAAACTTGATTTTTCTCATAAACTTTTGTCATATTGCAAAAACTCTCTCTTCAGTAATACGCGATTGTTTTTCAAATAAATTTACCATCAATAAGTGAATCTCAATTTGATGGTTCACTCACTCCATGTTGTCTACTTTGAGACGCTCCGGTCTGAGAACGACCAATACAAGCTGCAAAACCCTGTCAAAGAGATTCTTTAGAATTCTACCTGATCACAGGAAATATTTATACTGATCAACATGGAACCGTGGTTCATGCAACCCTATTCAACGAAAGTGAACAAAGACACTTTCATGTGTTTTATTCCTAACTGTTGTTTGCAAGAACACCTGACAGTTGCAGCTGATAGAAATGGAGACGTCAATTCATAACCACATGCTCATACTACATACTCAAAATTAAAGTAATCATGATAATCAAAAGAGATACAACAATGCTTCCGCAACTCTAATGCATAATATCATGATCCAGCAAAGTGTAAGCATGTCAGTCCAAAAGTCACAATATCACAAAAACGTAATACTACTAAGGATGATTCAAAGATTTATTGTGGCTGATGATCTCAAAGAAAGCTCAAAGATCACTAAGTCAAGGAACATTCAAAGATCACTACTTGAAGTAATAAGATTGCGAACTTTGAAGAATCAAAGACAATGAGCTAGAAGATCAAGAGCGTGTAACAGAATGCTAGAATTCATGATGTATTTTATGGGGTGACCTCCCTTAGGGGGAGATTGTTAGGATTTAGTAAATCCAAGTTAAAGACTCAGTCTCCCCGAGTATTTGTTAGAATTATAAAGTTCATAGTCTTAGACGTCTATTAGTTAGTTAAGTATAACCGTGCAGGACGGACATGTATTTACCCAGTGTACACCCGATCCACAGCCTGACAAAGGGCGTTTTGTAAGACACTATAAATACCCTCTATCCTCCAAGGTAGAGGGTTGGGGCTTTCATTTATATGATTTCACTTTCTCTCTCTACAAGTTCCCAACTCTTTACTTTCTCTCTCTAAACCTTCTAACATATTCAATCCATAAGACTTTGTTTAGTGTTTTTATGATAACCAATTTCTTACAATAAGTTATCCCTATAACGTATCGAGGAAGTGGAAAATAAGATTTGTAGTCTTGGAAAAGGGTGAGTCATCGTTCAAAAGGACTTTGATAGGTTATCTAAGGAACTAAGAAAAACCTGTACCTACAAAAGAAACATAGGGGACATGATGATGAACTAGTTTTAGCTTGTGTTAGGCTTTCGAATCTCAAAATGATAATTGAGGACATCCAAGAGAATCATCAGTCAGATATAAAGAGTCTTTTAAATGCTATCCAGGAACTTAAGAACAATAAATTAGCAACATCGGACTAGTAAACCACTAGAATCACTAGTCTAGAATCCTAAGTACATAGCCTAGTTACGGGATATAAGGTACTTGTCAAATTTTCACCTTGTAAGATAAATAGGTACGTCGTTAATGAAGTTACAGCTTGCTCATACATAGTTTTATAAGTTATCTATCTCGTATTAAGAACCCCTTATACTTCGGTATAATCTAAGGAATTATTATTATCCTGAGCCTACCTTAAGTCCTATACACCCAGACCTGGAACTTAGGATCATTTTTTATGACCTAGAAACTTAGCAAGTGACTTTACTTAGGGACACTAAAACTTATTACGATTTCCCATCACCATTCGTAGGATCTTCCATACCAATTAGATAGACTATATGACCCGACTACTACTTTTACTAAATTGTCTAGTTTGGCGAACGTTAATCCCTATAGGTCATATCAATACCTTTAGATGGGGAAACAACCTTCTGTGGAACCTAATAAATCTCATTCCTATTAGGATAACCGCCTCTATAGTTTTAGGCTCCCTATTCCTTCCCACTCTTCTGTAACATCCTACAACGTTCTAAGCATTAGAACTTGTATTGCCCGTCATTCTATAATCTTCCGACATTCCACAAGATTATATTAGTTAGAAATTGTAAGAATATCGACTTCGATCTTCATAATCCTCATTATGTTCGAATTATGATATTATTTTCGATCCTCCGTCGTACTACAACGTTCTATTAGTTAGAACTTGTAAAGAGTATCTACGTCGATCTTCATAATCCTTATTATGTTTGACTTACGTTATTATTCTTATCCCATCCTATCTTATGAACGTCTATAGAATGACTTCCAATCGATAATCCACGTCTGCTACTCCCGCCATGACTCAGGATGCCATCTAGAAACTAGTCGCCGACAGTGTGACTGCGGCACTGATAAGGATTTATAATGTACACTTTTAAGGGTCATTTAAGCCCTTAATCGCCCATTTTATATACGTTACTGCTTAATTTCATTCCTTTTTACTTTTTAGGTCTCATGGAAGCAAAATGCTTAAATGATGCATTTTTGGACGAAAAGGAGGGAATATGTGAAGAAAATGGCTATGTCAAGATCAAGACACTCAAGCTGCTGAATTTATACATGACGGCGTCCGAATCAGAGGGCGACGCCGTCCCTATTTTGTGACGACTCAGGAGCGAAATTACTATTTTACACCAGATGGCGTCAGGCCTTGAACAGTAAGGGCGTCACAAAGACTTTTCTTCTCAGACGGCCTAGATCCAGACTCAGACGATGTCAGTCCTGATGACTGATGGCGTCACAACAACAAAGTGACATTGTCCCAGTGATGACTTGGCCAAGAAGAAACTCTAATGGCGGCGATCTGACGGTGCCCCACCTATAAGGCGACGCCGTCGCAGTTGTAAAATTATATATAGAAATCAAATTTTTAGACTTTTAGAGAGGTATACTTGTGGAGTAAAAACCTAAAACGATTGTACTCTGGTTTGGAAAGTATTTTAGGGTTCTCATACCCTATTTTACATCGAGATAAATTATTTATTCCCTTGATTTCATTATGTCTTCAATTGAATGTGTGTATGCTTGCATGTTTAACATGTCCGACTAATTTACTTGTGCGTTTGCTTAGATCTATGAAACCTAGTTATTAGTTATTGATTGGTTGTCTCTTATCTTAGTTGTAATTGGCTTAGGAGTGCATGAAGCCATCGTTGTGTTTTTAATGCTTGATTAATCTTTTTGAACATTAGTTTATAATTAATAGTTGAATTGTAGGCTAAACATCCGAACATAACCTTAGTGTTAAGTTTATGAATCCTAGAGATTTCGTAGTCATTAACTTTAAGGTAGTGTCAAAGAGTTAGGGATAAAAGCACACCCTACGACCTTAGAAAACACAACGCGTTAAGAATAAGGACGTGACAATTCAACCACCGATAAAAGATAACTAGGGAGTAATAGTATCTAGGTATACACATCTTTAATCATCATACGAGCACAAATATAAAAAGATAAAAAAATATAAAAAATATAAACCCCAAGATTTTTACCTTTAGTTTTTTAAAAAATATAAAAAGATAAAAAATAATCTTCCTCAACCTCAAACCTTAGCATAGTAATTTCTCACTAGCATTCCTATTCCCCTATAGAACAATATCAATACCCGAGGCTTACCCAATACTACACTACAACGGTTAGGTTCACTACCTAGGGTGTTGAAAAACTTACCCGACGAAAAGGAAGTTTCCTTTGACCCCGAACGCGCCTTGTACATTCATCAGGCACTAGAATCCCGAGCAACTAACATGGCTAACGTTGATAACACTAATAGAAACCCCTAGCCGAGGGAAGCTCCTGTAGCGAACAAGAGTAGATACAAGGAATTTATGAGCTATCAACCTTTCAATTTCGAAGGTACATAAGGGGCCATACGATTAATTCGCTGTTTCGAACGAAGCTAATCAGTATCCTCCCATAGTAACTTACCTGAGGACTGTAAGGTTATGTTTGCTACCGGTACTCTTACAGAATAAGCTTTATCCTGGTGGAACTCATATGCCCAGCCAATAGGAATTGATGAGGCATATAAGATCACCTGGAATGAGTTTAAAAAGCTTATGATTAAGAAATATTGTCCCCGAAAGGAAGTCAAGAAAATAGAAGATGAGTTTTATAACTTGACTGTAAAGGGGAATGATATAAACTTACATTAGGAGATTTCAGGAATTGGCAACCTTGTGTCCCACTACGGTGCCAACTACTGAAAAGACAATGGGAGCTTTCATCGGGGGTTTTCCTTGAAGTATCTAAGGGAATGTTACTGCCTCTAAACCTCAAACATTAGAGGAAGCCATTACCATCACTCAAAGGTTAATGGATTAAGTATCAAAGCACAACACTATGCCAATGCCCAATGATAAAAAATGAAAGTTTGACGATAGAAGAGCTTTCCACAACAACTATAACCTCAATAATCGTACTAACCCCTATCCCCAATCAAAACCAAGGCAAGAAGCTACTAGAGGTTATACCGCCACTCCAACTGAGGGAAGTGGTTATGCGGGGAAAGCCCCTATGTGTAAGAGATGTGCTTTACATCATACAAACCCTTGTTTTGTTAAGTGTAGCACTTGCAACAAGGTGGGGCATCAGACTAAGGATTGCAAGCGTAATGGACCAGCCACTGGAAGCAATCAGCTACCAGTAACGGTCACATGTCATGCTTGCGGAGTAAAAGGAAATTTTACAAATAAATGTCAAAAGAAGAATACTGATGGTGCCCAGGGAAGAGCTTACATGTTAAGGGATAGAAATTCTCAGCAAGATCCGAACATAGTCACGTGTACGTTCTTCCTAAACCGTCATTTAGCTAGAGTATTATTTGATTCTAGAGCCGATAAAAGCTTCGTATCTATATCTCTTGCCTCTAGACTTAGGATCCCACCCCTTGCCTTAGATACCCATTATGATATAGAAATGGCCTACGGAAATCTAGTTAGTACTAACGCCGTTATCCAGGGTTGTACCTTATCCTTACTTAACCACTCTTTTAAAAGCGACCTCATACCGATCAAACTCGATAGTTTTGACGTTGTCATTGGTATGGATTGGTTTTCCAAGAATCATGCTAAGATTCTTTGTAACGAGAAAACCGTTCATATTTCAATAAACAAAGGTGAAACTTTAATCATCCGAGGAGATCAAAGTAAAACTAGACTAAATCTCGTCTCTTATATCAAAATCGAGCGATATATATCCTGAGGTTTTCAAGTCTTCCTAATACAAGTAACGGAGAGAAAGCGAGATAAAAACGACCGGATGAGATCCTTATAGTCAGGGAATACCAAGAGGTTTTTCCCAAGGATCTACTTGGCCTTCCCCCTGTGCATCAAATAGAATTCAGAACGACCTAATTCCCGAAGCGGCACCTGTAGCCCAAGCACCCTATAGGTTAGCCCTTTCAGATATGAAGGAACTCTCTGAACAACTCCAGGAATTAGCTGATCGAGGTTTCATCCGCCCGAGTACATCACCCTGGGGAGCTCCTGTCCTATTCGTTAAGAAGAAGAACGGATCTTTCAAGATTTATATCAATTATAATGGGTTGAACAAAATCACCATTAGGAATTGATCGGTCCCAAACCGTCAGGTTTTATCACACAAGCTAACCACTTGTGAATGGTCAACCGTAATAAAAGTCAAAACAGTCTAAAACCAATGCAATTAAATCCAGGAGAGCATAGGAATTGATCGGTCCCAAACCTGACGGATCTTTCAAGATTTATATCAATTATAATGGGTTGAACAAAATCACCATTAGGAATTGATCGGTCCCAAACCGTCAGGTTTTATCACACAAGCTAACCACTTGTGAATGGTCAACCGTAATAAAAGTCAAAACAGTCTAAAACCAATGCAATTAAATCCAGGAGAGCATAGTGTTTCCCCGGGTCGTTAAGTCCCAATGAGCTGTGCGACTGAATAGCCAAACGTTTAGTAATCGGGTGATATTGAACAAGAAAGGGGTTATGATTGATACTAGATGACAAAGGAAAAATGAAAGAAAATTAAAAAGATAAATTATATTAAATAAACGCTATCACTATTTTTAAATTTTGATTTTCTTGATTTTTCTTTTATAAATTTAAATTAAAAACTAATTTTAAACTTTAAAACTAAATTAAAATACTAAAAATTATGAAAATAAAGAGAAAAATTGTAAAACTATTTTTTAAAAATCTAAAATAACTAAAGAGAATTTTCAAAACTAATTTTGTATTTTTTTGATTATTTTTCTATTTTCTATGAATTAAAAAACTATTTAAAACTAATTAAATGGCTAAAAATTACAAATTTAACTAAGAAAAATCTGGAAAAATTATTTTTTTGCTTTTTATATTTATCTTAATCTATGAAAATTGAAAACTTATTTTTTTTAAGTTTTTCTGATTTATTTGCAATAAAGGCTAATTAAAAAGGCTTAAAAACTGATTTAAATAGGGAAAAATAGCAAACAGTGATGAAAAATTATGAAAATTTCAGGAAAAGTCTAAATTAATATTCTGAATCTAAGAAAAATATAAAAAATATGGCTTATGTGTGAGAAATGGGAGCTGTAGTGAAACTGCTTATGAATAAGCACTTCAAAATAAGCTAAAAGCTGCTACAGTGTACCAAATTATCACAGGACCTAATTTATGCTAAAACTACTAGAAAGCAACCTTATTCAACTACTCTAAACCTATGGAAAGCAGGATACAAGAATCTGGTGTCAAATGCACTTAAAAACCAAAACAGCCCTCAACCACCAACTTGCAGCCTAAAAATAAGCTACTGGATAAGCCAGAAACCTAAAGCCAGTTTAAGCAATCCAAACTAGACCTAGCTAGGGACTTGTAAACCAAATCTCAGCTACTCACAAGCTCTTATGAGCTTGTGAGGAACTCTGCAAGTTCCTGTCACACCACAGTGACCAGTGCACAGGGCAACAAGTGCCTAAAAGACAAGCTTGTAAAGAGCTTAAAATGATTACCAAAAATTGCACAAAAATCACTTTTGAACACCCAACCAGTTGAAGTTACTTATCCCAAACTTACAAAAGCTTTGAACCAGAATTGACTCCTCTAAAAATCCACTTAGGTTGGTGAAAAACTGAGTTTTTTCACTTTTTGACTTTTTTAGACAGAAATCAAAGTTGACTAAAATGAGATTTGAAACCAATTTATGAACTGATTTTGATGAATTATGATGAAATGAAACTAATGCAAGCTAACTTATCTATTTCTAATCCTATATGCTAAATTTCACCAACTGTTTTAGACAGTTATGAGCACAAGAGAAGAATCAAAATGATTTTGACTTTTATGGTTCTAAGGTGCAAATTTATGACTGAAATATGCTTAATGATGCTAAATAAAGATAATGCAACTTAACTAGACCTCTGCTTGAACCCTAAACTCAGATTTATCCAATGATCCAAACACTACTTAAGCTAACTATTTTGCTAATTTAATCCTGCAATCACTTGAAGCAATGCAAACCAAAACTAATCTCACTTATACTAACCTAATTAAACCTAAAATCAAGAATAAAGCAAACTAATAACACAGATTCTACAAGTAAACTACTATGGCAAATTTATCTCAAAATAATGAAAAACAAGGTATAGATAGCTCTTACTCTAGTCCAGCCACTATGGCTTGCTTAAGTTCAATAAACCCAATCACCAACACTTATTAAGCCCAAATCAAACCCCTGGTTCTGATCAGACCACTCATTCAACCATGTGCAGCTTCATTTTGACTGATTTTGAGATTTGATTGTGAAATGAAAGTTAAACAGATATACACCTTCAATAAGCTATAAGGAAGCTTAAAAAGGCTTATACAATCAGTAGCTAAGCTTATAGAAGCTTATAAGTACAATTAAAGTATTTTTTATTTTTATTTTTTATTTTTTTTCTACTATTTATCCTATTTTTTTGTATTTTTGAGTTTCTTAAATTAAATTACTTCAAATGACTTGAAAGCTTGAGAAAGCTTGTGAATGAGCTTAAATGAGCTTAAACAAACACTGAACAATAACTTTTAACAACTATAATTGGAATTGAGATTTTCAAAAAGAAACTTACATAAACTGAAAATGAACTTAACACTGAAATTAAGGATTAAGAAAGGTTTAAAATACACTGTTATCACTTAATTCAACACTTGAAAGCTAAATGTTACACTGAAATTAAAGAAATTAACTAGTCGACATTACTAAACTAAAACTAAAAAAAAACTACTCTCTTGCTCTTCTCCTCTTTCTTCTATTTATATGCAAAAGGCTTCCCCTCTCTCTTTTGAGCAAATCCCCCTTCTTTTTGGAGCCATTGGATGAGTTGGGTTGATATTGGCCGTTTGATGAATTTTGGCGGGAAAACTCTTTTAGCCAGTTGGGACAGGTTGAGTGCAAGGAAGGGGGAGCATTTAATGCTTTTTGTTTTTTGGTGTTGAGGAGGAGTGATAAGGTGTGGGAGTTGAGCTGGAGGTGAGGGGTGGCCTGGTGGTTGCAGAGAGTGGGTGAAGGGGGTGAGTTTTGGAGGGAAAAGGGTGGGTTTTGGTTAATAATTGACCGGGTTTGAGGGTTGACTGGGTAAAAGGTTTGGGTAACGGGTTGGTCTAGTAGTTGGGTAATGGACCGGGTATAGATGGATTGGGCTTGGGTTTATTAAATGGATTTGGATAATTAGCTTGGACCAAGGATCTAAAATGGATGAAATGTGTAGTTAGGGACCAATCTTGCCAAAACTGAAAATCCAGGGACCACGCGTGTAACTTCTGAAAATGTAATCCAAGGGTTGGTTTTGCCAATCTTCAAAAATATAAGGACCAAAACTGCCAATCCTGAAACTCCGGGGACTAAACTTGTAATTTCTCAAAACTTTTGAAATTTTTCACCAAAGGACTAATTATGACAACTTATGATTTCAAAAGGACCTTTGGTGACTTTTCTCTTAAAATAAGTGCTCAGGGACTATTTCTGCCAATTTTTGAAAGTTGAGGGACTGAAACTGCCAATTATGCAAACTTAGCTCGTTTTTCATCTGATTTTAAACATTTTGCATCTGAAACATATAAAATGCAATTTTGGAATATTTTCAGATTTTGATGCATTTCTGAGCGTTTTTAAATGTTTTGCAGTTCAGATTTGACTAAAAATGATGAGTATTTACACACTCATCAATCCCCACACTAAACTATTGCTAGTCCCTAGCAATCTTTTGAGAAAACTTAATGGATTTGAATCTCTTTACCAAAAGCCATTACTTCTGGAGTAGCCAATTGTTTCAGTTCAAGTAAGAACCTTGGTACAACGATAACCAAATGATTTTGAGCAAATCACCAGCTTTTAACGGTTTTGATTTGTCTTTACCAGAAGCCGTTTGCTTCTGGACTAGCCAACTCTTAGATAAAATATCTTTGGTGAGCTGATTACCAATTATGGTTTTCCAACTGCCTTTACCACAAGCCATAAACTTGCGGGCTAGCCAACTCTTCACTAATTAAAGATATGGTGAGCTGAATACCATACAATTTTGGGCAAATTGCAAGCCGTCAACGGATTTGAGATATCTTTACCAAGAGCCATTTGCTCCTGGATTAGCCAATCCTTTTGTTTATTAGACATGGCGGATTGATAACCGTAAGCTTAGTAAGTGCAAAACACTTACTAAAAAAAAAATTTTTTTGCCAAAAATGGGGGAATTGGGTGGTATAATTACATGATAAAGTATAATTACATGATAAAATTCGTGAGAATTCCCCCCCACACTAGAAATTAATATTGCCCTCAATATTCAAAGTACCGGCGGTCATGCCGAAACATAGAACGTAAAAGGGAAATACTACGGCCATTATTTGATTTTATTTTTTTTTTTATTTATTTTTTTTTTATAACTAACTTATATACAACAGCGGGGGGCAACTCCCCCACACTAGGGTAGTAGAAAATAGAAAGAAGTCAGAAATACGGGTGAAAACCCATATAGTGTGCTACTGTTTTTTGATTCCCGAGTCGCTAGCTTGACTCGACCCCGCATTCATTGGTTCATGGGGAAGCAAAGTGGAAGAAACAATCTCCATCGGACTTTCATTCAAGATGTTTGGACAAACATTTGAAGCATGTGAAAGTTCCACACCGATGAGATATATTCCCGGCTCAAGATAATGGTACATGGAGATGCCGGGATCAAAGATAATGTCTTCATTCCCGAAGGAGTGGAGAACAGGAGAAGTGACAGAATATATGAAGAAAAGAAAGAAAATCATGATAAAAATCATGACTAACTCTTCATCCTCAATAGGAGAATTCATAGTTTCATGAATCTCATCAATTAAGCTCGCTTGATCAAGACATATTATGGGTGTGTCTAGATCAAAGTAGAAATTATCATACTCCGGCGGAGATATGATATGAATGAGTTCATCTGAGAACTCCTTGAAGGTGAATGAATCATATTCAGAATTGATATGAGTGGGTTCACTGGTGAACTCCTCCAATGTAAATGATTCATAATCGGGGAGAGAATTATGAGAATGAAAAGTGGTATTGCCACTAATCTTCTCTCCCATATTATCAAAACAGAAGGCTTTCATTTCCGGATTAGAATCATCGGAAAGAATGTCACTACCCTTAATGGGGATAGGAGATGAAATAGGTTTCTCTTTGAAAGCCTCGATTTTAGAAATGAGAAGACGACATTCAAGAATGTTGCACGAAGTGCTTCATCTTTGATTTCAGTCGTAACTTCATCATTCTCTTCTTTTAAGCTAACAAGCTCAGAAGATAAATCTTCCACATAAACGATGTCTCCACAAGACAACGAATCATCATCATCATCAGAATCGGAGAACATCTCAACATGATCTTTTGGGAAGACAAGAGGGGTAGGGATATCACACAAATGCTCGAGAATTCCATGTGACTCTCTTGGGATTGGGACAAGGTTCTCGACACTAGACTTTATGAATTCCTTCGGTTCCTTTCAGAACAAGTGTCAAGATGCTCATCCCCTATAATAAGAGAGTGAGTGTGAATCTTGGGTGTGATAACAACAGACTGAGGGAGTTGAGAAATATTATCTTTAAAAGGATAAAAACTCTCCTCGTCATCATCATACATAGCTGCCTTAAGAAATTGGGAACGCCTTAGAGCTGCATGTTCTAAGACCGATAATTCTTCCCTAGAATTGCGAGCCTCTCGTTCTTTGGCTAGCAATTCTCCCATGGGTTTTTTTCATTACTCACTTGAATCTTAAAGTTACGAATCATATCATCAAGCGTTTTCATTGCGGTTTCAAAATCTTGGGAAATTTCTTGAGACAACGGCTCAGGTGGAGTTTGAACCGTATGGTGCTGTGGAGGTTGGAAATTGTCAAAACCGAAGTATAATAATTTTGATTCCACGGTTGACATTGAAAATTATCGTGAGGACCTCCACAATTCTCACAACAAGAAAACTGTTGAGTCCGGACTGGCGAATTATATGGATATTGGTCATAACCAAAGTTCGAGCATCACCGAAAAACTGTTCATAGACAAACGTGTTTCCGGATTGACACTCAAATCCTTGGTGAGGACCTCCACAAAATTCACAGCAGCTATGTTGATTATATGAAGATAAGTCGGGCTGTGGTGGGTAATTGGAAAAGTTTGAGGGTTCGTTAAATGAGTTCGGATTAGGATCATAATCAAATGAATTCCTCGAACCACAAAACAAACAACTCCGCTTCGAATATCATTACCACACTCTACACACATACACCAGCGACATGGTGAACCAAAAAGAGGCTCACCACAACCGACACAAGGAATAAACGATTCCATTTGAGAGTTATGAGAAGGAATCGGTTCATTCAAAGAATCAACAAAACCAACATGGTGATCCAATGACTATCAAGTCTCCAAGAACATTTTGAAAAATCCGGAGGTGGGACAAGTGGTGTGCTCTGAGAGCTAGCAATTTCCACCACTTCCGTTATGGTTTCGGTTCGGTTCTTGAGAAACGTGAAGATTAGGCAAGTCATTCTTGCTAGTCACCGGTCTAAATTCCGAATGATTGCTTTTTACCGTAAATTGTGAAAGTTTAGGATCAATTTTAGACGGCTTAGGAGCAATTGAGGGGTTAGATCTTTGGATAACCGTAGGTTGGACGTGTTTAGCACCTCCATTATCGAGGGAAGTACCGGTCCTTTGTCACCCTAGTTTCTCGTTCCATTTCCCTACGCATAATTAATGGATCATCACGAACAACACGAATTCTTGACATTTGTGATAAAGTATGAAGTTTTTCAACTTCGTTCCAGAATTGTCAGAGTCGAAAGATTCCATGAGAATAGAAGAAGTTAGAATCAAATGGATAGAGGGTAAAGGATAAAGAATCAAAAAGGGTAAGAGGGTAAAGATGAATATTTTTGGATTTTTGAAAAACATGTTATAAAAACAAAGAATGAAAATATTTTTGGTAATCGATTAGTCAAACGAATTAACTTCACGATAATTTTGGTTTTATATGAAAATAAGGAAATATGGACAAAGATGGTAAATATACAATGGGTGAATATTCAACAACACTAATCAGCTAAACGGAAGATTATTAGCACAGCTCCCCGGCAGCGGCGCCAAAATTTGATCGGTCCCAAACCGTCAGGTTTTATCACACAAGCTAACCACTTGTGAATGGTCAACCGTAATAAAAGTCAAAACAGTCTAAAACCAATGCAATTAAATCCAGGAGAGCATAGTGTTTCCCCGGGTCGTTAAATCCCAACGAGCTGTGCGACTGAATAGCCAAACGTTTAGTAATCGGGTGATATTGAACAAGAAAGGGGTTATGATTGATACTTGATGACAAAGGAAAAATGAAAGAAAATTAAAAAGATAAATTATATTAAATAAACGCTATCACTATTTTTAAATTTTGATTTTCTTGATTTTTCTTTTATAAATTTAAATTAAAAACTAATTTTAAACTTTAAAACTAAATTAAAATACTAAAAATTATGAAAATAAAGAGAAAAATTGTAAAACTATTTTTTAAAAATCTAAAATAACTAAAGAGAATTTTCAAAACTAATTTTGTATTTTTCTGATTATTTTTCTTTTTTCTATGAATTAAAAACTATTTAAAACTAATTAAATGGCTAAAATTACAAATTTAACTAAGAAAAATCTGGAAAAATTATTTTTTTGCTTTTTATATTTATCTTAATCTATGAAAATTGAAAACTTATTTTTTTTAAGTTTTTCTGATTTATTTGCAATAAAGGCTAATTAAAAAGGCTTAAAAACTGATTTAAATAGGGAAAAATAGCAAACAGTGATGAAAAATTATGAAAATTTCAGGAAAAGTCTAAATTAATATTCTGAATCTAAGAAAAATATAAAAAATATGGCTTATGTGTGAGAAATGGGAGCTGTAGTGAAACTGCTTATGAATAAGCACTTCAAAATAAGCTAAAAGCTGCTACAGTGTACCAAATTATCACAGGACCTAATTTATGCTAAAACTACTAGAAAGAAACCTTATTCAACTACTCTAAACCTATAGAAAGCAGGATACAAGAATCTGGTGTCAAATGAACTTAAAAACCAAAACAGCCCTCAACCACCAACTTGCAGCCTAAAAATAAGCTACTGGATAAGCCAGAAACCTAAAGCTAGTTTAAGCAATCCAAACTAGACCTAGCTAGGGACTTGTAAAGCAAATCTCAGCTACTCACAAGCTCTTATGAGCTTGTGAGGAACTCTGCAAGTTCCTGTCACACCACAGTGACAAGTGCACAGGGCAACAAGTGCCTAAAAGACAAGCTTGTAAAGAGCTTAAAATGATTACCAAAAATTGAACAAAAATCACTTTTGAACACCCAACCAGTTGAAGTTACTTGTCCCAAACTTACAAAAGCTTTGAACCAGAATTGAATCCTCTAAAAATCCACTTAGGTTGGTGAAAAACTGAGTTTTTTCACATTTTGACTTTTTTAGGCAGAAATCAAAGTTGACTAAAATGAGATTTGAAACGAATTTATGAACTGATTTTGATGAATTATGATGAAATGAAACTAATGCAAGCTAAATTATCTATTTCTAATCCTATATGCTAAATTTCACCAACTGATTTAGACAGTTATGAGCACAAGAGAAGAATCAAAATGATTTTGACTTTTATGGTTCTAAGGTGCAAATTTATGACTGAACTATGCTTAATGATGCTAAATAAAGATAATGCAACTTAACTAGAACTCTGCTTGAACCCTAAACTCAGATTTATCCAATGATCCAAACACTACTTAAGCTAACTATTTTGCTAATTTAATCCTGCAATCACTTGAAGCAATGCAAACCAAAACTTAATCTCACTTATACTAACCTAATTAAACCTAAAATCAGTAAATAAAGCAAACTAATAACACAGATTCTACAAGTAAACTACTATGGCAAATTTATCTCAAAATAATGAAAGACAAGGTATAGATAGCTCTTACTCAAGTCCAGCCACTATGGCTTGCTTAAGTTCAATAAAACCAATCACCAACACTTATTAAGCCCAAATCAAACCCCTGGTTCAGATCAGACCACTCATTCAACCATGTGCAGCTTCATTTTGACTGATTTTGAGATTTGATTGTGAAATGAAAGTTAAACAGATATACACCTTCAATAAGCTATAGGAAGCTTAAAAAGGCTTATACAATCAGTAGCTAAGCTTATAGAAGCTTATAAGTACAATTAAAGTATTTTTTATTTATTTTTTTTTCTACTATTTATCCTATTTTTTTGTATTTTTGAGTTTCTTAAATCAAATTACTTCAAATGACTTGAAAGCTTGAGAAAGCTTGTGAATGAGCTTAAATGAGCTTAAACAAACACTGAACAATAACTTTTAACAACTATAATTGGAATTGAGATTTTCAAAAAGAAACTTACATAAACTGAAAATGAACTTAACACTGAAATTAAGGATTAAGAAAGGTTTAAAATACACTGTTATCACTTAATTCAACACTTGAAAGCTAAATGTTACACTGAAATTAAAGAAATTAACTAGTCGACATTACTAAACTAAAACTAAAAAAAAACTACTCTCTTGCTCTTCTCCTCTTTCTTCTATTTATATGCAAAAGGCTTCCCCTCTCTCTTTTGAGCAAATCCCCCTTCTTTTTGGAGCCATTGGATGAGTTGGGTTGATATTGGCCGTTTGATGAATTTTGGCGGGAAAACTCTTTTAGCCAGTTGGGACAGGTTGAGTGCAAGGAGGGGGGAGCATTTAATGCTTTTTGTTGTTTGGTGTTGAGGAGGAGTGATAAGGTGTGGGAGTTGAGCTGGAGGTGAGGGGTGGCCTGGTGGTTGCAGAGAGTGGGTGAAGGGGGTGAGTTTTGGAGGGAAAAGGGTGGGTTTTGGTTAATAATTGACCGGGTTTGAGGGTTGACCGGGTAAAAGGTTTGGGTAACGGGTTGGGCTAGTAGTTGGGTAATGGACCGGGTATAGATGGATTGGGCTTGGGTTTATTAAATGGATTTGGATAATTAGCTTGGACCAAGGATCTAAAATGGATGAAATGTGTAGTTATGGACCAATCTTGCCAAAACTGAAAATCCAGGGACCACACGTGTAACTTCTGAAAATGTAATCCAATGGTTGGTTTTGCCAATCTTCAAAAATATAAGGACCAAAACTGCCAATCTTGAAACTCCGGGGACTAAACTTGTAATTTCTCAAAACTTTTGAAATTTTTCACCAAAGGACTAATTATGACAATTTATGATTTCAAAAGGACCTTTGGTGACTTTTCTTTTAAAATAAGTGCTTAGGGACTATTTCTGCCAATTTTTGAAAGTTGAGGGACTGAAACTACCAATTATGCAAACTTAGCTCGTTTTTCATCTGATTTTAAACATTTTGCATCTGAAACATATAAAATGCAATTTTGGAATATTTTCAGTATTTTGATGCATTTCTGAGTGTTTTTAAATGTTTTGCAGTTCAGATTTGACCAAAAATGATGAGTATTTACACACTCATCAGGAATCGTTACCCATTACCCAGGATTGATGACTTATTCGATCAACTTCAAGGTTCGAGAGTTTACTCAAAAATTGACTTACAGTTTAGCTATCAACAACTGAGAGTGAGGTTGAAGATATCCCTAAGGCCTCTTTCAGAAAGAGATATGGACACTATGAATTTCAAGTAATGCCGTTTGGTTTGACAAACACACCTGCAGTTTTCATAGATATCATGAACCGATTGTGTAAACGATAACTGGATAAATTTGTAATTGTGTTCATTGATGATATCCCTATCTATTCTCATAACGAGGAAGAGCACGCCAAACACCTAAGAATAATCCTTGAATTACTTAAGATGTAGAAACTTTATGCAAAGTTCTCTAAGTGCGATTTTTGGATTAATGTCGTTCAATTTCTCGGACACCTGATAGATAAACAAGGAATCCATGTTGATCCCACAAAAATAGAAGCCGTTAAGAATTGGACATCTCCCACGACTCCCACTGAAATACACCAATTCTTAGGACATGCTGGTTACTATCGAAGGTTTATCGAGGAATTTTCAAAGATTGCTAAACCTTTGACTGAGTTAACCCAAAAAAATAGGAAATTTATCTGGGGAAAGGATCAGGAGTCAACTTTCCAACTTCTAAAGATGAATTTTTATGAAGCTCCGATCTTTGCATTACCAGAAGGAAATGACGATTTCATTTTTTACTATAATGATTTACACCGAGGTCTTGGAGCTGTGTTGATGCAATGAGGCAAGGTTAATGCCTATGCATTACGACAACTCAAGACACATGAAGAAAAATACACCACACATGATCTATAATTAGGAGCAGTCATGTTCGCTCTTAGAATATGGATACACTATCTGTATGGCACAAAATGTACAGTTTTCACCGATCATAAAACCCTACAGCATATTCTTAACCAAAAGGAGTTAAACACGAGACAACGACATTGGATATAACTACTCACTGATTACTATTCTGAGATTCGTTACCACCCTTGCAAGGCTAACGTAGTAGCAGATTCCTTGAGCCATAAGGAATGAATCAAATCTCTTAGAGTTAGGTCATTAGTATATCCTAACCTACCTTCCCAAATACTCAAAGCCCGAAACGAAGCCCTCAAAGAAGAGAATCTCAAATTTGAGAACTTACGAGGGATGAATAAGTCTTTTGAAATACGTCCTAATGGAACTCGTTGTATCAAGAATTAGATTTGGTTACCATATTAAGGTAACTTAAGAAACTTGATCATGCACGAGTCCCATAAATCCAAGTACTCTATTCACCCGGGTTCTAATAAGATGTATCAGAATCTGAAGAAACACTATTGGTGGTCCAACATAAAAGTAATTGTTGCTAGATATGTTGGCAAGTGTTTAGCATGCTCCAGAGTGAAGGTTTAATGTCAAAAGCCATCCGGCTTACTGATACAGCCAGAAATTCCCATGTAGAAATGGGAAAGAATCACTATAGACTTAGTCACGAAACTCCCAAAATCATCCAGTGGACATGACACAATTTGGGTAATTGTGGGTCGTCTCACAAAATCTGCTCATTTTCATTCTATACGAGAAGCTGATGGTATGGAAAACCTTACTAGGTTGTACCTAAAGGAAATAGTTTCTCGGAATGGTGTGCCAATACATATCATATCAGATCATGATTCTCGTTTCATGTCTAGATTTTGGCAATCTTTGCAAAGTTCCCTAGGTACTCAGATAGAAATGAGTATGATATATCATCCTCTGACCGACGGTCAAAGTGAAAGAACTATCCAAAAACTCGAAGATGTGCTTCAAGTGTGTGTGATAGATTTCAGAAAATAATGGGAGAAACACTTTCCGTTGATCGAGTTGTCGTACAATAATAGTTATCATGCTAGTATTAAGGCAGCTCCTTTCGAAGCACTTTATGGAAGAAAGTGTAGATCACCTGTCTGATGGGGCGAAGTTGGAAAAGTTCAACTTACGGGTCTAGAGATAATCTATGAGACCACTAAGAAAATCGTTCAAATCCGACAAGGATTACAAGCTGCAAGTGATTGGCAGAAAAGTTATGCCGATATAAGATATAAGCCCTTAGAATTCCAAGTCAGAGAATGAGTGATATTGAAAGTATCACCTAGGAAAGGTGTCTTTCATTTTGGAAAGCAAAGAAAGCTTAATCCGAGATACATTGGACCATTTAGGATCTTATAGTGAATTGGTCCACTGACGTACATAATTGAGCTTCTGGAAGAGCTCAATAATGTACATAACTTCTTTTACGTCTCTAACCTTAAGAAATGTCTATCCGACTAGTCACTCGTCATCCTTATGAAAGAGCTTCATCTGGAAGATAAGCTTAATTTCATAGAAGAACCAGTCAAAATCATGGACTGTGAGGTGAAACGACTAAAGCATAGTTGTAATCCTATCATTAAGGTCTGCTGGAACTCTAGGAGAGTACCAAAATTCACATGGGAACATGAGGACCAAAATTCATGCTAAATACCCTCACATATTCTCACCCTCTCCTCCTGCCGCTAGTTAAATCTCGAGACTAGATTTCTTTTACGATGGGAGACTGTAATATCCTGCCAAATTTCATCCAGGTCACCTATACTTATGCTTTAAATAGTATCATTTTCACGAGTAAAAGTTTTGCTTTATTTCATCCCCACTACTTACATAACCCTCTAGACCTGCTCGCGTATCCACCAATGTTGTAGGATCATACTTTTATGTTGTTTGATAATTCGGGTGGTCTAAGATGGTGATGAATCAAGTATGCCATGTTTAGAGAGAGAAAGAGATGAGAGGGTGTTCTTTAGAGAGAGAAAGTAAAACAAAAATGAAAGGTTAGATTAAGAAGCATAACCTCTTACAAAGATGGAAGAGGTATTTATAGTTACAACCTAAACGTCTTCCTGTCGGACTGTGGATCAGGCATTCAGTAGGTAAAGACCTGTCCTTCCTCCACGGTGTTACTATAAGCTAAACTAAGCTAATAACTAACTAATAAACTAGTAAATAACGATATGTCTACGAACTAACATATGCTAAACAATAGTTACTTCACCATGGATTTTCTAAATCCTAACAATCTCCCCCTAAGGGAGGTCACCCTATGATTTACATTTTGAATCCTAACATTCTATTTTGTCTTCTATTCTGAGCTTGTAGACTTCAATTCTTCACTTCCGCAATATGTGTGCTTTAGCAGTGATACTTCAAAGTCCGAATGCTTTGTACTTTCAGTGGAGGTCTTTGAACTAATCCACATCTTGATGATCCTTGATCTTTCTTTGAGATCATCAGCCACAGTAAATCTCTGGATCACCCTTTGTTGTGTTGCCTTCATGTGATGTTGTGACTTTTGGACCGACATGCTCACACTTTATGGATCATGGCATCTTTTCATTGGAGTAGCGGAAGCATCTTTGTTGTATGTCTTTGATGGTCATGATTTTCTTCAATTAAATGTTAATGCTGTGAGCATGCGGTTGTGAATTGAGTTCTTAATATCGATCAGCTGCAACCGTCCAAATGTTCCTACAAACAATAGTTTGCAATAAAACACACGAAAGTGTCTTTGTTCACTTTCGTTGAATACATTTGCAAGAACCATGGTTTTCCGTTGATTAGTATAAATACTGCCTGCGATCAGGTAGAATTCCGAAGAATCTCCTTGACTGGGTTTCGCAGCTTGATCTAGCCATTCTAAAACCAGAGCGTCCCAAAGTAGACAACACAGAGTGAGTGAACTAGCGAATTGAGATTCACTGATTGATGAAAAATTGATTTGAAAACAATCGAGTATTGCTTGAAGAAAGAGTTTTGCAATACGACGAAGGTTTTATAAGAAAGATCAATTTTCAATTAGAAATACTTTTTGTATTTGAAAATTAATACACATTCGATGTGCTAGAGAAAAGAATATATTTGCACATTGAACGGTTTTTCCAAAAGTATTCGTCAATTCATTTCCTGGACCAAGGTGGATTCAAGAATGAATCGCCCCATCATTTCCAAAAGATCTCACATGTCACCCACCAAAAGCTTTTTTGATGTTGGCTCTAGAAGGAGTTCCATCTTCATTGTGAATATTTTACATATCACTCAGATGTTCTGGAGATATCACAAGGATAATGCGTACGACTCTCAATATATATACTTACTTTCCACATTGTGTGAAACAGCAAGTCTTCATTAATTTTGTATCCTAATGAGATTTTGTGGATGATCTCTTGGCTCTAGACTCAATAGTGCACATTTGGTTTCCAATTCGGAGACTAGGGAGAGGGTCTCCTTCCTCAATATCAACCATCACTAAGAGAAAGTCGATAGATAATGTAGGTTCCCCGTGAGAATGAAACAAGTCCTTTTAAGAGAAGTTCAGTAGTTTGGGAAGTTAGGTGCAGTGCGTCATTGGGTCCATGACGTATTGTCTTCAATACCAGTGTTACCTTATTAAACACCAATAGCATATGTATTGAACCCGGTTTTTTCCCTAAGGTTGAATTATTGGAGGACTATTTCTTTTCACCCTTTTCACATTCAA
The DNA here is from genome assembly GCA_910596185.1 of Chrysanthemum makinoi. Lineage (NCBI taxonomy): Eukaryota > Viridiplantae > Streptophyta > Magnoliopsida > Asterales > Asteraceae > Chrysanthemum > Chrysanthemum makinoi. The sequence goes on from OU343219.1 coordinate 30,700,110, forward strand.
TTCTTTTTCATTCTTAAACTCCTTCAGTGCTTAACGAGACTTCATTACTAGAACCTTGTTGGGTTTATTCTAGTTCTAACTCTATCTCAGTCCGCACTCTTCCCATATTCTCATTTTTTCAATATACCTAAGGACTTCTACACTAACTAGTGGATTGTCCTTGGGTAGATCCCTAAGATTCTGGCGGGATCGTGGGAACGAATACCTAACCTTGCCATCCTTATAACACCATGCGTAAAGTAAATTGGTCGGTCTTTTGGTATTGTTCTTTCCTTCTTGAAACCAATTTCTAAATCATTTGAAAAATCAATCAATGTACTTGTGATATAATATGAACGAATTTTGTACCTTAATTGTTTTTGATAATTTAGACATGCTCCCCCTCAACATGTGCATATGATTTTGAAATTATTTAGCACATGGAGGCAAGAGGACTTAGAAATATTTTTTGATCACAATTTCCATGGAAAAAGCCATTTGATTTTTTTGGTAAATTCTCCCCCTCAATATGTGCGTTGGTTATTTTAAATCATTTAACACATAGAGGAAGGAGTTCTTTGAAGTACTTCCACAATCACACTTGTCATTAAGAAACCATTAGAAAAATCAATCAAGGTACTTTTTGATAAAACGTTTTACTCTTTGTACTTTGATAGTTTATTTTCTTTTGAAATGCTCCCCCTCAATATGTGCTTCAAGATTCGAAAACGTTTAGCACATATAGGAGAGCAGCCTGCACATTTGAATCAAAACGATCACCGTTTATCAGATTTCATAATTAAATCGCAAATTCTCCCTCGATCAAAAATATCAAACCCTTTGAGATTTTGGATCTCAAGTGATTTAATTTGGTTTAGAAAACATGGGAGAAAATGTGTCTGATTTAAATGCTCTTCTGGTTTTTGGATAAATCCTCCTCCTCAACATGTGCATCGTATATTTGAAATCGTTTGGCACATGGAGGCAGGAGTGCCTTTAAAGGACTGAACAAACACCATTTAAACAGATTTGAGATTTAAATCACGATCTCTTCCCCGATCAAAATTTTCAAATAATTTGAGATTTGTGATCCCAATTGATTTAAATCATTTAGAAAATTTTAGGGAAAGACATGGCTTGATATAATTTTTGAAATTAACTGATAAGGAACAGTTTTTGACAATAAAGATTGTTAGTGTCAGGTATGATAATTTTTAAGAGATCTTTAGGAAAAAGAAACAATTTCACAATCAAACAAGAACAGAAAAAATTTCATTTTGAAAGATCTTTGAGTCTTAAAGAAAATCATACCATGACATAACATTAAATCTTTAGATCACCACTTTATTTCATACAAACAAACTTTTTGATGAAATATTGTGTGAAAAATATTTAAGATTGAAATCACTCTCCTCCTCAATCGATGAATACCGTAAGTTATATTTAACGATCTAAAGACTTCTTCTTATCTCGGGTATTTATCAGAAAGATTGTCAAAATTAAGGGAGAGAACTAATTGAGGGAGAGTGAAAAGCTAGGATTTAATACCTAATTATACTTCCTCACTATGTTCTTCGGCAAGTTGATTCTCACAAAAGCTCAAGTGCTCTTCTCAAAAGATTTCAAGTATATGGGCTTATAATGTGTTGCTGATTCTGAAGTATCAAAACTAGAAAGGGGGAAGGAGACACACATTTAAACGTAAAAGGAGTAAACTTGATGAACTTAACACTTTTAAGTGATTAAAGATATCCTGAGAAGACAAATGTCATGACCGCAGAGAAACTCAAGGTTTGACTCATGACGTTTAGTGTTCTTATTCCAACTATGTGGGGGAAGAGATGGAAGAGTTAGTTTCAGGTGATAAAAGAGGTACACAAGTGTGTGATTATTTCGATGATATCGCAATCATCAGGGGAGAGATATTGTGTACATTAGGGACGCTCAGCTGTTTCACTTGAGAGCATAATCAGTGATTCAGTGATAATCACTTATTCCGGAGGAGACATCCGCAGAGATAGTCAGTTATTCAGCCTGCTAATTCAATGTTATCGGTTATTCTTTCTTTGGGCATTTGGGTACTTCGGGTCCTAGAGCTTCATACACTACCATAAGGGGATAGAATTGTACTTCAAGGATGTGTAGCAGATTCACGTGATCGAACTTAATGATTTATTCTGGAGTTCATATCCGCAGAGATGATCGGTGATTCAATTTACTACTTCGGTTCTATCGATTATTCTCTCTTCGGGTATATGTGTACATCAGGTTTGTGAGCTTCATTCTATGAGACTGACGGCATCACTTCAACTACTTGAGGTAAATGGTCTCTTAACAATTTATGGTATTCTTCGCGACAGACTTCAGTGGTAAAGAAATTTGAGAAGATTCATTCAAGTGTGAGATGATACGTTGCCGCTCTTCTATCATGATGACATAACCCCGAACGGAGAATCACGAAGATCATTCTTAAGAGGAGCAGCAAGATCGATGATAATGGTGTGATTCTTTTTGTATCTGGCTAAGGCAAGCTTGAAAGAGAGCTTAGAATCTGCTTAACATGATGATTTTCATTGGGGGATGTTACCAAAGTCTCACTTTCAATATACCTAAGGACTTCTACACAAACTAGTGGATTGTCCCCAGGTAGATCCCTCCGATTCTCTGGGATCGTGGGAACGAATACCTAACCTTACCATCCTTATAACACCATGCGTAAAGTAAATTGGTCAGTCTTTTGGTATTGTTCTTTCCTTCTTGAAACCAATTTCTAATTCATTTGAAAAATTAATCAATGTACTTGTGATATAATATCAAAGCATTTTGTACCTTAATTATTTTTGATCATTTAGACATGCTCCCCCTCAACATGTGCATATGATTTTGAAATTGTTTAGCACATGGAGGCAAGAAGACTTAGAAATGTTTTCTTGATCACAATTTCCATGGAAAAAGCCATTTGATTTTTTCGGTAAATTCTCCCCCTCAATATGTGCGTTAGTTATTTGAAATCATTTAACACATAGAGGAAGGAGTTCTTTGAAGTACTTCCACAATCACACTTGCCATTAAGAAACCATTAGGAAAATAAATCAAGGTACCTTTTGATAAAAAAAATTTAATCATTGTATCTTGATAGTTTATTTTCTTTTGAAATGCTCCCCCTCAATATGTGCTTCGAGATTCGAAAGCGTTTAGCACATATGGGAGGGCAGCCTGCACATTTGAATCAAAACGATCACAGTTTACCAGATTTCATAATTAAATCACAAATTCTCCCCCGATCAAAAATATCAAACCCTTTGAGATTTTGGATCTGAAGTGATTTAATTGGGTTTAGAAAACATAGGAGAAAATGTGTCTGATTTAAATGCTCTTCTAGTTTTTGGATAAATCCTCCTCCTGAACATGTGCATCGTGTATTTGAAATCGTTTGGTACATGGAGGCAGGAGTGCCTTTAAAGGACTGAAAAAACACCATTTAAACAGATTTGAGATTTAAATCATGATCTCTTCCCCGATCAAAAATTTCAAACCATTTGAGATTTGTGATCCCAATTGATTTAAATCATTTAGAAAATTTTGGGGAAAGACATGGCTTGATTTAATTTTTTAAATTAACTGATAAGGAACAGTTTTGGACAATAAAGATTGTTAATGTCAGGTATGATAATTTTTAAGAGATCTTTAGGGAAAAGAAACAATTTCACAATCAAACAAGAACAGAAAAAATTTCATTTTGAAAGATCTTTGAGTTTTCATGAAAATCATACCATGATATAACATTAAATCTTTACATCACCACTTTATTTCGTCCAAATAGACTTTTTGATGAAATATCGTTTGAAAATATGTAAGATTTAAATCACTCTCCCCCTCTATCGATGAATACTGTAAGTTGTATTTAACGATCTAAAGCCTTCTTCTTATCTCGGGTATTTATCAGAAAGATTGTCAAAATTAAAGGAGAGTACTACTTGAGGGAGAGTGAAAAGCCAGGATTTAATCCCTAATTATACTTGCTCACTATGTTCTTCAGCAAGTTGATTCTCACAAAAAATCAAGTGCTCTTCTCAAAAGATTTCTAGTATATTCCGGAAAGACAAATGTCATGACTGCAAAGAAACTCAAGGTTTGACTCATGACGTTTAATGTTCTTATTCCAATTATGTGGGGGAAGAGATGGAAGAGTTAGTTTCTGGTGATAAAAGAGGTAAACAAGTGTGTGATGATTTCGATGATATCGCAATCATCAGGGGAAAGAGATTGTGTACATTGGGGGTGCTCAGCTGTTTTACTTGAGAGCTTAATCAATGATTCAGTGATAATCACTTATTTCAGAGTTGACATCCGCAGAGATAGTCATTGATTCAGCCTGCTACTTCAATGTTATCGGTTATTCTTTCTTTGGGCATTTAGGTACTTCGGGTTCTTGAGCTTCATACACTATCATTAGGGGAAAGAATTGTACTTCAAGGATGTTTAGTAGATTCCCACGATCGGACTTAATGATTTATTCAGGAGTTCATATCCGCAGAGATGATCAGTGATTCAATCTACTACTTTGGTTCTATCGGTTATTCTCTCTTCGGGTATATGTGTACTTCGGGTTCGTGATCTTCATTCTAAGAGACTGATGACATCACTTCAACTACTCGAGGGAAATGGTCCCTTGACAACTTATGGTATTCTTAGCGACAAACTTTAGTGGAAAAGAAATTTGAGAAGATTCATTCAAGTGTGAGATGATACGTTGCTGCACTTCTATCTTGATGATATAACCCCAAATGGATAATCACGATGATCATTCTTAAAAGGAGAAGCAAGATCGATGATAATGGTGTGATTCTTTGTGCATCTGGCTAAGGAAAGCTTCAAATAGAGCTTAGAATCTGCTGAACATGATGATTTTCGGTTTGGCGGGAAGCTACCAAAGTCTCACATTCAGACGGTTCAAGTCCCCACGATGATTCAGGAGTCTCAAAAGGTTTGGTGGTGAAAGTTTATGAGATGATGACTTCTATCTTCTACAACGATGTTGTTCGATATCCTTATCTCGGTACTCGTATCATCATCTTCTTAAACTATATCATCTACTCTATCTTTGTAAATATTTATCAAAAAAATCAAAATACAAAAATATAAAACCAATAAAAAGAAAATAGAAAAATATAAAACCAACAAAAATCGATAAAAAATCAAAAAAACTTGAAAATACCAAAAATATTGTTTCTCAAGACATGCCTTTTGGTATCGATAACATCTACGGTCTTAGAAATGTCATTCAATAATGGCATGGGACCATAGATGAAGTTCGAGCAGAAGGTGTAAATATTTCTTTTCAAAACATGTCTCTAACTATGGCTTGCAGTTACTTCAGACTGTAACTTGTGCTTAAACCATGGTTTGCTATTATTTCAGATAAGCAACCCATTCTTCAAAAGGTAAAGTGCTGTGCTAAACCAGTTTTCAGAAATATCGAGCACTTATCCAAAATCTAATATGAGGAAAGTATGTCGAAGGACTGCTGTTCCTACTCAAATGTTTTTCTTTCTTAAATTCTTCAGAAAAATATTTGTTTTAAGAAAATGGTGGAAAATGAGTTGCTTGAAAATCAATCAGACTTGGAATTTTCATAAATGTCCAAAACCCAATCAATGACTTCAGCATGGTTAAAACTTTTCATAAAATGAGTCATTGATTGAGGGGGAGAATTTTTTCAAATTTATATCATCTAACGGGCTTATTTAATCATCCTACACACTTAACAGAAAAAGATGTTTGCCTAAGTTGAAGGACTAGGAGCGTAGGATAAGATTTTTAGGATTAGATGACTATAGTTTGATGAACAAATTATTCCCATGCTTTACATGATCTAATTGATATGTTGGATTGACTTGTATTAGTCGATTGTTTTTTGGGTGATGTCGACCACCATATATCTGTATGTATGTCCACTAACGTATGCAGATATCACGGAATATAAGAATGTTCCCGATCCGGATCCCACAAAAGAAGATGATTGGATGCCGATAGGAAACGGAAACTATATCGTGGGTCAACAAAAGGAAGAAACGGAGCTTAATTAGATCTCTATGGAGAGTTGGCATGATAGTTGCAAGTTTATAGGTCTCACTGCATCAGCAGATGGTTTTCTTTCATCCATTCAGCAACAACAGAAGCAGCTTAACCACCATACGTATCTTTGTGTAGGACAGGTAGTGGATGATACCATTTTTCAACAATTTTGAAATTATTGTTTTGAAAATGGAAAAATATTGTTTTGAAAATAAATCGGACTCGTAATTTTGGAAATCAACCGGACTTTATTTTTTCAAATCTTAAGTCACTCAATCAACGACTACGGTCATCGATTGAGGGGGAGGGTGATTTCAATCTTAAATATTTTCAAACGATATTTCATAAAAAAATCCGTTTGTATGAAATAAAGTGGTGATCTAAAAATTTAATGTTATGTCATGTTATTTCACAGAAAATGTAGAACAGAATGTAGACACGACCTACATCTAGATTGTCCATTTAGGGAATAGAAAGTCAACATCTTCAACTCACCAAATGCATTCCTGTTAACTTACAAATAGCAAATCCCCTTAACTCAAATCCCTCCTAATCAAACAAGAACAAAAAGATGTTCATCAAGGAAATCAGCCCCGCAACTGGAAGCACTTTGTCATTAATCAAATCAGCCCATGAGAAGATGTCAACCAACGGCTCTTAGAAGAAACTCCATGTAAAGATGACCTGATAAGAAGAAGCTCGGTTCTTACATGAGTTTGGAGCCGTATGACCATTTATTCTCTAATGTCAATCAACATGCAGGATATTCACACTTCTTCTCCCCCTCAAGAATTGCATATGGAGTTGTCAATCTTGATTAGAAAAGTGAATATCTTCAAATGTATTCTATTCACACTTCTCCACCGCAAAATATGCATATGATGTCGCCATCGCCATTTTAATTGAGCAAGTGGAATAAGATTACTAATGCCAATTTTCGATACGATACTGTTGTGTTAGCTTTTTAATGCCAATTGAATCCGTTATGGTCCTTGCGTTACTTCATATCGAGGTAAGTTCATAGCCCCTACTTTACTTGTTTTGAAAAACTTTTGGGGGAGAATACATGCTTGTTTTACTAAATTCCAAAATTTGAAAATGATTTGATTCTTAAAAACTGTATTTGCTTCGCTAAACAACTTATTTAGTTATTAAATTATCATTACAATAAGATTATTTCATACACTGTGCTAAATTCATATTATTTCATTTTGGACATATATGTGTATGTAATTTGTGTGCATCATGATCAATGGTTCATAGTTCATCTTTGGGTAGAGGCACCAAGTTCATCTTTGGGTAGAGCACCCAGTGTATTTGGATACATATGATTACATTTATCCAACAGTTTAGCTCCAGCTGGTTTGCGATAATAACTGATTGGATTCCTATTGTGCACGGGACCACGTGGTGGTCGAATTTCGTGCTGTGGATTGCATTTCATTTACTATTTGCTCAACACTATTACTTATACATATTTCCTACTTGGTTATCAATGCACAACAAAATTGGTTTACTAGTTTATTTCAAATCTATGAACTCACCAACCTCGTGTTGATATTTTTAGCATGTATTTTCAGGTGTATCGTGACAACTTACTTTGGAGTCTTTTGGCATGGCATGGCATGGTCATAGGATATTCTGACATTTTTGGGACCCCTTTATTATTATTATGGGCCTGTATTTCTGCACTATTTTTAAATAATGTAAACTTTATACATTTCTTTATGAATTTTCTTACTATAAATCATTGTTCTATACTTTGTGTTGTGATACCAATTAGTAGCACCCCACGATCCGAATGCTTCCGATGTGCCAAATTTGGGGGTGTTACAGTTGGTCATGTTATAACTTTGAATTTCCCCTAAAATCATTGGAACCCGTCTGGTTATGTTACCATCACCTCTACCTCGAACCTTATGCCCAAACGATGGCTATACTTTTAGCGTAACCATTTAGGTGACGTCAACTTATATTTTGAACTCGATTGATAATCATCTTACTTTTTGAAATTATGACTTGTACTCGAATGTTGTACTTTCCGTGTAAGTACACTACTGAGTCACCTAACTGATTTGCTTGTGGAAATCCACCTCCCCTTGAGAAACGTACTCAGGACTTGTTAAACTCTTCATTTGGTAGAGATTATATGCTCGACAGAAACTTTGAGGTTTTGAAGGAGTAACCTAAACCGCGACTTTAAGAGCTGATGTTTAATCTTTCGGGAACACCAGTTATCTTTGCTACTCTCTCATATCATAAAGTTGCGTCGCTAATAACATACAAACTATTTTCAATCGTCCTACATGTTATTTTGCGATCACCCTACAAAATGTTTTACTAATCAGTCATGAAATCAAAAATTTTGACCGTATTGCTATAATAAAAATAAATTTATTTTCCTACTACTCTAAACTGTTTTACAAACCCTTTTATAAACTATTTACTCATTTGGAAAGTACTTTATGCTACTACTTCATAAACTGAACAGCTAATATTTTCTTTTGTAACTAAACAAAACTTTTTGAGTAAATCCTACACATCTGCTTGAAACTATAAGATAACCACCTACCAAATCTCAACACTGTCTCATCATTGTACAAGTTTCCTTATTCATTCTTGATGCAGGTTTTACTGACCAGGTTTTAATATTTATAATTTCTCGTTATACTTATGGTCTACCCTAATGCACTAACGGGCAGTGTACCCGGTCATGTGTAGTGTAGTATTTGGTAAAACCAAGGTCGTCCCAAGAGCTATGTGTGTTGGATTATTAATAAGTCTAGGTGTCACAGATTTTAATATGATTTTGATAAGAAATTAATTAATTGACTAGTAAAGCATATAAAAGCAATAAAAGAAAAAGGTTGTGATCAATAAAGGAGAGTGGTGCTAACATAGTTATTCATCCTAGCTAGTGATGTGTACGTCTAATTACTTCCAATTACTTCAGGTGGGGTCAAAGTCGAGAGGACAACATTTGGTCAATTCGCCCTAACCTATCTGCAAAGATGCCACCACTGGAGAAGTCAGGTGTCCCTTCATAAGTCCAGTTGTTCCTAGTCCCCTAAGCCGAGTCATTAAGTTCCGCTACATGCTAGACTTATAATAGTGAGTGCACGGGTGTCAGCAACTTAAACACTCACCCCCTAATTCTTAAGTTCATCCAAACGGTAGGTGATCAGTTGGTCAAATCGCACAAGTATAAAGGGTCGTTAGTTGGTCATATGTTACACATCCCATCTCTGTCAACTCACTTAGGGTCAGTTGGTCATATCTCCTAAGCAACTAGCCTCTACCGCCATTCAAAACTACCGAAAAAAGGGTAGCTACCAATAAACTAAGCATGCATACACTTAGAAATAATTATACGGAAGTAATGTAAATGCAAACAAAACAATTAAGGAATCATAACTAGGCCAGCACCAAGAGGTGCTTAGCTGCTCATATTAACCATACAAATCAATTCAATAATTAATGTTACGAAATACATGAATCAAAAGTAAAGAAAATGTAGAAAACTAGAAGGGGGTTGAATAGTTTTACCAATTTAAAACATCCTTTTAAATATTTAGATCGACTTATGTCAATCTATTTGGTTGTTTATGTTGGACGTTGATAGATAGATATATAAACCTGTAATGAAAGATAAAGAGTAAGAAGCACATCACCACGACACAAGTATTTATAGTGGTTCGGCTACAAGGACACCTTCTTTGCCCTACTCCACTCCCCGAGTCACCTACTCGAGAGTTCGTAAACACTACACCAACTCCTTATGGCGGAGAATCCTTCACAACGTCGCTTAACCTTTTTCCGGTACAAAGCTAAATAACGAGATCCTTCACACCAAGGCGAACCACACCTAACACAACGTCGCCTACCCTTTATACGGTGCTAGGCTAACCACCGAGTTCTTTCACACCAAGGAGAACTAATCCTATCAAAACGTCGCCTACCCTTTATTAGGTACTAGGCTAAGCACCTAGTTCCATTACTATGGAGGAACTACTACCGTTCACAACACAACACCTAATCTCAAGGAGATCTACTCCTTGTTACAACACCATCAAAGATATCACCATCCTTGGAAATAAACTAATACTTATATGTATAACGATGCACCTCATTGATTATACGACCTAGGCACTCTTCCCAAATGCCACTTGATTTGGTTCTTAGGCATCCTTCTCTAATGCCTTTGACACAACGCTTGGCACCCTTCACTAATGCCTTCGTCTTGACACCTTTAGCATTCTTCACTAATGCTTTTGACATGAACGATAAGCACCTTTCACTAATGCTTTCATCTTGACACTTTCGGCATCCTTCACTAATGCCCTCGACCCAACATCTACGAAGGAAGAAAGAACTATCAACAAGAGAACCTTAGTTGTCTTGATGATGATGAAGCTTGGCAACTCATGGACTTGAGCTTGCTCGTCTTCAAGAAGTGGTGATCTCGCCTTTAAGAGGAACCTAGAAGATCACACAAAAACAAAAGACTACATAGATCACTTGGATCTGAGGTTAGAGGGTTATAATACTTGGGGGAAGTATGTGTGTAAAAGTGATGAATATAAAGGAAGAAATGGCTCTCTATTTATAGAGAAAATTCTCTACTGTTCCCCGGATCCCACGGATCCCTTCCACTTGGGATCCGGCTAGCACAAAGCCAGGGATCCGTGGAACGCTCCTCTTTGCCCATGGGTATTTTTGGTTATGGGTCATGGGCCATGGGTTGATCCATGGGTCTTTAGCTAGATACAATGTATCTCTTGAGTGCTCACCAAGGGTTCAATGTATTTAGACACTCTCTTGAGTGCTCACCAAGGGTTCAATGTATCTAGACATTGGGTATGGGTCAATACCATGGGTTATGGATATTATCCATATATGATATAAGCATGAAGTCATGCAATGGGTTATGGGTCAAGCTCCATGGGTCATGGGCTTTGGGTTGTTCCCAACTACATTCAATGTATTTACCCAATGGGTTATGATACTTAAGTTTCTACCCATTTATATTACCCAATATATTACATACTACTTATGTGTATATTTTACCCAAATATGTAAACACTAGTTGTTGTACATATGTAATATTAAATCATAAAATCACTTATACTTGTTTTAGTGTTTTAGGTGAAAATGTGAATATGTTAGAAACTATTAGATCAAACCATTGACGTATTTTATTTGTTTCGTTAAAATGATTTTACATTTGTTATCGAAAAAACATTAGAAGATCGTAAAATATAAATAAACGTTTTTACGGCTTATTTGTATTAACAATCTCCCCCTTTTTGTTGATGAGAAAACATAAAATTATTTTAAGGAAAAGCTAAAATTCGTAAAAGTTTGAATTTGCAGTTTTACTTTTTCTCCCCTTTTTGTCGAAACAAAAAGAGCCTTGAAAGAAAGCAACACATTGTTTTAAGAAAAACATGTGAAAGAAATAAAAAGAGGTAGAGAGCAAGTAACGGGAAAGGATCCCGTCTTTACTCCCCCTTGACGAGTCCATCCCTTGGTAAGGGCGTCAAGAAAGTATACTAATCTAGTTTGTTTGCAACTAAGTTTGCAAAAGATTTCGTCTAAGTGACGAATGTGCTCCCCCTTGATGATTGCAATTTTGCATAGGAATGTCGAGAAATGTAATCCTAATATTGCAAGTAATTTGCAATGTATTGTTTTGACACAAAGCTCCCCTAGCTTTAGGGTGTCAAAAGACTTCAAGTATAGATTGAATAACTACAAAAAAAAGGTTAGAAAACAAGTACAATGCACAATTTCCTGCATATGTGATCCAAGTTAGTAGAAAAATAGTTTTCTGTCTCACGGATCCCACGGTTCCCTCCTAGTAGGGATCCATCTAGGCAATTTTGAGGGATCCGTATAGCTGATGATTAAATTCAGCAATGGTGATGTAACAAGTAATGTTAACATCAAAATGAGATATGTATTCAACCAACAAACATATACTCAATGCAATATGGCAAGTAAACTATCATTCAATAAAACATAAGAGATGATCAACAAATCTCTAAAAACTAAGAGAATGATTTAGCCATATTCTACTAATACTAATAAGTGACCAAAGCTTAAGAAGCAACAATGTGCTTGAGTCTAGGGATGAGTAGACTTGTTGATTTGGTCCAATCTTTCAAGAAGATAATTAAACATGAAATGTAACTCATTTCGTACTTCTTGAACAAGTCCTTGGGTGATTAGACAATTAGAGCAATTATTGTCTTGATTAGGAATATGATGTTTTGAGGAGGTTCTCCAAATGATGGTGGAGGTACATTGAGTAATTTGGGATGAGGTTCTACTAGGAATGAGAGTGGTGGTAATGGAAATTCCTCCATATGATCAAGTCCTTGGTGGTTCCTTGTTTCCAACGATGGACTAGTTGGTGATGTAGGTGGTTCCTATTTTAACGAGAAGGTTGGTGAATGGGAAGTTCTCGGTGGTGAATGCTCTAATGAATAGAGAGAGGCTCGGTAAAGGAGTGTAGTCCATGCTCTAGGAATGAAGGTTTAGACATTTTGCTAGAACTAGGTACGTTTGGTTTAGAGCTCGATGATCCCTTTTCTAACCTAAGAGGTTTAATGCTAATTATTGCGGTTCTCTTAGAAATTGTTGATTGGGTTTGTTGAGGTGAGATTCTAGCACTATTATCTCTTACGGATGATGATTCGGTGGATGGGAAGTCCTACCATTTGTGGGTTTAACCGGAGATGATTCGGTTGAGGAAATTTCGTGTACAACACGAGCAAGTTTCTTGGGTGGTTCTTGGCTGGATGAGTTAGCACTAAGAGCTTTCCTCATGATGAAATGACTAAGGAAAAGGTTTCTAAATGCTGATAATTATGTTGTGTTTGATGACTAAGGGATTCTAGCAAGATGACTTATAAACGGAAGGATTTAGCAAGTGCATTCAAGACTTAAGTATCTAATATCCTTTGGAATGTGATGATTAGCATGTACAAGATTCAACTTCAGAGATTTAATTAGGATGAGGTGGAGTGTTCAAGTTAGCAAGATGAGCTTGAAATGATTGTTCGAGCAAGAGTTGACATAAATCTGTCACCCGGATCCTACGGTTCCCACCAATGGGGGATCCGTCTAGGCTAATCCTAGGGATCCGGCTCTCAGCAGCTAGGAAAGGATAGAAGTGATGTTTGAAAGGTCTAAAGCCTATACCTTTTTGAATGTTTCAGTTCTCCTAAGTGTCTTTAAATGGAAGGGTACTTAAACGTTCAAGGTCAATGAGTGATGTAGCTAATGATTGCCTTATATGAAAGAAATTGGAACTTTCGTGAGTACCAATGAATGAACAAAGATGACACTAAAATCTTGAGAGTGTCAAATGGAGCTAGATGATCCTAGTGATCAGATAGTGACTTAGGATAATGTCTTGGAGAAGATCCTAAAGGTTATAATGTGGAAGAACTAGAATTTGATCCATTTCGACTAATTTTGAGGTAAGGATGATTATGATCAATTTTGCCATAATCAAAAGGTTTCTAGGTCTAGATGTGAGGGATCATGTGAGAAATAATGAGTGATCTATAGAGCGGAAGAGTAATGAGTTTAGGTAAAACGATAGATCGAAAATCACTTTGAGTGTGATCCTTAATGAGCTATAAGTAAGTGTGAAGCTTACTAAGCTTGAGAAGGACTTAAGAGATCCTAAGGTATTAAGTTCAGCTAGTGTGAAGTACTCTAGGAACATGGTTTGAGGTGTAAAGGATTGAAATTCCACTTCTATTAGCCCGGATCCCACGGATCCTTCACTTGAGGGATCCGGATAGTTACAAACTAGGGATTTGGCATCTGGGACAGTTTTTACTTAACAAGTAGCGTTGTTCTAAGTATCAAACTTAGAAGCTAATGATCTCTACAGTAAGTATACATGTATACAAGTAAAACATACTAAGAGCATGTAGAAATAGCACATAAGCAATTAAATGAGATCTAGCTCACAAGTAAAACATAGGTTTATCAAACTTAACAACCGTTATTCAAGAAGCTCAAAATAGATTTACGATCTAGATTAGTAAATCGTTTGTATTAACAATGGCGTGCAGAGTAGATGAAGGTGTTCAAGACAATAGGGTTGTTTTGGCCAATGGAAGCAATGAACTATGTATAGTCATTACGGATGGTGATTAGCATACAATGAACTTCGTCCATGAAGTCATGTAGCTCTTCTCGATCAAAGCAAGATAATCGCTTGATGAGGCAAGTGGTTGTGATTAACTAAAAGAAAATTTTATTTTGCAACTTGTTTGATTAGTAATCCTAAGACAATGCAAAGTATTTTCATTGTAAACTTACTTTAGGAAAGCATAGGAGTATAAATTTCCCAAGTGAGAGAATGAATATGAGACTGTTACTACCGGTGCTCAATTACGGCTAAACACGACCATTTTTACGGGTGATTCCACATACCCAACTTCTATCAAGGAAACAATTCAACCGTTAGGTCAAATTGAGTTTCTAGTGCAATAAGTTCTCCAGTATTCATTCTCAAGTTAGGAAAATTTATATTCCTACAATGGCCTATCGAAGAGTAACAATGATGATACTTTTCTTCGTTTAATATTATACTTGAGACAAATAAGGTGACGAAGGCGTCATGTTAAAAATAAGTTTAAAAGTTGTCCATATGGTAAATAACAAAAAATGGTTGGATGAGCTACTTCAACATATGTTGTTGGAAAGCTTTGAGTTTGGACTTTCGGATATGAACAATTATATTTGCGTTGCAAAATAATTTACTTGAGTATATCGGATGAAATATTCAAGTTGTCAATCCTACTATGAAGCTTGGAGAGCGATCATGAAAAGGAAAATGGGAGAGTACATCATCAACACAAGTGTAGGTTATGATCCGATGTACATTCTTGTTGTTTTTAGAAAATGATACAAGAACAAAGGAAATCATATAAGCACATATGACAAACTCAATCAAAAATCCATTTAGTGTGTTATATGTTTTAAACATTTTTCAACCTATATGACTTATAAAAATATCTAAACTAACATTTTCGACACAACTAGATGTTATCCCAAACACTCCTTCAAATAGCACATTGACTAGTAGAATATTACTAAATCGACAAACAAGAGAATGAATAGAAAGGTAACGAAACCACATATGCTATTCAATCAAACAAGAACAAAAGCTATTTGAGATAAGCAAATAATCAAGTAATGCAACGAAGACAATTTATCATTTAGCATAGCATACGAAAGTTCTTTTCATCGCTTTGTGTTAAATATAAACATGTATACCAAGCTTGATTAGTTTCTTTTATATTTATAAATATGATCAAAACCTTAATTTCAATAGAGGACACATTGTTATTCAAAAGCGAAAACATCCGTCTCCAATTAGATCAAAAGTTTGTGCAAAAGTTATGACCGAAAAATGACTTTCTATTATAAATCAATGATTCTGTAAATTATTGTTTTGAATCAGTTTATGAAATCATTTTTAAATGAAAGTAGTCTCAAATACCTTCAAAACGATAGGTGGCACGACTTCTAACGACTTACGGTTAAAAAGTTATGAATTTTTTAAATTCAGACAAAAACTGAGGGATCCCTTGCTTGACGGATACCACGGATCCCTTGCTTGACGGATCCGTCCAGTGTAACCTGAGGGATCCGCGGATCTGACACAGAATTACAAAAATGTACGTTTTGACCTGACGAAAAGGTTTAGTCTTTGTAGAATTTTTAGTGAAGTTATATTAACCATTTTTACGTTTATTCAAGCTTGATTAACAAGATATCTAACAACAAAACTTCAAAGAAAAAAATCACAAACACTTTTCATATTATGCTTATTATAAGATAGAAGCATATATCACCATTTTGTCCACAAGCAATTTAGCACGTTTTAAAAAAAATGTAACTAAGAAAACATACCTTTGCTATATCCCATTTTTATGGTTTTAGAAACCATAGACGCGAAATACTTCATGATCTTCTAAGATACCCCAATCCTTTGCTATATTCCCTTTTTATGGTTTTAGAAACCATAGACGCGAAATACTTCATGATCTTCTAAGATACCCAAATCCTAGTATGAAGACTTCTCAAAGGAAAATGTTAGAATGATCTATCACTATCCAACATATGATGATTTCTAAAAACATGACTTTTTTTTAAGAAATTCCCTTCTTTGTAGTTTTCAAACATACACGGATCGTATCAAGTTTTCAAAGTACAATATACAAAAAAAAAACTTGGTAACGAAGCTCTGATACCAATTGTAGAAAACTAGAAGGGGGGGTTGAATAGTTTTACCAATTTAAAACATCCTTTTAAATATTTAGATCGACTTATGTCAGTCTATTTGGTTGTTTATGTTGGACGTTGATAGATAGATATATAAACGTGTAATGAAAGATAAAGAGTAAGAAGCACATCACCATGACACAAGTATTTATAGTGGTTCGGCTACAAGGACACCTTCCTTGCCCTACTCCACTCCCCGATTCACCTACTCTAGAGTTCGTAAACACTACACCAACTCCTTATGGCGGAGAAGCCTTCACAACGTCGCTTAATCTTTTTCCGGTACAAAGCTAAATACCAAGTTCCTTCACACCAAGGCGAACCACACCTAACGCAACGTCGCCTACCCTTTATACAGTGCTAGGCTAACCACCGAGTTCTTTCACACCAAGGAGAACTAATCCTATCACAACGTCGCCTACCCTTTATTAGGTACTAGGCTAAGCACCTAGTTCCATTACTATGGAGGAAATACTACCCTTCACAACACAACACCTAATCTCAAGGAGATCTACTCCATGTTACAACACCATCAAGGATATCACCATCCTTGGAAATAAACTCATACTTATATGTATAACGATGCACCTCATCAATTATACGACCTAGGCACTCTTCCCAAATGCCACTTGATTTAGTTCTTTGGCATCCTTCTCTAATGCCTTTGACACAACGCTTGGCACCCTTCACTAATGCCTTCGTCTTGACACCTTTAGAATTCTTCACTAATTCTTTTGACACGAACGATAAGCACCTTTCACTAATGCTTTCGTCTTGACACTTTCGGAATCCTTCACTAATGCCCTCGACCCAACATCTACGAAGGAAGAAAGAACTATCAACAAGAGAACCTTAGTTGTCTTGATGATGACGAAGCTTGGCAACTCATGGACTTGAGCTTGCTCATCTTCAAGAAGTGGTGATATCGCCTTTAAGAGGAACCTAGAAGATCACACAAAAACAAAAGACTACATAGATCACTTGGATCTGAGGTTAGAGGGTTCTAATACTTGGGGGAAGTATGTGTATAAAAGTGATGAATAGAAAGGAAGAAATGGCTCTTTATTTATAAAGAAAATTCTCTATTGTTCCCCGGATCCCACGGATCCCTTCCACTTGGGATCCAGCTAGCACAAAGCCAGGGATCCGTGGAACGCTCCTCTTTGCCCATGGGTATTTTTGGTTATGGGTCATGGGTCATGGGTTGATCCATGGGTCTTTAGCTAGATACAATGTATCTCTTGAGTGCTCACCAAGGGTTCAATGTATCTAGACATTCTCTTGAGTGCTCACCAAGGGTTCAATGTATCTAGACATTGGGTATGGGTCAATACCATGGGTTATGGATATTATCCATATATGATATAAGCATGATGTCATGCAATGGGTTATGGGTCAAGCTCCATGGGTCATGGGCTTTGGGTTGTACCCAATTACATTCAATGTATTTGCCCAATGGGTTATGATTCTTAAGTTTCTACCCATTTATATTACCCAATATACTACATACTACTTATGCGTATATTTTACCCAAATATGTAAACACTAGTTGTTGTACATATGTAATATTAAATCATAAAATCACTTATACTTGTTTTAGTGTTTTATGTGAAAATGTGAATATGTTAGAAACTATTAGTTCAAACCATTTACGTATTTTATTTGTTTCGTTAAAATGATTTTACGTTTGTTATCGACAAAACATTATAAGATCGTAAAATATAAATAAACGTTTTTACGGCTTATTTGTATTAACAGAAAAAATAAAATGCTAATGCTTATCATAGGGGAGTGATTTCTTGGTTACGCCGTAGTTTATGCACTAGTTACGGCGTAGTTATGAGCGAGCGGATCTTCATTTGACCTAATATAGTTACGTCATAATCTTTTGGGAGAGTTACGGTGCAATCTTTTGAAAATTGGCTTTTTGAGTCATGCTTTAGTTACGGCGTAATGTGAGAGATGAGTTACGCCGTAACTTCTTCAAAGTGAGCATACTATGATAAATCTTATATAATTCTCCAATTCCGCGTCTCTTTAGCTCCAATGCTCGTAATTTACCTGAAAGTGGAATATAATTGAAAGCAAGCGTAAATACATATAAATTATATAAATTACAAGCATTATCAGGGGAAATTGACACTTAATATTCAGGATAATTTGATGTTATCAAATATCCCCCCACTTTAACTCTACTTGCCCTCAAGTAGACCTTATTAGATAGATTCCTAAAAAGATACCTCCCATAACCTGGAAAATATAAGTTTACAAATCCCTTATGCTAGAATAAAACAAAGCAGAACACCTCACGAAATGGGAACGAAACACTCCAATCTCTCAACTATTCTACATGTCAATTTCGGGGTGATCACTCAATCGCATAGTCATAGCATGTATTCTATCATAAGCTTGGCGGTTACACAAATCTCCACCACTAGAATTAAGGGCTAAACAATTTTCGAAGGCAATATGGATACACACGACAAAGGTTAATGGGTGACTCGTCATTACTAATATGTCATGGCGAAGTGGAAAAAATCAATGATACATGACCAAATCCATGGCCAAGACACCAAAGATTGCTTGCTGCATCACCTAGACACGCTTCATGACTAAAGGGTAGGATAAGACATGGGATATATAAATGGTGTAAAATAAAAATCAAGCAAATAGTCTAAATCTATAACCAAGTCATCACCACTTACCGTCTGCCCAAAGTTAAAGCTTTGAAGTTAAAAAACCTGATCATGTAATACTAGGTAGATGTGTCATTAGAGGATTTCATGATGGGCACACTACCTTCTCTTCACTGTTGGCGCAATTAGCAACTCCAATCTTCAAATGTGACCGAGGTGGCCTCCTCGATACTAAATCTATATAAAGCTCATATCATAGTTCTTATAACATTGCACTTTACAATAAACTAAATACACAAAACATAACATCCCCCCAATTGAGATGAACAATGAGAATTCGGCGGGTCTTCAATGATCTTTAAGAATATGTCGTAGACGAAAGCTTGATTTTTGAACCTTTCCACTTGAACCTTGAACTTAGGCAACTGGTGACTTCCCAATCACAAATAAAGACTAAACGGTAGGCTAAGGTGTAAAGGTGTATCGAAACAATATATTGGGTTAACAAAATGAAAGGAATGGCTCAGATGGGTGTATCTAGGGGTATCTTGCACTAAAGGTGAGTGAAATAAAATGCTTTCACATGGGGGTCGAGAAGTCGAGGTGACTAATCGATAGACACAATGGTAGGCTTTTTGGGTGATAATCCTATAATATTTCCTTCTTAAGCTAAAAAGTCCAAATACATCGAGCTAACTCAACATAACTCGTCTATGGTCTCAAAATGATGCAAAGGCCATGTTCTAAAGTTTACAAGCTACCGACACACTCATAATTTGGTGGATTTGGGGTAAAATATTGGAAACGGATAAGGCTAATCTCACCATATAATATCAAGGGTTGTATGTGCTCGGCTAAAATCTAATCTAGTTAAATAAACTTCAAAAGACAATTCTACTCCCGTCCCCCCACTTGAATTGTACAAAGTCCCTTTTGTACTAAGCATTAAATAAAGGTGAAGAGAAAAGTAGAATTAGAGCGAGAACTTCCTTGAAATTTGCTCCAAAAAGAAAGAAGGCCCACGAAAAAGAGTCGTGCCTTCGTATAAGCGTCCATGAGAAAACTTCAATCTCTGAAATCACACTACCGACAAGCATAATTCTAAAAAATAAAAATGAAAAATAAACCTAACTCACTTTCGTAGGAATCACGGTTGCATTTAACATATGAATCAAGCCTTTTAAACCACTTGGTGTCCCAAGTGGACGAGTGAAGTCTCGTGAGGGTTTACAGGGAACACACCTACAAAGTTCATTTAAAATACTAATACAAGGTTATTGTGTTTAAAATGAAAGAAGTAAAGCAGAGGATAGTTACGTCGTAACTCTTAGAGGGAGTTACACCGTAACTAGGCAAAACCTGGCATACGCTGCAAGAGTGTAGCTATGGCGTAACCACTGAGATAGGATTACGCCGTAATAGGTAGTGCATCCGAAATTCGCCGCAGGGGTTTGTTTCGGCGTAACCACTAAGATGAGTTACGCCGTAACTATAGTCAGATCAGCATGCTGCAGGAGCAATCACTCCTCGTTTCCTGCGAAAATGGTTAAAAACACAAAACCCAACAGAAATGGAAATAAAACAAAAGAAAAGGATAATTCGGGTTGTCTCCCAAAAGAGCACTTTTCTTTATTTACGAGTCTTTAAGTTAGACTCAGAGCCTTGGGGCTACCAGTGCTTGTTGGTCATTTCGTGGATATGGAAATCTCCACGTTGGATCCAACTTATCATATTCTCATCCCATTTGTAGTCCATCCCAAGTAAAAATTCTTGATCTTCCGGTAAGGGTGGTCAATACCCTTGACCTTATCTTCATCACTAATATCGAGTAGTGGCTGAGCATGGCTTAACTGCCTTTTTCCATTTTTTTAAAATTGGTAACAGTCTGTGGCATTTTAAAAATTGTTTTATCATCCCCAATCTTTAACCATACCAGCCCTTCTTTCTCATCCTTGTCTAGCCAAGATAGTTCTTTAAAAGGTTTCCCAAAAATTACTCCGGTTAGCCCATCTTCTATGAATTCGCTAACGTCATCCAAAACCACAAAGTCTACCAGAAATGAGTGGGTCCCAATAAAGACACTGACGTTTGTTGCAATTCTTAGGAAATTGTTTCCTCTATATTCGAGTTCTTTTTTCATAACCTGATTGTAGCATTCCTTAGAAATCATGTTAACTAGGGACTCTATGTCGATGAATGAATGGAAATCAATGAACCCAATTTTGCAGGAAATTTTCAGATAATGAGGGTTTCTATGATGGATTCGTGCTCCCATCTTATAAAACTTTGGTTGGTCAGGTTGTAAAAGAGTCTTATCAGCGTTGTTCCATGGAACCATTTCGATGTCGCTAGAGAAATCATCAGCACTAACCCCTAGGTCTTCTTCTTCAAAATTTACGAACACATTGAAATCCTTTCCCGAAGCTATCTCGCCAAGATTTGTAGAAGTTTTCGAAGAGTCACTAAGAAAATCCTCTAATGCATCGCCAAAATCACCAATGGGTTTAATTGCACAAACTTTTTGAGTGGATAGAAGTTCATTAGGTCTAAATGTGTTAATTTCCCCGTTAGCCTCGAGAGTTAATTTCCGGGCGAAGACATCCACCTTTTCATGGGAAGTAGCCAGCATTGGTCTTCCTAAGATAATAGGTATTCTGTTGTCTTCAGGAATATCCAGAATCATGAAATCAACTAGGAAGATAAATTTCTTTATTTTTACCAAAACGTTCTCAACAATACCCAAGAGTGACTGCATCGATCGATCGGCCATTTCAATCTTCATTTTGGTTGACTTTAGGTCACCAATACCCATACGTAGGAACATTGAACGAGGCATTATGCTTATGCTCGCTCCAAGATCAGCTAGGGCATTACATATATTGAGACTCCCGATCAAGCAAGGGAGAGTGAAACAACCAGGATCTTTTTCCTTTTGTGGCAGCTCATTTCTTAAAACCGCTGAGCATATCTCGTTAAGTTGAACCGTCTCATCGGAATCATTGCTTAATTACTGCAAAATATCATCATGATCGGTTTTAATGGAATTAATAAGAGGAACGTTTACCGGTAGAGCTTTGTCCAGAAGTGAGAGTGCTGATTCGTCGCTTAACCTTCTCCGAAAAGGTAGTCGGTTCTTCAAGGATTGTTTCCACCGTGTTGACAACTTCCTCTTCCTGGGCTGCTAGGTAATCTGTGATGGCTTGCGAACATGATCTCACACTCTTCTCCAATCCCTTAATCCGTTCTTCATGAGTTTTGAGAGAAGAAACTGTATTTTCCAAGAATGTCTTCATCATCTTTTCAATTCTCTCATCTCGTTCCCTCGATTCCTTGATGTGGTCAAGAATATTTTTTTCAAGATTGTTCCTGATTTTTGTCCCAAATACACTCTTAACCTTCTCAATCCTACACACTTCAGCTTCATTTCACCATAATTGTATTCTTGATTTGTCAATGTCTTCATTACCTTATGATCAAAATTGTCTTTTGGTTCGTACCCTGTATCCATATGCCATTTGTAGCAATGTTCCGAAATTCGTTGAATACATTCCAAGGCTTGGTCAGGGGTCATGCTAGGGATAGGTCTAGGAGAATCGAGTAAATCCCGTGTTAGCGCATTAATTCCCCTATAGAAGACATAAACGATTTGATGTCTATTCAAATCATGAGTGGGACATCGATAAAGTAGCTCATTAAATCTTTCCCATGCTTGATAAAGCGTTTCTTCTCCTTCTTGAATGAATTGATAGATCTTACCAAGAAGTTTGGCCATTTTTGAAGGAGGGCAAAATTGTTGGACGAATTCTCTTCTTAATTTATCCCATGCTCCATTACATTTGTTAGGGAGTTTATTGTACCATCTTTTTGGAATTCCTGTAAGATTCATAGGAAAAATTCTTGCGGTAATCGAATAGCTCGGGATGCTCCTGACGCTGAAAAGAGATGATAAGTAGAGTACTTCTTCTACATGATTCTGAACATCCTCATCTTCATCTCCTGAAAACATAAGCTCGTGTAACTCTCGAATAAATTGGTTCGGAATAGAGTATTTATCTGTACTAGAATCTTGTGTGAAGGTCCGTTGGCAGTTCTCAATTGGTCGCTCCAAATATTGCTCCATGGTTAATTCTTCGATATTATTTTCATCAATGACCTCCGGTTCTGCGTCAGACTGGTCTGATTCATAAAATGAAAAGATGTTATGAATAGGCACAAGAGAGTAAACTTTTCTTGTCCGAAATTGTTTCTCCTGATCATCGAATGAGGTGGCCAGAAAAGGCCTCGAGCTTCTAGTCTTGTATCCTGACATTTAAGAGAAGAAAGAAAATCAAAAATAGACTTAATAAAAAATCCTAATAAAACTCCCCGGAAGTGACACCAAAAACTTGACGCAGGTTTTACTGACCAGGTTTTAATATTTATAATGTCTCGTTATACTTATGGTCTACCCTAATACACTAACGGGCAGTGTACTCGGTTGTGTGTAGTGTAGTATTTGGTAAAACCGAGGTCGTCCCAAGAGGTATGTGTGTTGGATTATTACTAAGTCTAGGTGTCACAGATTTTAATATGATTTTGATAAGGAATTAATTAATTAACTAGTAAAACAGATAAAAGCAACAAAAGGCAAAGGTTGTGATCAATAAAGGAGAGTGGTGCTAACCTATTTATTCATCCTAGCTAGTGATGTCTACGTCTAATTACTTCCAATTACTTCAGGTGGGGTCAAAGTCGAGAGGACAATATTTGGTCAATTCGCCAGTTGTTCCTGGTCCCCTACCAGCAAAGATGCCACCACTGGAGAAGTCAGGTGTCCCTTCATAAGTCCAGTTGTTCCTGGTCCCCTAATCCCAGTCATTAAGTTCCGCTACATGCTAGACTTATAATAGTGAGTACCCGGGCGTTAGCAACTTAAACACTCACCCCCTAATTCTTAAGTTCATCCAAACGGTAGGTGATCAGTTGGTCAAATCACACAAGTAGAAAGGGTCGTCATTTGGTCATATATTACCCTTCCCGTCTTAGTCTACTAACTTAGAGTCAGTTGGTAATATCTCCTAAGCAACTAGCCTCTACCGCTATTAAAAACTACCGAAACAAGGGTAGCTACCAATAAACTAAGCATGCAAACACTTAGAAATAATTATACATAAGTAATGTAAACGCAAATAAAACAATTAAGGAATCATAACTAGGCCAGCACCAAGAGGTGCTTAGCCGTTCATATTAACCATTAAAATTAATTCAATAATTAATGTTACAAAATACATGAATCGAAAGTAAAGAAAAGATAAAATGCTAATGCTTATCGTAGGGGAGTGATTTCTCCTTTGGAGATAGCTCCGTATGCTCCTCTAGACCTACCATTGGCTTCTTCCCACATTCTTTGGTTGTGGTGTATGAAATGGGATGCTTTGAAATGCTGGAAATCGTCGGGTATTTATAGGCCAGATCTAGGTGACGGCGTAACTAATAAAATAGTTATGCCGTAATCCTCTATTTCTTTTTGAATTGCACTAGATCTGTTGGTTACGACGTAACCTTAGAAGTAGTTACGCCGTATCTACAATAATTCTTGGTTATGTCATAGTTTATGCACGAGTTACGGTGTAGTTATTAGCGGCGCACATCTTCATTTGACCTAATATAGTTAAGTCGTAATCTTTTTGGAGAGTAACACCGTAATCTTCTGATAAGTTGGATTTCTGAGTCATGCTTTAGTTATGGCGTAATGTGAGAGATAAGTTACGCCGTAACTTCTTCAAAGTGAGCATACTATGATAAATCTATAAAAATTCTCCAATTCTGCCTCTCTTTAGCTCGAATGCTCGTAATTTACCTGCAAGTGGAATATAAAGGAAAACAAGCATAAATCCATATAAATTACAAGCATTATCGGGAGAAATTGACACTTAATATTCAGGATAATTTGATGTTATCAATTCTCTATGATCATATTCCCTTATTGGCTGCTCGTATCATCGCCTCTTCTGAGACACTACGCTATTGAACGACTTGAATTGAATCGCGAGGACGCGATCCCTTTTAAAGAGGGTAGACTGAAGCATCCGGTAATTTTTCAAGAGCCTAATTTAATACTAATTATATTTACTATTTTTTTGTTTTTCATTTCGGAATTTTTCCGAGGCAATTTGAACTTGAAATTAAGAACTTTATCGTAAAACGTGAAAACCGACACACAACGCGTTCTGGCAAAACCTTAAACTCAATAGACCTTTTGATCACGAAAAGTTAAAACATAAATCTAAGCGAAAACTATAATATTTGACAACATATTGAGAACATGCATTTAAAATGAAGTTTACATAATTTAGAAGTTATATAAATAAATAGGTCATGCACAAATCTTTATAAAATCTGGACACATATACCTATCTTTTTATAAACCGAAACTTTAACCATCAACTCATCTTATTACTTATTTGTTAACTGATTCCTACTTGTTTAAATTCTTTTATATGTTTTATTGCTTTAGCGTGTGTTCTTGAGTCTTGGGCCATATTCTTGACTATTCCTTCTAATGTTTTAGGATATACAATATGCTTGGTTTGAGTTATGTTTGGCGTGAGTTACATGTCGAGTCTTTGATTTCTTACCACCACACGAAACGTTAAACCTAAACTTTTTGAGATATTGATAACGAACTTTTGAAATTAGCGATACGAATATTTCATGAAAACTAAGACACGTTGCCTTTCGGAAATTCATTTTCTTTGCTTGATTTATTCTGAGATAGCAAACTCTTATTAGGTTGTATCGATCCCGTACCATTGTACATGTACTCTCGATACTGTTGTGTTAGCTTTTTGATGCCAATTGTATCTGTTATGGTCCTTGCGTTACTTCATATCGAGGTGAGTTTATAGCCCCTACTTTACTTGTTTTGAAACACTTTTTGGGGAGAATACGTGCTTGTTTTACTAAATTCCAATATTTGCAAATGACTTGATTCTTAAAAACTTTTTTTGCTTCGCTAAACAACTTATTCAGTTATTCATTATCATTACAATAACATTATTTCATACGCTGTGCTAAATTCATTTTATTTCATTTTGGACATATATGTGTATGTAATTTGTGTGCATCACGATCAAGGGTTCATAGTTCATATTTAGGTAGAGGCACCCAATTCATCTTTGGGTAGAGGCACCCAGTGTATTTGGATACATATGATTACATTTATCCAACAGTTTAGCTCCAGCTGGTTTGCGTTAATAACTGATTGGATTCCTATTGTGCACGGGACCACGTGGTGGTCGGATTTCATGTTATGGATTGCATTTCTTTTACTATTTGCTCAACACTATTACTTAGACATATGTCCTACTTAGTTATCAATGCACAGCAAAACTGATAAACTACTTTATTTCAAATCTATGAACTCACCAACCTCGTGTTGATATTTTTTAGCATGTATTTTCAGGTTTATCGTGACAACTTACTTTGGAGTCTTTTGGCGTGGCATGGCATGGTCATAGGATATTCTGACATTTTTGGGACCGCTTTAATATTATTATAGGCCTGTATTTCCGCACTATTTTTAAATAAAGTAAACTTTATACATTTCTTTATGAATTTTCTTAATATAAACCGTTGTTCTATACTTTGTGTTGTGATACCAATTAGTTGCACCCCATGACCCGAATGCTTCTGCTGTGCCAAACTTAGGGGTGTTACAGTGACTAAGAGCGGTGAAGAGATTTCATGCCCCTTTGAATCCCTAAGTACTCTATACTCTTCAACCAACCAACCATCAAGTATAAGATGTACATTACTTCTTGAAAATCCACAATTTAATGTGACACTGAGCACTACAACGTAACTCCTTAAAGTGATAGTAATTTTGTGGTGGTAAAAAGAAAAAGAAAAATCACCCAAAAATAACTAGATTTCCAAGTCTTCGTCTTTGAAAATGTTAAAAGCTCGAACAAGGATCTCGAAGAATCTTCACCCAACCATCCCCGATACCTTCAGATACTAAGTACACTCGCCAGTGAAATTTCACTTCAACCTCAAATAGATAATAATGAATTAACGATGTTGTCACATTTTGTGGTTTAAAAGCCCAAATCTAGCCTCCATTGACGTTTTAAAAGAAATTTGATAATGGTTTCATCCCAACAACGGTTAAAAGCACATAACCCCGTAAAACTTTGAAATAACCAAACCGCCATGAAGTAAATCCAAACAACCATCGAAGATATGAAGTACACCCTTTATCCCTTCTTCGAAGTAGAAACCGTAGCACCAGCATCTGATAAGATTCCGAAATACACTTTCCTTTCTCCAGGATGGTTCCATCAATACCGGATTTTACAAATCTATGGTTTAAACCGAGAAATAGTTTCTTTCGCAGGATTTTACAAAACCAAGAATAAACCGTAAGATAGATCCGGAAATGCACTTTACTATTGCCAGGATGTTTCCATTGTCACGGGATTTTACAAGTATATGATTTAAACCAAGAAATAGATTCTTTCGCGGGATTTTACAAAACCAAGACTAAACCGTAAGCAATGTCAACTTGAATGTGTTATGATAAATTTGGTTTATGTGAATATCTGTTTTAGAGGAACATGCAGCGGTTCATCAACGACTCTTCTCCATGATGGTTTAGAACTTTCGGAAGCATCATTAACGTGTATGACCGTTTGCACGAGAAGTTATGTCATAAACAAATTTCTTGAAACATCTTGAAAGACATTGAAGATTCTTGAAAGATTTTGCTTAGACTGTGAAGAATCATTGACATTCTGTGGCATCGAATATTCTGTGACAAATCGTAATTTCAGGTCATTTTACAAACTTTGAAAATTTCACTATTCATCTCAAGAAATTACTATTCACCTGGTACTATTCATCATTTTACTATTCATCATTTTTGAAGTCGGTTTGAGACTTTGAAAGGTTATTTCAAAATTTTACTATTCATGAACACTATTCATGATTCACTATTCATCATTTTTCGTAAACTAGGTTTACGAGTATCAAATTCGCGTAACCGTAAGGGTTTAGCTGCGTATTCATGGAACGTCATTGAGAAAATTACATATAGACTTGAGTTAGTCTATATATCATCAGTAACATCATCTTCATATTAGTTTATGAATGGATTTGCATATTTCATTAACGTATATTTATTTATTAAATAAACGCTATCACACGATCGTTTATTTTGAATAATTGATCCGACACTTACAAAAATCATCCTAATATATTTTTATACTAATTTTAAGACAATAAAAATTATATCATTAGTTTACCCGATGTTTTGAAATTATTTTGTATATATATTGTTATATATATATATATATATATTTACGACGGTTTTCGTAAATTCAACTCGATAATTATTTATTCACTCAATACTTGCGAGAAATGTATTTTTATAATTTTTATGACTTTGATACATTTTATTTTGTTCTGTTAAAATCGATTTCTAGCTAACGCTACAATTAATAATTAATTTTATGTATAAACTACACATTATACATAACATAAAATACATTTAATTTACAAAATTCATCCAAACCCTCCCTAATCTACCCTTGACCGACCTCCCCTCATGACTCACCATTGTTTCATAAATATCTTGTTAACTAAATATATATATGGTTAGAGGTTGGTTCCCAGAACAGGGTAAGTTAATCAATGTCAGTAGCAATACCACTAGGTGGTTACCGGATATCACTTGGAATCGTGTAATCACTTTACAAAGTAAAATATTCGACCCTAATGCCTGGGTATCACGAATATCTACTTGGGATAAGACAAAATGTGTGTTAGGGATTTAGGCACAAATCAATAACCTTTTGCTTAGAAGTGTTAATCGTTTTCTGTATGTCTCTCATGCGTAATTAGATGTCCTATTTATAAGAAAATACTCTTAGCTAGTCAAATGGAATTATGAGAATTAATCGCCCCATTAATCGCCTCATAATTATCCCCATTATAGCCATTAGTGGTTACATGACCAATTAAACGTGGTCATTATGCAGTTGTAACTGCCACTTGAATAGGTCAATGCCTGTTACAAGTTGATTTCAGTACTAGCAGTACTTTCATAACACTAGCAGTGCTTACATAGTACTAGCAGTGGAAACACCGCCTATCAGCACTAACTTAGCACTAGCAGTGGAAACACTGCCTATCAGTGCTAACTACGCACTAGCATTGGAAACATTGCCTATCAGTGCTAACTAAGCACTATCAATACAAACCAGTATTAGAGTCAGGGTGTTCAGGGACCTTATGGGTGTACACTCCGTACCTCCTAACCCATTATCAGGTATGAACTAATCCCACAAGTGCACTAAATTTTCGAATAATCCTCCCCAAATTTAGTTCATTTCCTTTGCATGAAAAAACAAACATCAAACAAAACATGTGCATAAACGAAAATATCATGAGGATTGAATTTCCATCTTAGTATATTACACGGTCAAATATTCGAGAATCAGGGTGTTCTAAGAATTGAACCCTTCAACCCATTTGAATACCTGAAGATAAAATACACACAAGTTTTCAAACACTTAACATACCCCTCCACACTATACAAGCCATGTGTCCATATCCAAATTCATAAATGTTGTAAAAGCTAAAAAGTCCAAAAGCTCCCTGAAGCGGCAAAACTTCAACATTTACATAGGTGGTTCCTTGATTCTCTACAAAACCCGTCAAGTTATCTCACACAAGCTAGCCACTTGTGAATGACTAACCGTAAGAAACTTAAAACGGTTCAGACAAACCAATAATAGATGAGAAGTGTAGTATACGGGTAACTCAAACGTGTTAGGTTTGAGCACCGAGATCGTTCCGAACGAGGGTTGAATGGAATTTCCAACTCACGTCGCGATTATCGGGATTTGAATGGGAAAAGGGAATAATATGAAGTTTTCTAAACTACGAGGCAAGGGAAGCATAAAAGGGAAATTACACTACGGGAAATCCTAAGAATTATAGCAAACTACGCAAATCTATGCTAAAATGCAAATACGGGATTAAACGAAACGCGAATTAAAATGCAACTACGTCTAATCTAAATCCTAAAAATAACCTAAAATTACTTTTACTCTAAAAATGATATTAGAAAACTATATATGAATTAAAACTAATTTTTAGGATTTTTCTGGATTTTATTAGAATTAAAAACTATTTTTTAACTTTAAAAATAAAACTAATTATCTAAAAATTATGAAAAGGAAAGGGAAAATTGTGGAATTACTTTTATAAAATCTAAAATATCCTAAGAGAATTTTCAAAACTATTTTTGTATTTTTCTGATTATTATTCTATTTTCTACTAATTTAAAACTATTTAAATCTAATTTAAATTGTGAAAAATACCAAATAAAAGGGGAAAAATAAGGAAAAATCTTTTTTATGCTTTTTATATTTTTCTTAAACTAGGAAAATTGAAAAATTATTTTTTGGAACTTTTTCTGAATTAATTGCAATAAAAGCTATTTAAAAGTGACTAAAAACTATTTTAAATAATGAAAAATACTAAACAGTGACCAAAAATTATGAAAAATTCAGGAATATTCTAAATTATTATTATAAAGCTATGAAAAATATAAAAACATGGGCTTATGTGGATGAAAATGCAACTGATGTGAAAACTGCTATGAAATAAGCTAATGAAATTAAGCTAATAAGCTCTAAATAGCACCAACTGATTATAAGAGCTAGATTATATCATAACTACTCTAAATCAACTAATAATAGCTACTCCTAACATCTAATAAGCAGATTACAACTGATTAAGCTAAATGACCACTTAAGCAAAAGAGCTTCCTGACCCCCTACTTTAAGCTGTAACCGCTTATTCAGTAAGCCAAACTGAAAACCAAAACTATGGTTCTCAAGACCACCAACCAGAGATTACATATCTAAAATTTAAGCTCATAAGGACTAATAATGAAGAAGTTATAGATCAAATACTAAATGGCTATTTGGGGCAGTGTAAGCTGATGCAGAACAGTGGACAGAGAAGGGCTTATAGCAGGCCTTAATAAGCTACTCAATAAGCTCAAAAGTGAAATCCTAATCTCAGAGTCCTAAAACTACTCCTACAAGCTCCTTAGAACACCAAAAATCAAGCAGTCTCAGTGGGAAAACAAGCAGTTAAGTAGCTTGATAATAAGCCATTTAGACAGCTTAGTGTGCAGCAAAATTAGAGACAAAATAGGTAATATGCAGGCCTATTTAATCTAACCAACTAATCACTAGAGGGGATCTAAAGGTGAGACATGTAAAATCCAAAATGTAAGCATCCTAGAGAAACAATTACTTAAGCTAATGAAGCTACAAAAACTAGAACTTAAGCTAAATATGCAGCTGAACAAAACAGATTAAGGACAGATTTCAAGTTGAACCTGGAAAACTCAGCATGGTATTGAAAACTTTGAAACTTGAGTACTAAACTCATCAAAAGGAACCTGACTGGTCTCCCATTAACACACCAAACCACTTTTACTAAAAAAAAAACAGTTGAAATCCAAACACTACTTAAGATTTTGAAAATGCTATCTAACCACTAAAGCTGATGAGAATTTGACTGAAACTGAATGTGAATACTCAAAATAACTCACAAACTTAATATTAAAACAAGTTGAAACCAGAAATTCTTCTAAAACTAATTTGACTTGCAGGTTTGACTTTAGTTGACTTTTACTAAAACGTGCACAAAAGTAAAGCAACAGCTGAAATAAGCTCTCAATAAGCTTATATAAGCTATTGAGAGCTTATGGACACAATTAGAAAAGCTTCAAACAGAACCTCAATAATCAACAACACTTGAAAATTAATGACAAGGAATTTAATAACAAAACAGTAATAGTAATTTTATTAATCAAAAAGAATAACACGAATTTAAAACTGAGATAATACTAATTCTTCCAAAACATAAATGACAGAAATTCAAAAGATCAAAATTCCTCTAAAGCATGAGGAATTGGATAACTTCTACATTGTGACTGAAAGGGTATTTAAAGCTGAAGAGGAAGCTTGGGATCCTTTTCAGAAGAGCCTAGAAGGCTATCCATAGCCACTAATCAATCCTGAGTCACTAAAGCCAATCACAGCCTTCCAATTCATCTAGTGAGGTGTCGCGACCAATCCGGTGCTTCCATTTGTCCACGTGGGCAGCTTATCTGACATGTCAGCTGTAGATAAGGTTGAGAAGATGCTTAGTACGAGGTTTGGTGGGTAAATGGCTTGGGTAATTGGTAAGTGGGTAAATGGGTGTTTGGTTGGGGAAGACAGGGGATAAAAGCGCGTTTGGATTTGTTTATAATAAATCAAATGAGTTGGCCGGGTTGTGGGTTTGACTTCGGGTAAAAAGGGTATACGGGTTGGGATAATGGGTAACGGGTATTGGTTTGGCTAAGCTTTGGACTTGGACCGGGTTATGGTATTTTGATATTGGGCCGGGTATGTTATGGATATTGGACTTGTATATCTTGAACTAGATAAGTGATCCAAAGGTAACCATAGGGACCAAAGATGTATTTTCTGAAACTTCAGGGACCAGACATGTAATTTTTTAAAATATCTTGAAGGACCATTCTTGTCAATCTTCAAATAGACCAAGGGCCAATTTGCAACTTTTGAATCTTCAACGGCCATTTTTGCCAAAAACTCAAAGTTGAGGGGCCAATTGCTCAAACTTGATTATATCTTCCAAAAATCATCCTCGGAGAATAAAATCTTCATAAATGCTCAATTTCGATCTTCCGGCTCAGCTAAAGCTCTCTTAATCTCTCGTGCTCGGATTTACGTCTGATTTGGCTTCCTTTTTGCGTGTTTTTACATATCCATACCTGCACAAGCACAAACTCAAGAAAACCACAAATATTAGCAATAAACGGCTCTTTCTTGGTTATTTTGGGTCAGTTTTGATATAGAAAAGGTATGTGTTTTAGCACATACCAAAATACCCCAGACGAAACCATTATCGTGTCCTCACACAATGCAATTAACTCACGCTTCTAAAACCAAGGATTTCAATCTCTTTCTACTAAACCTATGAAGAAGTAGCAAAGATTCCTCAAAAGAGATTAAGAAAGCCTTAATTCTAAAAACGCCCCGTTTACCTTTTAATTCACATGTATAGATATTACGGTTAAGCATATTCCGGTTATGAATGACGGTTTGTTGAACTTTCGTGTTGATCAATAACTCCAACATTTTTCAAACGACACGTTAGGATCACGGAGTAGGAAACACAACACAACGTGAAGTGACCATACGGATAGAATACATCGTCCCTGATTTTTCACAAGTCCCCAAACTAAGCGTAAAATCGAAATCATTGTTAAAAATGATTCTAGATGCTAACACTACCCATGGAAGTTACTTGTGTAAATACCTTTTGCTCCCATTTTCCTATTTTCCTCTAGATTTTTTTATTTTTGTGAGAAATGAATTTCTTCAAATTCTCGTTTCGAAAAGAATTAATCCGATAAAGATACAAAGCTAAGTCGATAATTAGTTATCCATCTTCTCTCAAGAACCATTGTCGTAAAAATGAGGTCCACATCAAGGAATTTTTATTCACTTACATTTTTGATGATTTTTTTTTATTTTTCATATATCATTTTTTTTTTTTTTTTTTTAATTTATTTGAACACTTATACTTTTTATTTATATGAGCTATGAACTACGGAGCTTCACGGGGTAATTCCAAGACTATAGGCTTCATGAAATGAGGATCCCGACTGGCTAGGCTAAGACCTCACTCAATCCCGGCTAAAGATCCAAGGGTCCGATCTCGACACCGCAGCTCATAACTTTACTTATTACTTTATCACTTATCACTCATTGCTTATTTATTTATTACGGATCCTTGATGTGTACCCAATTTTTAAAACAAAGATTCTTTTAAGAAGATAAAGAACTAACTATCGCCAAAAACTCGACATCTCTAATTATTTAGACAGATATGGGGTGAAACAATTTTGTGGGAACAAAAAGCCATAAGTACCTTCGATGGGCTCTAAAGAGAACCAACTACTCCACGCTTAGCATCTAAACTTATAAGTAACTCTATCATTTCTCGATCTCTGCAAATTTAAAATCCCAAATAATGAGATCCGCAGATGCTTAGCCGATAATTTTTTAGATTACCTATGGTTAAGGGAACAAGCTAGGGTTCAACACGCCCGGTCAAGTCAGAATTCTATTCCTACTCTCACCAGCGGAAAGTCAACAAGGTGTCAAAACATATATTAACTTAGCAAATGCTTTGTCTAATGAAATCAAGTCATGAATATTTAAAATCACTCAGGGAAACTTGCAAATTCTTGGCCTTGTGAGCTAGAATTCGCATTTTATAGCTTCTTGTCTAAGAGACTAGCCAACTTTTCAATCAAAAAGACTGAACAAAAGCTTCAAAAATTTTAAAATTTTTCACATTTTTGCACAATTTTTCATTTTCTAAGGAAAAACGGGGTTACGAGAGAAACACGACAGAAATAAGCAAGTGCGGTCAAATCAAATCGAAGATTACCCTACCCTGCACTAGAACGAAACATTATCCTCAATGTTTAAAGCAAGGGTATCAACGAAAATCTAAAAGCCGTTTATTAAGTATGCTCAAAGATAAACGTTAGTTGATAAGATTAGGATATCAGATTTCCATCAGCATCGATCATGAAACTCGAGTAGAGAAAATGACAAACTTCGAGCACGAGAATCTTCATATCGGGAACATCCTAAACACAACATCACAAACAACCAAACACGAGAAATCGAAGAGGCTACCCCTTCACGCCATTTATTAGAAAATAGAAAGAAGATAGAGATAAGCATGGGGTGCCTCCCACGAAGCGCTCTTGTTTTTCTTAAACGAGTCGCTAGCCCGAATCGCCCCGAATTCATTTGTCCTTGGGGAAGAAAGTGGTAGAGATACCGTGGTCAAACGTGTACTCATTCCCGAAAGAATGAGACTGGGTGGTTTGGGAGGGAAAGAAAATGTCGGGCTCCAGCATACAATGGGATAACTCCTCCCAAACTCACATAAGGCATAGGAAAGATCGATCCATCATCCGGCGGTTTTGCGGGCGGACGAAGGGATGAAGGATCAATAAGAGAATACTCCAAAGAAGAACGGAGTCCATGGTAAAGAAAGGTGTGACTCAAAGGCTCATCAACGAAGGCATCCAAGAGAGGATCCTTGTCTCGAATGACATTTTTAGCATAAAACTCATATATGTCGAATATCCCGGGGTTGAAAATCTTGTCTTCACATGTGTGCTCAACGGGATAAGTGAGGGTCGACTCAACAGAGGAAGGAGAATCATCATTAAGCAAGCTTTCAAGAAAAAGGATATCTTGATCAGAGTCGCACCCGTCACTCTCAATACCCGGTGGTATTGGATCATCAAGAAATAAGTCGATTTCTTCCATATCGGAATCATAAGGCGGATTATCAAGAATATCGTTGTCAACCACTTTAGTCAATTCATCAATCTCCATAGTATCTTCAGTGTTAGATTCATCACTTTCTTCATCTTGCATAACATCATATGACGGGAGAGAAACGTCGGAAAACAGAGATGGGACAAGTGGTGTGCTCTGAGAGCTAGCAATATCCACCACTTCCGCTTGTGGTCTCGAATCGGACTCAAAATCTTGGTCTAAAAAGAGGGTTAACTTCGCAAAGGTATAGTCGTCTTTGAGTTCAAAAGAGGATTTGAGAAAATCCCTGTAACCTCGAGATGTCAAGAGAATCACATAAAAGCGAATCACAATCACTCGCGATACATCCTCGAATCGGAAAACATCTAATCATGATCATTCGAAATATCAAGAGAAAGCTCATCACAAATATCATCTACAACCTCGGATTCTCTTGGGGTTGGGATAAGGCTCTCAACACAAGAAGATTCCGTTTCCGGAATAGTACTAAGAGGCTCGTCCCCCATTATGAGAGAATCCTCGGGTTCAACAATTATCGAAGACATAGAATCATCGACCTCTTCCAAAATGACGTCACTTATCTCAACCGTGTGAGAGATGGGAAGGGTCGAAATGAAAGGCTCGAAACGGAGTGGGTTCACCGACAAACTTTCATAATGTTCTTTCATTTGGATGGAATCCTCATCATCATCATCGATGTAAGTCTCGAGCCATCGGGCACGTCTTTCAAGTGCTTGCTCCTCAATTCGTATTTCTTCAAGACACTTTTCAATGACTGCCGCTTTTCTTCTTCGAGTAGTTCTAACATAGATCTTTCGTTTCGAGATGCTCGATCTTCGGCATGTTTAATAACAAATTCTACGAGTATTTTAAGACATCATTGAATTTCTAGAGAAATTATCGGAGGTTGTGGTTGAATTTCTTGGTATTGTGGAGGTGGGTCATAAGAATAGTCATAAGGAACTTGCTCGTAAACAATTGGATTCTGCATTTGACAATCGGAATTAAAGTGCGGACCTCCACAATACTCACAATAGTATGATTGTTGTGACGGGTTTGGTGAAGTATATGGATAAGGTTCAAAACCAAAGGTTGTATTGTTAATTTGGGCTTGACATTGAAAACCTTGGTGAGGACCTCCACAATACTCACATGAGTATGACTCCCTGATGGTATGGGGATTGGTTAAGGAAACGTATCATGTAGGGATGTTGGTCGTAGACAAACTCGTTTCCGTATTCACAATGCTACAAAACAATTCCCACCATTTTGAGGTCCCCCACACCATTGACAACCATAATGGTAAGACGAAGACATCGATAAGAATTATACGAATTAGAGGGATAAGAGAAAGAATTGACGGTTGTAAGGTAAAGAAGAATATTTTTGGGTTTTTGGAAATCAAAAAAGGAAAACAAATCATGAAAAGGAAAATCTTTTTGGGTTTTTAATAAAAGGGATATGTACAAATATCAACGATAACTTCACGAGGAAGGATCTTCAAATGCACATGATTCGAGACGGAATACGAAAACTCGCAACAAGCCCTCCCCGGCAGCGGCGCCAAAAATTGATTCAATGAATAAACCGTCAAGTTTACTCACACAAGCTAGCCACTTGTGAATGACTAACCGTAAGAAACTTAAAACGGTTCAGACACTGATTTAAAAACCAATAATAGATGAGAAGTGTGTAGTATGTGGGTAACTCAAACGTATTAGGTTTGAGCACCGAGATCGTTCCGAACGAGGGTTGAATGGAATTTCCAACTCACGTCTCGATTATCGGAATTTGAATAAGAGAAGGGCATAAAATGATATATTCTAAACTACGGGCAAGGGAAGCTATAAAAGGAAATTACACTATGGGAAATCCTAAGAATTATAGCAAACTACTTAAATCTATGCTAAAATGCAAATACGGATTAAACGAAATAATTAAAATGCAACTACGTCTAATCTAAATCCTAAAAATAACCTAAAATTACTTTTACTCTAAAAATGATATTAGAAACTATATATGAATTAAAACTAATTTTTAGGATTTTTCTGGATTTTATTAGAATTAAAAACTATTTTTTAACTTTAAAAATAAAACTAATTATCTAAAAATTATGAAAAGGAAAGGGAAAATTGTGGAATTACTTTTATAAAATCTAAAATATCCTAAGAGAATTTTCAAAACTATTTTTGTATTTTTCTGATTATTATTCTATTTTCTACTAATTTAAAACTATTTAAATCTAATTTAAATTGTGAAAAATACCAAATAAAAGGGGAAAAATAAGGAAAAATCTTTTTTATGCTTTTTATATTTTTCTTAAACTGGGAAAATTGAAAAATTATTTTTTGGAACTTTTTCTGATTTAATTGCAATAAAAGCTATTTAAAAAGGATTAAAAACTACTTTAAATAATGAAAAATACTAAACAGTGACCAAAAATTATGAAAAACTCAGGAAAATTCTAAAATGTTATTCTAAAGCTATGAAAAATATAAAAACATGGGCTTATGTGGATGAAAATGCAACTGATGTGAAAACTGCTATGAAATAAGCTAATGAAATTAAGCTAATAAGCAATAAATAGCACCAACTGATTATAAGAGCTAGATTATATCATAACTACTCTAAATCAACTAATAACAGCTACTCCTAACATCTAATAAGCAGATTACAACTGATTAAGCTAAATGACCACTTAAGAAAAAGAGCTTCCTGACCCCCTACTTTAAGCTGTACAACTGCTTATTCAGTAAGCCAAACTGAAAACCAAAACTATGGTTCTCAAGATCACCAACCAGAGATTACATATCTAAAATTTAAGCTCATAAGGACTAATAATGAAGAAGTTATAGATCAAATACTAAATGGCTATTTGGGGCAGGGTAAGCTGATGCAGAACAGTGGACAGAGAAGGGCTTATAGCAGGCCTTAATAAGCTACTCAATAAGCTCAAAAGTGAAATCCTAATCTCAGAGTCCTAAAACTACTCCTACAAGCTCCTTAGAACACCAAAAATCAAGCAGTCTCAGTGGGAAAACTAGCAGTTAAGTAGCTTGATAATAAGCCATTTAGACAGCTTAGTGTGCAGCAAAATTAGAGACAAAATAGGTAATATGCAGGCCTATTTAATCTAACCAACTAATCACTAGAGGGGATCTAAAGGTGAGACATGTAAAATCCAAAATGTAAGCATCCTAGAGAAACAATTACTTAAGCTAATGAAGCTACAAAAACTAGAACTTAAGCTAAATATGCAGCTAAACAAAACAGATTAAGGACAGATTTCAAGTCAAACCTGGAAAACTCAGCATGGTATTGAAAACTTTGAAACTTGAGTACTAAACTCATCAAAAGGAACCTGACTGGTCTCCCATTAACACACCAAACCACTTTTACTAAAAAAAAACAGTTGAAATCCAAACACTACTTAAGATTTTGAAAATGCTATCTAACCACTAAAGCTGATGAGAATTTGACTGAAACTGAATGTGAATACTCAAAATAACTCACAAACTTAACATTAAAACAAGTTGAAACCAGAAATTCTTCTAAAACTAATTTGACTTGCAGGTTTGATTTTTGTTGACTTTTACTAAAACGTGCACAAAAGTAAAGCAATTTGAAATAAGCTCTCAATAAGCTTATATAAGCTATTGAGAGCTTATGGACACAATTAGATAAGCTTCAAACAGAACCTCAATAATCAACAACACTTGAAAATTAATGACAAGGAATTTAATAACAAAACAGTAATAGTAATTTTATTAATCAAAAGGAATAACACGAATTTAAAACTGAGATAATACTAATTCTTCTAAAACATAAATGACAGAAATTCAAAAGATCAAAATTCCTCTAAAGCATGAGGAATTGGATAACTTCTACATTGTGACTGAAAGGGTATTTAAAGCTGAAGAGGAAGCTTGGGATCCTTTTCAGAAGAGCCTAGAAGGCTATCCATAGCCACTAATCAATCCTGAGTCACTAAAGCCAATCACATCCTTCCAATTCATCTAGTGAGGTGTCGCGACCAATCCAGTGCTTCCATTTGTCCACGTGGGCAGCTTATCTGACATGTCAGCTGTAGATAAGGTTGAGAAGATGCTTAGTACGAGGTTTGGTGGGTAAATGGCTTGGGTAATTGGTAAGTGGGTAAATGGGTGTTTGGTTGGGGAAGACAGGGGATAAAAGCGCGTTTGGATTTGTTTATAATAAATCAAATGAGTTGGCCGGGTTGTGGGTTTGACTTCGGGTAAAAAGGGTATACGGGTTGGGATAATGGGTAACGGGTATTGGTTTGGCTAAGCTTTGGACTTGGACCGGGTTATGGTATTTTGATATTGGGCCGTGTATGTTATGGATATTGGACTTGTATATCTTGAACTAGATAAGTGATCCAAAGGTAACCATAGGGACCAAAGATGTATTTTCTGAAACTTCAGGGACCAGACATGTAATATTTGAAAATATCTTCAAGGACCATTCTTGTCAATCTTCAAATAGACCAAGGGCCAATTTGCAACTTTTGAATCTTCAAGGGCCATTTTTGCCAAAAACTCAAAGTTGAGGGGCCATTTCTGCCAATTGTTCAAACTTGATTATATCTTCCAAAAATCATCCTCGGAGAATAAAATCTTCATAAATGCTCAATTTTGATCTTCCGGCTCAGCTAAAGCTCTCTTAATCTCTCGTGCTCGGATTTACGTCTGATTTGGCTTCCTTTTTGCGTGTTTTTACATATCCATACCTGCACAAGCACAAACTCAAGAAAACCACAAATATTAGCAATAAACGGCTCTTTCTTGGTTATTTTGGGTCAATTTTGATATAGAAAAGGTATGTGTTTTAGCACATACCATTCCTCTTTATTCATGCTCCTGCCAAGCACTTTTTCAAAGAAAACTAACCATTAAGAAGTAAAGACTTCATCTTCCTTTCAGCAGGTTCTGAGCACAACCTTGGGATGTAAAATAAAACATGTGATCCAGTCCACTGAATGTTCAGCTTTCCACATTGAACTCAGCTCCCAAGTTTCCTCAGGAGGGAGTTGGGTGTCCTAGCATTCAGTGACTAAGTTGGAATTAAACCCATCCCTTTAGCAGACTTTATAACCAAGTCTCTAGCCAGACCCTTCGTCAAGTGATTAGCTAAATTTTGTTGAGATGTAACAAACTCTATAGATACTACCCCATTCATGATAAGCTCACGAATCATGCTATGTCTGACACCTAAGTGTCTAGACTTACCATTGTACATCTGACTACAAGCCTTAGCCAATGTAGTTGCACTATCACAATGGATAGAAATAGGTGCTATAGGTTTAGGCCACAATGGAATCTCAAGAAGCAAGCTTTTCAACCATTCAGCTTCTTTACCAGCAGCTGCTAAAGCCACAAATTCATATTCCATTATTGAACTGGTGATGCAAGTTTGCTTCTTGGATGCCCAAGAAATTGCACCTCCACCAAGTAGGAATACCCAGCCACTGGTAGACGAATTGTCTTCAGTGTTACTGATCCAACTTGCATCAGTGTATCCTTTCAACACTAATGGGTAACCAGTATATGAGAGACTATAATCAATAGTTCACTTCAAATACTTCAGTACCCTCTGAACTGCTTGCCAGTGATGAGCACTAGGAATACTAATATACCTGCTCAATTTTCCCACTGCAAAACCAATATCAGGTCTTGTACAAGTCATGGCATACCTCAGGCAGCCAATTACCCTAGAATACTCAAGTTGAGATACAGCTTTGTCATTATTAGGCATCAGCTTCTCACAAGTATCCATAGGTGTACTCACAGGAGTACAATCAAAGTAATTGAATTTCCTCAACACCTTCTCAATATAATGAGACTGAGAGATAGAAATTCTTTTACTTTCATGTTTAATCCTTATACCAAGGATAACATCAGCCTCCCCCATGTCCTTTATTGAGAACCTTAATGACAAAAATTCCTTTTTCAGGTCAACCTGATTTTGGTCAGTGCCAAAGATCAACATATCATCAACATATAGACAAATGATGACTCTTTACCAGATTCATCAAATTTGCTATATACACATTTGTCAGCTTGGTTAAGAACATAACCACTAGACAAAAACACTTCATCAAATTTTTGATGCCATTGCTTAGGTGCCTACTTAAGTCCATAAAGAGACTTAATCAGTTTACACACCTTGTTTTCATTGCCAGGCAAGATGAAGCCCTGAGGTTGGTTCATATAAACCTCCTCATCTAATTCACCATTCAAGAAAGCTGTCTTCACATCCATCTGATGAATAATCAGATTGTGAATTGATGCCAAAGCAATCATCAGTCTTATGGTACTAATACGAGCCACAGGGGCATAAGTATCAAAATAGTCTATTCCTAACTTTTGTTTAAAGCCCTAAATGACTAGTCTAGCCTTGAACTTTTCAATAGTTCCATCTACCTTCATTTTCCTTTTGAAAATCCATTTGCAACCCAAAGGTTTGCAACCAGGTGGTAGATCAACCAACACCCAAGTGTTATTGCCCATGATGGAATCCATCTCATCATTGATTGCTTCTTTCCAGAAAGCAATATCCTGGGACTTCATTGCTTCTTCAAATGTCTTGGGATCATCCTCAACAATGAAACAATAGGAGTATTGGTCAGAGACCTCATCCCTAGTTCCTTCAATTAAGTATAATTGAAACTCAGCTCCAAATGACTTTGGAGTCCTGACCCTTTTGCTCTTTCTGAGCATAGGTTCAGGTTGTTGAACCACAACCTCATTAGGGACCTTTGATGGTTCTTCATTAGGGACCTCTGATACACCAGTCTCATGAGGTCCATTAGGAATCCTCTGACTTAGTCTAGGGACTGATGAGAATCTATTCTCATCAAACATTGCATCCATTGATTCAATTATGGAGTTAATTGAAACATATTCATTAGGTTCAATAACATGGAACCTAAAAGCCTTGGAATGCTCAGCATATCCAACAAAGATGCAATCAATGCCTCTTTCACCCAAAGTTTTCATCTTTGGATCAGGGAGTCTTACAACAGCCCTACAACCCCAAACCCTGAGATAGTTCAGGTTGGTTTTCCTTTTAGTCCAGAGTTCATAAGGGGTA
The DNA here is from genome assembly GCA_910596185.1 of Chrysanthemum makinoi. Lineage (NCBI taxonomy): Eukaryota > Viridiplantae > Streptophyta > Magnoliopsida > Asterales > Asteraceae > Chrysanthemum > Chrysanthemum makinoi. The sequence continues at coordinate 30,742,672 of OU343219.1, forward strand.
ACCTTGTTCCTTTTTTTGGGAACCCTATTTAATAAATAGCAAGCTATTAACATAGCTTCACCCCAGAACCCTTTACTCAATCCTGAATAGGACAACATAGAATTAACCATCTCCTTCAGCACCTTGTTTTTCCTTTCAGATATACCATTTTGTTGAGTAGTATAAGGGGCAGTCGTTTCATGGATTATACCAACAGACTGAAAATACAGAGTATCCATGTACTCACCTCCCCTATCAGTCCTTAATCTTTTGATCAGGGACCCAAGTTGTAATTCAACTTCAGTTTTAAACACTTTGAATTTATCTAATGCTTCATCCTTGGTATGTAACAGATAGACATAACAAAACCTTGAAGCATCATCAATAAATGTCACAAAGTACTTCTTATTCCCCAAGGAAGGAGTGGCATGCAAATCACACAGGTCACTGGGTATAAGCTCCAAGAGCTTAGTCTCACGACTAACACCCTAAAAAGGTTTCTTGGTTATCTTGGTCAACATGCAAGTTTTACACGTTTCAGTGTCCATGTCAAAAGCTGGGATTCTGACATGCAAGTTTTACACATATCTTGCATTCTTTTATAGTGTACATGGCCAAGTCTAGCATGCCAGAGGGTAGAGTCAGTCAGGTCAATGGTGGTCACAAAGGATGAATTAACACTATCAGTGGCAATATTAAGCCTGAACATTTGATTACATAAATAACCAAAACCAATAAACACACCATTCTTAGAAAGAACAAATTTATCAGACTCAATAACTTGTTTATATCCATTATTATTCAAAATACTACTTGAAACCAAGTTCTTCCTGATATCAGGAACATGAATAACATTAAACAAAGTTACAATCTTTCCAGAACTAAAATTAAGATCTTCACAACCATGACCATGCACCAAGGCTGTTGACTCATTTCCCATGTAAAGAATAGAATCATCATTCAGTGACTCATAAGTCTTGAACCAGCTTCTATCTTTACACACATGAACTGTTGCACCAGAGTCAACCCACCACGTAACATCATCATCTTGCACATAATTAGATTCAGATACATTTGTAACATAATAAATCTGAAAAAACTTATTAAGCATATTCTGACCTTTCAGTGAGTTGGTTGAACCACCACTCCCTTAACCATTAGTGCCTGATCCATTGGCTTTACCACCAATGTTAACACCTTTGCAATCCCTTTTACATTTCCAACAAGTAGGTGTTGGCTTCTTGTTAGGATCTGCCCTTATGTTGTCATGATATTTGCGTTTGCCTTTGTTGTCATTGTACTTGGTGGAGTTGTTATGCTCCACCATATTGACAACAGATGCACCAGTAGCATTGCTACTCTTTGGCTTGTCATTATCCCGCACCTTGAGAGATTCCTCAATGCGCAGATGACTGCCCAACTCAACCAGAGTTAACTCCTCCTTTTTATGTTTCAAGGTATGCTTGAAATCTTTCCAAGAAGGGGAAAGTTTATCAATGACACAAGAGACTTGAATAGCCTCATCCATGTGCATATTGTGTTGTGTAAACCTTCCAAGTATACCAAGAAGTTAATTTTATTGTTCCATAACTGGTCTTGAATCAGTCATTTTGTAATTTGTGAAATTACTTACAAGGAACTTCTTACTTGATGCATCCTCAGCCATATATTTGGCATCCAAGTAATCCCACAGTACTTTGGAAGATTCAAAGTTCTGATAAATATCAAATAGAGAATCAGACATACCATTGAGGATTAGACCTCTGCAAATGTAGTCATCATTCTCCCATTTGCTCCTCCTCCTGATCTGCTCAACCGTAGTATCATCCCCATCATCAGGAATAGGAGTGGTTAGCACATACACTACACTCATGCTTGACAGCAAGAAGTGAATCTTCTTCCGCCATCTCCTGAAGTCCACCCCTTCAAACTTATCCAGCTTAGCAAAGTTTGAAGCCATGTGTTTCATTGCAGCAGTTGCGATTGATTATCACAAAAATAGTTTACTTTGATTGTTAGAGGTTGGTTCCCAGAACAGGGTAAGATAATCAATGTCAGTAGCAATACCACTAGGTGGTTACCGGATATCACTTGGAATCGTGTAAACACTTTCCAAAGTAAACTATTCGACCCTAATGCCTGGGTATCACGAATATCTACTTGGGATAAGACCAAATGTGTGTTAGTGATTTAGGCACAAATCAATAACCCTTTTGCTTCGAAGTGTTAATCATTTTCTGTATGTCTCTCATGCATAATCACATCTCCTATTTATAGGAAAATACTCTTAGCTAGTCAAATGAAATTATGAGAATTAATCACCCCATTTATCGCCTCATAATTATCCCCATTATAGCCGTTAGTGGTTACATGACCAATTAAACGTGGTCATTATGCAGTTGTAACTGCCACTTGAATAGGTCAATGCCTGTTACAAGTTGATTTCAGTACTAGCAGTACTTTCATAACACTAGCAGTGCTTACATAGTACTAGCAGTGGAAACACCGCCTATCAGTACTAACTTAGCACTAGCAGTGGAAACACTGCCTATCAGTGCTAACTAAGCACTAGCAGTGGAAACACTGCCTATCAGTGCTAACTAAGCACTACCAATACAAACCACTATTAGAGTCAGGGTGTTCTGGGACCTTATGGGTGTACACTCTGTACCTCCTAACCCATTACCAGGTGTGAACTAATCCCACAAGTGCACTAAATTTTCCAACACATATACACTTAGTCATGACTAGGCTTATTATACTAGATATTATCAATCAAAACACATACATCACACATTTAAAAGGTGAAAACCAAATGAAATCCTCTCATCTTCCTTGTGGTATTCGGCCAAGACAAAGAAAACAAGAAGAAACGTAAAATTTTCAAGATCAAGTGATTAACAACTCTAGTATTACTTCTATTTTAGGTTTTGGAATAAAAACCAAGGAGTATTTAGGAACCTAGTTACCTTAAACCTCATCATACAACTAGTAAGCTTTTCATGATCATTACTAATCTTTCATAATCTTACTTGAGTTATTTTTATTATCCTAGTAGAAAAACATGCAAGTATTATGTGATTCAAACCACTTTTAATTGTTTTTATTACTTATTATAAGTTTTAATCATACTATAATTAATCCCTAGAAACATATCATTGTTGATGAAGTTTAGGAACCCATGACACCCTAAGAAGGTGTATGGTAGGTTTAGAATAGATTTGGTGTTGATTTGAAGTGATTGAAACAAGTATTACGCTAGAAAAATCATTTTCGACAACTAAGATTGAGGTCTGATCGTTTTTGCAAAATCTAGAAAATTCAGCAGGTCATGAAATATTATGGGTTATATTTCCAGAAAATAGACTTTAAAACGAAACCGTGGTCGCTTGAACGGGTTAAAACGGATTTATAACGAAGGAGATACGCTATTTTCAAGTTTTGCAAGGAAAACTAATTTTCTGAAAAATGGTAAGCTGTTAAGGGTTATTTTAAGGGTAAAAATGAGTTTTAAACATTGTCTAAATGATTCTATTTATCAAAGAAATATTAGTATATATTAACACGAAACCAAGGATATATAAAACGTAGAAAACGGACTTATAACGACTAAGTTACACGCGTTTTAAATAAGGTTGTCGTAACTATTTTTCACAAGTAATAACACTACATATTTTCTATTAGTCCAAAATGGTTATCGCAAGTGACCATGTTTGGAGCCGTTTTTTATATCGATAGAATATTTTGAGAAAACAATGTCTTCAAGTAAAAGTGAGTTCGCCTATTCTATTTTCCAAAATAATCAACCGTTCGTCAAACGGAGTTGTAACGAATAATATGCGGTCACTCAAACCTTGCCGAAAATTAACCTTAAACAATATTTTTAGTCCGACTACCCTACTTCATCTATATTTTTCTCTATGATCGAGACTTCTATGATCAAATGTTAAATGCTAAGACTTTTAGATATTGCTACAAGCTTTCCAAAACCATTGAGTTTATTTTCTAACTTTCGATATTCACTATTTTACGACTAGCTTTTCGAGGTCAGTTATTCATTTTCATGAGTTGTCAAAGTATATTATTTTAAGACAAAAAGCTATAATTTCTTGATAAATCACTAAACGACTATCGTTGGATGTTGCTTCAACGTAAATACTTGTAAAGTATTTTGTAATTTGATAAGATGTCATAAACATATATTTAGACGATAAACATTATTTTCAAATACACAAGTGGTATGGATATCATATGAGTTTGCATGCATAACAACATTAAATCATGACTTATATTAGATCATATCATTCATAATAGGTTGTAGTTAGAGATTGCGCCTCATTTCAGTGTATCCACTTTTGCCATCATTATCATTGTATCAAGTGAGTTTTCATAGCCCCGTTTTATTCAAGTTTATATTTCATTTCAAACCTACGGGGGAGAATACATTGCACATTATTTTATTACGAGCCCAAATATATTCAAATTCATTACATTGCTTAAGTAACCTCATTGCCAATTGAATGTCCCCATTTCATAATCATGAACCGTTAATTCCGGAAGAAGCGAGAGTGAGTGAATAGATCTATTAAGGGTGACTCCTCCATCCGGGTTGGTGGTCCCAACTGGTCAAACGGATGCATTTCATTTAATATCAGAATTTGAGTTGTTTGGCAAACACTAAGTTGGGGCGAACATCATGATCAGTCTAGCTTCGGTGTCATGTGCTTATAGCAATTGTATCATTTTCATGTGGCATATTTGTCATACATCACTTATACTTGTGGTGGTCGTACAAAACATTTACAGAAACCTATGATTTCTTACCAACATTATTGTTGACCGTTTTAGCATTGTATTTTCAGGTATTCAAGTACTATATACTTCATGGCATACATAAGGAGTTATCATAGAGTCGCGGTGACGACACGTCTCACATGGGTTTTATGCACTTTAAAACATCGTTTGGATTGTAACAAACTTATTTCCGCACAAGTTGATTTTCATTTGGGACCTATATTTTGTAAACTCTGAATGTTTTAATAAATCAAACGATGTACTTTCAAAACGAAACTTTAGGTCGTTCAATATAACTGTAACTGTGATGCTATGGCAGTCATCCCCCAGGAATTCCATTTAGCTGAAAAACAGGTATTTTGGGGGTGTGACAGATTGTCATCAGAGCAAGAGTTATAGAGAACTAGGTTGTATCATTGACACTAGACTATAACGACATCATCATAGCATCTCATCATTTCATCATAAGTGCATACTCACTATACATGCGGTTTCATATGCACATTTTGCGAGTTATTTACTTTCATTTCAAATCAATTGTCACATTAATGTCTTCAGATACCCATCCCATCATACTCACATCAGACTCTGACATGGAGGTTACGTTGTGATTCCCTACTATAGTTTTAACATCAGTTGACTCTACACCAGACTTACAACACATATTATCCGATATGGAGACTGAACCCTTTGAGGAGGGCGAAGTTGCACCTACACCACGATCACCATTGATTCACCGTAGGATCAGGACAGTTTCTATCATTCAGTCGGGACAGATCATACCATTTGATAGGACTTATAGGCTTAGTATTAATGGACCTATTAGGATGCTTACTGCAAGGAAGAGAGTACATTCTCTTACCCTCATTCTTAGATCACCTGCTACTCATGTAATAAAATCACCATCAGCTACTCATACCACTATTAGTGGTCCAATAGTGCATACTCCTGTTTTATCTCTAAAACGTCTTAAGACAACACGAAAAAGGGTAGTATTTCATTCACCATCATCACCATCATTTCCTAAATCACCACTAGGATTTCCATCATCACCATCGTCATCATTTTCATCATCGATATCATCTAGAGCACCATCCGTACCATCACATCTCATAGACGATACTCATACACCTGACTTGCAGCTTGGGAAGCGTGCATGATTTGACACACCATTACCATCTCTCACTAAGACTATAGACACTACACCATCTTATAGGTTTGAGGGCTGTGAGAGTTTTAAAGCTTTTGCTGCTAGACAGCCTACTGCTCCTACACTTGAGACATGATTAGACCATCAACAAGAACAGAGAATAAGTACCTTTCTATCTAATGTAATCCTTATCATTTATTATCTCCACGATAATCACAACCTTTGTTTATTTCATTCCCTATTCTAATTGCTCAATTTTCAATCATTTCACGACAATACACCACTATCTTACTATGGTTTAGGGCAACTTTATTCTTGACTAATTAGGAGACTATTACCATTCTATGAGGTTCTCCCATGTATCCTACAAACCACTCAACAAATCTTATTTCAAGTTATTTTGCTACCACTTTATGAAATTATTTCACATAATTTTATTTCAAGCTATTTTACCACCATCTTAGGAAAGTTGCTTCACAAAGTTCTAAAACAAGTTGTCTTGTTACCACCCTATAAATTGATTTTCATTCATTTTATCAACTATTTACTACCATTATGCGAAACGATTTTCATGTTACTCTGAAAATTTTTTTGAGCCATTATCTTACAAAACAAAACGTTGAATACCATCTAAAACTTCGGAGAAACATAATACCATTTCAACAAAATTAAGCATCACATCATTTTTCCTCGATTATACATAGCCTAATCACCTATGTATAATTCAGGAAAGATTATGTCATGAAAGAAACAAGCATCTTTTCAAAATTCCTAAAACAATCTTCACTCAAAAGCAAAGCTTTGTAATCAGATAAATTATTTATAAACATCTCTTTTTGTTAACACTCTATAGATACCTACGCCATTCATCACTCTCTCAACCGATAAGTTAAAATTTTACCAGTGACCTTTTTAGGAAAGACTTTCCATACCATCTATCAGGAGGATTCCTTGATATAAGAAAACAATGAAAGGATTTCAGAACTACCAACAAGGACTAGAAGTAGGTAGCGAGATATTTCAAAACTCAATAGAAATTTTAAGACATCACGAGACATTCTGAACCACTATCTTTGGACTAGAAGCCAAATTATATCATTTCAAAAGTACCAGCTAGACCGAGTTACAAGATTTAGTACAAAGCGAATACATACTAAGCAACACTATAGAAATAAACCAAGTCTTCTAACTGAGACTACAGAACATTCCATTAAACATGGCCTCAACAATATGCGAACTTCCCTACAATAAGTTTCTCTTAAAGGAAAATTGAGTTAAATTAAGGTTCTCGATATAAACTTTCTCTAAGGCATTGTGTTATCTAGAAATTCCAGATAATCTCACTTCCATATCAAGAGATCAACAGGTCTGAACATATCGGACAATCAGTGACTCTCCAACTACAAGTGAAATTCTTCGACATAGTATGAACTGGTATCTATGTTTTTGCTAGGATGAAAACAATCTCAGTGATGAACTATTTTAGAAGCACTCAATATTGGGACAAATCTTGAAAATCAACCACCACACCACATCACTTAAATATTTAAGGTTTTGTGTCTTGACAACATAGACCATAGAAATATTTCGATAAGAGAAATTAAGAAAGACACCATCAAACAATAAACATTTTAGTAATGGAGACTAAGCACCTTAGGCAAGGAAGACTCAAGTCATGACATTCGCTAGAACTAGAAACGCGAGGAATCACAACTGTTATCCATAATCTAGTCTTTTCAATAATCCCCTTTTCGACAGACTTGACATTTTGGAAGTTGTCATGAGACACATAGTATCAATTTCAATTATACATAATATAAGGTAGCCGATTCACCTTAGACTTCTGACAATCATTTCAAGATTCCCATGGAACCTACTAGGACATGAGTACCACCTATTATCCACAGCTCAATGGTCAGAACGAGAGAACGATTCAAACATTAGAAGATATACTCAAAGCATGTGTGATTTTCTGGAAAAGATTAGGCAAATCATTCTTCATCGAACAAGTTCCCTTACAACAATAGTTATCACATGAACATATTGACTGCACCAATTGAGGCACTCTATGGTTGAGGTGTCAATCACTTATTTACGGGCCAAAATCAGGAAAGTCCAACTCACTAGTCCATAACGTATTCATGAAACAACAAAGAAATCGTATAGATCAAGAATCAGTTACAAGAAACAACAAATAGATAGAAAAGCTACGTCGATATACGACGCAAAATATTGGAAATGTGTTCCATAAGTCACAAACCATTAGAATTTCAAGTTGTCAACAGAGTTTTGTTGAAAGTCTCGCCTTGGAAAGGCGTAGTACCATTCAGAAAACGTGGGAAGTTAAACTCTTTTAACAAATAGCACCGTAGAAACCAACATGAACTGAATTCGAGGACTGAATTCCTTTTTGGGTGGGCGAATGTGACAAATCGTAATTTCAGGTCATTTTACAATCTTTGAAAATTTTACTATTCATCTCGGGAAATTACTATTCAGCGGTTACTATTCATCATTTTACAATTCATCGTTTTTTAAGTCGGTTTGAGACTTTGAAAGGTTATTTCAAAATTTTACTATTCACGAAACACTATTCATTCCAGGAGAAAAATCACTATTCATGATTCACTATTCATCATTTTTCGTAAACTAGGTTTACGAGTATCAAATTCGCGTAACCGTAAGGGTTTAGCTGGGTATTCATGGAACATCATAGAGAACATTACATATAGACTAGAGTTAGTCTACATATCATCAGTAACATCATCTTCATATTAGTTTATGCATGGGTTTGCATATTTCATTAACGTATATTTATTTATTAAATAAATGCTATCACACGATCATTTATTTTGAATAATTGATCTGACACTTACAACAATCATCCTAATATATTTTTATACTCATTTTAAGACTATAAAAATTATATTATTAGCTTACCCGATGTTTTGAAATTAATTTGTATATATATTGTTATATATATATATATATATATTTACGACGGTCTTCGTAAATTCAACTCGATAATTATTTATTCACTCAATACTTGCGAGAAATGTATTTTTATAATTTTTATGACTTCGATACATTTTATTTTGTTTCGTTAAAATCGATTTCTAGCTAACTCTACACTTAATAATTAATTTTATGTATAAACTACACATTATACATAACATAAAATACATTTAATTTACAAAACTCATCCAAACCCTCCCTAATCTACCCCTGGCCGACCTCCCCCCCCCCCTCCCCCCATGACTCACCATTGTTTCATAAATATCTTGTTAACTAAATAAACATATACACTTAGTCATGACTAGGCTTATTATACTAGATATTATCTATCAAAACACATACATCACACATTTAAAAGGTGAAAACCAAATGAAATCCTCTCATCTTCCTTGTGGTATTCGGCCAAGACTAAGAAAACTAGAAGAAACATAAAATAATCAAGATCAAGTGATTAACAACTCTAGTATTACTTCTATTTTAGGTTTTGGAATAAAAACCAAGAAGTATTTAGGAACCTAGTTACCTTAAACCTGATCATACAACTAGTAAGCTTTTCATAATCTTTACTAATCTTTCATAATCTTACTTGAGTTATTTTTATTATCCTAGTAGAAAAACATGCAAGTATTATGTGATTCATACCACTTTTAATTGTTTTTATTACTTATTACAAGTTTTAATCGTCTTATAATTAATCCATTGAAACATATCATTGTTGATGAAGTTTAGGAACCCATGACACCCTAAGAAGGTGTATGGTAGTTTTATAATAGATTTGGTGTTGATTTGAAGTGATTGAAACAAGTATTACGCTAGAAAAATTATTTTCGACGACTTAAGATTGAGGTCTGATCGTTTTTGCAAAATCTGGAAAATTCAGCAGGTCATGAAGTATTTTGGGTTATATTTTCAGAAAATATACTTTAAAACGAAACCATAGTCGCTTGAACGGGTTAAAATGGATTTATAACGAAGGAGATACGCTATTTTCAAGTTTTGTGACGAAAACTAATTTTCTGAAAAATGGTAAGCTGTTAAGGGTTATTTTAAGGGCAAAAATGAGTTTTAAACATTGTCTAAATGAGTCAATTTATCAAAAATATATTAGTATATATTAACACGAAACCAAGGATATATAAAACGTAGAAAACGGACTTATAACGACTAAGTTACACGCGTTTTAAATAAGGTTGTCGTAACTATTTTTCACAAGTAATAACACCACATATTTTCTATTAGTCCAAAATGGTTATCGCAAGTGCCCATGTTTGGAGCCGTTTTTCATATCGATAGAATATTTTGAGAAAATGATGTCTTCAAGTAAAAGTGAGTTCGCCTATTCTATTTTCCAAAATAATCAACAGTTCGTCAAACGGAGTTGTAATGAATAATATGCGGTCACTCAAACTTTGCCGAAAACTAACCTTAAACAATATTTTTAGTTCGACTACCCTACTTCATCTATATTTTTCTCTATGATCGAGACTTCTATGATCAAAAGTTAAATGCTAAGACTTTTAGATATTGCTACAAGCTTTCCAAAACCATTGAGTTTATTTTCTAACATTCGATATTCACTATTTTACGACTAGCTTTTCGAGGTCACTTAGTCATTTTCATGAGTTGTCAAAGTATATTATTTTAAGACAAAAAGCTATAATTTCTTGATAAATCACTAAACGACTACCGTTGGATGTTGCTTTAACGTAAATACTTGTAAAGTATTTTGTAATTTGATAAGATGTCATAAACATATATTTTGACGATAAACATTATTTTCAAATACACAAGTGGTATGGATATCATATGAGTTTGCATGCATAACAACATTAAATCATGACTTATATTGGATCATATCATTCATAATAAGTTGCAGTTAGAGATTGCGCCTCATTTCAGTGTATCCACTTTTGCCATCATTATCATTGAATTAAGTGAGTTTTCATAGCCCCGTTTTATTCAAGTTTATATTTCATTTCAAACCTACGGGGGAGAATACATTGCACATCATTTTATTACGAGCCCAAGTATATTCAAATTCATTACATTGCTTAAGTTACCTCATTGCCAATTGCATGTCCCCATTTCATAATCATGAACCGTTAATTCCGGAAGAAGCAAGAGTGAGTGAATAGATCTATTGAGGGTGACTCCTCCATCCGGGTTGGTGGTCCCAACTGGTCAAACGGATGCATTTCATTTAATATCAGAATTTGAGTTGTTTGGCAAACACTCTGTTGGGGCGAACACAATGATCAGTCTAGCTTCGGTGTCATGTGCTTATAGCAATTGTATCATTTTCATGTGGCATATTTTTCATACATAACTTATAATTGTGGTGGTCGTACAAAACATTTACAGAAACCTATGATTTCTCACCAACATTATTGTTGACCGTTTTAGCAATGTATTTTCAGGTATTCAAGTACTATATACTTCATGGCATACATAAGGAGTTATCATAGAGTCGCGGTGACGACACGTCTCACATGGGTTTTATGCACTTTAAAACATCGTTTGGATTGTAACAAACTTATTTCCGCAAAAGTTGATTTTCATTTAGGACCTATATTTTGTAAACTCTGAATGTTTTAATAAATCAAACGATGTACTTTCAAAACGACACTTTAGGTCTTTCAATATAACTGTAACTGTGATGCTATGGCAGTCATCCCCCATGAATTATGTTCTGCTGAAAAACAGGTATTTTAGGGGTGTGACATAATCCAAGAGAATTGTTGATCACATCTCCACCATTAAACACTTTGGTAAACACATCATTCACATATTTTGTCGGCTATCATAGTGACCACTTGGTGAAGTAAACCCGATATACCAAACTTGAACATGAAGAATAATTCCATATATTTGTTACTTAAGCTTGTACTAATCCTTGTGAAAATAAACGGTGTACCCAATGTACAAAACCTCTTGACGAATCCTCAACAGCGTGAGACACCAAAAGTGATAGTTACTTTGTGGGTTAAGTGAGGAAGAATCACAAACGTAACTAGATAGCCAAGTCTTTATCACACTCTATAAATGCTCAAAAAAGTCATATTCGCGGAAGGGTAGAAAGAAAGAAGATGAAATAAGTAAACGCGCCCGGAAAACTCATTGCAAATCCAAATAAGAAATCCCGTCCATACAAATCCGTAGTCAACATTGTCCAATTATCAATTCAAGCCGTGAAGCAATATCCTCCATTAAATTTTATACACCAAATTGCCAAACCTCATAACATAACAAATCTCAGCATCATACCAAATCTCATAATCAAGTCTCATAGTCTTAATATATCTCATAGTCAAAACTCATTGTCAAATCTCTTCATTAAATCTCATAACTCAAAACTCATGTAAACAATCCAATTTTGAGAAGTACATCAGTCCGTTATCCAAAACCAATATCCAACATATACAAGTACATCCGGTTTACATTCAAGCCCATATTTGGTACACCTCCATTCCATAATCGATTAATTCCAAGTGAAAATAATATCACGATCCAATTCAATATTTATCCCGAAATCAAATCTTCTCCCGATCCACATCAGTCAAGCCCAGTACATCGTAAAATGCAACCAAATTAATAACTGATAAGAAGTTTTTGGCCCAAGAATGAAATATCAACACAAGTTCATGACAATAACACTCGATCCATTAAGCTCCATAGATTTGGTCTAAAACTGATTCGGCCCAAGAAAGATTCGGTCCAAAAGAATGACACCATATCTCAACGAGGCCCAATAGAACTCCAAATACGCTTACCCTTTTTATTCGGAGTATAAAACACTCACCATATCTCACAATACCCTACTTTTCACTAACACTAAAATTTATCATCAAAAATATCCTATCACCATCTCTAAAACGCCTTAACCAACAATCACTTACCACAGAACATATCTAAGAACTTTTGATCGAATCTTTCTCACTCAAATCATCCATAACACACCTTAAGTGTATGCCTCACGCCTCCTCTCACATCTTTTATTATTGCTCTTATGAATAAATCAATTCGGATCTTATGATTTTGCCACATGGATGGCACGAGGTCTTGATATGGCTTTGAGGTCAAGGTAATGGGTAGGTTTAATGATTCTTGAATATCCATTTTTTTTTCTTTCCTTTCATACACGAATCAAAGAAAAGGGTAGCATATTTGTTATCTACTTTTCTTTAAATTCGGATATCAACAGAAACGATTTTTTTTCCATGAAGCAATAGGTCTTTTGTGTATACATCTTTTAGAATCTATGAGTTTGATGAACCTCACACAAAAGAAACAAAGCTGAGATCGATCATCCTTTTAATTTCATAACTTTCGTTTGTAGCAAACAAGTGAAAAACAAAGAGATAACATCATTTTTATATTCTTTTCACTTTTTGTTTCGGATAGCAAGTATTTATAGGAGATCAATGATGAAAATTTCTCGTGTGAAATGACCTTTGAGTCTTGATATATCTTTGACAACCACGAAAAAACTTATGAGATCAATTTGTTTTTGTCAAAACATGTAGTAATTCACTATTGGAAAATGATCCATGATGGTATTGAGTACAACAAAATCTTTCATAGATTTGGAATGAGGTTGAATCAAACTGAGATCACGTTATATTATCATTTCAAGTTTTGTAGGTGAGTAGGATTGAGTGTAGATGTATATGTGATGGTTGAAATTGTACAAGATGATGTTAATAAGTTTGTAGATCTTGGCTGTGATATTGTTGTAGATTGATGAATGATTGATTGATGATGTTTTCTATGTGATTGTGATTTGTTGTATATATGAATTTCTTGAATAATTTTGGTTGTGTATTTGTTGATGTCAGAGATATATGATTATTGAATCACTTTGAGTCAAAACTCATTAGGTCTTCATCTCGTCAACAAACCGCTTTTGACTTTATAAAAATCTGGACAAACCGCTTTTGTCAAACCTCCTTGAGATCAAAACGCATCATTCAAACCGCATAAGCATTTTAGATTCAAACCGCACACGCTTTGATATCAAACCGCAGTAGAACCAAAACGCATCGACCAAAATCACATTGACCAAATCGCTTCGACCAAATTTCTTCAACCAAATAGCTTCAACCAAATCGCTTCGACCAAATCGCATAGCGTCAAAACGCTTTTTAAGACCAAAACGCATAGCGTCAAAATGCTTCTTGAGACCAAAACGCATAGCGTCAAAATGCTTTTGAGACCAAATCACATAGCATCAAAGCGCTTTTTGAGACCAAAACGCATAGCATCAAAACGTCCTTTTGAGACCAAAATGCATAACATCAAACCGCTTCAGATACAACGAATCTGGACAAACAGCTTCAGATACAACGAATCTGGACAAACCACATCATATACACTGAATCTGGACAAACCGCATCATAGAACTTGACAAACCGCATCCATGATCAGTGACAAAATGCACTGAAGAATCAGCAGATTCAACTAGTTTCAAACGACTTAAAATCAGCATATAACAACGAGTTCATCAACAAAATAACCACAACGTATACATCAATAACATCAAGTAGTAGCAACACATCAAATCATCACCAAACTACAACAAACCGCATCAAAACCGCACTAAGAACCGTACAAACCGCATAAAACCATGAAACGAACCACGAGAATCAACAAAAACAACACATTGTTGTTTGATGATTCGGGTGGTCTAGGATGGTGATGAATCAAGTATGCCATGTTTAGAGAGAGAAAGAGATGAGAGGGTGTTCTTTAGAGAGAGAAAGTAAAACAAAATGAAGGTTAGATTAAGAAGCACCACCTCTTCCAAAGATGGAAGAGGAATTTATAGTTACAACCTAAACGTCCTCCTGTCGGACTGTAGATCAGGCATACAGTGGGTAAAGACCCGTCCTTCCTCCACGGTGTTACTCTAAGCTATATTAAGCTAATAACTAACTAATAAACTAGTAAATAACGATATGTCTACGAGCTAACATATGCCAGACAATATTTCGGGTGACCGACACTTCACTATGGATTTTCTAAATCCAAACAACTGCCAAATATCCTTATGTTCACATCATGAAAACCCCTGGTATGTCAAGTCTAAGTTCTAAATATTATTTTCATTAAGTAATCTATCAATCTAGTATACTATATATATCATAACACAAAAACAAGACCTATCCGGTTACGGTTATTTCTAAAACCCTAATTTAAAAACAAAACTAGTTTAATTGTGTTCAAGGCTTATGTATAAGTTAGGTGGCGACTAACAAAAAAAACCATAACACATACTTAACGTGTCCAATCTGATCTCTACCATTGATTTTCTTCAACGATTTGATAGTTTAGTGAGTTATATCATCTATTCTAATCATCTTTGCGGAATTAAATCATTGTTCTTAGGGTTTTTTTTGGCTAAATCGATTGTTAAGGTTTTTTGGGTTGATAATTAAACTAATCACATATCTCTTTCCTATTCTTTCATATGGTCGGTTCTAATTATCCCTTTATTATCCTGATCGCATTACATTCCCTCTTCATTGTTTAGGTCGGTTATAATCTTCCCTATATATTGCATGATTGTTAGGTTATAATATTCTCTATATATTCCCTTTTCATTTTTTTGGTTTAATTGATTCTATCATCACATACTGTTTGCGATTGGTGATTTGCTTGGTGTTTCACTTGCTGCTGTTGTGATTTCATTATGATTCGAAACCCTTATTTAGGGTCTGTATTGTCAGCGTGCAATATTATTTTGGTGTGGTATCTTGTGTGCTTAAACGAACAACTAACTTCTTTCTAGAGTCGAGTTAAATTTCACTCGATTGGTTCAAAACCCTTAATTAGGGTTTGCTTTGCCGAGTGGTTGGAACCTGTTTGTGTCTAGTTTGTTGTGGGTTTAAGAGAGATGGAGAAAGGTTTTATCAACAATTCGAACATAAATACAATGGGGAATGATGGTAATATTGGTTCGGTGTTGGGTGGTTTGGCTAAATGGATTAAGAGCATTGATGGTAAAATATTCGGTAAAGATGGAAAACCATTGAAGCCTTATCATTGTGTAAAGGACAAGGCATCATATAGTCTCGGTAATGATGTTTCTGTTGTCAAGGTAAACATGATGAACGATTGTGAGGTGGGGTGTTCGAAAAACACTTTTGATGTGAATAAGATAAGCCATGTTGTTGCTGGTACCACTTGTGATGAAACTAATATACCCACACCTTGTGTGGGTTCTAAAGTCATGGATGAATTCACTCCTGTTTGTATTGTTGATTTATCCTTGGCTGATGTTGTTATACCGCAGGAAGAAGTTGAGACGATTAGTGCATGATTTGTAAAATCACTATATGGCTATTTTGTTGGACAAAGACCTGCGTTTCCTATAGTCCAAAACTTTGGGCGGAATGTTTGGAAGAAATATGGGTAAATGCATGTTATGGTACAGCAAGGATTCTTTTTGTTCCAGTTTTCAAGTAGGGAAGGTATGGATAATGTTCTTAATCAAGGGCCTTGTCGAATTACGTAGTCCCATTGATCCTTCATATTTGGAACCCTAATTCTGAATTGCTTAAAGAAGACATAAAGAAGTTCCCTGTGTGGGTTAAATTGTATAATGTGTCGGTGGTGGCATATTCTAAGGTTGGGCTGAATTTGATCACGGCTAAACTGGGATGAATTATTATGTTTGATGAACACATGAGTAATATGTGCCTCAAGTCGTGGGGCATGAATTCGTATGCAAGAGTTTTAGTTGAGATCTCAGCTGATAATGATTATGTGGAATCACTTGTTGTGGTTGTTCCTATACCAAAGACTAAAGAGCATCATATGGTAAACATTGCTATTGAATTTGAATGTAAACCTCCTCGTTGTTCTGTATGCAAAATTTTTGATCATGTTGATAAGGAGTGCCATAAGAAAGTGAAGGAAGTCAATATGAAAATGGTTATGGATGATGGTTTTGTGGAGGAAAAGCGTAAATCTAAGGTTGTTAACAAGGTAAGGGTCTCTGGCAAGCCTAAAATGATTTATAGACCTATTTCTAAGCCTAGCAATAACAACCAGGCTACTACGTCCATACCGAAGGATAATTCAAATGATACCATTAATACACATGTTGCTCCCAAAGTGACTAATAATGCGTCCAACAGGTCTAATACTGATGGAGAATACTTCAATGATGATATTAACGTGAGTGACTTGAGGAGTCTTATTGATAAACGTATGGAGGAAGAGAAAGTGATTGATATTCTTAATGGGGATGTGCCTAAGGATGTTGAAGATGGAAGTGCAACAGAGGATAAGGTAAGTGAGTCTTCTATTAATGATACTACGTTGCATGATCCGCCTATGAGTGTACTTAAGGACAAGGAGGTTGGTACTTCTGGCCCCTCCTTACCTCCTTCTACTTCTGCTATTAAAAGAGGCCACCTGTTCTCTAAGGTTGGTGATGTTGTTGTCTCTAATAGTGAGGAGGAGGTTATTAACACTTTTGATGAGTGTATTTGATATGCCTATGGGAACTTTTTCATCAACAGGTGGTGGACATGAAAAGGAAGATTACTATGAGTATGATGACTTTACGAATCAGCTATATGACTTGCCAGGACCATTGGTAGTCTATTTCTTGTAATAAAGAAAAGGTAGTGCCTATGTAACGGGCTGAGATATGGGATTTCACCCATATCCATTGTACTTAAACGTTTTGGTTAATATATTTTACCAGGTGCATGATTACTCCCCTTTACCCAAAAAAATGGCTTATGTATAAGTTACCTTAGAAACTTTAGAGTATCTTAGTCTCCCGTAAACCCTACTACAACTCCTTAGAGCTTAGGTACAAGTTCCTTAAGCCCAAAACCCTAATTAGGTCATGTAAGCCCCTAAACTAGGTCTAAACCTTCCCGTTTCTATAACACAAGTTACCACCATTTAGTAGATGACTCCTAAGCCTAAATATTAGTCAACAATCACCCTAGGAACCCTAACCTAATTTCTAATCCGTAATCTAGAACCCTAAACTGAATTCAACCCTAAACTAGTTCAAAACTTAAACTAAGAACCTTAAGCACCACCACCACCTCTAGCAGCCTACCAACCACCACCATCACCAACTCATCACCTCCTTTGACCCATTTCAATGTCGTGGCCCATCCACCACCACAAGCCCCCTATCTAGTAACCTAGACCTACACCATAGCTAACATTAGTCATAACTAGCTTACCTTAGTCACCTCCCCCCCCCCCTTCTCACCACCTTGCCCTGCTTTTCTTAGCCAATAATCCAAACGTACCCTATCAATACCCTCGACCCCCATTCCTTTTAAACCATCCCATACCACTTCACCACCTCAATTATCTGAGACCTAGCAGTATTATAAAGACCATAAGAATCCAAGAAGTCAATAAACCAATCTAGAAGCCCTCCCTTAGTCGCTACCTTGTCGAGAAACCCTAAACCCCACTAACGACCCATTTCTTGGTCACGAAAGTTCTAAACTAGTGCTATTAGCTTTACTACTGCACTAGGATAGTTATTAGGTGCATTATATCACATTAGAACCCTTTCCCAAGCCTTGATCCTTGAAACTTGCTCATTTTCCTTTTAAAACCCTAGATAGTGTTGAATTCATGTTTCCAGCTAAAAAGCCCTTGTAATAAGCTATAAGCTAGTTTAAGTTACTTATACAAGCTTCCACTAATAAGCCATAAGCTATAAAATCTTTCGTGTCATAAAATTACACTTTGTAGGGTTTTAGGACTAGTTTTGTAATGCTTTCCATGCATAGGGGTATATATAATAACTTTTTGAAACTATTAAGTACAAGGGCTATTTTTTTTTCTTAGAATTTATAAGTCTAAGGACCTATTTTGGAAAGTATATATATATAGCTATTTTCATAAAGGACTAATTTCATAAAAGTTTATAACCTAAGGGTATTTTGTATCAATTTACAAACTTAATGGTCTTAAAGAGTTATTTTCTATATTTCAAAAAACCTATCTTTTATTTAACAATGTAACAAAATACTAGGGAGCTTCATGTGAGGGGTTTCATTTGGGTATTAGTTTTGACGAGTTTGCTGGGTTTACGACTTAAAGTGCCCTGGCTCCTCAAACTTTTACTACATGACCTCTGAATTATGATGGCCCGAACGGTGTTACGTTATATCTAAATCTAGTATACTTAGGAATAATTACCTAAGAAACATAGACAGACTAATTAGGACTTGACATATCTATGCACACACTACCTCATGATACGTGAGAAAGCTGTCTAAATCCCTATAACACTTCCCTGAACCCAGGTGAGTTCATAGCCTCACTTTTTAAATTCTTTCTAAACCCGTGAGAGGATACATGTTTTAAATCGAATACAAGTCTTTTCTTTGATTATTGTACGAGTACCTCCTATGCCACCATTACAGAACAATTTTCATGAACCATAATCACTTGCGAGTGAACGCAAGTATAGTGAGTAGATCTATTTAGAGTTTTACAACTCTCATTTGTTTACCCCAACCGGGTACCAATTAGCACTATACTTGAAAACTAAAAGGTTAACCTTGGCAAGTTAACCTTATATCCGATCATGCTTGGTCTGCAGTGCCATCATTGACTCGGACTGTTAACGTGGGGTATCATGAGTTTAGTGCAATAATACTATCTTTTACAACTACCTTTCCACTGTCCTCAGTGGAGCTTGTATTCAAATCTATTACTACCTAAACCTACGACCTCACTCAACCCTAGTGTTGACCTTTAAGCATGTTATCCCAGGTAACTAAGCCCTCCCCCCCCCCTTTTTAAGACCTATGGCACGGTGTGATATTGGACATAAAGATGTATGTTAATACAAATAAACCGTAAAAACGTTTATTAATATTTTGCGATCTCTTTGTGTTTTGTTGATAACAAATATAATGTTATCTTAAGTATAATTATAAGGATACATGTTATTTTTGTAAAGCATTTACATATAGCCATTTAAATACAAAAATGTAATAATTAAGCATTTGTTGTAATAGTTTATTAGGATGGGTAAAAACCATAACCCATGGACCATAACCCATACCCAAGTTGGCTAGATACAATGTATACTTAGATACATTGAATCTAAAGAAAACCCATGGACCAACCCATAACCCATGACCCATAACCCATAACCAAAAAAACCCATGGGAAAAGAGGAGCGTACCACGGATCCCTAGGATTACACTAGACGGATCCCAAGTGGGAGGGATCCGTGGGATCCGTGGAACAGAGTAGAAATTTGTTTATAAATAGAGAGCCATTTTTTCATTCTAACTTACCCCTCTTCTTACTAAATCTCTCAAACACTCTCATTCTCTTCTAACATATAGATCTGTTAGGAATTAGAAAATTCAGTCATTAAAGAGTCGGTCACCTCAAGTATATGTATTCGATAGAAAGCTCGTAGTCGTAGTCATGTTATGTTAGTAAGTTGTTTGTTAAGTAACACTGTGGAGGACGGACGGGTCTTTACCCACTGTATGCCTGATCCACAGCCCGTAGGTGGCGTTTATTTGTAAGACACTATAAATACCCTCTACCTCCCAAGGTAGAGGGTTGGAGCTTCAATACCATTTTTCTTTGTTTCACATAGTTCCCAACTCTCTTCCCTTTCTCTCTCTAGAACTTTCTCTCTCTAAACCTTGTTAACGCCACATATGATTATGGTTTAATGTGTTTGTGAAATCCTGTATCTTACAATTGGTATCAAGAGCCATGGTTTGATCACTCATCTTTCATACTCTTTGTTTTGGTGGATTTCATAAGGTTTTTGGGGTTTTAAGTGTTTAGGAGAGTTTGAATCATTTGGACAAATTCTAGTGTTAAAGTTTGAATTTTTTTTGTACTTTTGTGTTTAGGATCATCATATGTGTTTAAGTTTTGAATTGGAAGGCCTAAATCATTGTGGTTTGGTTGTTTTTGATTGAGAAAGTGGTTGTTTATGAAAGTTATACTAAGCAAGTTGAGTCTCGGAGTTGTGTTTCCTCGAAGCCAGTTGCTTTGTTATTGGAAGTGAGTTGGTATATGCGACTTAGATATTTAGCGAGTTGACTACTTATGCGACTTGGGTTCTAAGCGAGTTGTTTCTTTAAGCGACTTGAGTTCTAAAGCGACTTGGCTATTAAGCGAGTTGTACAACTAGCGAGTTAGTTTAAGCGACTTGGTGGATAAGCGAGTTGTCTCTGTTTGCGACTTGGCTATTAAGCGAGTTGTCTCTTTACGCGACTTGGCTATTAAGCGAGTTGGTTCTTTAAGCGACTTGTTTCTTTAAGCGAGTTGTCTGCTTAGCGAGTTGATACCAAAGCGAGTTTACTGTTTAGCTACTTGTCTACTAAGACTTGTCACTTCTTCGTGCTACATTTTTATGGTTGTTCTTTTGGTTTAGTAAAATCTCGTAAAAGAATCAATCTCCCGGTTTAATCAAAGAATAGTAAAATCCCGTAGAACTTGTAATCATGTCAAACATCGTACCTACTATTGTTTCTTCTGTAGCTGAGGACGTTCAAGCAGCTGGATCAGATACTCATCCACCTATGCTTGACAGAACTGATTATGACTCATGGGCTCAACAAATCCGAGTGTACTGTTTGGGAAAAGAAAATGGGGTCAACATTCTCAAGTCAATCGATGAAGGACCTTATCAGATTGAGACTACAAGAGACATAATTGATACTGCTGTAGATGGAACCATGATCTTTGGATTGGACAGACCAAAAACGTATGATGAGCTCAGTGATAAGGAGAAAAAGAGATTCGATGCTGATATCAGGGCTTCTAACATTATACTTCAGGGTCTTCCAAAAGATATCTACAAGCTTATCAATCACAACACTGAAGGAAAGACAGTTTGGGATAATGTCAAGATGCTTCTCTCAGGTTCTGAATTAACTAAGGAAGACAGAGAATCACAGCTGCATGATGAATCTGAGCATTTCAAGATGAAACCTGATGAGAGTGTCTATGAATATTATGTGAGATTCCACAAGCTTGTGAATGATATGAGGAATATCAAAATGACCATGCCAAACATTCAGCTAAATTCAAAGTTTGTAAACAACATGAATCCCGAGTGGCACAAATTTGTCACCTCTGTGAAGCTAACCAAATGATTAAAGAATACAAACTATGAACAATTGTATGCCTTCCTTCTTCAGAATGAGAGGCATGCTATGTTTGAAAAAAGGATTCTTGAACAGTTCAAAACCAACCAGGGAGAAACAAGCTCACCAAATGATTCAACAACTTTCTACACCAATGTTGGTATTACCACCAAAGCATCTCAAGTCATACCCATGGGTAATGGTAATTACAAGCTCATCCCTGATCCAGCATATAAGCCTCCCGACTCAAACACACTCATGGAAAACTTCATCAATCAACTATCTCTCATGGTTAGTCAAAATATGAACTCTCTCCCACACACCAACAATAACCTCAGAACAGCATCCAATCCACACAATCAAGCTACTGTCAGAGATGGGAAGGTTATGGAGTTGGTAGAGGATATGTAGGAAATCAGAATCGTGGGAGGAATCCAAATCAAGGACAAGCAAAGCCAGTTAAATGCTACAACTGTGGTGGTGAGGGACACATTGCTAGGAACTGCACATCTCCAAAACGTCCACAGAATGCAGAATACTTCAGAGACAAGATGTTGCTCGTGCAAGCTCAGGATAATGGTGCAACTTTGGATGAAGAGGAGTTGTTGTTTCTTGCTCAGGGCAATGCCAAGACATATGATGCAGATGTGGATGAACAGCCAATTCAGGAGATAGGTCACAATCATCAGAATGCCTTTCAAGTCGCTGACTGTGATGCATACGACTCTGACGTCGATGATGAACCTACTGCACAAACAATTTTCATGGCTAGCATTTCTCCAATGGTCTCTCCTAAGGTCTCATCATCACAGCAAGCTGGTCCATCCAAAAAATCAATCATCTCAGAGGTATTAAAACTATATGATGAAGTTGATGAGCAAAAGATACATGATAAAGTTCAATTACATGAAACTTGTGAATCAGATATTGTTAATATGGGTAATAGTAATATTGTCCCATATGATCAATATGTGATCCAAAGTGAAAGTGTGATTGAACCAAGCAATGCATCTTCTGCAGTCAATAATGATTATGTTTTTGATGAATACACTGCATGTGCCCCTGATGATTCTGTTATCTCTGAACTGAATGCCTATAAAGAACAAGTTGCTATTTATGAACAACGTGCTAAGTTTGAGTTAACTACCCGTGAGCAGGAAATGGATGACCAAATGCGTACAATTATTCGAAAAAATTAATTTTATAGAAGAAGTATTAAAACAAGAGTTAAACTCCTTACAAGAAAAGCTTTCTAAAACTGCTAAGCAAAAACAAGAACTTCAAGAAAATGTTAAAATGTTTAAGCAAGAATTCAATGCTAAGGAATCAAAACTTTTGAATGATTTTTCCAATCTAAAAACTTTGAAAAAAAAGCTTGAAAATAAGTTGTACATACAAGGGAATGCCATTCAGACTGCTCACTTGATCACTAAGCATAGAGTCTTAAGCGATAAGCACAGTATTCCCCTTGTTGAGGAACCAAATCCTGAGGTAGTTAAAAAGGCTAGAACTGCTCATAAAGTACTTTATGATGGTAATGAAATCCTTAAGCCTAGGCAGAAACCTAGTTGCGCTGAGTGCACTGAGGAAGATAAGAAATCAGATGAAGTCTCTAGAGAGAAAATGGATAAGAAACTTAACAATCCTACATGTAAAGAGAAAAACATAACGATCAAACCTCATGATTACACTAAGGAAAATTGGATCTCCCTTAATATGTTTAAGCCTCAAACTCAATTAACCCCAGAACAGATTTTTTGGAAGAAAGATATGGATATGAAAAAAGCTGAAAATCTTGTTGAAAATAATCCCCCTTGTAGGAAATTGCCTCAAGCAACTGTGTATCCTCCTGATACACCAATGCATTTAGTTCCTAGATCTATTACCACTAATAGCAAAATCTTAATCAGCCTCTATGTTGTTTATCAGCTGTTTGTTGATTTTGTGAAAACGTGTAAGAAGAGAATCACACCTACAGGGATAACTGATGGGGAAAGGGGTTTTGAGCAAACTAAAGAATGTTATTTAACTGAGGTTATGCCTTTCTTTAAACAATTAAAAGGTCAATCTGAGAGTCTTCAAAAGGGAATAAATTCAGATATTCAAGAAATGGAAAAGGAATTTGATGCTATGATTGTTGAGGTCAATGATTATGAACAGGAACTCAAATATAATGAAGTTGAAAGAAAGAACTTGCATATCTTAAATGAGAATTTGATTTCAAGTTGTGTTGCTCAAGATGTGTTTTACACTGTTACTAAGCACTCTATTATTGCTTCTCGATTTCATGAATTATCGATTGCATTGAAAGTTTCCCTTGATCGTGTCATTGAGCTTGAAAAGAAAAACTTAGAACTAAATGAGAAAATTGATCAAGATGATCATGATAATTTGGTAAAACAAATTTCTAAACTAGAAGTTGAACATTTTGATTTGCAACTAAAATATCAACATCTTAAAGAAAATCTCAAAACCTCAAATATCAAGACATCCTCAGATGTTCCAGAGTTTGATGCAGTTTTTCAGATAAACAAACGTGACGACCATATTCAAGTTCATTGTAACACGATCAGAAAGTTGAAAGCCCAAATTTCTCAATTAAAGGGTGAAAAGAACAATGTGACTGGCTACCAAATGCCTCCTCCTTTAGATTCTCAGTATTCTCAAACTTTTTATCTTCAAAACTTGGTTAACAATTTGCAAAAAGAAAACGAGAGTTTTCTAGAAGAAAATGAAAAAGTTAAATGACACTTTAAAGAGTTATATGATTCAATGAAAGTCACCCGTGACAAGAACAACGAAAAAATAACGTCTTTACAAAAAGAAATTAAGAATCTAAGGAGTCAGGAAAAAGAGAAACTGCCACTTGTTTTTAATGAGAATGTTGAATTAAAGTCATCTACAGACTGCAAATATACTGTGACTGTTAAATACCTTCCTCCTCATATTAGGAATAATGAACTTGTGTTTCGTAACTACTTCGCTCACCTTAAGGATAGTCTAGAATGTCTCCATGAGATTGTGGAAGAGGATTTCATTAATAAACCTCTTGATAGAGAAATTAGGTTTGCATGCATTCAAGCCAAACGATCTCAGGAGCTGCTAGAATGTTTAATTGCAACATGTCCTAAATCCCTAGGTGCGAAAGGTAAAGCTGTGATGCCTTGTTCCATGCCTAGTGCCAAGCATACAAACCATTCTATGCCCAGTGTTAAGAAAGTGAACACTAATGTTCCTTCAAGTAGTTCAAATCCCTGCACATCTAGTTCAGGAATGCAAAAAGTAGATCAACCAACTAATGTTCCCATAATTCCCTCTACAGGAGTAATCAGTGACATAAGAGCAAGCGGGTCAAAGCCTCCAGGCAATACCAAGCAAGAGAGGACCTCACAAGCTAAGAATGTCCATTGGAAGAGAGCAGAAGACCACCCTAGGAACCTTAAGTTTGAGTTGAATAAAACGAATCATGTCGATTCTAGTATTAGCCATAGGTGTACTGTAATTAATTTGAATTCTGCTACTATCTGCAAACCATGTAATGATGACTTCTTGATTTCTGTTACTAATCATGAATGTGGTGTGAATGTTTTGTTTAATCTTTGTCAAATGCACAGTTAAAACTGTTAATGCTAAAAATCAAGCTAAGAAGGCTAAAAGGCAAAGGCAAAAGAAAGTTAGAAAACAATAGAAACCCACAGGAAGAATATTTAGTAAAATAGGTCATCAATGGATTCCTTCTGGCCATAAGGTTAATGAGTTTTGCCCTCAATTTGCTAAGATTATGCCCACTAGAAAATGGATGCCTACTGGTAGAACTATTCCCTTAAGAAGTGAACATACTTTGAATAGGTCAAATACGGACATTAGCACTGCATCCATTTCTGATGATTCCATTGTTTCTACTTCTGATGTGGGTGTTCCAATTACTGTCACTAACCAAGTGGAACCCATTATTGCATGGGGTTCCCAATTATCCGATTATCCATTCTTATGCGTGTTCAACCTGCAGGTCGTTTAAATCGTTACGTGGTACCGGACTCGAGGATGTTCCAAGCATTTGACTAGAGACCGTCGTCGGCTCATGAACTTAGTGAGTAAATTCATCGGGACTATTAGATTCAGGAACGATCATTTCGGTGCAATTATGGGTTATGGAGATTATGTTGTCGGTGATAGTGTTATCTCCAGGTATATTACGTAGAAGGTCTTGGTCATAACTTATTCTTTGTCGATCAATTACGTGATTCGATCTAGAAGTAGCCTTCCGAAAACATACTTGTTTCGTTAGAGAACTTGATGGTAAAGAACTTTTAAGAGGAACACGTGGTTCAAATCTATACACCATCTCTATCAAAGATATGATGAAGTCTTCTCCAATTTTCTTATTGTCAAAGGCTTCGAAAACAAAGTCATGGTTATGGCATCGTCGTCTCAATCACTTGAACCTCGGCACCATCAATGATCTCTCCAGAAAGGACTTAGTTGTAGGTTTACCTAGACTAAAGTATGAAAAGGATCATCTTTGTTCACATTGCCAATTGGGAAAAAGCAAGAAGTATAACCACAAACCCAAACCTACAAACTCGATTCAGAAGTTCTTCATATTATTCACATGGATTTATGTGGACCCATGAGAGTGCAGAATATCTTTGGGAAGAAATATGTGTTAGTTGTGGTTGATGATTACTCTCGATTCACAGGGTTAAATTCTTAAGGACAAAGGATGAAACTCGGATATCATCATCAAACTTATCAAACAGTTGCAAGTTCGACTTAACAAACTGTCAGGAATCATCCAAGCAGACAATGGGCTGAGTTTGTTAATAAACAACTTAGTGAGTTTAATGAAAGTGTTGGAATCAGTCATCAAAGAAGTGTTCCACGAACTCCTCAACAGAACGGTGTAATTGAAAGACGAAATCGAACTCTTGTGGAAGCCCTCAAGAACAATGTTGATTTACTCAAAGGTTCCAATGTTTCTCTGGGCTGAAGCCATTGCCACCGCATGCTACACTCAAAATCGATCCCTAATTCACACTGCTCATGGAAAAACTCCATATGAACTTGTCCACAATAGAAAACCTAATCTCTCATTCCTTCGTGTGTTTGGTGCATTGTGTTATCCAACTAATGAGGGCCAAGACTTAGGCAAACTTAAAGCTAAAGCGGACATTGGAGTTCTTGTAGGATATGCACTAAACAGAAAAGGATACCGAATCTACAACAAAAGAACCCGAAATATAATGGAAACTATTCACGTTATGTTTGATGAGCTGACCGGTCCAATGGCTCCAGGACAACCCAGTTCTGGACCCGCATCATCAAGTAGTCCCATCACTTCTACTCTTGTTTACGACTTCTCACCAACAGCTCATTATGTACCTCCTTCAGAAGATGATTTGAAGAAATTATTTGATCCTTTGTTTGATGAACACTATGAGCCAAGGGCTAATGATCTGTCAATTCCATCATCAGAGGCTGCTCATATCCCTGTCAATGAAGTTAACCCTTCAGTTTCCATGTCACTAAGTCAAGAAGCGCCTGCTGCTGATCACTCTGTCTCATCAACAAATCATCAATCATCGAATGTACATCATGGAATTGTTTCTGGCACCCATGATGAAGTTAATCCCTTTTCTACTCCCGAAGATGTCGACTCTACTACGTCAGTTCCTCAACAACAAGCACGTGAACACATTAGAAAGTGGTCACATGATCATCCATTGGACAACATCATTAGAAACCCTTCTCATCCTGTATCCATTCGCAAACAACTTGCAACTGATGCCTTACGGTGCTTCTTCAACTCTGTACTATCCAAGGTCAAACCAAAAGACCTTAAAACTGCAATGAATGAAGACAGCTGGTTCAATGCCATGCAAGAAGAAATTCATGAATTTGATCGACTAGACGTATGGGAATTAGTACCTGCTCCTGATTGTGCCATGATCATTGCTCTAAAGTGGATCTTCAAAGTAAAACTTGATGAGCATGGTGATGTTTTAAAGAACAAAGCTTGATTGGTTGCAAAAGGATACCGACAAGAAGGGGGTATTGACTTTGAGGAATCATTTGCTCCAGTTGCTCGCATCGAGGAAATCAGAATCTTCTTGGCTAATGCTGCAAGTAAAAACATGGTAGTCTATCAGATGGATATAAGAACGGCTTTTCTTAACGGTGACCTTAAAGAAGTCGTATCGTCCAACTGAAGGCTTTGTGAATCTAGAGCATCCTACTCACGTCTATCGTTTGAAGAAGGCTCTTTACGGTTTGAAGCAAGCTCCAAGGGCATGGTATGATACGCTATCAAAGTTTCTTCTATCTACTGGATTCACCAAAGGAGCGATTGATCCAACATTGTTCACCAGAAAGTCAGGCAAACATTTAATTCACGTTCAAATATATGTTGATGATATTATTTTTGCCTCGACTAACAACAATGAATGTGACCATTTTTCAAAGGAAATGGGTTCCAAATTTCAAATGTCAATGATGGGACAAATGTCATTTTTCTTGGGATTACAAATTTCACAAAGTCCCGAAGGCATTTTCATTAATCAATCTAAATATGCAAATGAAATTTTAAAGAAATTTGGATTTGATTCTTGTGACACCGTTGACACTCCCATGGTGGAACGTACCAAACTGGATGAGGATCACTCAGGGATCATGGTAGATCAAATGAAATATCGAAGTATGATTGGATCCCGATGTACCTCACCGCCGATGAACCGATATTTTGTTCGTTGTATGCATGTGTGCTAGATACGGCTAAGCCTACCAAAAAGCACCTTGAAGCGGTTAAACGGTCTTTCGGTATCTCCAAGGAACCATCAACATGGGTCTTCGGTATCCGAAGGACACCGGTATGTCACTAATAGCATATCATGGATCTGCGAGATCATGCAGGATGTCAAGATACTCGTTGAAGTACGTCCGGAGGTGCTCAGTTTTTGGGTGATAAGCTTGGTACCCGAAGGACACCGGTATGTCATCTTGTTGTGCTCAAATCCTTTGGATGAGATCCCAATTATCTGACTATGGCTTTGAATTCAACAAAATCCCTACTCTTGTGATGTAATAAAAGTGTCATTGCTCTCTCCTGCAACAACGTTCAACATTCAAGAGCCAAGCACATCGACATTCGACATCATTTCATTCGGGAACAAGTGGAAAAAGGTGTGGTGGAACTCTATTTTGTGAGGACTGAATACCAATTAGCAGACATCTTCACCAAAGCTCTTCCTAGAGAACGTTTTAAGTTTATCCTTCCACGTCTTGGTCTAAAGAGTCTACAACCGGACATACTCAAGCGTCTTCAAGAGGAAGACGAGGAGTAAAGGTTTTTATTCATCTATCTCTTGTATATATTTATTCAAAAAGAAAAACACAAAATTTCAAAACCCACAAAAGAAAATATAAAAATATAAAATTCTCAAAAATCCATAAAAATTAGAAAATCTTGAAAATTTCCAAAAATATTGTTATTTTGTCATGTTTTTCTGTAACATATTGGATTTCACATACACATCAAACCATAACCAAAGTAGGCGTACACAAGAGTTTTAGAGAGAGAAAGTTAGAGGTTTGGGAACTTTAGTGAGAGAAAGAAAAATATTATTATTAGCTCCAACTCTCTACCTTGGAAGGTAGAGAGTATTTATAATACTTACATAAAACCCATACTTGGCGGGCTGTCAGGATCAGGTGGGTAAAGACCCGTTCGTCCTCCATGGTGTTACAAAACTAAATACTACTTAACATTAAATAACTACGACTACGAGCTTTCTAACGATTACATATACTTGAGGTGACCGACACTTTAACTACTAGATTTTCCAAATCCTAACATTTTCCTTATTCGATATCATCTACGGACTTTGTGTTGACATTCAAAGAATGTCACGGGTCTTTAGATGTTCTTCGAATGTACATAATTTTGTTCTAAAAAAAATGAGGCGGAGAAAAATGGTGGTTTATTGTCATTCAGAGCATAACCAGAACTTTTAAATAGTGAAGAACAGAGCCATGCTTTATCTTATTTTTCAAATCTCATGCTCTGATTCTTAAAACAAATGTTTGTCACCAAAATGACAAATGTTTTTCTTTCCAAATATTTTCCGTCTACGATTCTTCGAAAAATATTTGTCATCTAATGAAAACAAAAATTCTTTGTGAAAATACCTTGTACTCTATCCTTTTTGAAAATCATCTGAGCTTATCATCTGTCAAAATCTCTCAATCAACAACTTGTGTCATTGATTGAGGGGGAGAATGATTTCAATCAATTAAAAGGTTATTTTGAAAGGTTATTTTTCAAACAATGAGCAAGGTTTATTGTTGGAAAATCAAAAAGAACAATGTTTTATACAAGTTGATTCAAAACCTTTGCTAATGTTTTGTTTTCATAAGATACTCTTTCATGTTTAAAGAATGGAGTTTAAAGTCTAAAAATCTGATCATTATCAGTTAAAATGTTCTTTTCAAAAGCAAGTCACTATTCTCCTCAAAAAGCTCTCAAAACTTAATTTAAATCAATAGAGATCACAACTCTCAAAGGATTTGGAAAGTGTGATTGGGGGAGAATTTGTGATTTAAATTGGATTTAAACTGATAACTTGATAATTGGTTTTATAAGTGCTTAGCAAGCTTTCCTCTCCACATGTGCCAAACGATTTCAAATTTTCCATGCACATGTTGAGAGGAGCATCTTTAAAACCACAAAGAATTGAAACATGATTGATTTGTCTCTAAGTGGAGGTTCCCTCTAGTATGTGCAAAACTCTTTCATACCTCAAGGCACATATTGAGGGAGAAAACTTTGAAAACCTCATCCTTCCCAATATGCTTTATCTAATTGATTTAATCAGGGAAGTGATATTGATATATTTTAGAAATTTTTGATCAAAGAATCGAACCTTTCATTTTTTAATCTGAGATTTTCAAGTCCTCTTGCCTCCATGTGCTAAAACCATTTAAAATTATGATACACATGTTGAGGGGACTTTTCTAATATATCAATAACAATTCAGGTACAAAATGCTTTGATAATATATCACAAGTATCTGGATTGATTTTCAAATGGTTTTCAATTGATTCCAATGGCTGATGAACAATACCAAAAGACCGACCAAATTTACTTTATATATGGTGATATAAGGATGGTTATGTTAGATTTTTGTTCCCATGATCAGCTAGAACCGGAAGGATCTACCCCAGGGACAATCAACTAGTTAGTGTAGAAGTCCTTAGGTATGATGAAAAAAGGAGAAAAGTGAGATATGGGAAGAGTGTAGACTGAGACTGAGCTAGTACTGGAATAAACCCAACAAGGTTCTAGTTATGAAGTCTCGGTAAGCTTTGAAGGGGTTGAAGAATGAAAAAGAATTAAATGTGAAAAAGGGTAAAAATAAATAGCCCTCCAATCATTCAACCTTAGGACAGAAACCGGGTTCAATTCATATGCTACTAATGGTTACCAAGGTAACATCTGTATTGAAGACAAGACGTCATGGACCCAGTAATGCACTGCACTTCAACTTCCCAAACCACTCAAGTTCTTCTTAAAAGGACTTGTTTCATTCTCACGGGGAACCGACATTATCTATCGACTTTCTCTTAGAGTTTGTTGATATTGAAGAAGGAGACTCTCTCCCTAGTCTCCGGCATAGGAACCAAATATGCATAATTGAGTCTAGAGCCACGAGATCATCAATAAATCTCATTAGGACACTGTCAATGAAGACTCTTTGTTTCACACAATGTGGAAAGAGAGATTATATATTATGAGTCCTACGCATTATCCTTGTGGTATTGCCAGAACATCTGAGTGATATGCAAACATATTCACAATGAAGATGGAAAGCCTTCTGGAGCCAACATCAAACAAGCTCCTGGTAGGTGGCATGTGAGATCTATCTAATAGATCAACCATGTGACAACTGAATAGAAACAATGGGGCAATTCAATCTTTTGAATCAATCCTGGCTCAGGTTATGGATTGACGGATATCTTTTGAAAAACCGATCGTTGTGCTTAAAAACTCTTTTCTTTAGCACATCGACTATGTACTAATATTTCAAAATAAAAGGTGTTTATGATTGATAATTGATTTTCATTAAAACCTTCGTTGTATTGCAAAAACAATTTCTATTGAGCGGTACATGATTGTTTTTCAAATCTCTTTTCATCAATCAGCGAATCTCAATTATTTGGTTCACTCACTCCTTGTTGTCTTCTTTGAGGCGTTCCGGTTTGAGAACAGCTAGAGCAGCTGCGAAAACCTGTCAAGAAATTCGAATTATACGATCACTGAGCGGTACTTGTGCTGATCAGCGAGGAACCGTGGGCAGTGTACCTCAATTCAACAAAAGTGATCAAAGACACTTTCGTGCACTTTATTGCTAAGCTGTTGTATGTGAGTGCCCGGCGTTCTGGTGATCGAGAATGAAGTCAATCCATAGCCGCATGCTCACACTACACATTAATCTCTAAAGAAATCATGATAGGTGCTTCAATGACTCTGATACTTTCACTCCATGCTTACGCTATCTTTGCAAATATCATGAACCAGTAAAAGCTTCTGCTAGTCTTATGAGAATATATCATGATCCAGAATTTGAGCATGTCGGTCCAAATGTCACAACATCACATAATATCAACACCACAATGGATGAGTAAGAGATTTATGTTAGTTGATGATCTCAATCTTTGGCTCAAAACTCATCATCATGTGGATCAGTTAAAGACCTCCACTTGAAATTATCCAAACATGCGGAACATGAAGAATCAAAGACTACGAGCTACTAAGCAAAGAACTTAATCAAGAATCCTAGAATAATCTAATGTAATATCTGTTTGTATTCATTGTAAATTGAGGTGACCTCCCTTAGGGGAGATTGTTAGGAATTAGAAAATTCAGTCGTTAAAGAGTCGGTCACCTCAAGCATATGTATTCGATAGAAAGCTCGTAGTCGTAGTCATGTTATGTTAGTAAGTTGTTTGTTAAGTAACACCGTGGAGGAGGGCCGACGGACAGTCTTTACCCTTGTATGCACGATCCACTTTGTAGGTGGCGTTTATGTGTAAGACACTATAAATACCCTCTACCTCCCAAGGTAGAGGGTTGGAGCTTCAATACCATTTTTCTTTGTTTCACATAGTTCCCAACTCTCTTCCCTTTCTCTCTCTAGAACTTTCTCTCTCTAAACCTTGTTAACGCCACATATGATTATGGTTTAATGTGTTTGTGAAATCATATATCTTACAAGATCACTTGATCTAGAGAGTTGTTCTTCTTTCTTTCTATTGTGATCCTCATATAGGTCCTTCTCTAAGGCGAGATCATGAGCATTCTACAAGTCATCCAAGCAAGGGGTCCTTGATTGATTTGTCACTCCTAAGATTTACTGGCAAGATCTTGTATTTGATATTTCACATATTTGTTGTGTAATAGTAAATGTTGGTTTGGTCCACCGTACTACGGATCGGTATCTAGATTTGTACAGAGCAAAGAAATGTAAGCGTTGTGAAGGCTTCTCCTCCAAGTGAAGGAGTTTGTTGACACAGTGCTTGAACTCTCGAGTAGGTGACTCGGGGAGTGGAGTAGGGCAAGGAAGGTTTCCTTGTAGCCGAAGAAACTATAAATAGGTTGTGTCGTTTCTATCCCTTAACTTTACTTTACTTGCTTGCTTTATCATTAGATCTATACTTTCTCTACATCCACAAGATCTCACATATTAACGAATCTAAAGTTTTTGAAAACTAAATTAAAATCGGCAAAACTATTCAACCCCCCCTTTTAGTTTTCCACAATTGGCATCAAGAGCTAAGTTTATAAAAGTTTTAAAATAAACTTGTATTTTAAAAACTTTTCGATCACTATGGGTTCTGAAAAAAATAAGGAAGGGCAATCTATGCAACGACCACCACTACTTGAAACTAATGGTTTTATATATTGGAAAAATAGATTCGAAACATATGTGAAATCTAAAAATATTGATCTTTGGTACATTATTGTTGAAGGTGATTTTGAGGGTACCTCAAAAGATGATAAAGGGAATATAGTTAACATACCTCATGATAAATTAAGTGATGAATTGAAGAAAAAGCTTTCTAAAATAGTGAAGCAAAAATGGTTTTATATAATGCTTTGCGAAAAAGGAATTCGAAAGAATTTCTATGCTTAAAACCTCTAAAGAAATTTGGAATTCTTTAGTTGTAACTCATCAAGGCAACCAACAAGTTAAAATAATAAAATTGATTTATTTGTTCAACAATATGAACAATTTTCAATATCGGATGAGGAAACTATAGATCATTCATTTGCTAACTTTAATACTATTATTACATCTTTACAAGCAGTTGATGAATCTTTTTCTAGCCGTAACCATGTTAGGAGATATCTAAGGGCACTAACATGGAAGTGGAGATCCAAGGTGACGGCGATCGAAGTGTCAAAATATTTGACAATCCTCACCCTCGATGAACTCATAGACAACCTAAAAGTCTACAAGCTTGTCCTTGCTAAAGACTCCGAAGCCTCAATGGTGAAAGAGAAACACAAATCTCTTGCCCTTAAAGCCAAAAAGGCTTCAAGCGATGAAGAGAACTCCTCTTCGAGTAGTGACGATGAGGAGTACGCTATGGTCGTAAGGGACTTTAAAAAGTTCTTTAGAAGAAAGGGAAGATACGTCAAACAACCGTATGACGATAAGAAAGGCTTCCGGAAAAGCAAAGAGGACGAAAAGCCAAAAGATGATCGTACTTGCTTTAAATGTGGGGACCCAAACCACTTTATTAGTAAGTGTCCCAAACGGGATGATCAAAAGGCGTTCGTGGCGGCAGCGTGGGGAATGAGCGACGAGGAGGACGAAGAAATTTGTCTCATGGAAAATTACGAGGTATGTCACGAATACTATAGTAGTTCATCACTTGATGACGACTCATTGCATAATGAATATGACAAACTCTGCAATATTAGCTTAAAACTAGTTAACAAAAACAAGCTTTTAAAGAGTCAAAACCAACGTTTAGATAAAGAAGTCATAGAATTAAAAGCAAAACTAAAACGTTTAGAAAAGGGTAAAATAGCAAGTGGTGAATGTGAACTTTGCGTTCAACTTCAAACACTCGTTGATCATCTAGATTCTAAAATTGCTAGAATGAGTATGAACACTTTAGATACGATATTAGATGGTGTTAAAACCGGTAACAACCAAAAGGGTTTAGGTGTTCAACAACTTGATCCATCAACTAGTGAAAGTAAAGAAACAAAATTTGTTAAGGCACTAGAAAAACCAGCCATTTGTTGTGGCGGATCCTGGATCCTTTGATAAGGGAACCGGCTAGTGTACGCCCCGAGGGATCCGTGGATCTGCTTGTAGCAAGCAGTAGTGCAATAACGTAGCTTTTTCATCTAGAACTGAGTTTGTTATAGTTAATAGGAAGAAACCAACTCATGTCACCACTAGACAACCACCTCCAAAATATAATCCTACTTTTTCAAGAAACAAAGCTCCATCTTTTTCAAAACATAATCCGTCTAGGAGACCTAATAACGTTTATCCAAAAAGTAACCATCAAATGGGATGGAACCCAAATATGCAAAATGGTTTTCCTTTTCAAAACTTTGCTCCATGGAATGCATACTCATCTTATCCATACATGTCTAACATGAATGGAATGTTTAACACTAATGGACCCATGAACAAATGGGGACCAAACTTTTGAGTTTATTATTGTCTTAGGTATGCTTAAAGGTCGACCTAGACCCGGATGAATGGGTCAAGGATAGCGGGTGCACGAGGCACATGACCAGCAATAGAGATCTATTCTCCACATATGAATCCTTCAATGGAGGTAATGTGGTGTTTGGAAATTACAAAAGTAGAATCATTGGTAAAGGTACGATTTCTAACAAATCTCTAACCATTAACGATGTGTGTCACGTCGAAAACCTAAACTTTAACCTCTTAAGTATATGGCAAATATGTGATAAAAAGTGCAATGCACTATTTACCGAAACCGGTAGTAAGATATTAAAAAATAGCATAACCATAGGAAAAGGAATTAGGAAACATGGAGTCTATGTCATTAAAATCGGTAATGAACCTAAAGACAAACTATGTCTTACCTCTATGGATAATACTTCGACCTTATGGCATCGAAGATTGGGCCACGCCAACATGCGACTTCTTCAATCGCTATCATCCAAAGATCTAGTAAGAGATCTACCTAAGTTGAAATATGAACATCACTTTTGTGATGCTTGTAATGTAGGAAAACAAGCTCATTTTAGTCATAAAGCTAAAAACATGGTGTCTACAACTAGGTGTCTAGAATTACTACATATGGATTTATTTGGTCCATCCGCTATCCAAAGTTATGGAGGCAACTACTATACTTTGGTCATAGTAGATGACTATTCTAGGTATACATGGACAAAATTCTTAAAGAACAAAACGGAAACCTTTACTTATTGTTGGAATCACTCCTAAACCTTATTCAAGTGTTAGTTACTCATATGTAATAGTTAGCTTATTATGGCCTTTATGTTTGTTATTAGCCTTAAGCTTATGTAGAAGGCCCATGAGCTTAGGCCCAAGCCCATAGGAGAAAGGGAAGGAGTAGGAGTGTTGCCCTAGCTCCTTGCCTATAAATACTATGTAATAACCCTCACTTGAGGGTTGGTTGTTCAAGTTATTTCTTTCACATACTCCTACGCATAACCGGTCTTATCATTTACGTGTGTGTGTGTGTTTGGTTTACTTGTTCAATCGCCTCTCTATCTTTCTTATAAGCTTGTGTGGTAAACCTTGTGACCTAACAGTGGTATCAATAGCCAACTAGTTGGGTGAATCGTTATTGTTTTTGAAGTAAGGTTTTTTCGGTCTTACGCGTAAAGATACCGAGCTTTGGCTAAGCTTAAAACTTGATTTTTCCACCTTTTAATCCAAGATTCTTGTCCTTTCAACGTTATAAGGTGTTAAACTTACTATTTTTGGCAAAAAGTTTGGAACTTTATGTGTGGATCATTGTTTTTCTACTTGTTTTTTGTACGAGGGTTAAGTCCTATAAAGCTTGTTTTAAGAGCTTTAGATAATCAAGTTTCACACTTTTGTGTCTTTTGGTGTTATTGAAGCTATTTCATCACACAAAAGCTGGTTTAGAAACAACTTTGAGCAAAATCAAATTCACGAGTAAACCTCTGGCGTAGTAAAACCCTAAAACTCTGGCGTAAGTATTTCCTTAGTTTGATCTTCATTTTCGTGGTTTATTCCGTGTTTTCTTACTTGGATAAGTCAGAAAATACGTCGACTTTGGATATCTTTTGCCTTTGTGAAGTGTAAAAGATCACATGAGATAAAACCTAAAATTGCATAAGCATAAACTTCAGCGTAGAAATCCTACACATAAGATTCATCTTACGCCTAAGCCAAGTCTTACGCATAAGGTAATCCTACGCATAAGTTTCTACGCTTATCTTTGTGTCTACGCGTAACTTTAGAGTCTTTTCCATACTTACAGCGTAAGCTAAATCTCTGGCGTAACTCTTGATTTTTACGCGTAACTTTGGTGTTTTTACGCATAAGTGCTACTTGGCTATTGTGATTTCGACGCCTAAGGATACTTCATCAACAAAGGTTCATTCGACTACAAAGATCCATTTTACCAACACAAGTTTATCAACATGTCACAACCACCATACTCTAACTATTTCCCTTACACTTATCCTCAACGTCAACAACAATTAAGTCCACAACATCAACAATGGAATCAACAACAAGCAATTTATCAACAACAATTTAATCAACAACATACTCCACAACTTGCTCCAATTCCACAACCTCAAATGGTTCAACCACCACCAAGTCTTCAAGTTCAACCGTACACAAATGACTTTAATCAACATCCATCAAGGAACATTATGAAGGAACCCACTTGGTTTGCAAAGATGTTTGAAGCTTTAAGCGGCCAACAATCAATTCATGAGGCTGGATCACTTGATAGACCTCCAATGCTCACTCCAGGAAACTGCGATCAATGGGTGATAAGGTTCTTTAGGTTTTGTGATCTAAAGAAGCCACATGGAAAGTTCTTAAAGAAGGTTATCTTGGAAGGTCCATTTGAGATGCCTCCTGTCATTGTACCCGGAGATCCAAATGCCATTCCACCAAGAGATGAACAAACGAACATTGCTCTTGTATTGCGGACTTGAATCCTCAAGAACTTCTACACTATGAAGGAGATGAGCTTGCAATGGAATATATCCTCTTAGGATTACCAAACCTAATTCTTAAGTAGTGTTGATGCTCAAAAGGCAAAGAAAATGTGGGATCATATTAGATCTTCTTATGGAAGGATCGTACTGTCGAGAAGATTTGGAATCCAAAATTTACTTGGCTTATGAACACTTCATGATTGAACACGGAGACCCTAGAGTCCTATCATCACCTATTTTCAGACATCATCAATGATTTGGATAAACACAACATCATCATGCCAAGAATTGCAGTGAATACTAAGTTCCTGAGTAGTCTTGGTCCTGAATGGGAGAAGTATGTCATTTTTCTCCGTCAAGCGAAAAACATGCATCAGTCTACATATGGATTATTGTACGATTACTTGAAGCCTCATGAAAAGGAAGTTGATAGGGAAAGGATTCTACGTGCTCAAATTGCTCCATCGACACATCCGGAAAATCAACAACTTGCCTTATATGCTCAAAGCGGTTATTCTCCTCAACCGGCAACTCAACCAACTGCTACAATCACACCACATGATCCTTCCGACCTCAATCTCAACAAACTCGATTGGTTCCATACAACAACAACAATGCTCAAGCTGAAGCTAATGAGGAATCGATCCGTTGAAGCATTGCAACAATGATTTGCTATGATTGCTAATGCCTTTAGCCGTTATACCAACAAATCCAACAACCGTATTAGTTCCTCATCTAATACAAGGAATCAAGCTGTTGTGAACAATGGACGAGTTGAAGTTTAGAATCGTGGTTATGGTGATCCGGATGGGCGGTGGTCAAGGGTTTAATCTTTGTGGGTAGGAATAACAATCGAGCTCAGTGGTGGAGCAGGAAATGCTCGGAATGGGTTGAATGGTCTTGATGCTACAAGCGCAATGAGAAGGGACACCTGGCTAATGCATGCCCAAAGCCAAGGACTAGGGGCAATGCTTATTTCAAAGAGGCTCTTCTTTTGGCTCTTAAGGATGAAGTGGTGGAACTCTACGAGACAAAGAACGAGCTTTATGGCAAATCTTGACTCGGATGATGATATGGAGGACTTGCGGGCCAATGCATTTGTATGTTGATGGCTAATATGCTTGAGTTACACATGAGTGACACGAGGCCCGGTGTATGACAGCGATGGCTTGTCTCGGTAACGAACAAACCATATTTATCTTTGATCTCATTCCAAGCGATTTTCAAAATGTTCAAAATGAGTCCATCCATCTCATTCAGGCGATTTTCAACTAGACCCCGTAGTTATATTTGGCGATCAAGATGACCAAACGGTCTCCCTTGATAATCAAATTGACTCCGTGGTTATACTTGAGGATCTCATTAATGATCATGTTGAGACTCGTTGAACCGCCGAACTTTGCTTCATCCATATTTTGCTCGTTTAATACAAGACCAACAGACCATAGTGGAAAAATGTCATGCCATTAATCGGGACTTAAAATGCAAAAATGCGCTTTATTAACCAAGGATTTTGAATGTTTACAAAAGCAACTTAACTTTTTCAAAACTCAAGAAAAGCGTGAAAGCGGTTTTGAAGCGACCTTTGCCAAATCTTATCAAAATGAAAAATATTTAGAAAGACGGATCATTGATCTAGCGCTTGAAGAATGCTTTGTTATGCGAAATAGAACAATGAAACATGAACATAAAAAGCAAATTAACGCTCTTACCTTGGAAAATCAAAAAGCTAAAAGTTTGAGTTGTTAACTTGTCAAAAACAGTTCTCTGCATACAAAAAGCATTCAACGAAGCGAATAGATGATCATCTTGAAGAAATCATCGGCTTGAAAAACAAACTTAAAGAGTTTAAAAGCTTTGTTTACAAACATGACGAGTCGGTCACAACCATTGAAAAGTTTACTTTAAAACCCAATCCAAATGGATATGGACGAATCTTCGCGATTACAAACCTAAGCTTTCAACCAAACCATTCAAACCAAATCCACGAAGTTTCGGTCGAGAATATAAAATTGATAATTACATTGTTATGAGTGTTGTTGAATATCATCGTCAAGAGGAATTAGATCACGAAGGCGAGAGTCGATCAAAATAATAAAAAGTTGTTTACAACAAACCTTTTAACTATTCAAAAGCGGTCACTTTCGTCACACCAGCGGATTCTTCTAACACACCAAGGGTAATCATAAAAACACCTGAGTCTTCTAATGTTAATCCCCAACGAGATTATGCACAAACTTATGGTCCTTTACCTTCCATCAGTGAAGTAAATTCAAAACACGAAAATCAAAAATTCTTAGATATTTTAACATTTTCATGGCTGACCTCAAAACTTTACAACATGAGATAGAATATCATTATGAAATCAAAGTTCAACACTTTCAATAAGCGCCTCTAGCGAGAACAAAGAGACATTTTTGAGAAAAATCTTTTACCAAATGTTAAAAATTTGAAAAGTTGTGCATTGTCTTGGGAAAGGATTTTCATAAGGAACTTGGATTAATGAAGGTCGTTTTTGAGAAAGCGAAACATCTATTTCTAACACTAAGCGTAAAAGCTGTTGAGAAAAGATGTTGATCGACTCTTGGAAGATGTCATCCGTGTTGATGTCCATAATCTTTGTGTTATTGAATTCTTTGTCATATGCATTTGATTATATCTCTGCGATCTTTATTCATTCGTGGTAAATGTTGAGAACAACGATAATGTGCTTGGGATCGAGTCCTTAAAAGTTGAAAACAAACGATTGTCAAACGAACTTTCAAATGCAATACGTCTTAATTGGTGTCAAAAAGATATTCACGATCAACAACTTGCTTTTCAACACAAAATCGCCCGATTAAATGCAAAATCTTACGATCCTAAAATTGAGCAAGCGGATGATCAAAGCGTGTCTTTTAAGTGTCAAATCTCAAAATATGAACAAGAACTTGTAAAAGTTAAAAGGAATATGGTGTCATATTTGATTTACTCAAAAAGACTCATGATGAAGCATCTAATGAACTTGATCATTATCTTGCACACACTAAAGAAGTTATGCATTTCTTTGGAAATGTTAGTCACGAAAATCAAGATCGATTCACACTATCTTCAAGTTAAGAGAAATGTTAGGAAAGTATGAACAACTTTCGCTTATCGTGATTAAGAGAATAGCCCTAGTAAAACTTAGTAATCATGAACCTAGAATCTGCTTGCCAAATCACAAGTTGCTAGCGTGCCTTCTTCTCTTTGAAGCGAGGAATAGTTGCGTCTTTTCCAAGCGTCCGCACTTCACATTACAGGAGCACTACATGAAGAATAGGAAGTTGAGACCTAAGAAAAGATCAATCAGGAATGCTAAAGTAGAAGAACACCCTAGGACTATGAATAAGACTCACGTTGCCTTCACTATAGATATTACGTCTGGCAAATGTAATAGAAATAGTGATGTAACGAATGCTAAACCGTTAAGTACTTTTGATATTCAATCTGATGCACCTTGTGTTATTTGTGGTAAAAGTATGAATTCTGATTGTCATGATAAATGTGTTGCTAAAGCTATCATCTCGTTTAAGGAATCCTAAGAACCGGAATACCTCTAGGCCCACTAATCTTTCTAAGTCATGCTTGTAGACCGCCCTCTTTAGATTCTAAGAAGCGCATTGCTATCCACTGTAGCTCGGTTTCACCTCCTAGGAATATAGTACCACCTAGTGCATTCACTAAGACTAAAGCAAATACTAGTTGGAGATGGCAGAAATGGATATATAACACACTAGGATTTAAGTGGATACCTAAAGCTATTGATGTGTGTCTATCTACTATACCTTTCTGGAACCCTCTAACATTTCGGGTTCCACATCTACTTCTATTCCATCTGTCATGTGGGTAATGTAGGTGTCTGAGATCATTTCTGGATTGTTGATAGCGGATGTTCGGAGCACATGACGAGGCAACCTTAAGCGTTATCAAACTTTATTGCAAAGTTCATTGCTTTGTCGGGTTAGGGAATGATCACTTCAGCGACTATCATGGGCTCACGGAGACTACATTAATGGGAACATCGAAATAAGCGGGGTTTATTATGTGGAAGGCCTCGGTCACAATCTGTTTTCCGTGGGTCAGGTTACGTGATGGAGATTTGGAGGTTGCTTTCGGGGAGACAACTTGTTTCATTAAGTGATCTACAAGGAAAGCGACCTTATATGCGGCTCCGTAATTCAAGTCTTTACACTATCTCTATGAAAGACATGGTTGCTTCTTCTCCCATCTGCTTACTTTCAAAGGCAACATCAACAAAATCCAGGCTATGGCACCGTCGTCTCTCACATCTAAACTTTCAAACCATCACCAACCTTGCTTGACACAAACTAGTTGAAGGACTCCCACGGTTTTGGTATTCTAAAGATCACCTTTGCTCAGCTTGTGAACAAGGCAAAAGCACTTTCGTGCTCATTTTCCTTCAAAGGTGGAACCGACTCTCGGCATGTGCTTCATCTTCTTCACATGGATTTGTGTGGCCCGATCTTGGCGTGCAAGCGATCAATGGCAAACGCTACATCTTAGTAATTGTTGATGACTATTCACGCTGGACTTGGGTCTACTTTCTTGTAAGCAAAGATCAAGCTCCACAGATGATCATCACCTTTCTCCGCGAAAATACAAGTTCAGCTCTGAAACAGTTCGACAAATCGAGAGCAGAGAGCCTTTGAATTTGTTAATCAACCTCTTCGTGAATTCTATGAGAAAGTGGGAATTCAGCATCGGACATCTATTGCGTACACGAGAACAAAGCGGAGTTGTTGAAAGGCGAAACCGAGCGTTAGTGGAAGGCTGCAAGAACAATGTTAATCAATGCTAAACTTCAGTTACTTTTGGGAGGCTGTATCTCTTGCATGCTATACTCAAAACCATTCTATGATTACAAAAGCATACAACAAAACACCTTTTGAGGCTTGTCCACAGAGAAAGCGAATCTCAAACACTTACATGTATTTGGATCTCTTTGCTATCCGAATAATGATCGTGATGACTTTGGAAAGCTCAAAGCCAAAGTTGACATTGGAGTCTTTATGGATCTTGTGATAATTCAAAAGGTTTCGAATCTGGAATCGTCGTACAAAGCGGTGATGGAAGCGATTCATGCTCATTTTGATGAACTTACGGAAATGGCTTACGGTATATGACTTAGAACCGGACACAACGCTTAAACTTCCCCAAACCCCATCATCGGTGAACAAAGCCCCGACTTACTCGTCAACAAATGGAAAGGTTATTTGCTCCGTTGTTCGATGGCGATATTGATGAGCGTGCTCGGGGTGTATCCATTTCATTTGCTCGAAGCGATAATACTCTTATACGATACACACCTACAACAACTCTTGTTGAAGAAGCACCACAGATTGACTCCAACAGCGGTTGAACAAACCGCTTCCAACAATGATGAACGGTGATGATATTACGAATGAAGTACCCCCACCGCGATTTTGATCCAAATCGTTCTTTAACCCGTTTGCTAATGAGGCTGCGCACGGATGTCGCGGAGATCTTCAACAAAGCCATTTGAATCCACACAATCTGCACAATGTATACCAACATCAACCCTCCACACATAGATGGACAAAGACCATCCTCTGGAAAACATTATTGGCAACCCGAATCAACGGTTTATGAGACAGCGTCTTCACACGACGGTGAACATTGCATTTATGCACTCACATGCCAATCACGAACCTAAAAACATCAAAGAGGCGAATGACAAAGACAAGCTGGATTGAATCCATGCAAGAAGAACTCAACCAATTCAAGCGTCTTGAAGTATGGGGCTGGTTGAAAGACCAACGAGGGTCTTCGTCATTGGTCTCAAATGGATTTGGAAAAACAAATTGGATCTTTGAAGGAAATGTTATCGAAATAAGTCGCGTCACGGTGGCTAAGGGTTATCGTCGGGAAGAGGGAATAGACTTTGAAGAATCTTTTGCTCGAAGTTGCTCGTCTTGAGGCATTCGGATATTTCTAGCCGTTACGCGGCTCATATGAATATGACGGTCTATCGGATGGATGTCAAAGCTGCGTTTCTCAATGGACAACAAAAGCGGTTTATGTCGTAACCAACGGATGGATTCGTTGATCACGAGTTTCCGAATCACATCTACAAACTGAACAAAGCTCTATATGGTCTCAAACAAGCTCCTCGGGCATGATACGATAAGCTATCATCTTTCCTCATTGCTAATAATTTCACCAAGGTTGGTTGACCCAACTCTTTTTGTACAACATCATTTTTGGGTCTACACATAAAAAGTTTTTCAATAAGCTTTTGCAAAACTAATGAAGAAAATTTTTGAAATGTCCATGATGGGTGAACTCGCGTTCTTTCTCGGACTGCAAGTTCATCAATCACCCCGTGGTATTTTCTTGAGTCGGTCCAAATATGCCCTTGAATTGTTAAACAAATTTGGAATGAAAACCTATGACACCTATGCCACACCAATGGCTCATACCAAGAAGCTAGGCGCTGATTTACATGGGAAATTGGTGGACCCTACAAAATACCGTAGTATTATTGGGTCTCTCATGTATCTAACGACTACGGACTGATATTGTCTTTGCGTATATCTTTGCTCTCGTTATCGATCGCGACCAAGCTGAAACCCACCTCTCTAAGGCTAAAAGAATCCTCCTATACATAAAGGGAACCATTAACTTGGGGATCGACC
The DNA here is from genome assembly GCA_910596185.1 of Chrysanthemum makinoi. Classification (NCBI taxonomy): domain Eukaryota; kingdom Viridiplantae; phylum Streptophyta; class Magnoliopsida; order Asterales; family Asteraceae; genus Chrysanthemum; species Chrysanthemum makinoi. Next base: position 30,787,651 of record OU343219.1, read on the forward strand.
GCGCGAGGATGCTTAGACTCAGGAAAAGTACTTAGGGAGCTTTACAATTTCTTGGTGATAAAAGCTGGTGTCATGGCAATCGAAGCGAGGATTGTACATGTGTCCTCAACCAAAGCGAGAATATGTAGCCATGTTGTGCTCAAGTCATTTGGATGAGAACACAACTCAAAGACTATGGTTACGTATTTGAGAATCGATGTCTTTGCGACAATCAGTGCCATTGCAATCTCGTGCAACTCGATTCGGCACTTTCGAAATCAAAGCACATCGATCTTGATATCATTTCATCAAGGATCACGTGGAGCAGTCTTTGTTGAATTATATTTTGTGGAGTACGAATACCAATTGGCGGATCTTCTCACCAAAGCCTTGCCTCCTGCTAGGTTTAATGAGTTGGTCCACGGGATTGGCATGAGGTGTTTGACTCAAGAGGATTGGATGACCTCCTAAAAGCAGTCTTAAAACACATCAAACACCAAAATATCTTTCGTAAATATATTTTTCAAAAACAAAATACAAAAATATAAAACCTGATAAAAACAAAAAATATTCTTCTATATACTTTTCTGTCAACATGGCAAGTACATTTCTTCCGTCAACACTTTAATCTTTCAAAATTAGTATTTTTCGATCAAGTGTTGAGGGAGAATAAAAAGATTTAAGCTGTTTCAAAACATCGTGGTACTTGCATGTTATCATATCTCGGTTGTTTCTCTTATCAATGGTGGTAAATTTTATGGTTCATTGACACTCCTCGGACTAAAATTTATAACCTTTCATCATTTATTAAGTCGAGGGGAGTGTCGTCAAAGTTTCTTTCTTAAAATCTTTGTTTGGTAACCAAAATGGAAGTTAAATGGCTTTGTATGAAAAAGGAAAAGGTGGAGGGACCAAAACCGTCAAAAGTTAAAGTCATTTTTAATAAAACATCTTCCACCTAATTACTTCACCTCATTTATTACTACAACCTAAATCCACGCGCATAAAATCGTTCTTCAAATCCAGTTACTTGATCATCAATATGTAAGTTATTATGTGTTTATAACAAGTTTTTAAACAATGGTTTTGAATTTCTCATAAATCCAACGGTTAAAACTTGAGATATAATGATTATTGTGTTCTACGCATATGCGTATGAACACACAATCAATTTGAGTGTTTGTGGTTGAAATGACGTGTCAAAATGTTTTTAACATCAATGATACATTTTCATCACTTAAATCACACCCGGATACATGATTTGATTGATTTTGGTAATTAGGGTTTATGCGTGAAGTTTGGGTATTTTCAAATGTGAAAGAGTTTTTGGTCAAAAATATTGTTGTATGATGTTCATATCATGGTGTATTAATGATTTCCAGGCCCTATAACCCCGGAACACTAATTAAAATTAGGAATTAGGGTTTAATGTTCTTCGTTTGGGTATTTTGATTCTCCACGAGTTAGATGTTATAACTTGGTTTATAGACTCTTACAACATCTTAGAACTACCGAGAATTGTTTGGTGCAAATCACATGGCTAGAAATTATACGCGTAATTCATAACCCTTAGGGTTTTGACCTACGTGTATGACTTTCTACTCATAACTGTTTAACGAATGTTCATGACATGATTTGTTGTTAAAATGAATTCTTGTGTTAATATTGATGATTTGATGAATTTATTTCGGGCTTGCCTTAAAATTCGAGAATCAAGGTCATTTGAATCTCTCACGCATAGGATTACCCTACGGCGTAGTCATGTTATCGCGTAAGAATAAATCCTCGCATAACTATGCAGCGTAAGGTTCTACAATGGGACTCTGGCGTATCACGTGAAGGATATGCGTGGTGACCTCGCGCATAAGGTCTACTCTTACGAGTAAGCCTTGCGGCGTAAGGTATAAATACGCCTACTGGCGTAAGCTCTACGCATAAGGTCCCTTTTCCTCACGCGTAACATTTCTTGCAGCGTAAGTTAAGATCCTCGCATAAGCTTTCGTCTACAGCGTATGTCATTCTGTTTACGCAACTTTGCCAATTCTAAGCCTATGCCTTGATTGACCTTCATTATGAATTGTTACGTGTACAAACTTGTTAATAAACTTATCATAGCGTCCGCGAATCCAATAATGTCACTAATAAACTTAAGCGTTTGATATGTTGTGAACAATAAGTGATAACATAAACTTTAAAACTTAAAGTTAACTAACTCACGAAACATTTCCGCGTCATTGGACTATTGGACAAACAAGTGACTTAGGACTCGTAACAATCATTGACCTTACATTCAATAACTAGACAATAAGACCTTACGTTGACTAACATTATGTCTTTTCGATATGTTGGTTCTTTTGGCTAATGTTATTTGAGATCCGACATGGTGAACAAATGAATGTGGATGCATCCGTTCTTACAATTCTTTGATATCTTTCGGAGGGTTATCAGAAGATTGGAAAGAACAACCTTAGGGTTGACTTTGACACCCTCACATACTCGAGATCTTCTTGTCTCATTGCAGTGGATATTTTCAGGAATCATCCCTACGAGAACATGCTCTCACACTCTGCCACGCAGTTCAGAGGTCTACATTCAACAATTCAGGATTCTATGCGAGAGGATCACTGGTCAAAGTCTTGACGGATGACACTTAATCACAAACAAGTCACTATCACTCCTTCGTACTTACGGGATGTACTCATCATTCGGACATCGTGCCCTCTTGACTTCTTTGCCACACCTCTTTGAAGAGGCGGTTACGCAATTTCTACTTGATATTGGCTATGATGAGGCGTCGAGGAATTATTAACAAGTACTCTCACGTGGATCTTAAGAACATTCCTCAACCGTGGAGAACACTCTACATCATCATCACTAAGTCACGTCTCGGTGAGTGGCGGTGGCTATGAGCATCCCAAGCTCATGGAACCGCAAGTCTTACGGTCATTGATCAATAAGAAGGACATTGAAATCGAGCAGCGATATGGGATGACATGATGTCATTTCACAAGCTTGGCTCAAAGATTCCCTATGTCGGATACGAAGCTTTTGATCCGAGAGCACTTGGGCTTAATCACGATATTCCCCGAGAGGCTCAATGACCACGACAATCACGGCGTGTTGTCGAACCTATCCTTTCTATCGGAATCAAGGAATCGACAACAAAGAAACAAAATTTTGGTGCCCGTCTTTGCTGATCACCTTCGACAAATGTAAAAAGCGATCAAAAGGTATCAAGGAAAGGAAAAGTTGGTCATCTCGATGAAAAGCCTACGGAACTCCTACTGGAGAACCGAAGAGGAAGTCTTTGGAAGTGCAATAAGCGGAGAGAGTCAAAAGAAGGTCCCAAAGAGAAACCTACTCCAAAGAAGAAAGTTCCCTCAAGGAAGCTGCTCCTATTCCTACACACGAACCACAAAGAAAGCTAATGGGCGAGGACTCGGAGGCTGAATCGGATGAAGAGACTTTACACTGCAATGCAGCAAGGTATACCTCTCCTTGGCTGACTAAGCCTCCAAGTCCACCCGGTGACAAAGGAAAAGGGAAGACTCACTGCTTGTGCCTTATGAAGCTCGGATGAAGAAGAAGTGCAGCGGATACCTCATACGGGAAGAAGTTCAAATTACTGAGACTCCAACACGTGGCAAAAGAATTTGCAAAAGAACAAATGGGTGGCCCGGAGGAATCAAGTGGTGCAGCTCAACCTCACGATCGATGCGGTTAATCAACCCGATAAGGGATGCGGTGCCACCAGATACAACAACAAACACGTGTTGAAGACTATTGAGTATGATTTTGAAGAACGAGAATCACGAAAATTTGGAGAAGGTAAAAGGCTGATGAAGAAGTTGCGATCAAAGCCAAAAGCTGATGTACAAGCTGAAATCGGCTGGCAATGAAGAAGATGTTGAGTATGATATGTTTCTTCTAGATAGTCTGCGATCAAAGGAAGAAACTTACGAACCACCAAAGGACCGGTCTCCTCATCTCATCATCATCAGTTCTTCTTCTCCTCTTCACCACCACCATCAAAAGATCAAGCAAATCATCATCGGATCGGTGAAGAAGCCACCTCGATCTTGGATTTCTCATACTCATAAAAGAATTGTAAAAATTTGTCCAACAAGTCGAGAAAGAAGGACATGCTCTCTGAGAAAAGCTGAATTGGTTTCTTTGACCAAATCGATATCTACATGATGAGAATGACAAGATCAGAATGAAAGGGAATACATCTGAAGCTCATGCGGGATGATCTACAAGGGAAAATGGACAGAATGATCGAAGGCTACACTCACAAGTACCTTCTGGATATCGTTCCTAAAGTCACAAAGGAGATGTTTACCGGACAACTATATCGAATCTTATCTTGGATAGCCAAGCAAACTATAAGATCAACACCCTTAACCGTCACAATCAATCCATCGAATCCTGTAGTTTTCTCGGATAATGAATTGGTGGCCAAGATTGTCACACAAATGTGCACTTGCGATCAGGGACATTTGCTTCGATGAAGGAAAGTTGTTTCAAGCATTGTTGGACTACCAACTTCAAGAAGCATCTGGTCAATTTGAAAGTCTAAGCGTCCTAGAGCGATGAAGATAAGGATCGAGGATAAGAATGATGACAGCTAAGCGACGAAGAAGTGCGGTGAATCATCTTCTATGCCACCACCTCCCCAACGGGCTCCTGCTCAACAAAGGTCCCTCCTCGTTCTTCTACCGATAAACCTCATGATTAGAGACACCACGGACTCAAAAACCGGTGATTACTTTGAGTATACGGGTGGTGGCGATGAAACAATGAGCCCCTACAGCAACCCACCTCTCCCAAACAAGTACGAAACGGAACCCTCATCTAGGCAAGAAAGCGAGAGAAAAAGAGGCGGAAGCGTCCTATCATGGCTAAATGAAGACACCACAGAGGAATTTGAATGGTTTTCTACACTTGTCAATTCCACTCCTTACCCTGAAGAAGGTCAAGATCGGTGAGGCGGTAATACATTGGAGCATGCTAAGATTATGCAAGAAAAGTTCCATGTGAAGAAGATGGCGAAATCCGAGTTGAAAGCGAATCAAGAATGAAGCTTTCAACTGTGGAAAAACGACTCGAGAGAAGTGCCATCGGTCGAATATCACCTTGAAAACATTGCTCGAGCTATGTCTCACACCCCCCAATTACTGTTTCTGTGAATGGAATTCACAGGGGCATTGACTGTCATAGCACCACATCCGCGGTTATGAACGACCTAAAGTGCGTTTAAAAACACATCGTTGGATATTATAATAAAAACATAATCAGAGTACAACATTCGGTCCCAAAATTTACAAAGTTTGCGGAAATACAAATATGTTGTACAATCGATGTTTTGAAATAAAGTGCCATAATGTACATAATGTAAGTCGGCCTTGCGACTCAAATGTAGGTCCCTAAACCATGTCATGATACCTCAGTTACTGAAAATACATTGCTAAAAACGGTCAACAATAATGTTGGTGAGAGATCATAGGTTTATGTAAATGTTTTATACGACTACACAAGTATAGAATATGCATGACAATCCAGTCGTAAAATAATGTTACAATTGCCTTAAGCCCATGACGAAACTAGACTGTCAATTATGTATGCCCCTCCACGGAATGTTTGCCGGAACAACTCCGTAATGAAATCAAATGAAATGCATCCGTTTTCCTGATTGGGATTCACCAACCCGGATGGAGGCGTCACCCTCGATAGATCTATCCACTCATCCTCGCTTAAAAGATTAACGGTTCATGGTTCAGGAAATGGGGACTTTCAAATTGGCATATGTTGTAACTTAAGCAATGTAATGATTTAACATACTTGTATCGTACAAAAAAAAAATGTAGTGCAATGTATTCTTCCCCGTGGGTTTGAAAATAATCGAAAGCATGTAAAACGGGGCTATGAAAACTCACTTGGATAAACTGGAATATTGGCAAAAGTGAGTACACCGAGGTTTAAATGATGATGCGTCCAAAGGGACCTATAATCAATGATATGATATGTCATGAGTTGCAATGTAATGTTATGCATGCACTTGATATGTTATTTATACCATTTATGAGTTTTGAAAATATTACTCGACGTCGAAAAATACTCTTTTGACGCCTTGCCCAATCAAAAATCACTTTACATGTTTTTACGTCAAAATGTCATCCTACAATGGTTTTATAATGATTTTTGGAGAAATTACCACTTTTACTTGCAAAACAATGTCGTTGGAAAATCATGAAATTAACAAAAATGGCTCGGAAAAGCGATTAAACATGCACGTTGATCGTTAGAGAACGAAATCAACGGTTTTGGAAAGTTTGTATCCATATCTAAAAGTTTTGGTTCAGGAGTTTTTTAGTCCAAAAGGTCTCGGACATAAAGATAATAAGGGTTAAAGATGGTGGTTTTGGCCAATTGAGTGCTGAGAAAATTAGTTCGGCAAGTTTAAGAAAAAGTGTATATCTTTATCGTTTCAAATCCGTTTTCTACGTTTAATATGTCCTTAGCTTCGTATCAAGTAAACTAATATATTTTTGACAAGTCAAAAAATAATTTGTGAAGCTTAAGGCTCATTTTGACCCAAAAACACTAAAAAAGCAGTTTGCTGAAAATCCAGAAAATATCGTTTAAGTCGTCAAACTAAAAATCCATAACTTCTTCGTTATAAGTCCGTTTTTATTCCGTTCAGGCTGCCCCAGGATTCGTTTTAAAGTGTATTTTCTAAAAATCAAGGCCAAAATGTCGTGCCTACTGTCGGATTTTCCAGAAAATCAAAACAAGGACAGAACTCAAAATATACTTATCGAAAATAGTTTTCTCGGGGAAAAAACTATCCTAATCCCTTCAAATCAACTCCAAAGCTAATCTAATCCTACCATTTTTTCTTAGGGTCATGGGTTCCTAATCACCATCAAGACCAACCAAAACCAAGGGGATAATTATAGGATGACCTTAGGTATATATATATAACTTAAAAATCATGGCATAAATGGTATAAATCACAATACTTGCATAAAAGCTCCAAAAATGATAAGAAACATATGAAATGAAAGAGGAAACATAAAATGATGAGAACATTTGCTATGATAGGTGAGGTGTAAGAACCAAGGTTTAACCTAAACACCCTAGGTTTTTATTTCAAAACCTAAATGAGAGTGTAATCTAGATTGTTAAAACACTTGACTTGGAAAAATTTTATGAATTCTTCTTGGACCTTATGCGGCTGGTTGGTGGTGAGGAAAAACAAGAAAACCTTTTTGGTGACTTGATGAATGAGAAGAATAGGTGAGATGTGAAATGAAATAATAAATTTGGAGTATATATACAATCACTAGACAATATTTACCAACTCATAAATATTACCCTCCATAGGCGGTTTTTAAAGGTACATGTTTCTCTCATATATATTTTTTTTTTTCTTTATATAAACTTGTATATATTTGTCAAAAGATATGTAAGTAACTTGTGTAGGAAATATGTATAATTTAAGGTAAATGGTAGCTTTAGGTAAAAGATTTTAATAGACCAAAGTAGAATGTAATGAGATTATATAAAATTTGTAAAATACATTCCTTGTAAAATTTGAGTGATAAAATAATTATCGTGTAGTTTTAAGAAAAGCGTAATAATATAACTTTAACGATTTATATGCGAAATAAATTCAAAACGCTAGTTAAACTCAAAATATAGTTTTTATAACTAATTGTAAGTATAAAATATGTCGGGTCATTTTGAAAGTAATGGATTAAATATTTAAAATAATAACTCACGCGATAAAGTTTATTAAACATAAAATTATCGTTTTGCAAGTGAAAATGAAATCATGTAGTAGATGCCAATGGATGCACATGATGTCCATGAAATGTAGACTACTCATAGTCCATATGAAATGTACGTGATGTCATGATCATGAATCCGCCGCTAAACCTCCAAGGTTACGCGAATTTGAAACAAGTAAACCAAGTTTACTAAAAATGTTGAAATAATGAGACATGAATCGTTTGTGAGAAATAACTTGAAAGTACGGATTGTCACATTGCCCATCAAAAGGAATTCAGTCCCTGAATTCAATCGTTGTTAGTCTCTCAGGTTTGGGTTTGATGTGGCAAACTTTCCCATCCCCGAGCAAAACCAAAGACTTTTACCAACCAATTTTCACTTAATCTCACAACTCATGAGACAAAACTGTCATGAGATTAGGCTAAATTGGTTTTGAAGGAGGACTTTTGAAAATTTGGCTCGATTACAATTAACTTACACATATAAGCCTACTTATCCCCATTGCATGATTCTTCCGATTAGACATGGGCGATGGGCTATGTATATTTAGGAGTAACTAGCCAGCTTGGACTAATCGACTCATATGTTGTTTGGTGTTGAGTCAAATGATGTTAAAATTGTGATGAACATCGAGGAGAGAAGACATGGAGAAGTAATCGTTAAAATGATCGATAAAGTAAAAAAAGAACATTCTCCGTAGTGATGAATCGAAAGGAAATAAAGTACAATAGATGAGAATAAACACGAGTGGTTTATCAAAAGTAGTACATCTTAGGTTATAAAGATTCGGGTATGATGAAAACATAAACTTAGTACAACATAGTACATAAGGAGAAATAAGACTGTTAGTTTCCGATCTTTGAATAGCACCGTCGTTGGTTGCCTTGTCGAGCTTCTCCTCCTCTTAACATGTATGCCTTCCCATGAGCACCTTCCACTTGTTGACCTTGGTTTTGAGGACATGATTCATTGGTATTACTTGCTCCCCATCTGAAACATGTAATTATAGTTTTGCCTTTACAATCCCTGGCTAGATGTCAGTTTTTGGATTCGGCACTTGGCAGGGCAAGGACCGTGTGATGATACTTATCGATACAGTGGTTTAGTCCCAACATATATCCTTTTCCTTAGGTCCTTAGCAAGGTGTCCCACTGTTTGGCAGATCAGCATATACCACATGGACCATTATGATGTAGAGTGCATTGATGGCATGGTGGCAAGTTTCGATATAAGTTCTTTCCTTTGTTGGTGCAGCAACTTGAACCTGGCTTTCTTGTCTTCTATTTGGTTGTTGGTGATGGTTAGTGTTACGGCTTCGGTTGTTGTTGTTATAACCTCCCTTCATTTTCCCTTTCCTTTTGTTTGTTGTTAGTTTGTTGTCGCTTGGTTGTTGTTGGTTTTGATTGTTGTGTTGTGGTGAAGTTATTGTTGATAATGGTTTTTTGCCACTTGAGTCATAAATGAGGAAGTGATTTACCTTAATGGTCTCTTTCAATTGTTTGCAATCGAAAGAGGCTTCTCATGAATGCATTTGGAAGTCCTCCTGACGTTCCATTGTTTCTCATTGTCCATAACATATATGGACATAAAACAACCCTTCTTAAACGCCATGTAGGTCTCAATGTCATAACCCACGGTCACTGCAGCAATAAATTCCATTTCAATTTCTTCATCTCCTTGGTGGGCAATATTCCTTAGTCATCAACCTCTTGATTGTCCCATGAGAGTTTATAAGCATTTTCCATACAATGGGATGTATAATGATTCACACAGCATTGCTCATCCAAGGTGTACTGTAGCAAATTTCACCTAGATCATACGGGCAATCGCTATAAGAAATATAACTGATCCTTTAAACCACGGATCATAGTAATGGCTCCTTCTGCCTCCCCGAACCGGGGGGTCACTTGCTCTTAAAGTCCATGTATGTACCACCGAACTCGAATCTCCTGCAACTCGGTAGTAGTAGCATGTCTAGTAGTTAGTACTTGACGTGGTCTCGACCGCGGCAACAGCAGCCGGCCAGCGAGTAAGCAGCGGCAGCCATATTGCCGTTACTCTCTAGTTCCTATCTATACAATCCTTTATACTTTTTGAATATCGGCTGTGTCTTAGCTGGTGGAGCTTTTCTAAACGCCGCTTCTTCAAATAAGAGGAAAAATGAGACGTGTTCAAATCTATGGTAAGAATAAGAGTTCTAAAAAGAGATGGTGGGGTGGTAAGTTCGAGTTTCGGAATAGAGATCACAAAGTCTTGGGGAATTTATAGATAACCTTAATTTAACCAAATTTTTCCTTTAGAGGAAACTCATTGTAGGGAAGTTCACATATTGTTGAAGCTATGCTTAGTAGAAATGCAGCCTGGATAGAAGACTTGGTATGTCCCTATAGTGTTGTTTCATGGGTATTCGCTTCGTATTAAATCTCGTATCTCGGTCTAGCTAGTACCTATGGAATGATAGAGTTTGGATTAATTCAAATAGTTTGGGATGTCGTGATGTCTTAAGATTTTTTTTTTTTTTTGTTGAGTTTTGAATCATCCTACCTCCTAGTTCTAGTCCTTGTGGTAATCTAAAATCCTTCCATTGTTTTCTTATATCGAGGAATCCTCCTCACAGATGGTATAGGAAGTCTTTCCTAAAAGGTCAATCGTCAAATCCTAACCTCGGTTGAGTAAGAGATAAATAAATTAAGCATCTATAGAGTGTTAACGAAAATGTTTGCACGATATATCACGATTATAAACTTTGCTTCGAACGAATAAATATTGATAAGAAATTACAGTAAAGTTTATGAAAAGGTTTATAAAACCACTTTATTGAGTAAGAAAGAAACATTTTTATCATTTGCAATTTAACAATAAATCTTAGTTGTGGCTTTGGCATTAACAACAACTTGATAAGGTGTTTTAAAACAACATATAGTGATAGAACGGCTTAATAATGGTAGTGAAATATTTTGGTAAGACACCATTGATTATAACATAACTTCGTAAATTATTTGCAAAATAGCTTGTAATAAAACAATTTATCGTTTGTCAAATAATAGAAGATTTCGTAGTTTAATTAATATCAAGATGATTAGAGGTTGGTAATATCATAGTCAGTAAGTAAGCGAATAGTCATAGAAATTGCGTACCAAGTTTTGTGATTTTGAATCAGCGGTGGCTATATAGCTTACCAAAGGGTAAAATAGTTTTATAAGATCGTAATTATACTTGCGGGAAAATTTTGTAATATAGTTTGTAACTTGCTATTGCAATTGTTTGTTGTTTTATAAAATAACAAATTAGTCGGTTTTATCATACTATGAAAGAAATAGTTTGCAAAGTATGACAGGGGTCATTGTTTATAGAGTATTGAAGTAAAAAAAAATTTTTTGAGTAAAAGATGAAATGGTCATTAAAAATAGTTGAAAGTAGTTTTGCGTTAAATACGATGAAATTTATTATCTCAAAAGAGGGGATGTAGAATAAATAGTTGGTATTCAACGTTTTGTTTTGTAAGATAATAGCTTCGATGATTTTGAGTAACATGAAAATCGTTTATGAGGATATTAAATAGTTGATAAAATGGTACGAAACCATTTGATAATTTAATAATAAAACAACTTGCGTTAAATCTTAATGAAACAACGTTTCTAAGATGGTGATAAAATAGTTCGAGATAAAATCAAGTGAAATAATTTCATGAAATAGTAGCAGATAATTTGAATAAAATTTGTTGGATGGTTTGTAGGATACATAGGAGAACCTTATAGAGTAATAACAGTCTACTAATTGGTCGAGAATAAAGTTGACCTAATCCCTAGTAAGATAGTGATGTATCGTAGAGATAAAAATAATAAGGATAAAACAACGGAAGGTACCTATTATCGTTTCTGTTAATAGTCTAATCATGTCTCAAGTGTAGGAATAGTAGGCGGTCTAGCAACCATAGCCCAAAAATTCTCTCAGTCCTCAAACCTATGAGATGGTGTAGTGTCTATAGTCTTAGTGGTAGATGGTAATAGTGTGTCAATGCACTTTAGAAGCCTTAAGTCAGGTGTATGAGATGTGATGTGCGGATGGTTTTCGAAATGATAATGATGATAAAAATAATGACAATGATGATAATGGAATCCTTGTGGTGAGTTAAGAAAATAGGTTCATTAGGACCAAACCTATAAGTTCTACCCAATAGTATGATCTGTCTCAAGCGAGTGATAAAAATTGTCTGATCCTGGTGATAGTGATGCGTTGATGGTGTAGGTGTAACCCAAATCCTCCCAAAAGTTTATCTCATGTATACGTTATCGATGATGAGTCAATTGACGTGAAAATTGTGATAGGGAATAACAAGGAATTCTCCACGTTAGAATATGAGGAAGAATAATAGGATGGGTATTTAGGGCATCCATGTGACAAATCGTTTTGAAATGAAAATAAATAACTCGTAAAATGTGTATAAACCGCATGCAAAGTGAACATGTACTATGATGAAATGATGAGATGCTATGATAATGTAGCTATAGTCTAGGGTCAATGATGCAACCTAGTTCTCTATATAGCTGTAGCTCACGGTACCAATCTGTCACACCCCAATTTACCTTTCTTGTGGAATGGAATTCGGGGCATTGACTGTCATAGCACCATCACAGTTATATTGAACGACCCTAAAGTGCGTTTAAAAATGGATATTATAATAAAAACATTCAGAGTACAACATGGTCCCAAAAGGTTTACAAAGTTTGCGGAAATACAAATATGTTACAATCCAAACGATGTTTTGAAATAAAGTGCCATAATGTACATAATGTAAGTCGGCGACTCAAAATGTAGGTCCTAAACCATGTCATGATGAATACCTCAGTTACACGAAAATACATTGCTAAAAACGGTCAACAATAATGTTGGTGAGAAATTATAGGTTTATGTAAATGTTTTATCACGAACACAAGTATAGAATATGCATGACAATCCAGTCACGTAAAATAATGTTACAATTGCCTCTAAGCCCATGACGAAACAGAAGCTGATCAATTATGTATGCCCCTCCACGGAATGTTTGCGGACAACTCAGTAATGAAATCAAATGAAATGCATCCGTTTTCTGGTTGGGATTCACCAACCCGGATGGAGGCGTCTCCCTCGATAGATCTATCCACTCATCCTCGCTTCAAAGATTAACGGTTCATGGTTCAGGAAATGGGGACTTTCAAATTGGCATATGTGGTAACTTAAGCAATGTAATGAATTTAACATACTTGGTATCGTACAAAGAAAAATGTAGTGCTATGTATTCTCCCGTTGGGTTTGAAAATAATCGAAAGCATGTAGGGGCTATGAAAACTCACTTGGATAAACGGAATATGGCAAAGTGAGAGGTTTAAAATGATGCTAATAACAGGGACCTATAATCAATGATATGATATGTCATGAGTTGCAATGTAATGTTATGCATGCACTTGATATGTTATTTATACCATTTATGAGTTTTGAAAATATTACCGGCGTTGTACTCTTTTGCGTCTTGACCAATCAAAAATCACTTTACATGTTTTCGTAAAATGTCATCCTACAATGGTTTTATAATGATTTTTGGAGAAATTACCACTTTTAAAACAATGTCGTTGGAAAAATCATGAAATTAACAAAAATGGCTCCGGAAAACAATTGTAAAACAGTACCGTTGATCGTTAGAGAACGAAATCGGCGGTTTGGAAAGTTTGTATCCATATCTAAAAGTTTCAGGTTGTTTTATTCAAAGGTGGAACGCATAAAAGATAATAAGGGTTAAAGATGGTGGTTTTGGCCATTGAGTGCGAGAAAATTAGTTAAACCAAAGTTTAAGAAAAAGTGCATATCTTTGACGTTTCAAATCCGTTTTCTACGTTTAATATGTCCTTAGCTTCGTATCAAAGTAAACTAATATATTTTTGACAAGTAGAAATAATTTGTGAAGCTTAAGGCTCATTTTTGACCCAAAAACACTAGCGTTTCTTTGAAAATCCAGAAAATAATACGTTTCGTGTAAACTTCAAAAATCCATAACTTCTTCGTTATAAGTCCGTTTTATTCGTTCAAGCGGGATTCGTTTTAAAGTATATTTTCTAAAAATCAAGGCCAAAATGTCGTGCCTACTGTCGGATTTTTCAGAAAATAAACAAGGACAGAACTCAAAATATACTTAATCGAAATATTGGACAAAACCTATTCTTATCCCTTCAAATCAACTCCAAAGCTAATCTAATCCTACCATACACCTTCTTAGGGTGTCATGGGTTCCTAATCACCATCAAGACCAACCAAAACCAAGGGGATAATTATAGGATGACCTTAGGTATATATATATAACTTAAAAATCATGGCATAAATGGTATAAATCACAATACTTGCATAAAAGCTCCAAAAATGATAAGAAACATATGAAATGAAAGAGGAAACATAAAAATGATGAGAATATGCTTACAAGTGATATGATGAGGTGATAAGAACCAAGGTTAAACCTAAACACTCTTGGTTTTTATTTCAAAACCTAAATGAGAGTGTAATCTAGATTGTTAAAACACTTGACTTGGAAAAATTTTATGAATTCTTCTTGGACCTTATGCTGGCGGTTGGTGGTGAGAAAACAAAAGAGAAAACCTTTTTGGTGACTTGTGAATGAGAAAGAATGAGGTGAGATGTGAAGTGAAATAATAAATTTGGAGTGTATATCTATACAATCACTAGACAATATTTACCAACTCATAAATATTACCCTCCATAGGCGGTTTTAAGGGTACATGTTTCTCTCATATATATATTTTTTTTTTTTCTTTTTATAAACTTGTATATATTTCAAAGATATATGAAAGTAACTTGTGTAGAGAAATGTATATAATTTAAGGTAAATGGTAGCTTTTAGGTAAAGAGATTTTAATAGACCAAGTAGAATGTAATGATTTTATAAAAATTGTAAAAATACATTCCTTGTGAAATTTGAGTGATATAATAATTATCGTGTAGTTTTTAAGAAAAACGTCGTAATAATATAACTTTAACGATTTATATACGAAATAAATTCAAAACGCTAGTTAAACTCAAAATATAGTTTTTATAACTAATTGTAAGTATAAAATATGTCGGGATCATTTTTGAAAGTAATGGATTAAATATACAAAATAATAACTCACGCGATAAAAATTATTAAACATAAAAGTATGCGTTGCAAGTGAAAATGAAATGTCGTGAATGTACCAATGAGATGCACATGATGTCAATGAAATGTAGACTACTCATAGTCCATATGAAATGTACGTGATGTCATGATCATGAATTCGCAGCTAAACCTCCAAGGTTACGCAGAATTTGAAACAAAATAAACCAAGTTTACTAAAATGTTGAAATAATGAGACATAATCGTGTCGAGAAATAACCGAAATCTACGGATTGTCACAATGTCTAACAACATGGATTGAAAAACCTTGAAGCAAACATCGACTTTACCAAACGGGACAACCCTCCTTATTACATCCCATTTGGTCTAAACCACTACCACCGATCGGCCAACGGATAGACCTACAATTCCTTTCGAAATTTCTTCAGCAAATACACGGAATTTCTTCTTCATGGTGGCGACGGTTCAAGGAAGTATGCCATCTGCGGCACTTCCATTCCGGGCAGAATAACAAAACATATAGCTATCAGGAAGAGCAATCGCGAATTCTCTAACAAAGTGGAAGCATCGACGAAGATACCTTTGTCTGGATTCATCATTGGCGAGAGCCGAAGAATCTACTCTGAAATTTGCCAGTTCGGAAGTCTCGCGCCGTGTAGGTTCTACAAAGTATCGATTGCCATCAAACCGTGATCTTTCATCTAAATGGGACTACACCTTCCTTAAAGAGATAGTGGTCAAGCGACAAGATGAAAGGGATTATCACATTCTCTGAAGGTACGACTTTGAGAATTTATCGCGACTGTCGAACACATGTACCTTGCCAAAGAATTGCGGGGTCGTGTAGAATTAATTCTTCAATGAAGTTGCAATGTTAATTCATCAAGTCGGTGCTCATCTTCATCGACATAATTATCAAAGAAGCGTGTCGAGAAGATCTCCATTTGGCGGTTGAATCTTATCAGAGACCGTGTATAAACTCCTCCACGCAGCGATCTGCCCGCATTGCGGCTTCCACAATATCAACCATTAGGAAAACCTTTACGGCATCGTTTACCGCGATGAACTTCAAAGAAATAAGCTTGATGGCGTCAAAGATCTTAATGCGGTCACACTTTAAAGATGGTTAGGGGCGGATTAGCTTATGGTTGAAGGATATACATGAAGGTGGGTCTAAAGCGATGGAATTCTCCAAAGGATCGAAGGGCGTGAAAGTCATCACCATGATTGATGAGCGTAATTTGTATCGAAGGATCGGTTAAGGCGGAAAGCTATGTTGTTGGTGAGCCAGGAGAAACATCCAGGAAACTTGGCGATTCACACTCTTGGCGACATCTCTGGACTACTGGTACCCTTAATTTGCTTCTTTCATTTTACATTTGGATGTATGATCTATTATGCCTATGGCTTGTTACCTTCTGATTACAACGTGCTCTGTAAATAAGGACCACGTAGTACGCGTTGCCAAAATCCTTAAAGGAAGCGAAAGCTTCACTTTGATAAAACCTATCAACCTTTCATTTTTCAAGGTTTTGCTCAAAAGAACAAATACTTCCATATGATTTTTGATATGTGCTTAACACATACCTTTTCATTATCAGCGGACAGAAATAACCAAGAAGAGCCGTTTATTTCTAATATTTGTTGTTTTCTTGAGTTTGTGCTTGTGCGATGGGATATGTAAAAACACACAAAATTAACCAAATCAGACGAAAACCCGAGCACGAGAGAGATTAAAGAGAGCTAAAGCTGAGCCGGAAGGTCTAAATTAAGCATCTTTGAAGATTTTTATGCTCATAGGATGATATTTGAAAGATATAATCAAGTTTGAAGAATTGTCAAGATCATCCACGAACTTTGAGTATTTGGCAGAATAGACCCCTCAAGATTCAAAAGTTGCAAATTCCGCCCTTGGATTATTTAAGAATGTCAAGAATGACCCTTGGAGAAAGATTTGGAATTTGATTTGGTCCCTGGATTTTTGAATTATCTTTGTATTGAAGTTACACATGGATCTAATATTTATCCCAAGTCCAACCCAGCCCAACACAAACCAAAGCCCAAACTACAAACCGGTCCAATAACCAACTCATAACATTTAACAAACTACCGGTATACCATTTGGACCCCGGTCAAACCATTAAACACGGTCAAAATAATCGAAATAATATAAAAATCATAACGCCAAAATAACTGATTCCCCAACCCGAAACCTAAGACCCTAATATACCCTTTTCCCAATTAAGCCAAATTAACAGCAGTAAGGTAATTCCGTCTATTCCCGACACCACACGCTTCACATTATCTGCCATTCATCCGATGTGTATACCACTTCATGCTCTTCTCTCGATTGGTGGAAACAGCGTGGAATCAATGATCCAAGGGCTTAGATAAATTGGATGAGGTGGAGAATGATCAAGGCTACAATGCAATAAAGCACATATTTGATTTCTAGATTCTTCTTAGCTCTAGGCTTGGCTATAAATAGCCCCTTTATTTCACGAATTGTATCATCTCCTTTTTCAGTAGCAAAGTTGTAGTTTAATTTCATTTAAATGTTTTTAAGAAGTTTATAAGCTTTTGTAATCTCTCTCTTTGTAATCATAATTTTTCAAAGTTAATGAAATTCAGTTTTATGTTTAAATCATTGTTTAGCTTGTTAATGTTACTTAAATTTGCTTATTAGAATCGTTTTATTCATTTTACCTTATTCTATGGTCTCGGTTTTGTTTCTAGTCTTAATCAAAAATAAAAAAAATCAGGAAAAATAGTTGAAAAATAAAAAATACTTTCAATCTCTAAAGCTTGTAAAAGCTTCAGCTTTTGCTTCATGAGGTTCATTTAAGCTTATTATAGCTTATAGTGAGCTTACTTCTGTTTCATACTCAAAATTCACTCAAATCTCTTATTCAGTCAACAAAAGTCAACTGGAAGCTTGATATGGTTTTGGTGATGAAGTTGGGTTGATTTGAGCTAGGATTGGGTTAGATTAGACAAGTTTAGTGTAGATTTGGTATTGTTTTAAAGCTGCAGCGGACTTCAAGTTAGTTCTCAATCTCTTTTCCAAACACGTTTGAATCGCAATTTGTTGCTATTGATATTATCTAGTTATCATTTCTATATTGTGGTTTAATTTAGCTTATAGGTTAGTTTTTGATCCTTTGTTAATTTTGGTAGTAAAAAGTGGTTATAATTCTAGTTAAAATTAGTAAAAGCAGTTGGTAAAGTAGTGTTTGGGTACTAAGTTTGATTCTGAGTTATAGGTTTAATTTGAGATAGATTTGAGTTGCAGTAGTTAAGTTTAGTATTAATAGGTCATTTCAGTCCTTAGTTTTGCATCTGCTCTCATCAAAAGTCAAGATCACATATAAACTGTTCTAGTTTTCATTTCTGTTTGATTTAGCAGTTTAGATCTCACAATTAGGTGTTATTAAGATAATATAGATTGCATTGAGTTCATTATAGCATTTAACATCATTATCAGTTCAATAATTGGTTAAAACTCATATTAGTCAACTTTGCAAATTAAAATCAAAATTCAAAGTTGAAGGTTTTTACAAAACTTTGTAGAATTTTCATTGATTCAGTTTTGGTTCATATTAAATTGTTTTGGGATAATTATCTTCACTGGTCAAGTTTGAAAAACTAATTTTGTGGAATTTTGTGATTTTCTATAAGCATTAAATCAGCTTGTGCATTAAGCTAGTTTCCCTGTTCACACCCATCATTAGAGTGTGTACACATATACTTTGCGACTCTTGCCTGGGGTCATATTAGATAGTTAGGAGCTATAATTTGGTCTAGCTGATCCCTGGTTGGTGGTCTAGAGTTCTCAATAATTGGTTTTCAGTTTAGCTTATTGTATAAGCATGTACAACACTTAAAAATAGGAGGTGAGAGTGATTGGCTTGAGTTGTTAACTAGCATCAAACTTGGTAGATTGCTTATTAGGGTTAGAGTAGTTGTAGTTACTTTTAAGTAGTTTTAGCTTATTGTAGCTGCTTTGTTTTATTTGGTGCTTTTTTGTAGCTTATAGCTTATCCTTAGTGCTTATTTTTTAAGCACTTTTCACATCAGCTTCTATATTTCTCACATAAGCCATAGTTTTATATTTTTTCATAGATTTAGAATTTTCCTGAATTTTCATAATTTTCCAACTTTGTTTGCTATTTTCTTGATTTAAACTAGTTTTTACTTTTTAAATAGCATTTATTCGATTAATTGAAAAAGGTTCAAAAAATAATTTTCAATTTTTCTAGATTAAGAAAATTATAAAAAGCCAAAAAAATATTTTTCCAAATTTTTCCTAGTTTAATTTGTAATTTTTAACATTTAAATTAGTTTAAATTAGTTTTTAATTCAAATAAATTCGGAAAAAATCATAAAAAATTGTTTTAATTCTTAGATAATTTTCTAATATCATTTTTAGTTAGAAAGTAATTTTAGATTATTTTTAGGACTTAGATTAGGCGTAGTTGCATTTTATTTACGTTTCTTTTTATTACGTTTTAGAATAAAGTCGCGTATTAGGATTTCCGTAGTGTAATTTCCCTTAATTGTTTTCCCATCCCCGTAGTTTTAATATAATCATAAATCCAAAACATCGAGCATTTTAATAACGAACCAATAACGACGTTGCCCATTCACACCTCGTTGGGAAGCGACTGGATTTCTAATCCGTATCACTATCACTCACGGGTTTTGATTCATTATCCTTTTTTCTAAAGGGATTTTAAATCATTACTTGTGGTTATTTTTTATATCGATATTGTGGTTTTATCCATACACACACACCCCCTAAACTCAACGAATCAATTTTTGGCGCGCATTTCTTGGAGTTTGTGTCGCGACAATATCGTTAAAGGTTTGACGATTAGTGACTCGAGATCCTCCTTTGTGAAGTTACTATTTTTATAAATATCAAAAAAGTAAAAATATTTTCCTTTTTCTTTTGTATATATATATATCATATTAAAAATACAAAAAGATTTTCTCTTTTGTTTTGAGCTAAAATAGAATACATCAATTATATAACATTCTCAACGGAGGTGTTATCATTAATAAGTTCTCGAACCAAAGATCAAAAACTTGCCTTTGTGTCGCTTGTGAGTCGATTTATTTCTATTTGATAAACAAACTGTGTGGTGGGTATAAGGGCGGCCTGACATTAAATTGCGGCTGAAGAAAAAGTGGGTTTTAATAAGCTTCCGCTGACCTAAAAAGCTTCTCCGCTGGCTTGTGCGTTTGTCTTATAGAAGTGATTTATTCACTTGGGATTATTGGTTAAGTTCACTTTGTTTTCGAATACCGTTCGTTTTAATTTCCTTGGTTTTGAAAGTGCATGCTTTTCGTTCTAACTTCTGACCGTCGTGGCGCTACAATTACGAGAAGCGGAATAGACGTGCTCCATTAGTCGAACCGAGATTCGAACTAATCGACTCCGCCCATTGTCCGAAATGGCGGAGGACAACCGATCTATGCTAGAACTCAAGCACCCACAGAGGTTATGGAGAAGCCAGCGTCGTCCCGGCAATCGTTGCCGATAACTTTGAGCTTAAACACGGGTTGATAAATTTGGTTTCGTCAAGCCAATTTTACGGATTTGAGAGGGACGATCCTCACTCTCATATCCGACGATTTTTTAAGCTCCGTCTACGATCAGTACCGTAGCGTTCGGAAGAGGCTATCAAGCTACTACTCTTCCCATTTTCACTTGAGGCCGCCCGGTTTGGCTCGAAAACTACCTCGATCGATAACCACGTGGGAGAATTTAGTGTCAAAATTAGTGAATGAATTTTCCCACCGTCTAAAACAACAAGCTTAAAAACGAAACAAATTCACACAAAATTTGATGAATCATTTAGTGAGGCATGGGACCGATTCAAAGATTTGCTTAGGCAATGTCCCCATCATGGTTTCGGAATTACACCAACGATCACGTTTTATAACGGTTTGAATGAGACGATCAAGACTCTCTCAATGCCGCCCTTGGTGGTAATTTGTTGACCGATCAACGAGATGCCTTGTTGATTGTGAGAACAAATCTAAAGTTGTACCTCGTAGCAAATCGGTTCTTGCCAGTGAGTGTTACACCATCGTCCTCGTCTTCACGAATCGTCTAGCACCGATGCTAAGATTGATAAGCTTACGGATATGATTAGGGCTTTGGTTAGGATTAAGACCGCTAAGATTAATTCTTCTCCACCGCTCAAGTCAAAGCGGTGGAATCGACTTGTACTACTTGTGGTGGCCCGCATGCCTACTACAATTGTACCGCACGATAAATCCTTTGAAGCTAATGCGTAACGGAGGTAACCAATATCGTCCTCAAGTTGAACCAAATCCTCGTGTTAGTAATCAAATGGTACCTCGGGGATTTTCTCAATCGAACAATCAGACTCGTTTTAATCAGAATCAAGTTCGTGGACCAAATGTTCAAAACCAATTCAAAGCCCCACCAAATCAATACCCGAATCAAGGAGTCAATTACAATCAAGGATATCAAAATTGAGTTATCAAGCTCACCTTGCCTTCAAATGAATTCACAATTACGTTCAACACAATAATGCTACCATCAAACCATGCAAACTTCCGATTTCAAGTTTGAAATGAATTTCAATCTTCGTTGACTAGACAAAGCAATGAGTTTAGGGAAGATTACTTCAGAACAACAAATTGGATGCTTCATAAAATAAACTTGAGAACATGTTGAATCTTTGTTTGTGTAAGATAAGTCAACCCTCGGTTCGGGATCTCTTCCAGTGATACCATTCCAACCCGAAGGGTGAGTTAAAAGCTATAACTAAAAGGAGTGGTAAGGCTTATGATGAACCATCGTTTCACTCACGGTAGGGAGGAGGAACGAGCCCGTGATTGAGAATGTGCACCCACACCGTCCCACACGGTCGTTCAGACTTCGATTAGGAAGATGTTCCGAAGCTACTTTTAAACCCTCACTTCATATCCGTCTAGACTTCAAGATCAAAGGATTAGTGATAAAACAGCCAAATGGAGAAATTTGTTTGAGATCGTTCAATCCTTGAATTTAACATCGGTTTCACCGACGCTTTACTCCTCATGCGAAATTTGCTGCCATGATCAAATTTAGTGAGTAATAAGGAAAAGTTGGCCAAATGCGAAAACACGTTTGAGAAATTGCTGGTGCTCCTCAAAACTTCCCAAAAAGTTAAGGGACCGGAAAATTTCTCCCTTGTGAGTTTCCGGGAATTGTGAAATGCTCCGCCTTGGACGATCTTGGTGCGAGTATTAACTTAATGCCTCTTTCGATTTATAACAAGCTTTCTCTCCGGATCTCCTCTACTTAGATGACTCTTGAACTTCGCGGACGATCAACCTCTATTCGAAAGGAATCGCGAGGATGTTTATGTGAAAGTAGGACCACTACATTTCCGCCGACTTTTGTCGTTGACTTTGATGCTGATTCGAGTGCCTCTTATTCTCGGAGACCTTTCTTAAGAGGCCGTGCGATGATTGACGTTTATGAAGGAGAAATTACGTTACGATCTCATAAGGAAACCGTCTCATTTAACATTAACCATCCTTCGAGATACTCCTCCAATTATGATGATGCTTCTCGAATCGGCGTTCACCGATATTGCTACTGGTATGCTCAAAAGCTTCTTGATTTTATGGGTGGCAATCCCACCATTCCTTAGAAAATGTTGAACCATGAGCCTATAATTGCCGACTCTTCCCCCTCTCTTACTCCATTCGAAGGAGGTGATTTCATTTTGGAAGAGGTCGATGAGTTTCTTGCTACTGACGAATCGATTCCACAGGAATGGATGATGGTGTTTATGATGGGGAGATATCCTTTATCTTGAACAATTGTTGAATGAAGATCCATAGTCACTCCTCCGAAAGAGATTACGATTGAAGAAATCAAATCCGTACAACGTCTAATGAAGAACCTCAGGAGCGAGCTCAAGGATTTACCTCCTCATCTTGAATAAGCTTTTCTTGAAGAACCAAACAAGTTTCCGTCATCATTGCTAAAACCTAAAATATGAGGAAAGCACTTTTGGATATTCACGTAAACATAAGAGTGCCATAAGCTTGGTAAATTTTCGATATCAAAGGCTTAAACCCTCGTTTTTGTACTCACAAGATCTTAATGGAAGACGATTGCAAACCCGTTATTCAACAACAACGTAGGGTTAATCCGAAAATTCATGAGGTTATCAAAAAGGAAGTTCTTAAACTCCTCCGGAATCATTTATCCAATCTCCGATAGCTCATGGGTTAGCCCTATCCATTATGTTCCGAAGAAAGGTGGCATGACCGTCATTGCCAATGAAGATAATGAATTGATTTCTACGCCTTGTCATGGATGGAGGTGTGTATTGACTTCACAGAAAGTTGAATGATGTTACACGAAGGATCATTTCCTTTACCTTTTATGGATCAGATGCTTTCGAGTTTGAGGACCTATTGCTTTCTCGATGGTTTCTCTGGTTACTTTCAAATTCCGATTGATCCGCATGATCAAGAAAAAGCGACTTTCACGTGCCCTTATGGAACGTTTGCTTACCGACGAATGCCATTTGGTTATGTAATGCTCGATGCGTTCCAAAGGTGCATAATGGCTATTTTTCATGACATGATCGAGAAGTCTATGGAAGTTTTTATGGGCGATTTCTCGGTTTATGGAGATTCTTTCACTTCTTGCCTCTCTCATCTAGACCACATGCTCAAGCGGTGTGAAGACACCAACTTGGTCTTGAATTGGGAGAAGTGCCACTTCATGGTTCGAGGGCATTGTCCTCGGCCATAAGATTTCAAAATCTAGGATTGAGGTCGACCGAGCTAAAGTCGGCGTTATAGCTAAACTCCCTCATCCCACTACCGTCAAAGGTATTCGGAGTTTTTGGGTCATGCAGGTTTATCGCGTTTCATCCAAGATTCTAAGATAGCCGCCCTCGACCCACCCATCTCCTCGAGAAAGATGCTCCGTTTATCTTCACCAATGAATGCGTTGAAGCATTTAATTTTCTTAAAAAGATTGCTCCGATCTTAGTTGCCCCGGTGGGATTTGCCCTTTGAGCTCATGTGTGATGCTAGTGATTACGCAATTGGGCAGTCTTGGGGCGCGTAAATCGAAACATTTTCAACCCATACACTATGCGAGTAAGACATATGCGAGGCCCAACACAATTATCGACTCTTGAAAAGGAATTATTGGTTGTTTATGCTTTGAGAAATTCCGACCTCCTTGTCTTGTCAAAGACCATAGTGTATACTGACCATTACTGCTAAAGTATCTTTTGTAAAAGCAAGATGCTAAGCCACGATTACTTCGGTGGGTTCTCCTCCTTCAAGAGTTTGATGTTACTATTCTTGACAAAAAGGAGCGGAGAACCTTGCTGCCGATCACCTTTCTAGACTTGAGAATCCCCATCAAAGTGTGCTCGAGAAAAAGGAGATCACGGAAACATTTCCTCTTGAGACACTTGGGATGATTGCTAAAAGACCCCACCCCATGGTTTGCTGACTTTGCAAATTACCATGCGGGCAATTTCCTCGTGAAAGGGATGTCGTCCCAACAGAAGAAAAGGTTTTTCAAAGATGTTAAGCATTATTTCTGGGACGATCCCTACTTGTTTAAGATTTGTGCGGATCAAGTAATCCGGCGGTGTGTTCATGGCCAAGAGGCCCTTGATATCCTCAATGCTTGCCATACGGACCGGTGGCCATCATGGTGCAAGCTACACCGCTAAGAAGATTTTTATTCGGGTTTTATTGGCCTACTATATATCGAGATGCTCATGATTTAGTTAAGTCTTGTGATTCTTGCCAACGTCAAGGAAAAATTTCGCAAAAGGATGAAACCCAAAATGCTATTCAAGTTTGTGAGATTTTTGACGTGTGGGGCATCGATTTTATAGGGCCATTTCCATCTTCTAAGGGTAATAAGTATATCCTCGTGGCCGTCGACTACTTATCTAAATGGGTTGAAGCAAAAGCGCTCCCCACCAATAGCCTTGCAGTGGTTGTTAAGTTTCGAAGAATCTGTTTTCCCGATTCGAACACCTCGTGCTATCAACGATGATCGCGGTACCCATTTTTGTAATGAACAATTTGCTAAAGTTATGGCTAAATATGGAGTTACCCATCGTCTTTCTACGGCGTATCACCCATAAGCGGACAAGTTGAGTTCTTGAATCGTGGTTTGAAAAGGATTTTAGAAAGGACCGTAGGAGAAAATCGAGCATCATGGGCCGATAAGTTAGATGATGCATTATGGGCTTTCCGCACCGCATACAAGACACCTATCAGTGCACCCCATTTAAGTTGGTGTATGGAAAAGCTTGTCACTTGCCTATCGAGCTCGAACATAAGGCATTATGGGCCTTGAAACAAGCAAACTTTGATCTTAAGACCGCGGGTGATCACCGGAAAGTTCAATTGAATGAATTAAATGAGCTTAGGGATCAGGCTTACGAGAATTCTTTGATTTTCAAAGAAAAGACTAAGAGGATTCATGATGCTAAAATCAAAAACCGCGTTTTCAACGTTGGTGATCAAGTTCTCCTTTTAAACTCTCGATTGAAGATATTCTCGGGCCAACTCAAAACCCGTTGGTCGGACCATTCACCTTGCTCAAGTTTTCCCGTATGGAGCGGTAGAGCTTTCTGCCCGATGGCCCAAATTTCAAGGTGAATGCTCATCGTGTGAAACATTATTTTGGAGGGGACATCCCATCTTTGGTTGTCCCAGATCTCCAAACTTTCCCTAAGGACAGAATTAGGGATCGAGTCAAGCTAGCGACTTCGGTGACCAAACGATGGCGCTTAGGTGGGGAGGCACCCCATGCTTATCCTTCTATCTTCTTTCTATTTTCTAATAAGTGGCGTGAAGGGGTTAGCCTCTTCGATTTCTCGTGTTTGGTTGTTTGTGATGTTGTGTTAGGATTTTCCCGATATGAAGACTCTCGTGCTCGAAGTTTCTCTAATCGAGTTTCATGATCGATCTTTGATGGAAATCCGATATCCTAATCTTATCGACTAACGTTTATCTTTGAGCATACTTAATAAGCGGCTTTTAGATTTTCGTTGATACCCTTGCTTTAAACATTGAGGACAATGTTTCGGTCTAGTCTGGGGTAGGGTAATCTTGATTTGATTTAACCGCTTACTTTTGTCGTGTACTCTCACAACCCCGTTTTTCCTTAGAAAATGAAAAAATTGTGCTATATATGAGAAAATTTAAAAATTTTTGGCTTTTGAAGTCTTGATTGAAAAGTTTGCTAGTCTCTTAGACGAGCTATAAAATCGAATTTACTCAAACCACCTGGCAAGTTTTGCACTTTCATTGTTTTAAATATGCATTACTTGATTTCATTAGACGAAGCATTTGCTAAGTTAATATATGTTTTGACACCTTGTTGACTTTCATTTGGTGAGGGTAGGAATAGAATTCGACTTGACCAAGTGTTGAGCCCTAGCTTGTTCCCTAACCATAGATAATTAAATTATGGCTAAGCATCCAGCGGATCTCATTATTTGGGATTTTAAATTTACGGAGATCGAGAAATGATAGAGTTACTTATGAGTTTAGATGCTAAGCGTGGAGTAGTTGGTTCTCTTTAGAGCCCATCGAAGGTACTTATGGCTTTTGTTCCCACAAAATTGTTTCACCCCATATCTTCTAATAATAATTAGAGATGTTGAGTTTTTGGCGATAGTTAGTTTTTATCTTCTTTAGAGAATCTTTGCCCATGAGAGTTGGGTACACATGTAGTCTTGTCGATTGCGGTGTAATAGACAACGATTCGATAGTTTCTTGCTATTGTTTCTATTGTTACTAAAGCGTAGGGTTTGGAGTTTAACAAAATTAACATGGTAAAGCCCAAATGTTTTAAAATCAAAAAAATCAAAGCTATAAATTGTCAAGACTTCATAAAAGCAGAGAAATCCAAAAGTCATAATAAGACTTACGATAGCGGTAATCTGTTGAGTTAGTAGTTTAAAAGACCAAGGGCCTAAATTGCAAAAATGCAAATGTCTTTGAAATAGTGTTAAGCCAAACCGGATCGGGAGATGTCTAAATAAATCTTTTGTCTCTGGACTCGTAGATGAGTTGTCTCGGTCGCCATAAAAAGGATATTCTCTGTTGAAAACAAACAGACCTTGATAGATCTTGAGCTCGTGGATCGTTATGTATGCCTATGTAATCACAAGCACAATAAAAGATAATCTCTACAACTTATGTTGTGGCGGAATATAAACACAAGTTATAACTAAGAACTTTTTGATCCTCTATGGATCTTTATATTAACTAAACTGTTTTTCAATCGATACTTAACTCTTTCTAATGTGTTCCTTTTATAGACAAGGAACCCTAAACAATATCTCTAAACCGTTTCCCAAGCAACGTATAAACTTAAAACTAAATAAGATATACACAATCACTTCCTAATAAAGCTCATGTATATCCAAACTAAATATACTAAACACGGAATAAACATTCCGAGAAGCAGACTAATAACTATTACTCTTGTAGATTATGTCTGACAATCCACTATGTCTTCAGAGAATCATTTCGGCAGTAATATCAGCATAATCCAAACTTCATAATTCACAATCCTCCTAAACTGGAATTTGACTAGGTTAAGTTCCAGTTTCTTGATAGATCTTTAACAAAAGCGACTCCAGGATTGTGCACGAACAACAGGAGCAAAGAATCCAAATAAGAACATCTCTATGATGAAGAAACTCTGAAACTCTATATCTTTGCAGCAACAAATGACAATAGGTACATCAAAACAATTAGTTGCATACTATTCTCATCACATCCAGGTGTGTGAACTCCTGAGAGGTGAATCACTGAAAATAATGGATTTGATGTCTCTAATAGCCATCACCACGGTAGCCATATGTTTAAGTTAAGTAAACTATGGTACGATAACCATCTGATTTATTGGCAAACCAGGCAACCATATAAACGGATTTGATATGTCTTTAACTGGCCGTTTGCTCAGACTAGTCAATTCTTAAAATTGGTGAATTGAGAACCAAATATGAAATGCCACTGCCTTTACCACAAGTCATATACATGTGGGCTAGTCAATTCTTGGATTCCAAATAGGAATAAACCATGGTGAATTGAAAACCATACAACACTCAGCAATTAAGCAGGGGTGGTTGCATACCCTATGATTTTTAGCAAATCATTACAGCTATCAACAGATTGGATGTGTCTTTACCAAAGCTGTACCCTTTGGA
Source organism: Chrysanthemum makinoi (assembly GCA_910596185.1). Classification (NCBI taxonomy): domain Eukaryota; kingdom Viridiplantae; phylum Streptophyta; class Magnoliopsida; order Asterales; family Asteraceae; genus Chrysanthemum; species Chrysanthemum makinoi. The sequence goes on from OU343219.1 coordinate 30,815,806, forward strand.
CTAGCTAACTCTTTAATATACACAAGGTATATCTGGTGAGTCAATAACGGGAAATATACAACAGCCTGCAAGAAGAGTTAGAAAATCAAAAACAAAATATATATATATATATATATATTTTTAACTAAGAATAAAAAAACAAATATTACAAATGGTACAATCAAGATGAATCTTTATGTGATAGAAGCTGATTTTTAATCAAACCAACACATTGAGTAGCATGAAGTTCATCATTTCCAAGGGATTCGGAGGCACTTCCAACTTGTGTCTCAGCAACATTTCCATAAAAGTAACCGATAACGGATAAAGCTTATCTGAGAGCATACACAAAATCATCCCACATTTAGTTTGAACCACATGTACACAAGGCAACGGATAAAATCTCCAACTCTCAATCTCCCACTTATGAGAATGCTTCCAAATAGAATACCCTTGACCATTTGGAGAATGAGAATCAAACATAACACTGAGATCACCCAACAAATATAAACAGAACACATTGCTTTGAATGGACTTATAATACTGAATAACATGATCATACAGCATCTTCAAATCATGTCTGGTCACCAAATGAAGAATTTCCCTCAAGAAATTAAACTCAAGAACAGTATTATCCAGCCTATAAACAGTGTTAAGCTTTCTAGCTTTCCAATCAACCAAGACCACATGAGTTCCTTCAAGAAAAACTTCCTCAGATCCAACTTCAATAAAGGTAGATTCATCAGCCTGGAGATCTAAAGTAGTATTCCCAGAAGAATGTTTCTTAGCCAACCTGTCAGAACTCCTTGTAACCAAGCTCTGTTGTCCGGTACCAAGAATATTATCTTGATATCAGCTGTAGATCATTTCCCTGAATCAGAGAATCACTTAAATCCACACCAGACAATATTTCAGAAGAAACAAAAGTGGATTCAGCAACAACCACATCGGAAGAAAGAGTAGCTACTGAAGTTGTATTAGAGGTAACAACTGGAGAAATGACCAAAGGCAACATAGTATCAAAATTATCCACAATTTCAACTGTTTCTGTCTCTGCTCTGTGGGACATCAGTCATTGAAGCAATATTTTCATTGAGTAGAAGAAGTAGAACGAAGAAGAAACTGCATAACCATATGATACTGTCTAATCAAAGCATCATCAGACAAAGCATTGATTTGCTTCATGGACATACCAGAATTATACATAGCAAAATTCTTCACTACACTCCTCATATTCCCTCTTCGACAGTCATAGTTTTTCTCTTTTGACTTTATTTCTTTGATCAATTAAAGCTCTTCTCTTTGCAGCAGATTCTTGCTTCCTTAGATTACCAAGTGCCACCATTTTATCCACAAAAGTATCATCATCAAAAGATGCTCCTAAGATAAGTTTTGCAAGATTTGGATCAGATGCACCTTGATAAGTATATGCATCCCATTGATCATCCGGTTATCTTAGGAAATAATACATCAAGCTCTAATTGCCTTCAGGAGTCAACGAGAATCATACTGATCTTGAAGAAATTTAGCAACAATAAGACTCTTCTGCATATTCTCATAATTAGCAAACAATCTAGCTTGAGCTTGATTTTCTTCTTCAGTCACTATACCTGAATTAAGTATATCATCAATCACATGATCCTTCATTGTCAAAAAATGTCTCATAGAACCAAGATCAGCACAACCAGCGTGAGCCAGAAAACAAGCAAACCTACATCAGAGGAAACAGGTTGTGACAAATCCTCAACAGATGTAGAAAACTTCGAAGAAGAATTCAACTTAAACATTCTCCCACAACAAAAACCTCTTCATCATCTCTGAAAACAGTTGGTTGTTACGGTATAGAAACGAAGTTTGACCATGTCAATGGCCTCCTTAATTATAACATCAGCAGATGCACCAACCATATCGGACTCCGTTGAAGTGTCAGCAGACACCTTAGTCAAACATTGTCTTCTTATTTTGCTAGCATATATAATAGGCTCCTTACTCTTTGAAGATTTAGCAATAGGAGAAGAAACATCTGATGTAAGAGCGGCATCACTGGCTAATTCCAAGGGATGCATGAAGATTCTCCGGTCCTCTGCTTAGAAAGAAGGAAGCCTCTCTTATTACCTTCACGACAGTAATTCCTCCAAATTGTTCAACTTTTGTCTCCAATACCACAATCTTTTACCAAAAAGCATCTTTAGCCGGTAAGTTCTTTGCTTAAGACCAATCACCTCACAACGATCAACATTAGAACATCCTTCACCAAATGGATTCCTAACGAGGACTTAATGTGAAACATATCAGCTTATCAACCTCAACTATCAATGTGATACGAACTGCATCATTTGAAACTTGTGTATGATGCTTGGCTAGGACAAGGTCTGGGTGAATATATGGATGCAAACAGTGATCAAAACCTTCATCTACATCTTGAAAGATTACCATCATTAATATTGTGGTACAATAACAACATTACCCTCATGGTAAACGTTCTCTGGGCAACATTGCTGCTAACAAAGGAAAATGTGTCCCTCAAACTTAGTTCTCATCGTTGCAAATAACAGAGGTAAAACTCTATGGGATGAAAAGCTTGGGTTTGTGTAAAAACATTCAATATCATCTGTAAGAACCTAGGGTACATCAAAACACCCTTTTTGCCTAGTTATATTATCAACCATATTATCAAAAATAAACTTAGAGAAATTATAAGTCAAACCCTTAGATAAACAAACAATACCACATCCCATTTGAGTTGAAAACTGATCCCATCCTCCAGACTTATTGCTTAAACACTGGAGCAACGTATGAACCATGAACCTCCACATAGGACAAAACTTATTTTTAAACACATATCTGTTCGTGCTTTGATATCCAATCTCCTGAATCCCTTCAAGTACCATTGTAGAATCAGAATGATAAACTCCATTTTCATCATCTAAGTGAAGTTGTCTTCCTAACACGATCGGTTCCTCGTTACCACATACTCTTTTCCATCAACACTTGCAACTATCTCAGAATCACTTCTTCACGTGCGCCCAAATTGAGTAACCAAAGATTCATATATAGCATTTGGAGAATCGATGCATCTTGAATTTTGATCTTTGTAAAAATGAAATCATCGGCCGATACAACTCATCTCCCGAGCAGTTCAAGAAAAGCAACCTTATTATGATCATGTTTAAATTGAAGCGCCATGAGAGATTTTGAAGATTAGGGTTACAATATGCACAAAAGAAAGTGTTTTGAATGAGTTAAAAATCAAATCACTTAATATGGGCGTATATGCGGTGAGAGAATAAATGAAAATTTCCCAATTTTGGTCAAAGTTGACCGATAATGGATTTCTACTGTACTCATATTCACTTTACTTCGGTGAAACAGAAACCATTAGAATAATCGGCAGAAACAGTTACTTATTCAAGAAATTATTAAATATCTTTTTACTGTTTCACCCACGCATTAATTCTCTTACCACTTGAATCCGTCTATAAAGCAATCCCAAAGCACACATACTACTTCATCAAAAACCCCAAATTTCATTCCAAACCCTAATTTCATCAATAACCCAAATTAGCCATACAACCATAGAGTACCAACACGAGATCATTGATCTCACAACATCATCCTCATCATCAAGTGAAGATACCAATCCATGGTTTCATTATTTTCCAAAACCATACCCACGACCAAAGAAATCACCTTTCTCTCCTCATCAGAAGATAAAAGTGTTGAGAAATCAAGTGAATCTGCTGAAGATTCTGATGACTCCTATAAGGAGGAAACATCGCTCCCCAACCCCAGCCTCGGCCTCAATGTAGACCTCGAGCCAGGGGAATCCACCACTTCCTATGGTAGAAAGGTGGTGCTTGGTCTTGGCATATGTATCATGCACATATCGTATTGAGGAATGGAAAAAGGAAAATGATGTAAGTTGTTGTATGATGGAAAGAGTAGATGATTCATAAATGAAAATCTTTTTCCTTCTCTACCTCCAATCAGCTTCAGCTTCTTCGTTTTCATCAATCCATCCTCTCCATTTTGATTCATCTGTTAGAGTTGGTTATGCTCATCACAAAAGCGTAGCCAGCATTTAGTGTGAAAGATGTGAGCGATCATGCATATCAACAGCACTGTGATGTTGGAACGGATGATTTGTAATAGATTAGGATTAGTAGATCATGTAGATGCATTTGATGTTGCTAGTACTCTGTAAGCTGTAAACTGTTTCTTGAATGAATGAATGATCTATTTGCTTATGTACTTCTTTTGAATGAATCAAATAACTTCAGTACATCATCTTGGAGGAAACAAATCATACTTCAGCACAATGAATTGTGAGAAACAAGCTTAAGCTTTCTTGACCATATCTCAACTGATCAGGGACAACCATTCTACAAAACAAACCAGAAACCACAGAGAAACACACACAAACCAACAAAGAAACACACTAAGATAACATTAGCAGGTTAGAGTTAGTTAAAATCAACCAAATATACAAATTTACATAGCAAAAAGCAAAGTTATACACAAATCCTCCCTTGAGGCATATGCCTCCCCTGAGGCCTATGCCTCCCCTTAAACTTTGAAGTTAAGGGTTAAGCATGCCAATATGGACACAAGGTGTTGAAACCTTGGTCAAAGGCGTTAGCATGCGTATGTGGTGGACCATTGGAATCAAATTTATCGCATCTCTTATAAAGTGATGCTTGATTTCAATATGTTTTGTTCGACTATGAAAAACTGGATTTTTAACAATGCATATGGTACTTTGATTATCAATAAAATTGTTGTGTTCATGAAGTTATACCCATAATCCAACAATGATTTTTGGATCAAAGAACCTCCCTGACAATTAGCGAAGCATTACTCTGCTTTCCGTAGATGAGGTAGCCATAATAGTCTGTTTCTTGCATTGCCAAGAAATCAATCTCTTTCCTAGGAATTGGCAACCTCCAGTGGTGGACCTCCTATTGATTAGCACCCGCATAGTCACTATCACTATATGCTTCCAACTTAAAAGGAGACTCTTTTGGATGCCAAGACCTAGAAGAGTTGGCTTTAAGGTACTTAAAGATCTTCTTAACAGCTTTGAGATGAGAAGTCAGTGGAGTAACTTGATGTCGCGAACAAACACTCACAGCAAAAGTAATATCAGGCATGGAAGCTGTTAAATACATCAAAGACCCAATCATAGACCTGTACAAATGAACATTCATAGGTGGATCAGCTTCATTGTTGGTCTTTGTCTTTGGAGCTTCATAAGGTGTAGTGGCAGTCCTTACACCCTCCATACAAAACTTCTTCAAGATGTCCCTCACATATTTGTCCTGAATGATAAAAGACCACCATCAGGTTTCTATTTGAACGAAGACGAAGGTCATCTCTCCCATTGCACTCATCAAGGCTCTCCCTTCAAGCTCCTCAAACTCCCACGCCAAGCTTCCTTTGTGGATCCAAAAATAATGTCATCCACATATACTTGCACAAGAATTATGTCAGTGGAATTCTTCTTTAGGAAAAGAGTCTTATCAATTGCATATTACGTAACCATGCTGTCAGCAGAAAAGGTAGATAGCCTAGCATACCCAGGACTCTGGGTGCTGATGTAGTCCATAGAGAGCTTTGACTACCTTATACATAGTTAGGATGATCACGGATCTGAAATCCTTTAGGTTGAGTGACATACACCTCCTCTTCAACACCACCACAGAAGGCTCCTTTAACATCCATTTGATAGACCATAAAACCCTATATAGGATGCATAAGCTAAGAAAATCCTTATA
>OU343219.1:30821658-31072281 GCA_910596185.1 Chrysanthemum makinoi
AAGAAATATGTTGTGTAAATGCAAATGAATCTTTGTGCTATAGACTTAACCCATGAATTGACGAGATCTTAACTGTTAGTAACTCGAAAAGACTTGTCCGGGACGGGTAATAATTTCAAGCTAGTTCGCTAGTGATGTAAACGTGTCTCGCAAAGGACTTGTCTGAGTAGAATGTACCATTCGAGAAACTCTTGGTAGAAATGAACTCTGACGGGTTTGACAACCTTTCGAGGATTGTCTACACCTTCAAGGTAGTTATTAGAGCTAGTTGTCACCTAAAAGCTGACAATGCAACTCTTTAACTATGCCACGTAACCGTGTCTCGTGGGGGAATGTCTATCTTGAGTTGATCAATTCAAAATGTGCGCGCTCTTTCCTCATTGTGCATTTTAACCGGTAAAACTCTTAAGCACATGTGGAGGGGGAGTATTTATGCAAAATCTTATCTCAACAGTGGTACTAAAATGTTTTTCATTCTGGTATGTGCTAAAACACATACCTTTTCATTATCAAAACCGACCCAAAATAACCAAGAAAGAGCCGTTTATTGCTAATATTTGTGGTTTTCTAGAGTTTGTGCTTGTGCAGGTACGGATATGTAAAAACACACAAAAAGGAACCAAATCAGACATAAATCCAAGCACGAGAGATTTAGAGAGCTTAAGCCGAGCCGGAAGATCAAAATTGTGCATTTATGAAGATTTTATTCTCCGAGGATGATATTCGAAAGATATACTAAAGTTTGAAGAAATGTCAAAAATGGCCCCTCAAGTTTCAGCATTTGGCAAAAGTGGCCCTTGAAGATTCAAAAAATTGCAAATTGGCCCTTGGTTTATTTGAAGATTGTCAAGAATGGTCCTTGAAGATACTTTCAGAATTACATGTTTGGTCCTTGGAATTTCAGCATATGCAAGTTTAGTCCCTATGGTTGCTCTTGGATTACCTTAATTGTCCTAAGTCCAAAATCCACTTAAACATAATACCCGGCCCAAAACAAACGAAAGCCCAAATCCATGATCCCTATCCAACCCGGCCAACCCTTAACCATTTACCCATATACCCGTTATTTAACCCTGGTCAACCCACCCATGCCCCGGTCAAAGCCACTTGAAAAACAATAAAAAAATCCAAACGCGCCCAAACTTATTTCTTCTCCTTCCTCCCAAACGCCCCGTTTACCACCAATTACCCACCCATATTTGCCCAATCCTTAAACCTCGTACTAAGAATCTTATCCACCTTCTAGACACCTCTGACATGTCAAGATAAGATTTCCCAGCTGGCAATTTGGAGCTCTGCCATTGGTCTACACACGTCATTGAGGAAATTGAGTCCTATGATTGGTTGAAGTGACAATGGAATGGATTTGTGGCTGTGAATGGACTTCTAGGCTCTTCTTAAAGGGATCCCAAGGCTGCTAAAGGCTATAAAAAGACCCTTAAGCTCACAATGGAATTCGTGTAGTGTATTGTTTTCTTTTAAAAATTAGCTTTATGTTTTCATTAATCTTTCACTGTTTTCAATAGTTTTCAGTAGTTTGTAATCTTAGTTTTCATTGTACTCTCTATTTCAGTTTTAATAAAATCTCAAGTTTTATGCTTTATTCTCTTGATTTAAATTTGCACTAATTCAATGGTGGATTAAGTTGTTGTCTCTGTTGTTATAAGCTTATATAAGCTTCATATAGCTTTTGTAAGTTTAAACTTTGCTTCATTATTCCATTCTCACTTCATTTTACAAAAAAAAATTTACTTAAGTCAAAATGGGTCAAAAATAAAAAGTCAAACTGCTTATTTGTTTTGCTAATTCTCAAATCTGTTTTTCATAATCTAAAAGCTATGTTTTCTGCTTCATTTCACCAGCTAGACTCAAAAAAGGGGTAAAACCAAACATCTTGTACCAAATAGTCCTCATAAAGGAGTGTTTGGCACAAAGGGTTTTTGACCCATTTTAGGTACCCTTTTGAGTTAATACTGGTTTGGTCAATAAGTTTTAGCAGTCTTAGTATTGTTTTAGTTAGTTTGATCATCTCTTATAAGCTACTAGTAGATTTTAAAGTTTTGAGTTCCATAAGCTGTCAAAACAGCTTATGGTTGAAACAGTGGTGTAAGCTCTTGTTTAAGTTTCATATTGAGTCACTTGGGTCATTTTGAGTTTGTGTCAAGTTTTGGTTTAAGGTCACAAAGTATCAAGACACTTTGGCCATATTTCGTTAGCTGTCATACTTTTCTCTCAAAACAGTCATTCACCCCTTTTTAGTTAACTGATTTTTATGGTCTTAATCAATTCAAAAATCCAAAAAAAATAGTTTTGTGTAGAGTTTAGTGGCTATAGTTAGCTTATCATCAGTTTTTACAAATTTCCAATAGCTTTAACAAGCTCAAATTTAGTCTTAAAATCTGTCCCAGATGCATATCAGCAAAACAGTTTAAGCAGTCCTTAAACACCCTTTATATCAGATCTCTTCAATCCTTCATTTGAGCTTCAAAATTTTGAAATTTGGTTTTTTTTGTAGACTTTGGCACCTGGTCTAGGTCTGCTTCAGTTCAAGTTGGAAATTTGAGCTTGTTTGTTAGCTTAAAAATAAGCTCAAAGTCACCCCCCTTTCTACCTTAACTGTTGCAATTTCAGATTTCAAAACAAGCTTCTAGAGCTTATTAGACTGTAGGTATAGTTTAAATCACTCCTAGATAACTTAGTATAGTTAGCTTATTAGGACTCCCCTCCCCAATAGCTTATTTGTATGTTCCATGTAGCTTATTAGCTTATTACCTCTATAATAGCTTAATCCTCTCTCATTCCTTAGCTTATTCCCATAGTTCAAAGCTGTTACTTTAAGGTTTCTGTAAGATGCTTTTAGCTAGAATTCAGTTTGGTAGACTTTTGCTTATTCATAAGTGCTTATTTGTATCAGTTAACACTGCAGCTCTCAAATCTTACACACAAGCACCATATTTGATATTTTTCATAGAACCAGAATAGCATTTTAGAATTTTCCTGAATTTTTCATTAATTTTTGTCACTGTTTGCTATTTTTCTCTATTTAAAATAGTTTTTAGGTACTTTTAATTAGCTTTTATTGCAAATAATTAAGAAAAAGTTCCAAAAAAATAAGTTTTCAATTTTCTCAGTTTAAGAAAAATATAAAAAGCATTAAAAAGATTTTTTATTTTTCCCCTTTTATTTGGTATTTTTCACAATTTAAATTAGATTTAAATAGTTTTAAATTAATAGAAAATAGTAAAATAATCAGAAAAATAAAAAAAATAGTTTTGAAAAGTCTCTTATGGTATTTTAGATTTTATAAAAATAGTTTCACATTTTTCTCTTTTATTTTCATAATTTTTAGTATTTTAATTTAGTTTAAATAGATTAAAATTAGTTTTTAATTTAAATAAAATCCAGAAAAATCCAAAAAAATAGTTTTAATTAATAATTAGTTTTCACATTGCATTTCTAGAGTAAAAATAATTATAGGCATTTTTAGGATATAATTTAGACGTAGTCGGATTTTAATTACGTTTTATTAATTACGTTTTAGTTAAATCGCACTTAGGATTTCCCGTAAAATAGATTCCCTTAATTACTTTCCCTATTCCCGTAGTTTAATAAAATCAAAATCAAACAAATTAAAACATCGAGCATTAAATTCCAAACCTATAACGACGTTGGCAATTCACCTCGTTGAAAGCGATTCAGGTTGACTAATCCGTATCAACGATCACACACGGGATTTGATTTATTATTCTTTTTCCTAAAGGAATTTTGAATCTATCTTCGTGATTATTTTTGATATCGATATTGAGGTTTTATCCGTACACACATACCCTTAAGCCTTCATTATCAGCGAATCAGTGTCTGAACTGTTTTAAGTTTCTTACGGTTAGTCATTCACAAGTGGCTAGCTTGTGTGAGATAACTTGACGGTTTATTCATCAAAATCAAATTTTGGCGCCGCTGCCGGGGAGGTTGTGTCACGACAATATCGTTTGAGGTTTGACGATTAGTGACTCGAGATCCTTCATTCGTGAAGTTACTATTTTTCTATAAAAAATTAAAAATATTTTCCTTTTTCTTTTGTATATATATATATCAGATTAAAAATACAAAAAGATTTTCTCTTGTTTTTGCTAATAAATAGAAGACACCAATTATATAACATTCTCAACGGAGGTGTTATCATTAATAAGTTCCGGAACTAAAGATCAAAAACTTGCCTTTGTGTCGCTTGTGAATTTATTTATCTTTATCGGATAAACAAACTGTGTGGTGGGTATAAGGACGGCTTGACATTAAATTGCGGCTGTAAAGAAGCGGGTTTTTAATAAGCTTTCGCGCACCTAAAAAGCTTCTCCGCCGCTTCGCGTTTGTCTTGTAGAGGTGATTTATTAACTTGGGATTATTGGTTAAGTTCACTGTGTTTTCGAATACCGTTCGTTTTAATTGCCTGGTTTTTTAAAGTTCATGCGCACTCGTTCTAATAACTACGAGACCGATACTTGAAACCGCTACAATTCCGCGAAGGCGAAATAGAGCGTGCTCCTTAGTCGAACCGAGATTCGAACTAATCAGACTCCGCCCATCATCGAAATGGCGGAGGACAACCGATCCATGCTAGAGCAACTCCAAGCACCCACCGAGGGTTATGGAGAAGCCATCGTCGTCCCGGCAATCGTTGCCGATAACTTTGAGCTTAAACACAGCTTGATCAACTTGGTATCATCAAGCCAATTTTACGGATTTGAGAGGGACGATCCTCACTCTCATATCCGACGGTTTAACAAGCTCACGTCTACGATCAAGTACCGTAACGTTTCGGAAGAGGCTATCAAGCTACTCCTCTTCCCATTTTCACTCGAGGGGGCCGCCCGGATTTGGCTCGAAAAATTACCCTCGATCGATAACCACATGGGAGAATTTAGTATCAAAATTCGTGAACGAATTCTTCCCACCGTCTAAAACAACAAGCCTAAAAAATGAAATAACAAAATTCACACAAAGATTTGATGAATCATTTAGTGAGGCATGGGACCGATTCAAAGATTTGCTTAGGCAATGTCCCCATCATGGTTTTTCTGAGTTGCACCAACTTGATACGTTTTATAACGGTTTGAATGAGACTGATCAAGACTCTCTCAATGCCGCCGCGGGTGGTAATTTGTTGAGCCGATCAACGAGAGATGCCTTGTCGATTATTGAGAACAAATCTAAAGTTCGTACTTCACGTAGCAAATCGGTTGCTGCCCGAGTGAATGATACACCATCGTCCTCGCCTCACGGAAATACGTCTAGCACCGATGCTAAGATTGATAAGCTTACGGACATGATTCAGGATTTGGTTAAGATTAAGACCGCTAAGGTTAATTCTTCTTCACCCGCTCAAGTCAAAGCGGTGGAAACGACTTGTACTACTTGTGGTGGCCCGCATGCCTACTACAATTGTACCGCCACCGATGGCAATCCTTTCGAAGCTAATGCCGTAACCGGAGGTAACCAATACCGTCCTCAAGTTGAAACAAACCCTCGTGTTAGTAATCAAATGGGACCTCCAGGATTTTCTCCATCAAACAATCAGAATCGTTTTAATCAGAACCAAGTTCGTGGACCAAATGTTCAAAACCAATTCAAAGCTCCACCAAATCAATACCCAAACCAAGGAGTTAACTACAATCAAGTATATCACAACCCAAGCTATCAAGCTTCACCTTTGCCTTCAAATGAATTCAGAACTTACGTTTAAAACACCAATTCTACCATCAACACTATGCAAAATCAGATTACAAGTTTGAGGAACGAATTTCAATCTTCGTTAACTAGACAAAGCAATGAGTTTAGGAATGAGATTCGACTTCAGAACAACAAATTGGAGACTTCACAGAATAAACTCGAAAACATGTTGAATGTTGTTTTGTGTATGGTCAGTCAACCCTCATCTTCGGGATCTCTTCCGAGTGATACCATTCCCAACCCGAAGGGTGAGTTGAAAGCTATAACCACACGGAGTGGTAAGGCTTATGATGGACCCTCGTCTCCTACTCCGTTAGTGAGGGAAGAGGAACGAGACACCGAGGTTATTGAAGAAAATGTGCAACCCGCACCCGTACCACCTCCGGTCATTCAGACTCCGATTCCGGAACCCGATGTTCCGAAGACTACTCTTAAACCTTCACTTCCTTATCCTTCAAGACTTCATAATCAAAAGCTTCGTGATAAAACCGAAAACCAAATGGAGAAATTTGCTGAAATCGTTCAATCCTTGAATTTTAACATCAGTTTCACCGACGCTTTACTCCTCATGCCGAAATTTGCTGCTATGATCAAGAATTTGGTGAGTAATAAGGAAAACTTGGCAGAAATAGCAAAAACACCGTTGAATGAGAATTGCTCGGCGGTGCTCCTCAAGAAACTTCCCGAAAAGTTAGGAGACCCCGGCAAATTTCTTATACCTTGTGAGTTTCCGAGAATAGTGAAATGCTCCGCCTTGGCCGATCTTGGTGCGAGTATTAACTTAATGCCTCTTTCGATTTATAACAAACTTTCTCTCCCGGAACTCACTCCTACTAAGATGACTCTTGAACTCGCGGACCGTTCAACCTCTATTCCGAGAGGAATCACTGAGGACGTCTATGTGAAAGTAGGACCACTTCATTTTCCCCGACTCGTTGTCGTTGACTTTGATGCTGACCCCCGAGTACCTCTTATTCTCGGGAGGCCTTTCCTAAGAACGGGTCGTGCGATGATTGATGTTTATGAAGGAGAAATCACTTTACGATCTAACAAGGAAACCGTCTCGTTTAATATTAACCATCCTTCGAGATACTCCTCCAACTATGACGATGCTTCTATTAATCGAATCGACGTTCTCGATATTGCTACGGAGGAGTATGCTCAAGAGCTTCTTGATTTTATGGGTGGGAATCCCATAATTCCTTCTGAAAATGTTGAACCATCTTCTGAGCCTATTATTGCCGATTCTTCCCCCTCTCTCACTCTGTTCGAGGGAGGTGATTTCATTTTGGAAGAGATCGATGAGTTTCTTGCTGATGATGAATCGATTCCACCGGGAATTGATGATGGTGTTTATGATTCAGAGGGAGATATCCGTTATCTTGAGCAATTGTTAAATGAAGATCCATTATCGTCACTCCCTCCGAAAGAGATCACGATTGACGAAATCAAAGAAGTACAAACGTCTAATGAAAATCCTCCGGAGCCCGAGCTCAAGGATTTACCTCCTCATCTTGAATACGCTTTTCTTGAAAAACCGAACAAATTTTCCGTCATCATTGCTAAAAACTTGAAAGATGAGGAGAAAACCGCACTTTTGGATGTCCTACGAAAACACAAAAATGCAATCGCTTGGCAAATTTCTGACATCAAAGGAATCAATCCTCGTTTCTATACCCACAAAATTATAATGGAGGAGGATTGCAAACCCGTTATTCAACAACAACGTAGGGTTAATCCGAAAATTCATGAGGTTATCAAAAAGGAAGTTCTTAAACTCCTCGACGCCGGAATCATTTATCCCATCTCCGATAGCTCATGGGTTAGCCCTATCCATTGTGTCCCTAAGAAGGGAGGAATGACCGTCGTTGCTAACGATGAAAATGAGTTGATTTCCACACGCCTCATCACCGGATGGAGGGTGTGTATTGATTATCGAAAATTGAATGATGCTACTCGTAAGGACCATTTCCCGCTACCTTTTATGGATCAGATGCTCGAACGTTTAGCGGGAAATGAGTTCTATTGCTTTCTCGATGGTTTCTCCGGTTATTTTCAAATCCCGATCGATCCGAAGGATCAGGAGAAAACCACTTTCACATGCCCTTATGGAACTTTTGCTTACCGACGAATGCCATTTGGCTTATGCAATGCTCCTGGTACGTTCCAAAGGTGCATGATGGCTATTTTTCATGACATGATCGAGAAGTCTATGGAAGTTTTTATGGACGATTTCTCGGTTTATGGAGATTCTTTCACTTCTTGCCTCTCTCATCTAGACCACATGCTCAAACGGTGTGAAGACCCCAATTTGGTCTTGAATTGGGAGAAGTGCCACTTCATGGTTCGAGAGGGCATTGTCCTCGGCCATAAGATTTCAAAATCCGGGATTGAGGTCGACCGAGCTAAAGTCGACGTTATAGCTAAACTCCCTCATCCCACTACCGTCAAAGGTATTCGGAGTTTTTGGGTCATGCCGGTTTCTATCGCCGTTTCATCCAAGATTTCTCTAAGATAGCCCGCCCTCTGACCCATCTCCTTGAAAAGGATGCTCCGTTTTTCTTCACCAACGAATGTGTTGAAGCGTTTAATATTCTCAAAAGAAATTAACTGAGGCACCGATCTTAGTTGCCCCCGACTGGGATTTGCCCTTTGAGCTCATGTGTGATGCAAGTGATTACGCAATTGGGGCAGTCTTGGGGCAACATAAATCGAAACATTTTCAACCCATACACTATGCGAGTAAGACATTGTCCGAGGCCCAACACAATTACACGACTACTGAAAAGGAATTATTGGCCGTTGTTTATGCTTTTGAGAAATTTCGACCCTACCTTGTCTTGTCGAAGACCATAGTGTATACCGACCATTCTGCCCTAAAGTATCTTTTGGCAAAGCAAGATGCTAAGCCACGATTACTTCAGTGGGTTCTCCTCCTTCAAGAGTTTTATGTTACTATTCTTGACAAAAAAGGAGCGGAGAACCTCGCTGCCGATCACCTTTCTAGACTTGAGAATCCCCATCAAAGTGTGCTTGAGAAAAAGGAGATTACGGAAACATTTCCTCTTGAGACACTTGGGATGGTTTCTAAGAAAGACCCGAACACCCCATGGTTTGCCGACTTTGCAAATTACCATGCGGGGAATTTCAGCGTTAAAGGGATGTCGTCCCAACAAAAGAACAAGTTTTTCAAAGATGTTAAGCATTATTTCTGGGACGACCCCTACTTGTTTAAGATTTGTGCGGATCAAGTAATCCGGCGGTGTGTTCATGGCCAAGAGGCTATTGATATTCTCAATGCTTGCCATAACGGACCCACTGGTGGCCATCATGGTGCAAGCTACACCGCTAAAAAGGGTTTTGATTTCGGATTTTATTGGCCAACCATATATCGAGATGCTCATGATTTAGTCAAATCTTGTGATTCTTGCCAACGTCAAGGGAAAATTTCACAAAAGGATGAAATGCCACAACATGTTATTCAAGTTTGTGAGATTTTTGACGTGTGGGGCATCGATTTTATGGGGCCATTTCCATCATCTAGGGGTAATAAGTATATCCTCGTGGCCGTCAACTACTTGTCCAAATGGGTTGAAGCGAAGGCGCTCCCCACCAATGACGCCCGAGTAGTTGTTAAGTTCTTGAAGAATTTGTTTTCCCGATTCGGAGCACCTCGTGCTATCATCAGTGATCGCGGTACCCATTTCTGTAATGAACAATTTGCTAAAGTTATGGCTAAATATGGAGTTACCCATCGTCTTTCTATCGCGTATCACCCGCAAACGAGCGGACAAGTTGAGGTCTCGAATCGTGGTTTGAAAAGGATTTTAGAAAGAACCGTAGGAGAAAATCGAGCTTCATGGGCCGATAAGTTAGATGATGCATTATGGGCTTTCCGCACCGCATTCAAGACACCCATCGGGTGCACCCCATTTAAGTTGGTGTATGGAAAAGCTTGTCACTTGCCCATCGAGCTCGAGCATAAGGCATTCTGGGCCTTGAAACATGCTAACTTTGATCTTAAGACCGCGGGTGATCACTGAAAAGTTCAATTGAATGAATTAAATGAGCTTAGGGATCAGGCCTACGAGAATTCTTTAATTTTCAAAGAGAAGACTAAGAGGATTCATGATGCTAAAATCAAAAACCGCGTTTTCAACGTTGGTGATCAAGTTCTCCTTTTTAACTCTCGCTTGAAGATATTCTCGGGCAAACTCAAAACCCGTTGGTCAGGACCATTCACCGTTGCTCAGGTTTTCCCTTATGGAATGGTGGAGCTTTCTCAACTCGATGGCCCTAATTTCAAAGTGAATGGTCATCGTGTGAAACATTATTTCGGAGGGGACATCCCATCTATGGTTGTCCCGGATCTCCAAACTTTCCCCAAGGACAATTGAATTCGGGGATCGAGTCAAGCTAGCGACTCGGTGATCAAAAACAGTAGCGCTTCGTGGGAGGCACCCCATGCTTATCCATCTATCTTCTTTCTATTTTCTAATAAGTGACGCGAAGGGGTCTGCCTCTTCGATTTCTCGTGTTTGGTTGTTTGTGATGTTGTGTTTAGGATGTTCCCGATATGAAGACTCTCATGCTCGAAGTTTGTCTTTTCTCCACTTGAGTTTCATGATCAATGCTGATGGAAATCCGATATCCTAATCTTATCGACTAACGTTTATCTTCTAGCATAATTAATAAATGGCTTTTAGATTTTTGTGATACCCTTGCTTTAAACATTGAGGACAATGTTTCGTTCTAGTCTGGGGTAGGGTAATCTTCGATTTGATTTGACCGCACTTGCTTGTTTTTCGTCGTGTACTCTCGTAACCCCGTTTTTCCTTAGAAAATGAGAAAATTGTGCTATATATGAGAAAATTTTAAAATTTTTCAAGCTTTTGTTAAGTCTTTTTGATTGAAAAGTTTGCTAGTCTCTTAGATAAGAAGCTATAAAATGCGAATTCTAGCTCACAAGGCCAAGATTTTGCAAGTTTCCCTAAGAGATTTTAAATATGCATGACTTAATTTCATTTAGACGAAGCATTCGCTAAGTTAATATATGTTTTGACACCTTGTTGACTTTCCGCTGGTGAGAGTAGGAATGGAATTCTGACTTGACCGGGCGTGTTGAGCCCTAGCTTGTTCCCTTAACCATAGATAATCTAAAAATTATCGGCTAAGCATCTGCGGATCTCATTATTTGGGATTTTAAATTTGCAGATATCGAGAAATGATAGAGTTACTTATGAGTTTAGATGCTAAGCGTGGAGTAGTTGGTTCTCTTTAGAGCCCATCGAAGGTACTTATGGCTTTTTGTTCCCACAAAATTATTTCACCCCATATCTGTCTAATAATAATTAGAGATGTTGAGTTTTTGGCGATAGTTAGTTCTTTATCTTCTTAAAAGAATCTTTGTTTTAAAAATTGGGTACACATCAAGGATCCGTAATAAATAAGCAATAAGTGATAAGTGAAAAGTAATAAGTAAAGTTATGAGCTGCGGTGTCGAGATCGGACCCTTGGATCTTTAGCCGGGATTGAGTGAGGTCTTAGCCTAGCCAGCCGGGATCCTCATTTCATGAAGCCTATAGTCTTGGAATTACCCCGTGAAGCTCCGTAGTTCATAGCTCATACAAGTAAAAGTTTAAGTGTAAAAAAAAAAATGAATGATGAAAAATGATGAAAAAAGTCAAAAGTATAAGTGAATAAAAATTCCTTGATGTGGACCTCATTTTTGGGATAATGGTTCTTGAGAGAAGGCGGATAACTAATTATCGACTTAGCTTTGTATCTTTATCGAAATAAAAGTTATCGAAACGAGAATTTGAAGAAATTCATTTCTCACAAAAATAAAAAAAAAATCTAGAGGAAAATAGGAAAATGGGAGCAAAAGGTATTTACACAAGTAACTTCCATGGGTAGTGTTAGCATCTAGAGTCATACTTAACAATGATTTCGGTTTTACGCTTAGTTTGGGAGCTTGTGAAAAATCAGGGACGATGTATTCTATCCGTATGGTCACTTCACGCTGTGTTGTGTTTTCTACTCCGTGATCCTAACATGTCGTTTGAAAAATGTTGGAGTTATTGATCGACACGAAAGTTCAACAAACCGTCATTCATAATCGGAATATGCTTAATCGTAATATCTATATGTGAATTAAAAGGTAAACGGGGCGTTTTTAGAATTAAGGCTTTCTTAATCTCTTTTGAGGAATCTTTGCTACTTCTTCATAGGTTTAGTAGGAAGAGATTGAAATCCTTGGTTTTAGAAGCGTGAGTTGATTGCATTGCGTGAGGACACGACAATGGTCTCGTCTGGGGTATTTTGGTATGTGCTAAAACACATACCTTTTCATTATCAAAACCGACCCAAAATAACCAAGAAAGAGCCGTTTATTGCTAATATTTGTGGTTTTCTTGAGTTTGTGCTTGTGCAGGTACGGATATGTAAAAACACACAAAAAGGAACCAAATCAGACATAAATCCAAGCACGAGAGATTTAGAGAGCTTAAGCCGAGCCGGAAGATCAAAATTGTGCATTTATGAAGATTTTATTCTCCGATGATGATTTTCGAAAGATATACTCAAGTTTGAAGAAATGTCAAAACTGGCCCCTCAAGTTTCAGCATTTGGCAAAAGTGGCCCTTGAAGATTCAAAAAATTGCAAATTGGCCCTTGGTTTATTTGAAGATTGTCAAGAATGGTCCTTGAAGATACTTTCAGAATTACATGTTTGGTCCTTGGAATTTCAGCATATGCAAGTTTAGTCCCTATGGTTGCTCTTGGATTACCTTAATTGTCCTAAGTCCAAAATCCACTTAAACATAATACCCGGCCCAAAACAAACGAAAGCCCAAATCCATGATCCCTATCCAACCCGGCCAACCCTTAACCATTTACCCATATACCCGTTATTTAACCCTGGTCAACCCACCCATGCCCCGGTCAAAGCCACTTGAAAAACAATAAAAAAATCCAAACGCGCCCAAACTTATTTCTTCTCCTTCCTCCCAAACGCCCCGTTTACCACCAATTACCCACCCATATTTGCCCAATCCTTAAACCTCGTACTAAGAATCTTATCCACCTTCTAGACACCTCTGACATGTCAAGATAAGATTTCCCAGCTGGCATTTTGGAGCTCTGCCATTGGTCTACACACGTCATTGAGGAAATTGAGTCCTGTGATTGGTTGAAGTGACAATGGAATTGATTTGTGGCTGTGAATGGACTTCTAGGCTCTTCTTAAAGGGATCCCAAGGCTGCTAAAGGCTATAAAAAGACCCTTAAGCTCACAATGGAATTTGTGTAGTGTATTGTTTTCTTTTAAAAATTAGCTTTATGTTTTCATTAATCTTTCACTGTTTTCAATAGTTTTCAGTAGTTTGTAATCTCAGTTTTCATTGTACTCTCTATTTCAGTTTTAATAAAATCTCAAGTTTTATGCTTTATTCTCTTGATTTAAATTTGCACTAATTCAATGGTGGATTAAGTTGTTGTCTCTGTTGTTATAAGCTTATATAAGCTTCATATAGCTTTTGTAAGTTTAAACTTTGCTTCATTATTCCATTCTCACGTCATTTTACAAAATTTTTTTTACTTAAGTCAAAATGGGTCAAAAATAAAAAGTCAAACTGCTTATTTGTTTTGCTAATTCTCAAATCTGTTTTTCATAATCTAAAAGCTATGTTTTCTGCTTCATTTCTCCAGCTAGACTCAAAAAAGGGGCAAAACCAAACATCTTGTACCAAACAGTCCTCATAAAGGAGTGTTTGGCACAAAGGGTTTTTGACCCATTTTAGGTACCCTTTGAGTTAATACTGGTTTGGTCAATAATTTTTAGCAGTCTTAGTATTGTTTTAGTTAGTTTGATCATCTCTTATAAGCTACTAGTAGATTTTAAAGTTTTGAGTTCCATAAGTTGTCAAAACAGCTTATGGTTGAAACAGTGGTGTAAGATCTTGTTTAAGTTTCATATTGAGTCACTTGGGTCATTTTGAGTTTGTGTCAAGTTTTGGTTTAAGGTCACAAAGTATCAAGACACTTTGGCCATATTTCGTTAGCTGTCATACTTTTCTCTCAAAACAGTCATTCACCCCTTTTTAGTTAACTGATTTTTATGGTCTTAATCAATTCAAAAATCCAAAAAAATCAGTTTTGTGTAGAGTTTAGTGGCTATAGTTAGCTTATCATCAGTTTTTACAAATTTCCAATAGCTTTAACAAGCTCAAATTTAGTCTTAAAATCTGTCCCAGATGCATATCAGCAAAACAGTTTAAGCAGTCCTTAAACACCCTTTATATCAGATCTCTTCAATCCTTCATTTGAGCTTCAAAACTTTTGAAATTTGGTTTTTTTTGTAGACTTTGGCACCTGGTCTAGGTCTGCTTCAGTTCAAGTTGGAAATTTGAGCTTGTTTGTTAGCTTAAAAATAAGCTCAAAGTCACCCCCCTTGCTACCTTAACTGTTGCAATTTCAGATTTCAAAACAAGCTTCTAGAGCTTATTAGACTGTAGGTATAGTTTAAATCACTCTTAGATAACTTAGTATAGTTAGCTTATTAGGACTCCCCTCCCCAATAGCTTATTTGTATGTTCCATGTAGCTTATTAGCTTATTACCTCTATAATAGCTTAATCCTCTCTCATTCCTTAGCTTATTCCCATAGTTCAAAGCTGTTACTTTAAGGTTTCTGTAAGATGCTTTTAGCTAGAATTCAGTTTGGTAGACTTTAGCTTATTCATAAGTGCTTATTTGTATCAGTTAACACTGCAGCTCTCAGATCTTACACACAAGCACCATATTTGATATTTTTCATAGAACCAGAATAGCATTTTAGAATTTTCCTGAATTTTTCATTAATTTTTGTCACTGTTTGCTATTTTTCTCTATTTAAAATAGTTTTTAGGTACTTTTAATTAGCTTTTATTGCAAATAATTAAGAAAAAGTTCCAAAAAAATAAGTTTTCAATTTTCTCAGTTTAAGAAAAATATAAAAAGCATAAAAAAGATTTTTTATTTTTCCCCTTTTATTTGGTATTTTTCACAATTTAAATTAGATTTAAATAGTTTTAAATTAATAGAAAATAGGAAAATAATCAGAAAAATAAAAAAAATAGTTTTGAAAAGTCTCTTATGGTATTTTAGATTTTATAAAAATAGTTTCACATTTTTCTCTTTTATTTTCATAATTTTTAGTATTTTAATTTAGTTTAAATACTTTAAAATTAGTTTTTAATTTAAATAAAATCCAGAAAAATCCAAAAAATAGTTTTAATTAATAATTAGTTTTCAAATTGCATTTCTAGAGTAAAAATAATTATAGGCATTTTTAGGATATAATTTAGACGTAGTCGCATTTTAATTACGTTTTATTAATTACGTTTTAGTTAAATCGCACTTAGGATTTCCCGTAAAATAGATTCCCTTAATTACTTTCCCTATTCCCGTAGTTTAATAAAATCAAAATCAAACAAATTAAAACATCGAGCATTAAATTCCAAACCTATAACGACGTTGGCAATTCACGCCTCGTTGGGAAACGATTCGGGTTGACTAATCCGTATCAACGATCACACACGGGATTTGATTTATTATTCTTTTTCCTAAAGGAATTTTGAATCTATCTTCGTGATTATTTTTGATATCGATATTGAGGTTTTATCCGTACACACATACCCTTAAGCCTTCATTATCAGCGAATCAGTGTCTGAACTGTTTTAAGTTTCTTACGGTTAGTCATTCACAAGTGGCTAGCTTGTGTGAGATAACTTGACGGTTTATTCATTGAAATCAAATTCACAAACACTGTGAGAGATTTTTCACAACAATGGTTTTTTATGGCAACATAGGTTAGTCATGGAGTTATAAGGTGACTAAGGTTAGGAATAACCGTCCTATGATCCGCCAAGAGCCGGAGGGATCTACCCCAGGACACCACAAATAGTTAGTATTTAGAAGTCCTTAGGTATGATTGTAAAAAGGAGAAAATGAGAATCGGAGAAAGAAGGAGTTGAAGAATTAAAAAGAAATGCAAAGAAAAGGGTGTAAAGAAATAGCCCTCCGTTATTCAACTTAGAGGCGGACACCGGGTTCAATTCATATGCTACTGGTTGTCACTAGATGACACCGGTATTGAAGATTAAAAGTCGTCATGGACCCAGTGGCGCATGCACTAAACCTTCTTAACCACTCAAGTTTCTCTCAACAGAAGCTTGTTTCATTCTCACAGGGAACCCTACGTAAACTATCGGCTTTCTCCTAGAGATTCTGGTATTGAAGAAGGAGACCCTCTCCCTAGTCTCCGCTCAGGAAAACCAAAACGCACTATTAAGTCTAGAGCCACGAGATTCATCAAAAGATCTCTTAGGTACACTTGACATTTCATCACTTGATATTCAACAATAAGAATTTCAGTGGTGCATTATCGAGTCCTTCACAAATCTTAGCAATTTGTCGAGAACATTTATGAGAGGTTCACATTTGTGATCCTCGGTGATTGAATGGAAACTCCTACCAGGGTCAACATCAAACGAGCCTACGACAAGAAGTCGGCAACTCCCCGTGGATTGCGCTTAGTGGTCTCAAACGGTCTACGATCGTGAGGAGATGCTTTGGCGTACCTCAGCGACTCATCTGAATCGTAGGTGTACTTATGTACATCGTGTTATCTCACTTGTGGGACTCCGATTCAGGAACGGCCTTTGTAAGAATTAGAGTTGTGTTTTCACACTATGTTGTTAACACTATCGAAGTTCAAACTTGTAAGTGCCGGAATCCGCTTATTACTAACCGTTTTATGTTTACTTCTTATGGAAGCACTGGAGCGGAATGATCGTCGCAATTCTTCTCATGCTCACGCCAACATCATCACTAATGGAAGTTCTATCCAAAAAAAGCAACACAACATCAGTAATGATTCTTCGTCAAATCAAAGAATCTACAAAGTTAAAGACTTAAAGAACTTCATCAAGATCTGAATTCAAACGTCAAAAGAGCGTGTGAGCATGTTGAAGAATGACGTGAAGACACTGTAGCAGCGAAGCAGACCTGAGGCAGATTTGATGCAGACAACAACATACTATTCAAAGTAAACTATTTCCCTACACTAGGGAGATTGTTCAAATCAATGCAATTCTTCACACAAGAAAGAAGAATGTCAGACGACGTCAAAGCTACTATTACATCAACGCCTTCACCGTTTTTCATCACCAACACTTGAGTGTTTGTTACTCATATGTAATAACACTTGAGGGGGAGATTGTTGGAATCACTCCTAAACCTTATTCAAGTGTTAGTTACTCATATGTAATAGTTTGCTTATTATGGCCTTTATGTTTGTTATTAGCCTTAAGCTTATGTAGAAGGCCCATGAGCTTAGGCCCAAGCCCATAGGAGAAAGGGAAGGAGTAGGAGTGTTGCCCTAGCTCCTTGCCTATAAATACTATGTAATAACCCTCACTTGAGGGTTGGTTGTTCAAGTTATTTCTTTCACATACTCCTACGCATAACCGGTCTTATCATTTACGTGTGTGTGTGTTTGGTTTACATGTTCAATCGCCTCTCTATCTTTCTTATAAGCTTGTGTGGTAAACCTTGTGACCTAACACTTATTTTGAAATATTAAGTAAAAAGATCCAAAGACAATTAGGAAGTCCCATAGTGTCTATTAGGATGGATCATGGTAGGGAATTCGATAATGAAGTGCAATTCGGAGCTTTTTGTGATGCTAATGGTATTACTCACAACTTCTCGGCTCTACGCACTCCACAATCGAATGGGGTAGTAGAAAGAAAGAATAGAACCCTACAAGAAATGAGTCGAACCATGCTTAATGAGCAATCCATACCTCAAAAGTTTTGGTGCAATGTCGTTGATACTTCAACGTACATACTCAATCGAGTCTTAATTAGACCAATCTTAGGAAAAACTCCATATGAGTTACTTTGAGGCAAAAAGCCTACGTTAAATCACTTTAGAGTCTTTGGTAGTAAATGTTTTATTCTTAACACTAAAGATTACCTTACAAAATTTGATCCTAAATCAACCGAATGTATCTTTCTAGATTACTCGCCAAATAGCAAAGCTTACGTCATATTAAATAAAGAAACAATGAAGGTAGAAGAGTCATTAAATATAAAATTTGATGAAAGTCCACCCAAACCCTCTCCACCTCTTGTCGATGACGAGATTATAGAAAGTGAAGCTATAGTAATAAAGAAAAAGATAAATGAAGAAGAAGAACCTCTAAGTGATGAAATAATAAACATTAAAGAGTCCAAAGATCACCCCGTTGATAAAGTCATAGGAAAGCTAAACGAACGAACATTAAGGTCTCAAGTTCAAAACCAAAGTAGCTTGTTTTGTTTCGTTTCAACCTTAGAACCTAAGAATACACAAGAAGCCATAAAAGATGAGAGTTGGGTAATGGCTATGCAAGAAGAACTAAATCAATTTGTTTCTAATGATGTTTGGACACTTGTCCCTCCACCTAGTAATCAAACCATAATAGGAACCAAATGGGTTTATAAAAACAAATTAGATGCAAACGGAGTAGTGTCTAGGAACAAGGCTAGACTCGTTGCTCAAGGGTATAACCAACAAGAGGGAATAGACTTTGATGAGACCTACGCCCCCGTGGCTAGATTAGAGTCTATAAGAATACTTCTTGCGTATGTCTGTGCTAATGATCTAAAGCTTTATCAAATGGATGTCAAAAGCGCTTTTCTAAATGGTTTCATTAATGAAGAAGTATATGTAGCTCAACCTCCTGGCTTCATCGATTTTGAAAAACCCATACATGTTTATAAATTAAAGAAAGCCCTTTACGGTCTTAAACAAGCTCCAAAAGCTTGGTATGATAGACTCAAGTCATTTCTAATTAAACACAACTATACCATGGGGTTAGTTGAAAACACACTTTTTACTAAGAAAAGAGAGTCACATATAATCATAGTACAAATATACGTAGATGATATTATATTCGGATCCACTTGTCAAGACATGTGTGATGATTTCTCTAAAATCATGCATGACGAGTTCGAGATGAGTATGATGGGAGAACTTAGTTTCTTTCTTGGTCTACAAATAAAACAAGTAGAAGATGGTATCTTCTTCAATCAATCTAAATACATAAAGGAGATGTTAAAGAAATTCGGTCTAGAAGAGTCGAAACCAATTAGGACTCCAATGTCATCCGACACCAAACTTACAAAAGATGAAGATGGCGAATCCGTAGATAATACTAAATATCATGGCATGATAGGTAGTCTTCTCTACCTCACGGCAAGTAGGCCGGATATCATGTTTAGTGTTTGCTTATGTGCTAGGTTTCAAGAAGACCCTAAAACATCACACCTAGAAGCCGTAAAAAGGATATTTAGATATATTTAGGGTACAACACAATTAGGATTATGGTATCCTAAGGGCACGGGAGTAGAAACAATTGTATATGCAGATTCTGACCATGCAGGTGATTACGTTGATAGAAAAGTACAATTGGGGTATGTACTTTCATAGGATGTTGTTTAACATCTTGGTTTTCTAAGAAACAAACGGCACTTGAAATATCAACAACCGAAGCCGAGTACGTCTCCGCCGGCAAAGCATGCCAACAAGCACTATGGATGAAACAAGCGTTAGTCGAGTACGACATTCATCTAAGCGACATAGCCATCCTATGTGACAACAAAGGTGCTATCGACTTAAGCAAGACTCCGGTATTGCATTCTCGCACAAAGCATATAGAGATTCTTCATCACTTCCTAAGAGACAATGTTCAAAAATGGAA
Organism: Chrysanthemum makinoi; assembly: GCA_910596185.1. Taxonomy (NCBI): domain Eukaryota; kingdom Viridiplantae; phylum Streptophyta; class Magnoliopsida; order Asterales; family Asteraceae; genus Chrysanthemum; species Chrysanthemum makinoi. Next base: position 30,841,171 of record OU343219.1, read on the forward strand.
CATCTCTATTGAGAAGGTAGCATCCGAAGACAACATAGCTGACGTCCTCACCAAACCGTTGAAGCGGGAACAATTCAACCTACTTCGTCTTGGTCTTGGTCTAATGGAACAAACGTCGTAACTTATTTGACAATACAAGGTATGTAAACACTAGCCTTCTTCTTTCTGAGTCTAGGATTTCTATTTCATGCACAACTCACAAACAATACGGGAATTTTAAAAACCCAAGATAAGTTTTCCATTTATAGCTTTCTTATTTTTTTTCATAACTACATACACATTTTCAAAGAAAACCTCTTTTCAAAATGTTTTCGAAACGGATGATACCTTCCCGTATCAATTTCACAAAAGCAATTTCTCACGCCTAGGACAAATCGCTTTTTCATTATTAATACAAAGTAAAAACCTGTTTTCATTGCATCTCATGACTTTTGAATGCTAAAGGGGACACATAACTAATATCTGTTTTCGGGTACATTCATTTAAGCAACAATGAATTAGGAGCATTGATAACACTAAATTACATACTTGTGTACTAAATATGTGTTTTCGGGTTATCTCAATAGGATGATTTTCTACTTCTAGTTTATTTTTTTTAGGGGTCGAGATAACCGTAACTCCAAATAGTTTGTATATAGGCACACACTAGGCAAAATGTTTCCAAAAAGGAAAATTTTGTGCTGCCTGCATCATCGGACCCACGGATCCCTGCCTTCATGCTGGACGGATCCCTCAAGGGAAGGATCCGTGGGATCCGAGAGACGAACTATTTTACCTTCTATTTTTTCTCACTTTGGATGAAAAATCCACATTTGTTTTAGTTTTGGAGTATGCTCTTTAATGCTTATGTTCTCATGATCATATGCCTTAAATTCATATCTAATCATTAGATTTTAATCCATATTTTGGATCAAGCATTCATTACAATGCATTGTTTTTCTATATATAGAACTCCCAAAATGCTTGCATCCTCAAAAACATACAACACCATGTCACTCACAAACTCTTACAACTTAGATGAATCACCTAGTACAAACAATCATCTTCATGATACCCAAACCTTTGTACTTCCACCATCCAAAATACAACAATCACACTCTAGGATATCCGCACGGATTAGTATCCGACCTTGTTGCTTAGCAAAACCATCATATAATAGCTCATCACCATCAAATAACTCACCACAAGATGCTTCCATCATAGCACCTCCCTCATCACCAACAAGTACACCAACTTCATCACCACCTAAAGTCACTCTTTTGGAACTCCTTAAGACTCCAACAAGATCTAAACAACCTAAACAAAAAGAAATAGTCTTTTCAACACCCCCCACATCTCCAAATACTATTTTTCAAGATCTTGAAACATCACCACCATTAGCTCCCATTACATTACAAGAACATCTAGGTTCTTTTCCACCACCACTTACAAACATTCCGGATGTTGATCCATATTTTACTATTTTTCCACCATATCTTTCGCATAACTCAAATCAAAGCAACCCGAAAAACTTCCGCACTCATTACCCACATCACTTACATTGTGAACATTGCCAATCCACTAGGGAAATTGCAATCGAAGTTAGGGAAGAAATGCGATTTATACTCAACCTCATCCTTGATCGCATCCAAACCTCCATCCATAACCTTATGCAAGCATGGAAGGAATCATTACTACTATTTTCTATTTTTAGTACATTTTCTTTTCAAGTCATTTTCAAGAACAAGTCTTGTTCTTATTTTTTACATGCTTGTAGGTGGCATAAAAACCACTACACTTTGTTGTTTTAAGGCCTTGTTTACATACCTTGGCTCCCAATCTTGATTCTCGGCAATCACAAGATTATTTAAGCATGTTACTAACCTTTCTTTTTGTAGGATTTTTTATTTTTTCTTCACTTGACGCCCCAAACTAGGGGGAGTTAGCAAATACATGGACTTATTTATCCACACTTTTATTTCCTCCAAGGGTTAACTTTTTGTTTTGAAAAAAAGGGGGAGAAGAAGTAAAACTTAGGGGCTTTCAAAACTTACATCTATTCTTAAGTTTTACTCATCATAACATTATGTTTTGTCATCAACAAAAAGGGGGAGATTGTTAATACAAATAAACCGTAAAAACATTTATTAATATTTTGCGATCTCTTTGTGTTTTGTTGATAACAAATATAATGTTATCTTAAGTATAATTATAAGGATGCATGTTATTTTTGTAAAGCATTTACATATAGCCATTTAAATACAAACATGTAATAATTAAGAATTTGTTGTAATAGTTTATTAGGATGGGTAAAAACCATAACCCATGGATCATAACCCATACCCAAGTTGGCTAGATACAATGTATACTTAGATACATTGAATCTAAAGAAAACCCATGGACCAACCTATAACCCATGACCCATAACCAAAAACCCATGGGCAAAGAGGAGCGTACCACGGATCCCTAAGATTACACTAGATGGATCCCAAGTGGGAGGGATCCGTGGGATCCGTGGAACAGAGGAGAAATGAGCCATTTCTTCATTCTAACTTACCCCTCTTCTTACTAAATCTCTCAAACACTCTCATTCTCTTCTAACATATAGATCACTTGATCTAGAGAGTTGTTCTTCTTTCTTTCTATTGTGATCCTCATATTGGTCCTTTTCTAAGGCGAGATCACGAGCATTCTGCAAGTCATCCAAGCAAGGGGTCCTTGATTGATTTGTCACTCCGCAATATTTCTGTAGCCAAGATCTTGTATTTGATATTTCACATATTCGTTGTGTAATAGTCATGTTGGTTTGGTCCACCGTGCTACGGACTCGGTATCTAGATTTGTACCGGCAAAACTGTAAGCAACGTTCTGAAGGCTTCTCCGCCAAGTGAAGGAGTTAGTTGACACAGTGCTTGAACTCTCGAGTAGGTGACTCGGGGAGTGGAGTAGGGCAAGGAAGGTTTCCTTGTAGCCGAACAAACTATAAATAGGTTGTGTCGTTTCTATCCCTTAACTTTACTTTACTTGCTTGCTTTATCATTAGATCTATACTTTCTCTACATCCACAAGATCTCACATATTAATGAATCTAAAGTTTTTGAAAACTAAATTAAAATCGGTAAAACTATTCAACCCCCCCCCCTTCTTGTTTTCCACAATGTACATACCTGTTTTTGACCAATTTCATTCGTTTTATATGTTTTCATTCATTTTTATACGTTTTGCCCAATTTTATATTTTTTTCGTTCATTTTTATACGTTTTCATCCGTTTTATATGTTTTCGTCTGTTTTATACGCTTTTATACATTTGTATACATTTTCATCCGTTTTCCACCATTTTCGTCTCTTTTTATACATTTTCATCCATTTTTATACATATTATACGGTTTCATCCCTTTCCGACTATTTTGTCCGTTTTTATATGTTTTCATCTATTTTTATAGGTTTTTATACGTTGTTATACATTTTCGTCCGTTTTTATCGTTTCCGTCCGTTTAATACACTTTTATATGTTTTCATCCGTGTGAGACAGTTATCGTCAGTTTTGATACGTTTTCGTCTGTTTTTATTTACTTGTATACGTTTGCATCCGCTTTCGACCGGTTCGTCTGTTTTTATATGTTTTCATCCATTTTTATACGCTTTTTTGACCGTTTTTATACGTATAAACAAGGAAGAACATGGTAAAAAAAAGGTATATAAATGGAAAAACGTATAAAAACGGAGAAAAACATATAAAAACGGATGAAAACGTTTAAAATGGACGAAAACGTATAAAGATGGACGAAAACAATCGAAAATGAATGAAAACATATAAAAACGTGTAAAGTGTATAAAAAAGGACAAAAACGAATAAAAACGGACGAAAACAGATGAAAACATATAAAACTAATGAAAACACATAAAAATTAACGAACAAGTATAAAAACGAATAAAAGCGTATAAAAACGGACGAAAACATATAAAAACGAAATAAGACGAACGGAAACGTATAAAAATGTATAAAACGGATGAAAACGTATAAAAACGGACGAAAACGTATAAAAGCGTCTGTAAAAACACGTATAAAACCATGTATAAAAACGTAACTGAAAACCGCGTATAATTGTGTATAAAACTGCATATAAAGTCGTATAAAACCGCATAGAAAATAATTTTTTTAAAGAAAACCAAATCTTGAGTTAATTAGAAACGGACGTTAATATAAAAGACTAACATTTCAAACGATCATTTGCTTAATGAACTAATGTTTCCACATGAAAACTGGGAGCTAACGGAGAAGATAACTAAATTGGGTGATAAGGATGAATAGTGTTACATAGTTTAATTATAAGGATCAATTACGCACAAAAAGGATAGGAACTCAATTAAGTATTTAGCCTAAACCGTAGGGACAAACGGTTTAATTTACTCTAGTAATAATAATATCTCTTTAAAAACCTTCGAAAAGTCTTGAAGAAATAATATTGGCAATTGAAGTCCTCCGAACAAAATGGAGCAAAACTAAGTCCTTTAAGTAACAAAACAAGCCTTTTCCCTCCAAAATCAAAAAGTGGCGCATGGGTACTTCCAAGGACTGAAAAGTGGCGCATGAGACAAAAAAGATGAAGGAAATGGCGCATGGGCTTTGTCCCCTTCATAAAATGACACAAAATTTTATTTTTTCCTTCAAAAGTGGAGCACGGGAATTGAAACAAGAAAATTCTTCATTTCTTGTCAAAGCCGGAGCATGGGGGTTGTGTTTGGACCAAAGATGGTGCATGGACTCTTCCAATACTCAAAAAGTGGCCTAGGTGAGGGCTTACGCTTCCATCTTGTGTCCAAATTCTTCATTTCTTCTGCAAATAGGAAAACTAAGAGTGAATACTTTATTAATAAGCTAAAGGAGAACACAGATTTCAACTTAAAGAATCATCTAGCTTGTTCATTTTGGTTTTCAATTTGGTTAGGTTAGTTGGTATATGTGTTAGATTTTTGTTTCGGAGTGTGGAAAACTAGAAGGGGGGGTTGAATAGTTTTGCTGATTTTAAATTAGTTTTAAATACTTTAGATTCGATATTATGTTAAATCGTATGGATTAAGAGAAAGTATAGATCTAATGATAATGCGTATAAATAAAGTAAAGCAAGGGATAGAAATGACACAACCGATTTATAGTGGTTCGCCTATAAGGACACCTTCCTTGCCCTACTCCACTCCCCGAGTCACCTACTCGAGAGTTCAAGCATTATGTCAACAAACTCCTTCAACTTGGCAGAGAAGCCTTCACAACGTTGCTTACACCTTTTTCTGGTACAAAGCTAATTGTTGAGTCCGTAACACGGTGGACCAAACCAACACGAATATTACACAACAACTATGTGAAATATCAAATACAAGATCTTTGGTACAGAAATCTTGTGGAGGAACAAATCAATCAAGGAACCCTTGCTTGGACGACTTGTAGAATGCTCGTGATCTCGCCTTAGAGAAGGACCTATATGAGAATCACTAAAGAAAGAAAGAAGAACAACTCTCTAGATCAAGTGATCTTTTGTTAGAAGAGAATGAAAGTATATGAGAGAGTTAGTAAGAAGAGGGGTGAAGAGAAATGAAGAAATGGGTCTCTATTTATAGGCAAAACTTGCCACTGTTCCACGGATCCCACGGATCCCTCCCTCAAGGGATCCGTCTAGTGTAAAAGTAGGGATCCGTGGGACGCTCCTCTTTGCCCATGGGTTTTTTGGTTATGGGTCATGGGTTATGGGTTGGTACATGGGTATTTCATTAGATATAATGTATCTAATAAATGAAATGCATCTAGTCAAATGGGTATGGGTCAATACCATGGGTTATGGATATGATCAATGGGTTGTGATTTTTACCCATCCTAATAAACTATTACAACAACTTGTATTAAGTGACTATATGTAAATGCTTTACAAAAATAACATGGATCCTTAAAATTTTACTTATGATAACATTATATTTGTTATCAACAAAACACAAAGAGATTGCAAAATATTAATAAACATTTTTACGGTTTATTTGTATTAACAATCTCCCCCTTTTTGTTGATGACAAAACATAATGTTATGATGAGTAAAACTTAAGATTGGATGTATGTTTTGAAAGCCCTAAGTTTTACTTCTTCTCCCCCTTTTTGTCGAAACAAAAAGTTAACCCATCGAAGAAATAAAATGTGGAAAGATAGTCCACGTATTGCTTACTCCCCCTTGACGGTAGCTCCCCCTAGATTGGGGCGACAAGTGAGAAAAAAAATAGAAAATCCTACAAAGAAAATGTTAGTAGTAACATGCATAAATAATCTTGTGATTGATGAGAATCCAGATTGGGAGCCAAGGTATGTAAACAATGCCTTGTAATAAAACATCAAAATGTAGTTGTATTTATGTCACATACAAGCATGTAAAAGTAAGAACAAGACTTGTTCTTAAAAGTGACTCTAAAGAAAAACAAATACTAAAAATAGAAAATAGTAATAATGATTCCTTCCATGCTTGCATAAGGTTATGGATGGTGGTTTTGATTAGTAATGATATTGATGCGATCACGAATTAGGTTGAGTATGAATCGCATTTCTTCCCTAACTTCTATTGCAATATCCCTAGTGGATTGGCAATGTTCACAATGTAAGTGATGTGGGTAATGAGTGCGGAAGGTTTCCGGGTTGTTTTGATTTGTGAGATGCGGAAGATGTGGTGGAAAAATAGAAAAATACGGATCAACGTCTGGAATGTTTGGAAGTGGTGGTGGAAAAGAACCTAGGTGTTCTTGTAGCTTAATGGGAGCTAAGGGTGGTGAGGTTTCAAGGTCTTGGAAAATTGTGTTTGGAGAAGTGGGAGGTGTCAAAAAGGCTATTTCTTTTTGTTTTTGTTGTTGAGATCATGTTGGAGTCTTAAGGAGTTCCAAAATAGTGACTTTAGGTGATGAGTTGATGTATGATGAAGTTGGTGTACTTGTTGGTGATGAAGGAGGTGATATAATGGAAGCATCTTGAGGTGAGTTAGTGGTTGGCAATGAGCCATTCGATGATGGCTTTGCTAAGCAACAAGGCCGGATGCTAATCCGTGCAGATATCCTAGATTTTGATTGTGGTATTTTGGAGGACAAAAGTTTGGATTTCTTGAAATGGATTGTTTGCATTAGGTGATTCATCTAAGTTGGAAGATCTTTTGGAAGACATGGTGGTGTTTGTTTGTGAGGATGAGATGAATAGCAAGCAATGTTGGGAATCCTACTTATAGAAAAAAAATTATGTATTGCAATGAATGCTTGACCGAAAATATGGATTAAAAACTAATGATTAGATATGAATTTAAGGGATGTGATCATGAGAAAACAAGCATTAAATCACATACTCCAAAATAAAGTGAGAAAAATAGAAGTTAAAAATAGCTTCGGTCTCACGGATCCCACGAATCCTTCCCATTAGGGATTCGTCCAGCATAAAGGCTGGGATCCGTGGTACTGGTTATTCAGGCAGCTCAAAATTTTCCTTTTGGAAACATTTGTGCCTAGTGTGTGCCTATATGCAAACTATTTGGAGTTGCGGTTATCTCGACTCCTAAAAAGAAAAGAAAAATAAGCTAGAAGTGAAAAAGCATACTATTATGTGAGATAACCCGAGTGCTCCTAATTCATTGTTGCTTAAATGAATGTACCTGAAAACACATATTAGTTATGTGTCCTCTTTAGCATTCAAAAGACATGAGATGCAATGAAAACGGGTTTTTACTTTGTATTAATAATGAAAAAGCGATTTTTCCTAGACGTGAGAAATTGCTTTTGTGAAATTGATACGGGAAGAAATATCATTTTGGAAAACATTTTGAAAAGAGGTTTCTATGTGCGAAAAAGCGTTTATTCTTTTAAAAAGAATATGTGTATGTAATTACGTGTTTGCAATTTGTACTTATTTTGAAAGAAAAATAAGAGAAAACTATGTGTTATAAGTAAAAAAAACTTATCTTGGGTTTTAAAAATTCCCGTATTGCTTGAGAGTTGTGCATGAAATAGAGATCCTAGACTCAGAAAGAAGAAGGCTAGAGTTTACATACCTTGTAGAGTTAAAAGGTAAATTACGACGATTGTTCCATGAGACCAAGAACAAGACGAAGTAGGTTGAATTGTTCCCGCTTTAACGGTTTGGTGAGGACGTAGTCTATGTTGTCTTCGGACGCTACCTTCTCAATAGAGATGTTCCCCTTTTGAACATCGTCTCTTAAGAAGTGATGACGAATCTCTATATGCTTTGTGCGAGAATGTAATACCGGATTCTTGCTTAAATCAATGGCACCTTTGTTGTCACATAGAATGGCTATGTCACTTAGATGAATGTCATAGTCAACTAACGCTTGTTTCATCCACAGTGCTTGTTGATATTGCTAATGCCTTTTGTTTCTTTGAAAACCAAGATGTTAAACAACATCCTATAAAAGTACATACCCCACTTGTACTTTTTCGGTCAACATAATCACCTCCATGGTCAGAATCTGCATATACAATTGTTTCTACTCCCGTACCCTTAGGATACCATAATCCTAATTGAGTCGTTCCCTTAATGTATCTAAATATCCTTTTTACGGCTTCTAGATGTGATGTTTTAGGGTCTTCTTGAAACCTAGCACATAGACAAACACTAAACATGATATCCGGCCTACTAGCCGTGAGGTAGAGAAGGCTACCAATCATGCCACGATATTTTTTGTAATCAACGGATTCTACGTCTTCATGTTTTGTTAGTTTGGTGTTGGATGACATTGGTGTCCTAATTGGTTTTGACTCTTCTAAGCCAAATTTCTTTAACATTTCCTTAATGTATTTAGATTGATTAAAGAAGATACCATCTTCTACTTGTTTGATTTATAGACCAAGAAAGAAACTAAGTTCTCCCATCATACTCATCTCGAACTCGTCATGCATGATTTTAGAGAAATCATCACACATGTCTTGACAAGTAGATCCGAATATAATATCATCTACATATACTTGAAAAATGATTATATGTGACTCCTTTTTCATAGTAAAAAGTGTGTTATCAACTAACCCCATGGTGTAGTTGTGTTTGATTAAGAACGACTTGAGTCTATCATACCAAGCTTTTGGAGCTTGTTTGAGACCGTAAAGGGCTTTCTTTAGCTTATACACATGTTTGGGCTTTTCAAAATCGATGAAGCCCGGAGGTTGAGCTACATATACTTCTTCATTAATAAAACCATTTAGAAAAGTGTTTTTGACATCCATTTGATAAAGCTTAAGATCATTAGCACAAGCATAAGCAAGAAGTATTCTTATAGACTCTAATCTAGCCACGGGGGCATAGGTCTCATCAAAGTCTATTCCTTCTTGTTGGTTATATCCTTTGGCAACGAGACAAGCTTTGTTTCTAGACACTACACCGTTTACATCTAATTTGTTTTTATAAACCCATTTGGTTCCTATTATGGTTTGATTACTAGGTGGAGGGACAAGTGTCCAAACATCATTAAAAACAAATTGATTTAACTCTTTTTTCATGGCCATTACCCAACTTTCATCTTTTATGGCTTCTTGTGTATTCTTAGGTTCTATGGTTGAAACAAAACAAAATAAACTACTTTGGTTTTGGACTTGAGACCTTAAGATTCTTTCGTTTAACTTTCCTATGACCTTATCTATCGGTTGATCTTTGGACTCTTTAATATTTATGAGTTCATTATTTAAAGGTTCTTATTCTTCTTTATTTATCTTTTTCTTTATTATAATAGCTTCACTTTCAACAATCTCGTCATCGACAAGAGGTGGAGAGGGTTTGGGTGGACATTCATCAAAATTTTACATTTAATGACTCTTCTACCTTCATTGTTTCTTTATTTAATATGACGTAAGCTTTGCTATTAGGAGAATAACCTAAAAAGATACCTTCGGTTGATTTAGGATCAAATTTTGTGAGGTAACTTTAGTGTTAAGAAGAAAACATCTACTACCAAAGACTCTAAAGTGATCTAACGTAGGCTTTTTGCCTCGAAGTAACTCGTATGGATTTTTACCTAAAATTGGTCTAATTAAGACTCGATTAAGTATGTACGTTGAAGTATCAACGGCATTGCACCAAAATTTTTGAGGTATGGATTGCTCATTAAGCATTGTGCGACTCATTTCTTGTAGGGTTCTATTCTTTCTTTCAACTACCCCATTCGATTGTGGAGTGCGAGGAGCCGAGAAGTTGTGAGTAATACCGTTAACGTCACAAAAGGCTCCAAATTGTACTTCATTATCGAATTCCCATCATCCGTTCTAATAGACACTATAGGACTTCCTAGTTGTCTTTGGATTTTCTTGCTCAAAATTTCAATGTAATTAAACGTTTCAGTTTTGTTCTTTAAAAATTTAGTCCATGTGTACCTAGAGTAATCATCCACTATGACCAAAGTGTAGTAGTTGCCTCCATAACTTTGGATAGCGGATGGACCAAATAAATCCATGTGTAGTAATTCTAGACACTTAGTAGTAGACACCATGTTTTTAGCTTTGTGACTAGAATGGACTTGTTTTCCTACATTACAAGCATCACAAAAGTGATGTTCATATTTTAACTTAGGCAGATCTCTTACTGGATCTTTGGATGATAGCGATTGAAGAAGTCGCATATTGGCATGACCCAATCTTTGATGCCATAAGGTCGAAGTATCATCCATAGAGGTAAGACAAAGTTTGTCTTTAGGTTCATCACCAATTTTAATGACATAGACTCCATGTTTCCTAATTCCTCTTCCTATGGTTATGCCATTTTTTAATATCTTACTACCGGTTTCGGTAAAAAGCACGTTGCACTTTTTATCACATATTTGTCCTATACTTAAGAGGTTAAAGTTTAGGTTTTCTACGTGACACACATAGTTAATGGTTAGAGATTTGTTAGAAATCGTACCTTTACCGATGATTTTGCTTTTACTATTTCCAAACACCACATTTCCTCCATTGAAGGATTCATATGTGGAGAATAGATCTTTATTGCCGGTCATGTACCTCGTGCACCCGCTATCCTTGACCCATTCATCCGGATCTAGGTACACCTTTAAGCACACCTAAGAAAACAATTAACTCAAAAGTTTGGTCCCCATTTGTTTATGGGTCCATTAGTGTTAAACATTCCATTCATGTTAGACATGTATGAATAAGGTGAATATGCATTCCATGGTGCAAAGTTTTGAAATGGAAAGCCATTTTGCATATTTGGGTTCCATCCCATTTGATGGTTACTTTTCGGGTAAACATTATTAGGTCTCCTAGATGTGTATGGTTTTGAAAAGGATGGAGCTTTGTTTCTTGCAAAAATTGGATTATATTTTGGGGGTGGTTGTCTAGTGGTAATATGAGTTGGTTTCTTCTTATTAACAATAACAAAATCAGTTCTAGAAGAGGAAGCTATGTTATTACCACTTTGCTTCTTGCTTCAAAGAACCCACGGATCCTTGGTTGTACACTAGCCGGTTCCCTTTTTGTGGGATCCGTGGGATCCGCCACAACAGTGGCTTGTTTTTCTAGTGCCTTAACAAATTTTGTTTCTTTGTTTTCACTATTTGACGCATCAAGTTGCTGAATACCTAAGCCTTTTTGGTTGTTTCCAGTTTTAACACTATCTAGTATCATATCTAAAGTATTAGTACTCATTCTAGCAATCTTAGAATCTAGTTGATCAACTAGTGTTTGAAGTTGAACGCAAAGTTCACATTCGCCACTTGCTATTTTACCCTTTTCTAGACGTTTCAATTTTGTTTTTAACTCTATGACTTCTTTATCTAAACGTTGGTTTTGATTTTCAAAAACTTGTTTTTGTTAATTACTTTTAAGCTAATTTTGCAAAGTTTGTCATATTCATTATGCAATGAGTCATCATCTAGTGATGAGCTACTATAGTATTCGTGACATACCTCGTCATTTGCCATGAGACAAATTTCTTCGTCCTCCTCCTCGCTCATTCCCCACGAGCCGCTCACGAATGCCTTTTGATCATCGCGTTTGGGACACTTACTAATAAAGTGGTTTGGGTCCCCACATTTAAAGCAAGACGATCATCCCTTGGCTTCTCGTCCTCTTTGCTTTTCTGGAATCCTTTCTTGTCGTCATACGGTTGTTTGACGTATCTTCCCTTCCTTCTAAAGAACTTTTAAAGTCCCTTACCGCCATGGCATACTCCTCATCATCACTATCCGAATAGGAGTTCTCTTCATCGCTTGAGCCTTTCTTGGCTTTAATGGCAAGAGATTTGTTTTCTCTTTCACTTTTGAGGCTTGAATCTTTAGCAGGACAAGCTCATAGACTTTAAGTTGCCTATGAGTTCATCAAGGGTGAGGATTGTCAAATCTTTTGACTCTTCGATCGCGTCACCTTGGATCTCCACTTGGATGGAAGTGCCCTTAGATATCTCCTAACATGGTTACGGCTAGAAAACGATTCATCAAGTGCTTGTAAAGATGTAATAATAGTATTAAAGTTAGCAAAAGAATGATCTATAGTTTCCTCATCCGATATTGAAAATTGTTCATATTGTTGAACAAATAAATCAATTTTATTATTTTTAACTTGTTGATTACCTTGATGAGTTACAACTAAAGAATTCCAAATTTCTTTAGAGGTTTTAAGCATAGAAATTCTTTCAAATTCCTTTTTGGGTAAAGCATTATATAAAACCATTTTAGCTTCACTACTTTTAGAAAGCTTTTTCTTCATGTCATCATTTAGTTTATCATGAGGTATGTTAACTAAATTTCCTTTATCATCTTTTGAGGTAGCCTCAAAATCGCCTTCAACAATAATGTACCAAAGATCAATATCTTTAGACTTCACATATGTTTCAAATCTATTTTTTCAATATATAAAACCATTAGTTTCAAGTAGTGGTGGTCGTTGCATAGATTGCCCTTCCTTGTAATTTTCAGAACCCATAGTGATCGAAAACTTTTTAAAATACGGTTTATTTTAAAACTTTTATAAACTTAGCTCTTGATGCCAATTGTGGAAAACTAGAAAGGGGGGTCGAAAAGTTTTGCCGATTTTAAATTAGTTTCAAATACTTTAGATTCGATATTATGTGAAATCGTATGGATGAAGAGAAAATATAGATCTAATGATAATGCAAGTAAATAAAGTAAAGCAAGGGATAGAAATGACACAACCGATTTATAGTAGTTCGTCTACAAGGACACCTTCCTTGCCCTACTCCACTCCCCGAGTCACCTACTCGAGAGTTCAAGCACTATGTCAAAAAACTCCTTCAACTTGGCGGAGAAGCCTTCACAACGTTGCTTACACCTTTTTCCGGTACAAAGCTAAATACCGAGTCCGTAACACGGTGGAGCATGTGAAAACGTAGGGGGGGGTGAATACGTTTCCGGTTCAAACTTAAAAATTTTGTATCAAATATATTATAAACCATTGCATTTGCTAATCCCGACGCGAGGATGCATTTAACGCGACACGCATGTAAGGCCACCCCTTAATATCACATAAGATTCCGCAAGATTAATGGTTCATTATAAATCAAGTTTCACCATTATTAGTCCGGTTACTTTTTCTTGATCATGTGTCATAATATGTAAAGTGTTAAATATAGTTTATGACTATATGAAAGACCAATTATGTATCACAAACATAGACATCAACCACATAGAAAATAAACAATGTAATGCAAGAATAAAAGTAAAGCGATAAGTAAAAGGATAGACAAACCAACACGAGGATTTATAGTGGTTTGACTACAAGGACACCTTCCTTTCCCTACTCCTCTCTCAGAGTCACCTAATCGAGAGTTGCTTCACTACACGACACCAAATCCTTATGGCGGAGAAGCCTTCACAACGCCGTTTACACTTTTCCGGTACTGCTAAACACCGAAGTTCTTCCAACGCAGGTAGAACCAAACCTATCACAACGTCGCCACCCTTTATCCGGATAGGCTAGATACCGAGTTCCATTACAAAAGGAGGAACTACTACCCAACACTACACCAACAACTAACCCCAAAGGAGATCTACTCCTTATGACAATATCAACAAGGATGACAATATCCTTGTGAACCAATACTAATCTATCTTGTACATCGAATCACACCATATCGAATGTACACCTTAGGCACCTTTCACTAATTATTTTGACTCGATCTCTAGGCACCCTTCACTAATGCCTTGTGACTTGACTTCTAGGCACCCGTTATGTTTTGTGGCCCAACATAACAAACCTTGTGTTCTATGGCACAAACACATAAACCATGTAGTCTAGTCATAGATGTATGACACATCCATGATACCCGTTATGTTTTGTGGCCCAACATAACAAACCTTGTGTTTTATGGCACAAACACATAAACCATCTAGTCTAGTCATAGATACAAGAATATGATACTAGACAATATCCAAGACAATGTGTCTAATGGATATGAAGTCCTAAACTAAACATCAAGAACACAAAGCATGATGTAGTTAGTCTTCTATGAATGAAGATGACAAGTTTCCGAAGCTTGTTGTAGAAGATCTTCATGTGCTTGTATGCTTGTGATGGGTGATCACTCAGAGGTAAAGATGCAAGATCTCTAAGCTTGCTTTGGAGGATCATTTCGAGGCTTACAAAATGAAAGTTAAGCATTATGATCATATGAGATGAGAGTGGTTTAAGATGAGTGTCTAAATACTCATCATTTTTATACTATTTAAACTGCAAAAACATCTGAAAACACTCAGAAATGCATCAAAATAATGAAAATATCACAAATAAGTGTTTTATGTGTTTTAAATGCAAAAATATCAAAATCAGATAAAAAAACGTATCAAGTCAGATAATTGGCGCTTAGTCCCCAAGTTTCAAAAGTTGTCAAATTTAGTCCCCGTAAATCAAAATAAAGAAAAATGTTATTTAAAGTCCCTAAGGATTCATGAGTTGTCAAATTTGATCTTTGAAATTTAAAATTGCAAAATGACAACTTTGGTCCCTCAAGTTTGAAAAATGTCAAAAAATAGTCCTTGGATATTTAAAAAAGGGAAAATTATCAAATATTATCCTTGTACTATTAAAGTTTGTCAAGTTTAGTCCTTTGATAACTTTGAAAAGTTGCATTTCAAATTCAACTTTTCGTAAATTGCAAAATTGGTCCTTAAGTTTAATTAATACCAAACGGACCCCTTTTATTACAGCCCCCAAAATCAAAAGAACCCTTGTCAAACCCAATAGACCCCTACCAAATAAAACATGTGAACCCCAATTTTGACCCCCACTATGTCACACCCCCACTTACCTGCTTTGTAAAATGAATGGAATTTCGGGATGGACCGTCATAGCATCACAATCACAAGTTATATTGAACGACCTAAAGTCCTTTGAAAATACATCGCTTGATTTAATAAAATAATCGAGTTTACAAAAGTAGGTCCCAAATGAAAATCAACTTGTGCGGAAATAAATTGTTACAATTCAAACGATGTTTTAAAAGCTATGAAACCTGTGAGACGCCAAGCCACCAACGACTCCATGATGTGTCCAAATGCATGCCATGAAGTGAATGCCTTAGATAACCGATAAAACATGCTAAAAGTGTCAACACAAAGGTTGAGTGAGTTCATAGAGTTTGAGTTGAAATGTAAAGCCTTTCAAAATCGCTTATGCAAAGAAAGGCATTGTAAATCGCTGAAATGTAAAGACTTTCAAAATCGCTTATAGCAAAGGCATTGTAAATCCACCTGTCCCAAGTCCCGCCCATACAAACTTGCAACCTGTGGTGTTCACAACCCATCCAAAATGTATAGTTTATGTTCAAGCACACATCGCCGATGAATTCACAAAATAGTGCATAACTAAATGTATCATAATTACTTGATATAACAAATATGAGTGTGGTTCAAATCGTATTAAAGAAGCATTGTAAATCCACTCAGCCAAGTCCCGCCCATACAAAACTTGTAAACCTGTGTGTTCACAACCCAAACGCTTTAATATGTATAGTTTATGTTCAAATGTAAATCGTCAAATGAAAATGAGTGTTGTTCAAATCGCTTATGCAAAGAAAGGCATTGTAAATCCACTCGGCCTAAGTCCCTATACAAAACTTGCAACCTCGTGTGTTCACAACCAACGTAATATGTATAGTTTATGTTCAAACAGAATCGCCAAATGAAAATGAGTGCTGCTCAAATGCTCCAAGACCATTAGTCCATGAATATACCAGACCGTTAGCTCAATGAATATACCAAGACCTTAGACCAATGAATATACCAAGTCCGTTAACCAATGAATATACCAAGTCCGCTAGACCAATGAATATACCAAGTCCATAGACCAATGAATTATACCAAGACCGTTAGACCAATGAATATACCAAGTCCATAGACCAATGAATATTATTACCGTTAGACCAATGAATATACCAAGTCCGTTAGACCAATGAATATACCAAGACCAAGTAGACCAATGAATATAATATAGAAATTTTAAGTATGGCAAAACTGTTACTACGCATGACTAAGCATTAAGTTCAGTTAAACATGTAGTTTGCAAATAATCATGAATGTCATAAAAATAGTTGACGAGCATGTATCTCCCCCAAAAGAGTTTAATAAAAGCATTAAAACAAGGTGGGGCTATGGAACCTCACTTGGTGGAATGATGCTAAGACAAAAGTACCCGAGATGTAATGTGATACGCAAATCTTGACCTATGATGAATGATATGACATGTAATAAGTTGCAATGTAATGTTATGCATGCATTTCGTATGTTATTTATACCATTTGCGAATTTTGAAAATATTACTTATCGTCAAAAAATACTCGCTTGACGCCTTGACCAATCAAAAATCACTTTACAAGTATTTACGCCAAAATGTCATCCTACAATGGTTTTATAATGATTTATAGTGAAATTATCACTTTTCATCGCAAAACAATGTCGCTCGGACTTTCATGAAATTAACAAAATGGCTTTGGGAAACTAGTCAGAAACGGTGTACGCCGATCGTTAGAGAACGAACTCGACGGTTTTGGAAAGTTTGTATCGAAATCTAAAAGTTTCAGCCTTAGAGTTTTCACCCAAAAGGTCTCAACATAAAGATAATAAGGGTTAAAGATGGTGATTTTAGTTACCGTAACACTTATCTCGTAAAAATAATATAGTTTTTTCTAAAATAATAGTTTACGCAAGTTTTGAAAACGTGTATATCTTAGTCGCTTCAAAACCGCTTTCTAACGATATACGCCCTTAGCTTCAGATCAAAGTATAATATATATTTTTGATAAGTCGAAATAATTTGTAGCTTAGACTCGTTTTTGACTCAGACAAACCAAAACACCGAAATTTCTAAAACTATTTATTTCGGCGCCAAACTTTAAAAATCACCACGCTTCGTTATAACTCCGCTACCGCTCAAGCGCCACGGATTCGCTTTTAAAGTATATTTTCTAAAAATCAAGGCCAAAGTTTCGTACCAACTGTCGGTTTTTCCAGAAAAACAAAACAAGGACAGAACCTCTTATAACTTATCGAAAATAGTTTTTTTTCTCGGACAAAACCTATTCTAATCCCTTCAAATCAACTCCAAACTAATCTAATCCTACCATACACCTTCTTAGGGTGTCATGGGTTCCTAGACATCATCAAGACCAAAGAATACCAAGGAATATTTATAGGATGACCAAATATGTATATATACTCTAAAATCATGAAAAAAAAATGGTATAAATCACATATCATGCATACTTGCTCCAAAAATGAAAAGATGAATATGAAATGATAAGGAAACATGAAAATGAAAGAAATATGCTTACAAGTGAAAATGATGAGGTGAAAGAACCAAGGTTAAGCCTAAATACTCTTGGTTTTTATTTCAAAACCTAATAAAGAGTATAAACTAGATTGTTTATTAACTTGATCTTGCAAAATTTTGATCCCTTGTACACCCTTGATGAAGGACCGGTTTTAGATGAAGAAACAAAGAGAGAAAGTTCACTTTTTACTTGACTTGAATTATGAGAAATTGAAATGAAATGTGAAGTGAAATAATTAACTGGAGTGTAGGTATTACAATCAAGGAATTTACTAAATCCAAAAGAAATACTCCCTATAATGGATTTGGGGGATGTGTTTCCCCTCAATATATTTTTTTTTTCTTTTATAATGTAGGAAATTGTAAAAAGTGTAAGTAATATGTGTAGTTTAAATGTATAAGTAAAGGTAATTGGTAACTTTTTGGTACAAGTAATTGTTAATAGATCAAAATAGAGTATAATGATATTATAAAAATTGTAAAAATACATTCCTTGTGAAATTTGAGTGATAAAATAATTACCGAGTAGTTTTTAAGAAAAGTGCGTCGAATAATATAAATTCAACGATTTATATACAAAATAAATTTAAAGCACTAGGTAAACTAAAAATATAGTTTTTATAAACTAAATGTAAGTTTAAAATACATCGGATCATTTGAAAGTAACGGGTTAAATATTAAAAATAATAACTCACGCGATAACGTTTATTGAATATAAAAATTACGCGATGAATGTGAAATAAAATGTTATGAATGAATTATCAGATTAATGCAAATGATGAAATGTAGACTAATCTTAGTCCATATGAAATGTTCGATGTTATGATCATGAATGCCGCTAAACCTTTAAGGTTACGCTATTGGAACACGAAAACCAAGTTTACTATAAATGTTGAAATAGTGAAGCATAAATCGCTTCGAGAAATGACTAAAGTACGGGTCACATTCTCCATTCAAAAAGGAATTCACCCCTGATTCAGTTCGCAGGTTGGTCTCTCGGTTTAGGGTTTGATGTGGCAAACTTTCCCATTCCCGAGCAAAACCTCAAAAGACTTTTGGTAACCGATTTTTACTTAATCCCACAACTCATCAAACAAGAACTGTCATAAGATTAGGCTAAATCGGTTTAGGTAACAACTTGTTTCTAGCTCGATCTTTGCAACTCATCAAACAAGAACTGCCACGCGGATCAAACTGGAAACAAGTGGTTTGAAGAAAATCTTTTGAAAATTTGGCTCGACATTTGAATTGTTACACATATAAGCTCATTACTCCCTTCATTGCATGATTCTTCCCGAACTAGACATAGGTGATCGCTATGTATAATTTAGGAGTAACTATGCAATGCTTGGACTAATCGACTCATATGATGTTTTGTGTTAAGTCAACCGTTGTAAAATTGTGATAGGGAATGACAGTGGCATTCTCCACATTGGAGAATGAGGAAAGGATAATGGATGGGTATTTAAGGGCATCCATGTGACAATCGATGTGAAATGAAAGTAAATAACTCAAAAATGTACGCGATAAATCGTGATGCAAAGTGAACATGCACTTGTGATGAAATGATGAGATGCTATGATGATGTAGTTATAGTCTAGGGTCAATGATGCTACCTAGTTCTCTATAACGAAGCTCGATGCCAATCATTACACCCCCAATTTAATTGCTTTTGCAGCTGAATGGAATTCGATGGACCGTCATAGCATCACAATCACAGTTATATTGAACGACCTAAAGTGTCCTTTGGAAAATACATCGCTTGATTTAATAAAATAATCAGAGTTTACAAAGTAGGTCCCAAATGAAAATCAACTTGGGCGGAAATAAGTTTGTTACAATTCAAACGATGTTTTAAAGTGCGTAAAACCCAAGGAGACGCCGTCACCACGACTCCATGATGTGTCCAAATGCATGCCATGAAGTGAATGCCTTAGATACCCGAGATAAAACATGCTAAAAGTGTCAACACAAAGGTTGAGTGAGTTCATAGAGTTTGAGTTGAAATGTAAAGCCTTTCAAAATCGTTTATGCAGCAAAGGCATTGTAAATCGTTGAAATGTCAAGACTTTCAAAATCGCTATGTAGTGCATTAAATCCACTCGCCCAAGTCCCGCCCATACAAAAACTTTGCAACCTGTGGTTCACAACCAATCGCCAAAATGTATATAGTTTATGTTCAAGCACACATCGCCGATGAATTCACAAAATAGTGCATACTAAATGTATCAATAGTTACTTGATATAACAATATGGTGGTTCAAATCGCTTATGCAAAGAAAAGCTTATAAATCCACCGCCTAAGTCCCATACAAAACTTGCAACCTGTGTGTTCACAACCCAATCGCCGTAATATGTATAGTTTATGTTCAAATGTAAATCGCCAAATGAAAATGAGTGTTGTTCAAATCGCTTATAAAGAAAGGCATTGTAAATCCACTCGGCCCAAGTCCCGCCTACAAAACTTGCAACCTGTGGTTCACAACCCACCGCTGTAATATGTATATTTATGTTCAAACAAAAATCGCCAAATGAAAATGAGTGCTGCTCAAATCGCTCCAAGACCATTAGTCCATGAATATACCAAGACAAGTAGCTCAATGAATATACCAAGACCGCTAGACCAATGAATATACCAAGTCCGTTGTAATTGAAATACCAAGTCCGAGACCAATGAATATACCAAGTCCGTTAGACCAATGAATATACCAAGACCGTTAGACCAATGAATATACCAAGTCCGTTAGACCAATGAATATACCAAGACCGGTAGACCAATGAATATACCAAGTCCGTTAGACCAATGAATATACCAAGACCGTTAGACCAATGAATATATGAAATAGAAATTCTAAGTATGGCAAAATCAAGCATTACGCATGACTAAGCATTCAGTTTAGATAAACATGTAGTTTGCAAATAATCATGAATGTCATAAAAGTAGTTGATGAGCATGTATCTCCCCCAAAGAGTTTAATAAAACATTAAACAAGAAAAAGGGGCTATGGAACTCACTTGGTGGAATGATGCGAAGACAAAAGTGAGTACACCGAGATGTAATGTGATATGCAAATCTTGACCTATGATGAATGATATGACATGTAATAAGTTGCAATGTAATGTTATGCATGCATTTCGTATGTTATTTATACCATTTGCAGGTTTTGAAAATATTACTTATCGTCAAAAATACTCGCTTGACGCCTTGACCAATCAAAAATCACTTTACAAGTATTTACGCCAAAATGTCATCCTACAATGGTTTTATAATGATTTATAGTGAAATTATCACTTTTCGACGCAAAACAATGTCGCCGGATTTTCATGAAATTAACAAAATGGCTTTTAAACTAGCCGTAGGGAACGGTGTACGCATCGTTAGAGAACTTAACTCGACGATTTTGGAAAGTTTGTATCGATATCAAAAGTTTCAGCCAGAGTTTTCGTCCAAAAGGTCTCGAACATAAAGATAATAAGGGTTAAAGATGGTGGTGATTTTGTTACGTAACACTTATCTCGTAAAAATAATATAGTTTTTTTAAAAATAATAGTTACGGCAAGTTTATGAAAACGTGTATATCTTAGTCGCTTCAAACCGCTTTCACGTGATATACGTCCTTAGCTTCGTATCAAAGTATACTAATATATTTTTGGATAAGTCGAAATAATTTGTAAGCTTAGACTCGCTTGACTTTGCACAAACCAAAAAACACTTTGCTGAAATTTCAGAAAACTATTACTGGCCAAACTTTAAAAATTCACCACGGCTTCGTTATAACTCCGCTTTTATCCGCTCAAGCCGCCACGGATTCGCTTTTAAAGTATATTTTCTAAAAATCAAGGCCAAAGTTTCGTACCAACTGTCGGTTTTTCCAGAAAAATGAAACAAGGACAGAACCTCTTTTATAACTTATCGAAAATAGTTTTTCTCGGACAAAACCTATTCTAATCCCTTCAAATCAACTCCAAAGCTAATCTAATCCTACCATACACCTTCTTAGGGTGTCATGGGTTCCTAGACATCATCAAGACCAAAGAATACCAAGGAATATTTATAGGATGACCAAATATGTATATATACTCTAAAATCATGAAAAAAATGGTATAAATCACATATCATGCATACTTGCTCCAAAAATGAAAAGATGAATATGAAATGATAAGGAAACATGAAAATGAAAGAAATATGCTTACAAGTGAAAATGATGAGGTGAAAGAACCAAGGTTAAGCCTAAATACTCTTGGTTTTTATTTCAAAACCTTAATTAAGAGTGTGATCTAGATTGTTTATTAACTTGATCTTGCAAAATTTTGATCCCTTGTACACCCTTGATGAAGGACCGGTTTTAGATGAAGAAACAAAGAGAGAAAGTTCACTTTTTACTTGACTTGAATTATGAGAAATTGAAATGAAATGTGAAGTGAAATAATTAACTTGGAGTGTAGGTGCATACAATCAAGGAAAAATTTTACCAACCCAAAGAAATACTCCCCCCCTAAGGCCGGATTTTTGGGGGATGTGTTTCCCCTCAATATATTTTTTTTTTCTTTTATAATGTAGGAAATTGTAAAAAGTGTAAGTAATATGTGTAGTTTAAATGTATAAGTAAAGGTAATTGGTAACTTTTTGGTACAAGTAATTGTTAATAGATCAAAATAGAGTATAATGATATTATAAAAATTGTAAAAATACATTCCTTGTGAAATTTGAGTGATAAAATAATTACCGAGTAGTTTTTAAGAAAAGTGTCGTAATAATATAAATTCAACGATTTATATACAAAATAAATTTAAAGCACTAGGTAAACTAAAAATATAGTTTTTATAAACTAAATGTAAGTTTAAAAATACATCGGGATCATTTTTGAAAGTAACGGATTAAATATTAAAAATAATAACTCACGATAACGTATTGAATATAAAAATTACGCGATGAATGTGAAATAAAATGTCATGAATGAATTATCATGATGCAAATGATGTCAATGAAATGTAGACTAATCTGAGTCCATATGAAATGTCCGTGATGTTATGATCAATATGAATTCTAAAACCTTTTAAGGTTACGCCGATTAGAACACGTAAACCAAGTTTACTATAAATGTTGAAATAGTGAAGCATAAATCGTTTCGAGAAATGACCTGAAAGTACGGGTTGTCACAACTTATTAATATCAAACAGTCAAAAAGTCAAAAACCCGCCAAACCAGAAACACTGTACAATCGTCTCTCCTACCTCTGCAAACCCAAAAACAGTGGTGTTTGTCCACCACCACCACTTTCCACCTTCCACCTTATCCCCCACGGTTAACAACTCCCTCCACCTCACACATCCACCAAAAATCATTAAATGCAAAACCCTAAAGATATTATTTGCCAAAATTCCACATGGAAGATTTTGATGAATTCAAGGGCTGAAGTCAAGTGGGAAAGTCTCAGAGGTTGACACCAAGTCAAAAAGATCTTTATAAAGAGGATAAGAGGCAATGTGGAAACATATCTAGAGTATTTTAAATTAGTTCATGTCGTTTTAATTAATTTTAAATTTCCAAAGGTTTGTAAAACTCTCAAGTACTTTATTTAAGTGTTTTAAGTGTATGTGAATCTATTTTAGTTATCAATTTCAAGTCTTAATCTGATTTTCAAGTTTATGCAATTTTCAAGTTCGAATTCTCAAAATATGTTAATGTTATTGTTAGTTGTTATTAAGAACTGATAAGCCAACATAGGCCTCGAAAGCTTATTTAAGCTTTAGAAACCTTTAAATCAGCCTAGTATCAAAAGAGAAAAAAATACAAATAAATTATTAGTAAAAAATAAAAAGCAATGAAAATGGTGATCAAAGTGGAGCGTTAATAATGGATTGCCCTTGGGTTTAGAGCCGGAAGCTATAGGAAGTGGTTTCAATTTGGTTCTCGTTTTATACTTGGATTCCATGTTGTAAGCCTTTTGTCCCTTTTTAGCATTTCAATGTATGTATGCATTATGCTTTAATTCTCATGATTTTATGTTTCAGTGGTATTATTAAGTGATAATATAGGTTAAATTAGGTTACTTGTTCTTTAATATTGGATAGTGGTTAAAATCTCATTTTAACAGTTATAATAGCATAAAGATCATTCTTAAGTTGTATGTTGTTATTGCTGTTGTTTAGTGTTTATTTAGTCTTATTAAATGTTAATATAAAGTCTGTAATCAAGTGCATGGTCTAATTCTTTGAAACTCTTTGGAAAACTTCAAATCAGTCCTATAAAGGATTGTTTGGTTTTATCTTGTTAACTGAGGTAGAGATTATTTGTGTTGTTGTTCTTGCTTGTTTTATGTCATAATAGGTTCTAATAGCTCAGTGCAACATTAAAAACCAGTGCTTATTAGATAGAAAGTCAAAATCTTCTTTAATCTCTCCTTGATAAGTCACTGTTGGGATTTAAAGTTTTAAACTCATCAAAGTAACTTAGAACTTGATAATCTAGCTTAATTTCATCATAATTTTTAGTTTAACATATCATAATCGCTAGTAGTATCAATTTAAAGTCCACTTTAGTCAACCTTTAAGTTCATATTAAAAGTCAAAATTTTGGCTTAAAACAGTTTTTAAATAAACTTTGTGATTTTCTTGTGCACTCACTGTTAGGATTTAAGACTTGAGCTTTTGGGATATCAAAATCTAGCTGCTCATCTTAATCTTAGTAATTTTTATAATTTTCAAATAGCTTGTTTAACAGCTTTTTACTAAGCTTATTTTGGACATTATTTCAAAAATGTGCCCTGTGCACATTTTATACCCCTTTTTCACAAGCTTGGCAAAAGCTCAATAGTGAGTCATAGCTTGTGAATTTTAGCTTTTTGTGTAGCTAACCTAGCCATCTTATAGTTCCAAGCTTAATATTTTACTTTGTAGCTTATTTGATTAGGCTGCACATAGCTTTTAGTTTGTCCCATTTGACTCAAGATACATTGAGTTATTACTCGTTGTTTCAGTTTTTCTCAAGCTCACCATAAGCTCATTAGTCATCACCACAGTGAGAGCTTTAGCTTTTGAAAGTGAGTTGGTCAACTTGCTAATTCCAAATTTTACTTTCATTTTCTAGCTTATTACAAGTGTTTAAAAATAAGCTAGTAAGTACCTAGAAAACAAAAAAGTGTCCCTGTGCAAACAGCTTTAGCTAAGTGCTTATTTGTAGTTGTTTAGTGCTTATTTCTAATTCATTTTGCTTTTTCAGTTGTTAAAGTAGCTTATTACAAGTTTCTTAGCTTATTTTCGATTCACTTTGCTTATTTTAGCTTATGCCATTTAGCTTAAACTTTGGT
This sequence comes from Chrysanthemum makinoi, assembly GCA_910596185.1. NCBI lineage: Eukaryota > Viridiplantae > Streptophyta > Magnoliopsida > Asterales > Asteraceae > Chrysanthemum > Chrysanthemum makinoi. Next base: position 30,866,251 of record OU343219.1, read on the forward strand.
CTTATTTCCATTTGTAAGCTCACTGTTGAGATAAATAAGCTCAAATCGAGCTTATTATTGGTTTTAGAAAAGTTGTAGTTTTGAAAATTGCTTATTATCATTAGCTTAACAGTTCCAAAAATAAAAATCAAAAATAAAAAGTTTGCAAAAGCCATTGCTGATTCGAACTCGCCACCTAGCTCACCACACATACACCATACCAACTGCCTTGGTCTTTGATGGTAATACTTGCAATATTTAGCAATGTTGCAAAAATCGTGAATCGGTTTCTCGGGCGGTCAACCACCCCGCAGTCGCGAATCGGTTAAGCGGGGATTAATCTGATTAATCGGATTGACATTTCCCTGCAGTTTTGGTATTTCGGAGACCAAACTAAAATCTTAACCGACCAAGCCCGCTATGTTTCCAAACCTCAATAAAAGGCTCCAATTCTGATTATGATGCCCATTGTGCTATAAGGAAATATACGATCCCCAAATTAAGTATAATGCCAAATTATTATTCTTTTAAAATGACCGATTTTCCTATTCTACCGATTTTAACCGACGGCCGATTTTGACCGAATCGCCGATTAATCGGCCGATTCGCCGATTTTTTGACCGCCAGGGTCGATTTTTATCCTAGACCGATTTTTCGACCGATTTTAAAAAATCGCCAAGGTCCTCGGCCGACATCGACATCGATGCATTAATCGGCCGAGTTGACCGATTTTTGCAACACTGATATTTAGTATATAACCCCTTTTTGTCTCATTTAGCTTATACGCCTTCTTTAGCTTATTTTCAGCTTATTTAAACTAGCTTTTTCAACTTTTGTATTTTTCTTAACTTTGTATTAGTATAAAGTATTTTATAAAAAAGTTTCAGATTTTTCTTAATAGTTTTAGTATTTTTAATCATTTATTTAGTTTAAAATAGTATTTAATTCATAATAAAAAATATAAAAGTAAAAAATATATAATTCTTTTTTTCAAATTTTCTTTTGTCATATAGTAAGTAAGAAAATTGTTTTTACACTCGTAGGACTTTTATTTTACAAATTTTACGCTTTTTACTTATGCGACTCGCGTAATTTTTATACATAACGACGCTTTCATTTTAGGCTTTTAGATAATTTAAGTTTACGTTTTAATTAAAATAGTTTATTTAAGTTATTTTGTTTTATAAATCAAGAAAACATCATTGTAAAAATAGTGATAGCGTTTATTTAATATATTTTAGCTTTTAATTTTCTTTAATTTGCATTTAAGCCCCTGTAATTTACAAACTTTCTTTTAGGTGTGTAATCATTCACAATCCTTACGATCACTATCCTTAGTGATTATTCGACATCCAAAGTGTTCAAACACCATTCAGCCTCGTGGGACTTAACGACCCAAGAATCCACTATATTCTCCTCGATCTTAATTGAATTGCTTTCTCGATGCTTTTAAGTTTATTACGGTTGACCATTCACAAGTGGTTAGCTTGTGTGATTAAACTTGACGGTTTGGACCCAATCAAATTTTACCGCTTTATTTATAAAGTTTGTTCTAAGCATTTTCGCATTCCGATTGCACATATACCACCTTTTGTAAACAGTTTTTTGTAAAGTTATCAAAAGTTATCAAAAAGTTTATTAACACTTTTCCTAAAGTGTTAACAACACCAAAAATATATAAAACAACAAAACATCGTAACGCTCTAGCTTGTGTTTCCTTAAGGTGATTCTTAAAGAGATACGATTTGGTTAAACGAGACGATATCAAAAATATTGTCCAAAAGTTTTTAAACCCTTAGCACAAATCCATACCTACATCTTTTCAGTGGTACTTAATAAATACATAAAAATCAACCAATCAAAATCAAGGCAAAGACACCTACCAACCGGTGTGACCATAATAAGTTCCCAAACCAAAGATTTAAAACTTGCCTTTGTGTCCTTGTGATTTGGTGTACCTTTTTCAAAGAAGCCATTTCATTTGTGATTATTGGTTAAGTTCACTTGTCGCTTTGCCTCGCATTTGTTTTGAAAATTGATTTTTAAACTTAGTGCATGACTCGCTCTTCTAGCTCTACAAGTCCACTCGAGCTTGCAAATATTCCTCGTGAGACGAGGACGCTCTGCTCCTTCACCGATCGAGGAACGCCTACCACCACCACCGTCAGAATGGCGTAAGACAAACCGATGAATGAGCTTCTCCAAGCACCCATCGAGGGTTATGGAGATGCCATTATTGTCCCACCATCGTGGTCGATACCTTTGAGCTCAAAACCGGGTTGCTTAATCTTGTAACCCAAAGCCAATTTTATGGTTTTGAGCGAGATGATCCTCATGCACACACATGGTTTAACAAGATTGCATCTACCATCAAATACAAAATGTCCCACATGAAGCAATTGCTTCTTCTCGTTCCATTCTTCTAGAGGGACAAGCCCGGAATTGGCTTGAGAAACAACCCCCTCGTTCCATTGAGACATGGGAAGATTTAGTCACCAAGTTTGTTAACGAATTCTATCCTCCATCTCGAACTACAAGTCTTAAGAATGAGATAATGAAATTCTCTCAAAGATTTGATGAATCATTCGGGGAGGCATGGGATCGTTATAAAGAGTTGTTACTAAGTGTCCGATCATGGTTTTACCGAAGTTAATGCAAATGGATACTTTCTACAATGGTCTAAACCAGACTAACCAAAACTCTTTAAATGCCTCGCTGAGGTAATTTCTCTGAGCAAGACCACAAAAGAAGCCTTGCAAATCATTGAAAACAAGTCCCAGTCCGCCTCTTTCCTAACAAAGACATATCAATCTCTTCATGCGTCGACCTTCTACTTCATCTCCAGTGAGTACATCTAGCACCGATGCTAAGATTGAAAAACTCACGGATATTGTTCGTGCTTTTGTTCTTGCTAACCAAAATAAAGTCACTTTCACACAAACACCATCACATGGTGAAGTGAAGAAAGTTGAAGTCTGTGTTACTTGTGGTGGCCCTCATGCATACTACAACTGTATTGCCACCGATGGTAGTCCGTTTGAAGCTAATGCTATAGCCGGTATTTCAAATCGTGGAGGTAATCAATACCGCCCTCAAAATGAACCAAACTACCCGCTAATACTTATCGTGGACCACCCTTTTAACTTAATCCTAACATGCAAAACCGAATCGAACCAACCTAGAATGAACCAAGGTTATCAAAACCAAGGTAATTTCTATCCCGGACCAAATCAAGGTTTCCAACATCAAGGAAATCTTAATAAAAACAATTTCAATCGGGAATATGAATCCTAATCAAGGAAATTTTCAAAATCAAGGCCCTAATCCAAACATTAGAGGCCAGAATTTTCCTATTCAAACTCAAGCCATGTTCCAACCGACCATCATCTCGAGAGTTGAAACAATTCATGAAATCCCAAGATGAAATGAACAGTTGTTGGTCACCGATCACGATCTAAAGAAGTCTTTAAATGATCAACCCTCTGCTCGTGAAAACTTCCGAGCAACACGATCGCTAACCCGAGGGGCGATGCAAAGGCGATCACAACCGAAAGTGGTGTTTCATACAATGGACCCGCTATTCCTACTACCTCTTCTTCTTCTTCTCTCCCGGTAGTGGAAAGTGAACCCGAGGCTTAAAGGACAAGGAACTTCCTACTAATAACGAGGTACCAATGATGTCCATCCTCAAGTTGTCCCTGAAACCCAAATCCAATCCCAGAGTTGTTTTGAACCTCCAGTAGCTCCCGTTGAAAACCCCAAATCCAAATCTTCTATTCCTTACCCATCACGCTTGAATGAGCAAAAGCTCCGCGAAAAAGCCATTCATCAAATGGACAAATTTTTTCAAATTTTCCAAGAGTTACATTTTGACATAAGCTATGGATGCTATCATGCCGATGCCCAAATTTGCATCAACTCTCAAACATATGTTAAGCAACAAGGAAAACTGCTTGAAATGGCAAAACTCCTTCGAACGAGAATCTGCCTCAGCCTGAAGAAGCTTCCAGAAAAGCTTGGAGATCCTGTAAAATTTCTCTTACCTTGTGTATTTCCATGAATGGTTGAATGCTTTGCCTTAGCAGATCTTGGTGCAAGCATCAATCTGATGCCTTATTCAATATGGAAGAAACTTTCTCTTCCGGACCTTATTCCTACATGCATGACTCTCGAGCTGCATGATCGTATAATATCCCGCCCTCTTGGCATTGCCGAGGACGATTTGAAAGTAGGAAAGTTCCATTTTCCAACTGACTTTGTAGTTGTTGATTTCGATGCTGATCCACGGGTTCCTCTCATTGTTGGACGAGGATTCCGAACGGGCCGCGTTCTCATTGATGTATTTGAGCAAGAAATCACATTACGTAGGTAATGAAGTCGTCACCTTTAACCTTGATCAAACTTCGAGGTACTCCGCAAACTATGATTCCGAAGCCTGGTTAACCGAATAGATATCATTGATGTTGCTTCTAAAGAGTACTCTCAAGAAGTTCTTGGTTATGATCATAATTCTTCGAGTGATAATCTCACTCATTCATCTCAACCCATCATCGCCAATTCTACTCCTTCTCTCACTCCATTTGAGGAAAGTCTTCATCTTAGAAGAGATTGAAGCATACTTGTCTAGTGATTCTGTTCCATGGGAAATTGATCACCCCATCCATCGAGGGGACATACTTCTCATTGAGAAGTTGCTTAATGATGATCCATCATCACTTCCTCCGCCGAGCTTCATAACAAGGAAGTCAATCAGCTTGAGAAACTCAAGAATTTCAAGTCGAACTCAAAGACTTACCACCTCATCTCGAGTATGCATTTCTTGAGGGTGATGATAAATTACCCGCCATTATTGCTCGAGATTTGAGTAAAGATGAAAAGTCTGCTCTTATAAAGGTCTTGAAGTCACACAAGCAAGCAATTGCTTGGAAACTCTCCCACATTAAGTATCAACCCTGAATTTTGTACTCACAAAATCTTGATGGATGACTTCAAACCGCTAGCTCAACATCGAGAAGCGGTAAATCCTAAAATCCATGATGTTATCAAACAAGAGGTTCTCAAACTTCTTGATGCAGGATTAATTTACCCGATCCAGATAGTCCTTGGTTAGCCCAATTCATTGTGTTCCAAAAGGGTGGCATAACCTTGTCACAAATGAAGAAAACGAAGTTAATTCCAACTCTACGGTTACGGATGGCGGTGTGTATTGACTATCGTAAGTTGAATGACGCCAACCGAAAAGACCATTTTCCTCTACCCTTCATGGACCAAATGCTTGAGAGATTAGCAGGAACGAAGTACTATTGTTTCCTTGATGGTTTCTCGTTATTTTCAGATCCCAATTGATCCACGGATCAAGAAAGACCACATTCACCCATACGGAACTTTTGCCTACAGACGATGCCTTTTGGCTTATGTAATGCCCCGCACGCTCCAACGATGTATGATGGCCATTTTCCACGACATGATCGGGAAACAATGGAGGTGTTTATGGATGACTTCTCGGTCATTGGGGACTCATTTCAAACATGTCTCTCCCATTTAGAAAAAAATGCTCAAACGTGTGAAGACACCAATCTTTGTCTAAATTGGGAGAAGAGCCACTTTATGGTCAAAGAAGGCATAGTCCTTGGCCATAAGATTTCAAAAAACGGGATTGAGGTAGATAGAGAAAAAGTCAATGTTATTGCTAAATTACCTCATCCTACTACCATCAAAGGTATTAGGAGTTTTTTAGGTCATGCCGGGTTTTATCGCAGATTCATACAAGATTTTTCTAAAATCGCCCGGCCTATGACCCATCTTCTTGAAAAAGATGCTCCTTTTATCTTCTCACCTGAATGCATCAAAGCTTTTGAAACATTAAAGAAAAAGCTTACTGAAGCACCCATTCTCGTTCTCGAATGGGATTTACCCTTTGAGCTCATGTGCGATGCAAGTGATTTTGCTATCTGTCCTAGGGCAACGATCCAAGCATTTTCACCATCCACTATGCAAGTAAGACTATGATCAAGCTCAAACTCATTACACCACCACAAAAAAGAGCTACTAGCCGTATGCGCTTGAGAAGTTTCGACCATACTTAATCTTGACCAAATGCGGTATATACGGATCACTCGGCCTCAAATATCTCTTTGCAAAACAAGATGCAAAGCCGAGATTGCTCCGTTGGGTTCTCCTCCTCCGGGAATTTGATATCATCATACGTGATAAAAAGGAGCCGAGAACCTCTACGATCATCGTCCGCCTAGAAAACCCTCACCAAGATGTTTTCGAGAAAAGGAAATAAATGAAACATTTCCTCTCGAGACACTCAATGCGGTTTGTTTTCGTGGAAACTCTACCACCCCATGGTTTGTCGACTTCGCAAATTACCATGCGGGTAACTTCATAGTGAAAGGGATGTCGACCCAACATAAGAACAAATTCTTCAAAGATGTTAAACATTACTTCTGGGACGACCCCTACTTATTCAAAAACTGTGCGGATCAAGTCATCCGATGTGTGTTTATGGACGGAAGCTATTGACATTCTCAAATCTTGCCATGCCGACCCATCGGGGACATCATAGTCCAAACTACACTGCCAAGAAGGTGTTTGATTCCGGGTTTTATTGGCCCACATTTACAAGATGCCCACGATTTTGTCAAAGCTCTGTGACGCTTGTCAACGCCACGAAATATCTCACAAAGAAATGAAATGCCGCAAAACGCCATTCAAGTGTGTGAGATATTTGACATCTGGCGCATTGACTTTATGGGGCCATTTCCATCATCTCGAGGAAACAAATACATACTTGTGTTGACTATTTGTCAAAATGGGTTGCTTAAAGCTTTACCTACTAATGATGCCCTAGTTGTTGTGAAATTCTTAAAATCTCTTTTTGCTAGGTTTGGAACTCCGCGAGCTATAATCAGTGATCGTGGTACACATTTCTGCAATGACAAATTTGATCGTGTCATGCAAAAGTATGGTGTAACCCACCATCTCTATCGCATACCACCCACAAACAAGGGCAAGTGGAAGTTTCCAACCGTGGTATAAAAGAATTCTTGAAAGGACAAGAGGCTTAAAACCGTGCATCCCTGGTCGGATAAACCGATGACGCACTCGGGCTTCCGTATGCCTTATAAAACACCAATCGGGTGTACTCCATACAAGCTAGTGTACGGAAAGGCATGTCATCTTCCGATTGAGCTTGAGCACAAGGCATACTGGGCCTTAAAACATGCCAATTTCGATATTCAGACAACCGGTGATCACAGAAAGTTCAAATGAATGAATTAAATGAACTCCGTGATCAAGCATACGAGAACTCTTTGATCTACAAACAAAAGACAAAGAAGATTCATGACTCTAAAATCAAGAACCGCGTTTTCAACGCTGGTGATCGAGTCCTTCTTTTCAATTCAAGATTGAAGATATTCTCTGGAAAGCTCAAGTCCCGTTGGTCTGGTCCATTTACTATTGCTAAGGTTTATCCTTATGGTACCATTGAGTTATCTCCACCCGATGGTCCAAATTTTAAAGTGAATGGTCATCGATTGAAGCACTATTTTTGAGAGGACATTCCACCGCGGGTTGTCCCGATCTACAAACTTTCCCCATGAACCAATGAATGCGGGGATCGAGTCAAGCTAGTGACTCGGAATCAAAATAGTAGCACACACAATATGGGTTTTCACCCATATTTCTGACTTCTTTCTACTTTCTACCACCCTAGTGTGGGGGATTTACCCCCCGCTGTTGTTTAAGTTCTAAAAAAAAATGTGTATATATCACAAAAACAAAATAATGGCCGTAGTATTTCCCTTTTACGTTCTATGTTTCGGCATAACCGCCGGTACTTTGAATATATAGGGCAATATTCATTTCTGTGGGGGAATTTCACTAATTTTATCATGTAATTATACCACCCAATTCCCCATTTTTGGCCAATTTTTTAGTAATGTGTTTTCACTTACTCAACAAATGGTAATCACCCACCATGTCTAACCCACATAAGGATTGGCTAATCCAGATCAAACCTCTTGGTAAAGATATCTCAAATCCGGTTATGGCTTGCAATTTGCCCAAAATTGTATGGTGTTCAACTCACCATATCTTTAATTAGTGAAAAGTTGGCTAGCCCGCAAGTTTATGGCTTGTGCTAAAGGCAGTTGGAAATCCATAATTGGTAATCGGCTCACCAAAGATAATATTGATAATTTATCTAAGAGTTGGCTAGTCCGGAAGCAAACGGCTTCTGGTAAAGACAAATCAAAACCGCTGAAAGTGAGTGATTTGCTCAAAATCATTTGGTTATCATTGTACCAAGGTTCTTACTTGAATTTAAACAATTGGCTACTCCAGAAGTAATGGCTTTTGGTAAAGAGATGAAATCCATTAATTTTTCTCAAATCATTGCTAGGGACTAGCAATATCTTAGTGTGGGGGATTGATGAGTGTCTAAATACTCATCATTTTTATACTATTTAAACTGCAAAAACATCTGAAAACACTCAGAAATGCATCAAAATAATGAAAATATCACAAATAAGTGTTTTATGTGTTTTAAATGCAAAAATATCAAAATCAGATGAAAACGTATCAAGTTTGCATAATTGGCGCTTTTAGTCCCCAAGTTTCAAAAGTTGTCAAATTTAGTCCCTGTAAATCAAAATAAAGAAAAATGTTATTTAAAGTCCCTAGGGATTCATGAGTTGTCAAATTTGATCTTTGAAATTTAAAATTGCAAAATGACAACTTTGGTCCCTCAAGTTTGAAAAATGTCAAAAATAGTCCTTGGATATTTAAAAAAGGGAAAATTATCAAATATTATCCTTGTACTATTAAAGTTTGTCAAGTTTAGTCCTTTTGATAACTTTGGAAAAGTTGCATCTTCAGTCCTTCAACTTTTCGTTGAAATGCAAAATTGGTCCTTGTGTTAATTAATACCAAATCCCCTTATTATTGAGCCCCCGGCCAAAATCAAAAGAACCCTTGTCAAACCCAATAGACCCCAAATAAATAAACTGTGGACCCCCAATTTTGACCCCACTTATTAATATCAAACAGTCAAAAGTCAAAACCCACCAAACCAACATCTGACACTCGTCTCTCCCACCTCTGCAAACCCAAAACCGTGGTGGTTTGTCCACCACCTCACCACTTTCCACCTTTCCACCTTATCCCCCCCAACTGTTAACAACTCCTCCACCTCCACAATCCCCCAAAAATCATTAAATGCAAAAACCTGCTAAAGAGATATTTGGCGCCAAAATTCCACATGGAAGATTTTGATGAATTCAAGGTATCGAAGTCAAGTGGGAAAGTCTCCGAGGTTGACACAAAGTCAAAAAGATCTTTATAAAGAGGATAAGAGGCAATGTGGAAACATATCTAGAGTATTTTAAATTAGTTCATGTCGTTTTAATTAATTTTAAATTTCCAGTGTTTGTAAAAACTCTCAAGTACTTTATTTAAGTGTTTTAAGTGTATGTGAATCTATTTTAGTTATCAATTTCAAGTCTTAATCTGATTTTCAAGTTTATGCAATTTTCAAGTTCGAATTCTCAAAATATGTTAATGTTATTGTTAGTTGTTATTAAGGACTGATAAGCCAACATAGGCTCCTCAGAAAGCTTATTTAAGCTTTTAGAAACCTTTAAAATCAGTCTAGTATCAAAAAGAGAAAAATAAAAAAAAAAATACAAATAAATTAGTAAAAAAATAAAAAAGCAATGAAAATGGTGATCAAAGCTGGAGCAGGGTTAATAATGGATTGCCATTGGGTTTAGAGCTTCTTGGGAAGCTATAGGAAGTGGTTTCGTACTTGGTTCTCAGCTTTTATACTTGGATTCCATGTTGTAAGCCTTTTGTCCCTTTTTAGCATTTCACTGTGTATGTATGCATTATGCTTTAATTCTCATGATTTTATGTTTCATGCCGGTATTATTAAGTGATAATATAGGTTAAATTAGGTTACTTGTTCTTTAATATTGGATAGTGGTTAAAATCTCATTTTAACAGTTATAATAGCATAAAGATCATTCTTAAGTTGTATGTTGTTATTGCTGTTGTTTAGTGTTTATTTAGTCTTATTAAATGTTAATATAAAGTCTATAATCAAGTGCATGGTCTAATTCTTTGAAACTCTTTGGAAAACTTCAAATCAGTCCTATAAAGGATTGTTTGGTTTTATCTTGTTAACTGAGGTAGAGATTATTTGTGTTGTTGTTCTTGCTTGTTTTATGTCATAATAGGTTCTAATAGCTCAGGCAACATTAAAAAAACCTGCTTATTAGATAGAAAGTCAAAATCTTCTTTAATCTCTCCTTGATAAGTCACTGTTGGGATTTAAAGTGTTAAACTCATCAAAGTAACTTAGAACTTGATAATATAGCTTAATTTCATCATACTTTAGTTTAACATATCATAATCAGTTAGTAGTATCAATTTAAAGTCCACTTTAGTCAACCTTTAAGTTCATATTAAAAGTCAAAATTTTGGCTTAAACAGTTTTTGAATAAACTTTGTGATTTTCTTGTGCACTCACTGTTAGGATTTAAGACTTGAGCCTTTGGGATATCAAAATCTAGTCAGCTCATCTTAATCTTAGTAATTTTTATAATTTTCAAATAGCTTGTTTAACAGCTTTTTACTTAGCTTATTTTGGACATTATTTCAAAAATGTGCCCTGTGCACATTTTTATACCCTTTTTCACAAGCTTGGCAAAAGCTCAATAGTGAGTCATAGCTTGTGAATTTTAGCTTTTTGTGTAGCTAACCTAGCCATCTTATAGTTCCAAGCTTAATATTTCACTTTGTAGCTTATTTGATTAGGGTGCACATAGCTTTTAGTTTGTCCCATTTGACTCAGTATACATTGAGTCATTACTCGTGTTTTTCCAGCTTTTCTCAAGCTCACCATAAGCTCATTAGTCATCACCACAGTGAGAGCTTTAGCTTTTTGGAAAGCTGAGTTGGTCAACTTGCTAATTCCAGTCTTTACTTTCATTTTCTAGCTTATTACAGTGCTTAAAAATAAGCTAGTAAGTACCTAGAAAACAAAAAAGTGTCATGCAAACAGCTTTAGCTAAGTGCTTATTTGTAGTTGTTTAGTGATTATTTCTAATTCATTTTGCTTTTTCAGTTGTTAAAGTAGCTTATTACAAGTTTCTTAGCTTATTTTCGATTCACCTTGCTTATTTTAGCTTATAAGCCATTTAGCTTAAACTTTGGTCTTATTTCCATTTCTAAGCTCATTGTTGAGATAAATAAGCTCAAACTGAGCTTATTATTGGTTTTAGAAAAGTTGTAGTTTTGAAAATTGCTTATTATCATTAGCTTAATCAGTTTCAAAAATAAAAATCAAAAAATAAAAGTTTGCAAAAAGACATTGCTGGGATTCAACTCTGGCCACCCGTACCACCACACACACACCATACCAACTCCATTCTTGGGTCTTTGACTGTGTATTAATACTTTGCAATATTTAGTATATAACCCCTTTTTGTCTCATTTAGCTTATACGCCTTCTTTAGCTTATTTTCAGCTTATTTAAACTAGCTTTTTCAACTTTTGTATTTTTCTTAGCTTTGTATTAGTATAAAGTATTTTATAAAAAATTTTCAGATTTTTCTTAATAGTTTTAGTATTTTTAATCATTTATTTAGTTTAAAATAGTATTTAATTCATAATAAAAATATAAAAGTCAAAAAATATAATTCTTTTTTCTAAAATTTTCTTTTGTCATATAGTAAGTAAGAAAATTGTTTTTACACACGTAGGACTTTTATTTCAAAAATTTTACGTTTTTACTTTATGCAAGACTCTCAAAGTAATTTTTATACATAACGACGTTTTCATTTTAGTCACGCTTTAGATAATTTAAGTTTACGTTTTAATTAAAATAGTTTATTTAAGTTATTTTGTTTTATAAATCAAGAAAACATCATTTTAAAAATAGTGATAGCGCTTATTTAATATATTTTAGCTTTTTAATTTTCTTTAATTTGCATTTAAGCCCCTGTAATTTACAAAACTTTCTTTTTAGGTGTAATTATCATTCACAATCCTTATTGATCACTATCCTTAGTGATTATTCGACACCTGAAAGTGTTCAAACACCATTCAGTCTCCGTGGGACTTAACGACCCAGGAATCCACTATATTCCTCTGATTTTAATTGAATTGCTTTTCGAAAGCTGTTTTAAGTTTATTACGGTTGACCATTCATAAGTGGTTAGCTTGTGTGATTAAACTTGACGGTTTGGACCCAATCAGTTTACATGTTTCCTAATGATCTAAATATCCTAGAAATGGTGGAGAGAAACTACGTGTGAAGGTGTGAAGAAATGGTAAGAAGTGGCTTGCTATTTATAGGCAAAAAGGCCAAAACCATGTTACCTCGCCCCAAGGATCCCTCCCTGGAGGATCCGCCCTTGTAATTCCAAAGGATCCGTGGGACATTTGAGGGATCCGTGCACGCTCCTCTTTACCCATAGTTTATGGGTTAAAACCATGGGCTATGGGTCATGGTTTTGAGTTCCCACCAAGGTACAATGTATCTAGACATTGGGTATGGGTCTTGGGTCATGGGTCATGGGTTTTACCCAACACATTTACTTATGTTTATGTATTTTATAAAGTGTTTAACTAAGCATGTTTAATGGTTTGTTAGGGGTTTGATCATAACGCAACATAACAAACATGTACCGAACCTGTTGTAGCATACAAGGACTTGAGTCGTCGAGAGGTGTTGAGAGTATGTTGAGACAAAATATAATTACAAGTAACTTATACATTTTACGTTATGTATTACAAGTTACATGTTTGTCATCAACAAAATAAATGAGAATGTATAGATTAAATATCGTAATATTAGCACTAACATACCAAACCAACACGACTATTACACAACAACTATGTGAAATATCAAATACAAGATCTTTGCTACAGAAATCTTGTGGAGGAACAAATCAATCAAGGACCCCTTGCTTGGATGACTTGTAGAATGCTCGTGATCTCGCCTTAGAGAAGGACCTATATAAGAATCACTAAATAAAAAAGAAGAACAACTCTCTAGATCAAGTTATCTTTTGTTAGAAGAGAATGAGAGTATATGAGAGAGTTAGTAAGAAGAGGGGTGAAGAGAAATGAAGAAATGACTCTCTATTTATAGGCAAAACTTGCCACTGTTCCACGGATACCACGGATCCCTCAAGGGATCCGTCTAGTGTAAACCTAGGGATCCGTGGGACGCTCATCTTTGCCCATGGGTTTTTTGGTTATGGGTCATGGGTCACGGGTCACGGGTTATGAGTTGGTCCATGGGTATTTCATTAGATACAATGTATCTAATAGATGCAATGCATCTAGTCAAATGGGTATGAGTTAATACCATGGGTTATGGATATGATCCATGGGTTGTGATTTTTACCTATCCTAATAAACTATTACAACAATTTGCATTAAGTGGCTATATGTAAATGCTTTACAAAAATAATATGTATTCTTATAATTTTACTTACGATAATATTATATTTGTTATCAACAAAACACAAAAAAATCGTAAAATATTAATAAACGTTTTTACGGTTTATTTGTATTAACACGGAGTATGGTCGGTGTGTATGGTGAATAGTGGTTGTCGCAAAAGTCAAGGAAACTGCGGGTTATTTAATAAAATTAGACTTTTAGTCTTTACGTGCTTACTTATGTCACAGTGGGTTATTAACAATAAAAATGTGAAAACGACACCTAAAATACGCTCTAAACGACTGTGTTTCCTCACTCAATATACTTATTGGTAATATAATGTTTTATCTAAATCCACGGGTAATTTAAGGGTGCAAATGGCCACCTTTTTGTTCTTGGCTAAATCAATCAGCTAGGATGAGATTTGATGGTTAATTGACCAACTTCTTATAGTTACATACTCCATATTTTAAGATGTTTGATGTAGTTCATAATTCATAACATATGACTGGTTACACGTTCTAACAAACTCAATTTCTCACATTTTATGATGCAATAGCTAGTTGATCCATTTTGTGGTAAACTACAGGAAAGTTGCCGATCTATGGATAACTTGAAAGTTGAAACTTCAACGCAAGTTAGAATAATGTAACACGGAAAAATGAGGCAATGAAAAACAACAATTGAAACAAGGTACAATTTAATCCACATTGACTTGCTATGTAATTTTGTTCATTAGCCCATAACATGAACCCTGTGACACTGGTAATTAATAGGATAGATAGAGTTCAAAATAAATTTTGAGATCATCATTTTTATGAGGCACTATGAATGTTTCCGGAGGTACTCCACTTGTGTAGTATGTTGCTATATATATCATAAAAAGCCAAATAAACCTCATTTTCAGTTATTTCAGCTGCTAAGAAACCTTGGCCATCGTAATAAAACTTCATTTCATCAAGGTTCCATGGATTTATATCACCACGCCATGCCTTTGAGCCAGCCCCACTTGTTATAAACTGAAGTTCACTACACGCATACAATATTTATTTTTGTTTTTACAATATAGTTTAACAGTTGTGAATTGCATAGAGAAAACATTAAGTTTACCTGTTTGAACTACTGATGTGCTGCAAGCAATGGTCATGACCATTTATGTATAAATTCACCCCATTTTCCTATAAATTATCATATTGCATAATTTAATTACATAGCATTCCATTGGATAAAATAAGGGAAACAAAGGTAGCATATGTTTATATTGTTTACGAGTTTTAGTCTCATAACTTCTTGCTCAAACAAACAACATGTGTTAATAGATGTGACAGTATTGAACAGCTTAATTGTAACTTGGTCAAACTAAGAGATATTTATAAATTAAATTGAATATATATGTGATGAGTGCTAATCCTTGGATTGTGTTGTATGTCTTGTAGGTACAAAAGGATTGAAAACGTAGAGAAAACGGAAATTTTTGGATTGAATCGACAACATTTTTGCATTTGATCAAGTCAAGATGGAGTCAAAGTCAACCCCGGGATATTGCCTTGGAATGATCATGGAAAAACGAACCCGAAGCCTAAATAAACGTAAACCTAAACCTAATTTATGCTTAATCCTAAATTAACACTAAACCTAATCCATCTCATTAACTCATTAAACCCGGGACCAATACTATCCAACCCATTAAACTTACCCAAGCCCAATTAACCACAAACCTTACATTCTCATAACCCGGTAGACTTAAACCCATTTATCCCTTTTATACTAGGTCAAAACCGGGTCAAACTAAGATTAAAAAATGGTGCCAAGAACCACTATTCTACTTCCTTCCTCCCATGTCCCTCTCAACACTGATAACCAGACAAAACACAATCACATGCTAAACTTCCACCTTGGCAATCCTTTGCCATTCCGTTGGTTTTGAAGATAAAGAGAAGATGGATTGTTGTGATGAATCAACTTGGCGACCAAGGAAATCCAAGGGTTCAAATGAAGCTTAGAAACTACAAAGTGAAGCACACTTCTTATCTCACTCACAAAACAAGCACAAGCTGTGAAGAAACCCTAGTTTTAAGTGCTATAAATAGGATTAGTTGTAAGCGTTCTAAGGCAGAGAGTTTTAGTAGTTTTTAAAGTTTTATTTAAGTTTAAGTTTTCTGTCTTTTTATAGCTTAATATAGTTTAAATTGCATCTCCTTTTTAAGTATTGTAAGTTACAATACTTAAAAAGGAGATGCAATTTAAACTATATTAAGCTATAATGAAAGTTTAAGCATTTTAGTTAATGAAAGTTTATGAAAGTTTAAGCATTTTAGTTTTGAATATGCCTTTTAATTTTCAAATTTCATTTTAAAAATAAATGCTTTATAAGCTCTTTTAAGCTTCTTAAAAGCTGTTTACTTAAGCCTTTCAAGTTTTCTCATAACTTGTAATGGTTTAAGCACTTTTTTCCAAAAAATATTACTCAAAAAAGCTTTTGGATGATAAGCCGGACATGGAATGGCTTATGGTATTTACTAGCTTGTATATGACAAGCTAGAGCTTGTAGAATAGCTCTAAGAGCATTACTTGCCCTTGTTGTGTTAGGTCTTGTGTAAATTCATTTTTCTAGCTTATTTCTTAAACTGCTTATTTACTGTTCAATTGCTTATTAGGTGCTTATTTATGCTTATTTTATCTTTTTATGACATAATCTAGTGGTATGATAGCTTACTCTATGGTTTAGTAGTCATTTACTTTTACTTGTTAAAAAACTGTCCAAAAAGCCAATAAGCAGTAGCTTATTGGCTATTGCTTATTTATCAATCAAAACATTTTTTTTATTCAAGTCATTTAGTCTTTATACTCATTTTATAAGTCTTAAGTTTATAACAGTCTTAAAAAGCAAAACAGTCCTTTAAAGGGGTGTTTGGTTTTGCGTTTTAACCAAAGCAAAAAGCTGATTTCATGAGTCTAAGTCCTAGGTCCAAATTGATTTAGCTTTATTTTTGTCATATAAATAGTTTTTAAGTTGCCCAAGCATTTTTGAGTAGCTTTATAGCTTTTAGTCTCAATTCCAAGTTTTCTTATCTTAAATCTATTTTAAACAGCTTCTAATGAAATATTCTTAAAAAGGTCTATTTTTTAGCTTTTGTTTTGGAGTCAAGAGTGGTCTAAGAAACATATTTCCAAGTTTTGTTAAAGTGGCACAAGGTTTGATATCTTATACCCTTTTATCCGGTCCGTTTTGTAAAACCATATGTACCATCAACTTGTTTACATTTGAATTGTATGAAGATTTGTGTGTTTTATTAGATTGTATAATATGTATAATAACAAGTATTTTTTATATAGGGGTGTTTTAAAAATAACATTTATTAGGTATTTATTGTTGTAGATGTTTTTTATTTCTTATACTAAATTACCTTGTATTTTTTTAAAAACATGTGTACAAAAAGTACTTTAAAGTGTTGCAATAAATGTTATTATAGATGTTTTTATTAAAATGTGCCATTATAAGCAAGTGTTAAATCTTAATTTTTTAAGCATTTCTTTTTTGGAATATCTCAAATACTTTATAATGAAGTATAGATATGTATAGATGTGTATAATCATATACTTAGGACTTCGCACCTTTGCATCATTTGGTTTAAAAATCGTCCGATTTTTATACAACAAAGTTTTTAGTTTTTACGGTAAGTCTTATCAAAAACATTCTAGAAGGTGTATATGTGGATTCTCGAGACACTCTTGCGATTTAGTTTTTAAAAATCGTCCGATTTTAGTTTTTAAAAATCATCCGATTTAGTATGCATTTTTAAACTCTATTGATTTAATTATATCATTTTCGGACGACTTTTATGGGCTAGCTGAACCGGTGGTGACTCCGGTTCCTGGTTGAACCCGTTGGTCCGATCCGTTTTTTAAATCCATATGTACCATCAACTTGTTTACATATAAAATGTATGAAGATTTGTGTGTTTTATTAGTTTGTATAATATGTATAATAACAAGTATTTTTCATATTAGAGTGTTTTAAAAATAACATTTATTGGGTATTTATTGTTATAGTCGTTTTTTTCTTATATTAAATTAATTTATATTTTTTTATTATTTTTTTAAAAACATGTCTACAAAAAGAGATTTAATGTGTTGCTACAAATGCTATTACAGATGTACTTATTAAACTTTGCCATTATAAGCAAGTGTTGAATTTTAATTTTTTAAGCCTTTCTTTTTTGAAATATATCAAATACTTTATAATGTAGTATAGATATGTATAAATGTGTATAATCATATACTTAGGACTTTGCACCTTTGCATCATTTGGTTTAAAAATCTTCCAATTTTTATAAAACAAAGTTTTTAGTTTTTACGATATGTCTTATCAAAAACATTCTAGAAGGTGTATATATGGATTCTCGAGACACTCTTGCGATTTAGTTTTTAAAAATCGTCCGATTTAGTATGCATTTTTAAACTCTATTGATTTAATTATATCATTTTCGGACGACTTTTATGGGCTAGCTGAACCGGTCCCGTTGGTTCGATCCGTTTTTTAAATCCATGTGTACCATCAACTTGTTTTCATATAAATTGTATGAAGATTTGTGTATTTTATTAGTTTGTATAATATTTATAATAACAAGTATTTTTCATATTAGAGTGTTTTAAAAATAACATTTATTAGTTATTTATTGTTATAGTCGTTTTTTTCTTATATTAAATTAATTTATATTTTTTTATTATTTTTTTAAAAACATGTCTAAAGAGATTTAAAGTGTTGCAACAAATGTTATTATAGATGTACTTATTAAACTTTGCCATTATGAACAAGTGTTAAATCTTATTTTTGTAAGTCTTTTTTTTTAAATGTCCTAAATGGTTTATAATGTAGTATAGATACTTATCGTTTATAATTTAAAGATATAGATTATAGTTTCTATATATAATTTCATTGGTACAAGACCCATGCATCGTGCACGAGCGGATTAACTACTTGTACATAACTAATGCTTATAAGTGACTTATCGAAATGATGTTTATTTTGATCCGAAGACATTTTGACTTGCTACATAACTAATGCCTAAAAGCGACTTATCAAAACGTTGTTTGTGTATTGGATATATATACCTGAAGAATGGGCAGAAGTTTGTCCACAAGCTCTTCTGTATTGCCATGGACACCAGCACTGAATATTGTATGATGGCCTACCACGATTTTCCATTTGGCACTTGATTCTTTCAATGCTACATCAAGATCCTGCATGCATTTTAACCATTTTCAAATTTTCAGAACATTACTTTTGCATACAAATCGAAGTCTAACTCTCAGTAGCGAAAACATTGTCATCTCAATTTTGCATATAAAACACATATATATATCTGCGTTCTTACAAATTGGCATCTCTTCCTTCCTTAGAAAAATTATGCATTGTGAAGTTCTGACGTGGAGAAACCAGATCTAATAATTAACGTTTTTACCTTCAAAAGTGTCGCAAGATACTCTTCTCGTGGAAGCACGCCTCTCCAATCATATTCTTGGTCAGTCTCGTGGAAATATTTATCTTGGAACGGTGTTGTATCGACAAAGAGAAGTTCTACATTACCTACATTAACATGCAATACAGTGAATTATACTTTCTTCGCATAGCATAGTCCATAACTATGTATCTCACGTTAGAAGGTTATTAGTTATTTCACATGTAAAAAAAAAAAAAAAAATGAACTTATCAGTATATAAATAGATGAATTGTGAAAAGTGAAAACATATAAAAAGTACCAGCATTTAAAATAAAAGATCTCATGCAAAGCCATTTGTTATCCCTTTGTGTGAGGACTGGACTCAATTGTGCCAAGGCAACCCCTGTAGTCATGGTTCCCCAATACTGCAAAATGAAATCAAATACTTGTCTAGTTAGCGTTGTTGACATACCTTATTTTTCTTGTTTTTTCATTTTATGTTTTAATTTTATACATTTTTACTCAAACGCAACACGCTAGATGCTTGGAGTGCTTACCTGAATACCATTGTTTTTGTAAGCTCAAGGCAGTATAGACATTTGTAAATGAATCGTAGAATGCGGGATCCTGCTCGTCAATCAATCCACTGTCGTAGAAATTGTCACCAGTCGAAACAATGAAGTCGACATTCATTTTCTCCCCCACATTTCCCATCTAAACCATTATCAACATACAACATATTTGTAACAAACCATAAAAATAGATATGTAATATTCTTAGTAGATATAATTGAAGCCCGACAAAACAAAACCAATCATGTCAAAAATAATATTATTGCTAAGTTCAAATATTTGTTTGTGTCGCTTTCAATAACAAAATTGGATGTTGAAATATGTATGAGGTGCGTCGTTGTATCCATAATACATCATGGTAGGACCGATCAACAACATGCAATGTGGCTAAACTAGAAATTTATTGGAAAATAGCTACCCTTTAAAAAACGTTACTTAAAAAGAACAAAGTAGCTTGAAATAAATTTGTTGGTAGTCACGTATCAAATTACAAGATAGAAAGGAATACCTAATTTCGGCTAAACGAAAACGACATTCGAACTTTAAAGAGAGATTATATACGTAAATCGACTTAAAAAAGCCTAACTTTTCCGAAGTTGGAATATCTAACCAGTTTTTCTGTCATTTCTCTTAGCTTGATCGTTTTCTGAAATGTTGAGATAATAATAATTTAACAATAGGTAAGGTTCAACTTACTTGATAAGCGACATCGGATTGGTTGTAGAGTCCTCTCCTTCCCCAGTCGCCAACTACCAAAAAGCTAACTGATCCGTCGGGTTTCACCGTATGTTCTAAGCGTTGAAGATCGGCCGACACCATAACCACGGTCGACGACATTAATAGTATTAGATGAAAGGTGGAGAACCTGACCATGGCCATGAACTTTTAGGCAGGAAGGAGAGATGTGTGAGTGAGAATGAGAATGGAAAATGGAAGATAACGAGGTGTTATATAGTGTTCTCATAAAATACAACTTCTCATTTCATATAACAATTTCACACCGTTTTTGTCATAATGTTTAATGCAGGTAACATAATAAATATGATGCAAGAGAACTAGATTTCACAATTGATTTTTATCAGTGTTGCAAAAAAAGTTCTACAAGGCCGATTAATCGCCGCCTAGGCGCTACAGGGCCACCAATCTTGCCGATTTATGTGACTGGGTCAAACAAAGAGGTCAACCGTGGTCAACGGCGATCAACGGTGGTCAATGGTGGTCAAACTTACTGGAAACCTACAAATCTTGCCGGTAGTACCCAAAAGTCACCGTAAACTTATTTTGATCACTTATAATAACTGTTTACATCAATTACAAGTTGTTTTATAGAAACAAATCTTGCCGAAAATACATAAAACTCGCCAGAAATACACAAAACTTGGCGGAAATACCCAAAATTTGCCAAAAATGCAAATCCGATTAATCACCGATTAATCCCGCCTAGACCGATTACAAGCTACAAGGTGGTCGACCGCCCGGCTACCGATTCGCGATTTTTGCAACCTTGATTTTTATTAAGGATTAAACTGCAAAAAATGTCTCTGAATATATTTTAAATTGAAAATTTAGCCACTGTCAATTATACTATAACTGTGGATGTTTATCTGCAAATTGTGTCCCTCAGCCTAACGATCGTTAAAAAAAAGTTGTTAGTTGCTATTTTAACCCATGCGAAATGACTATTGTACCCTCTTCTTTGTCCCTTTTGGTCTTCACCTAACATCTGACAAAAATATAAACACAAACACATACTATGTTCTTTCTACACACAAACATAAACCCTACTATATTACACACAAACAGAATCACAAATATAAACCGTAATTGTTGATTAGACTTCAGAAACCCCTAATTGTTTTAGCATGGATGGTGGCAATGGAAGCGGGAATGAGGTTGTTATAAGAAAAAAAAAGATAGAGACCTAGAAAATACGGTCCAACACCTGAACCTTCAGTTGTATCGTCTGCCCCGGAGTACACCCAAACCACAAAAAGAAAAGGGAAAGACCTATTGGTAGTGGAAAGAAGCAACGGGTTTGTTGGTGTGTTTATGTTTTTGTAGTTCATTTATGTGTTTTAATTTGATCATGATGGAAACGTAGTTACTTGAATGGAAGTGTAGCCAAGTCAATGGTTTCACCATGAGTATGCATAGTCTTGTTGATAATTAGGTGAATTGTTGGTAGTAGTATGTAGTTGTTTGTGTCATGATTCATGTTTTATTCTTTAATAAGTGATCACATTTAGTAGTTCGTTCCACTTAGTTTCTTATTTATTTCATTTTGACTATCTTTTATATATGATAAGGGAAAGGGGAAAAGTGATTGCAAAGGATGATAAAGGAAAGGGAAAAGTGATTGTAGATAGGATTGTGGATGATAAGCTAGTATGAGAAAAAATTGAGAAAACTAATGAAATAGTGTATGAGGTGAAATCAAGATATGGGGGAAACAAGAACGACACATGAAAATATAGATGAGTTTTTGGATGAGCTGTTTATAAGGAAAAAGAAGGAGATATTTGAGAAAAAGGTAAAAGTATTCAAGCTCTTAAAGGGGTGTTTGGAATGTCTTTATTCTTGTTTGCTAATTGTAGCATATTGTACTAATGTGTTCTTTATGTATTATGTTTTTGGGAGGGTGTCCATCTATCTACTTATCTATGTTTTCTTATGTATGAGGATGAAACTGCATATAGGTTGGCATAATTTCAGAAGATTATATGGAAAGGTATATGCCTGTGAGGAATGACTCCACATGACTTGTTATAGTTCCTGTGAGGAATGATACCCTGAGTATATCTAGTCTTGTTGAGTATTAGATGAATGGTTGACTTGTTACCCCACACAATTTTATCTTATCTTCAAATATATGTTTTTATCAGAAAATGTATTCAATTTATTATCTACCTCACAGATTCTTATCTTTAAATACTAATGAACTAAATGTAAGTAGTTCATGTTTCTAGTTTGAAATGTTTCCTCTGGAATGGAAGATGTGTGACTGTGAGTAGCTTTTGAAACTTATTGGTCATCTCAAACACACATAAACTTTGCCGGAACAAGATGATGTTTATCAGCATAAATGTTAATGCGCGTTGCACATCATCTTGTCCTAGAAAAGATTGTGTTTGAGATGATAAATGAGATTCACAAGGGGCTACCGAAGCGACCTGCTGTCAGGGCTGTTTGATGTTAACCATGGCAGGAGTTTTCATTCAATCACTGAGGATCACAATTGTGAACCCCTCATAAATGTTCTCGACAGATTGCACAGATCTGTGTAGGACTCTAGAATTGTATCACTTGCGTCCTTAATGTTGAACGATAAGTGGTCGGGTTTGCATAACCACCGGTGTTGTTGTAATTGTTTGCCTAACCAATGTCTTCAGATATGGGTAAAGTTGTTTTGGAAAAATTTCTTTAGTTACTCCAGGGACAGTTTTGAGAAGGAAATGATGAGTATAGTCCCTAATATGCTTGTCCATTTCTCCTTTTATGTCTCTGTTGAGGAATAAATTGATCTGTTCTCTTTCCTCCATAAAATTGTTCATCTCATTACCAAGTAAGTTGACCCTGTCAGCAAGCTGATTCAACTTTTTGTCAACTGCGTTTCGTCTTCTTGCTTGCTTGACAGCCTTTTGGATCTTGGTCTTGGCACGAGATGCCTATGTATCAGTGGGTTTATTGACCGACCTGGATGATGATCTGGTGGTTGTTTCTTTAGATGGTGGTGGTGAGGAGTGAGATGATGATTCAGTTGTGGATGGGTCTTGAGGTGGCTCTGAAGATTGTTCCGGATTGTGTTCGAGGTTATCTTGAAGATAGCTATCAACTTCCTCTTTAGCTCGTGCCTCTTCCTCAGCCTTTTCCTTAGCCGCTTTCTCCACATCTTCATCTGTGATCTTCTCAGTCTTTTCCTGTTCGTCTTCCTCAAAGTCGAACGGAACCTCATACTCTTGCTGCTACTGCTCTGTAGATTCCTTAGTGGTGGCACCAGTTCCCTTATCCGGTTGATTAACCGCATCAAGAACTGGTTTGATGAGAGCTTCACCACTAGAACCTCCAGGGCCTCTGGTTTTCTGAAGATTGAATTCCTTAGCAGGATGCTCTAACCTCATCTGCTTAAGAGTTTTGTGGTATTGTTGTTCATCCTTTGGGTCTTTATCTTCATCAGAACTTTCTTCTTCTTCTTCAGTCACTGGTGTCTTCCCTTTGTCTGATTAGGGACTTGGTGGTTTGTCTTCTGACCTCGGTGAGGTTGTTTCATCTGTAGCTGTTTCGAAATAGTAAACCACCTCTTCAGACTTAGTTGCTTCAGAGTCGTCGTCCTCTGGAATAGGTTCTTGTTTAGGATTAGGACTAGCGACCTGAGATGGGCCTCTTTTCTTGAAGCTTGGATGCCTCTTTGGATGCTTATGAGCGCTCCCAGTGCTTCCAGTACTACTAGTGCTGCCTGACCTTCTAGTCTTCTTGGTAGGAACAGCCGAAGTCTTCTTATCCATAAACGCGACTTTACCTGCACTCACTGCTTCTTGATATCGTAGATACAATGAAAGACTCTTTATTATGTCAGTGAGAAGGCAGTACAGTAATACTGCACCTTGCTTGCATGTCGATGAGTCCTTTAATTTGACAACGTTCAATGTGGGCTCATATAACACGAAATGATTCTTGGGGTAATTTATTCTCATGGGGATGTCCCGATTTTGCCTGAGAATATTTTGAATCAACAACTTCGTATATCTGATAAAGGGAACCTTTGACCCAGGCTTCTTGATATGAGACATCATATCTTCCTATATCAGGCTTGCATAGTCAATGTGTTGTTTCTTGATCATTCCCTAGAAAGTTTGCAGGTGCATGAGTTTAGGATGCTCATGACCGCTGTCTCTTCCAGACATAGACTTAGCTATCATAATGTACAATGTCCTCCAAGGTTGAGGAATGTTCTTCAGATTGACAATGGAGTGTTTGGTGATGACACCGGCAGCTTCATCATAGCCAATGTCGACCATGAATTGCATTATGGCCTCTTCATTCGGAGTTCGCACATAGTCAGCAGGCTGGATAGCAGGCAGAAGAAGAATAGTACGAAGATCTGCAACTGTGCCAGTGACTTCCTTGTCGTTGAGAGTTACCTTTACAGCATCTTGTCCATCAATCTTTTCCATTGTTTCCTAGAATTGATGAATATAGATTTCAGGTACTGTTGCTGAGTTGGTAAGCATATTACTATGGGGATGAACTTTAAGGATATCCACAGTAACTCTGCATGATGATTCCGAGCAGGTGAAGTTCTCAAAATCGACACTGAGATTGTTCTTTCCAATCGATTTGCTATAACCAGTTGGGAAGATATCTTCCATTGTGAGTTCATTTGGTGTGTAGACATTTTCCATGATGACGTCCATTTCGAGTTCTGAAAGGTATTGAGACAAAAGAACCAACATATCGAAAGACATTATGTTACTTGATTCTCGATGTAGACTTAGGGGTATATGTGTATGGATAAAACCACAATATCGATATCAAAAATAATCCACAAGGAATGACTTAAAATCCCTTTAGGAAAAAGGATAATGAATCAAATCCCGTGAGTGATAGTGATACGGATTAGGAAATCCGAGTCGTTTCCCAACGAGATGTGAATGGGCAACGTCGTTATTGGTTTGTTATTAAGATGCTTGATGTTTTGGATTGATGATTTTGATTTTACCTAAACTACGGGAAAAGGGAAAGCAATTTAGGGAAATTAAACTACGGGGAATCCTAAGTATGCGAATTAAAATTAAACGATATTAAAGAAACGTAAATAAAATGCAACTACGTCTAATCTAAGCCCTAAAAATGATCTAAAATTACTTTTAAACTAAGAATGCAATTAAAAATTTAACTAAGATTTAAAACTAATTTTTATGATTTTTCTTGAATTTATTTGAATTAAAATCTAATTTTAAACTAATTAAATTGCTAAAAATTATAATTTGAACTAGGAAAATTATGGAAAAATATTTTTTTGGCTTTTTATATTTTTCTTAATCTGAGAAAAATGAAAACTTATTTTTTTTAAAGCTTTTCCCTTTTATTTGTAATAAAAGCTATTTAAAAAGTATTAAAAACTAAGATTAAATGAGAAAAATAGTAAACAGAATCAGAAAATTATGAAAAATTCAGGAAAATTCTAAAATTATATTCTAAGTCTATAAAAAATATAAAAACTATGCTTATGTGAGAGATAATGAAGCTGTAGTGTAAACTGCTTGAGAATAAGCACTTAGAATAAGCTAAAAAGCTCTAGAAGGCACCAATTGATTACAGAAGCTAGATTATGCTATAATAACTCAAATAAATCTAAATCCAACTACTCTTAACTTCTATAGTGCAACCTACAATGATTTGACTTAATTTACCACTTCAACCAAACAAGCCTTTAAGGCCCTACTTTAAGCTAATGCACAGGTTTATGTGATAAGCCAAAAAGAAAAACAGAACTTAGGCCTTCTAACTAACCAACCAAAGTTCAATTGTACCAAATCTCAGACCTAAACAAGATTTAATGAAGCTTGTGCAAAGCTAAAAAGACAGCGGTTTGCACTCAGTTAATGCTGAGTGCTTGACACAGGGCAAATAAGCTCTTTTGAAGAGCTGATTTAGTGCTTAAAACTGTTCCCAAAAATTCCACAAAATTCAGTCTCCAAAAGTAGACCAACTGAAGTTATTTTTCCTAAAGTATCAATTATTTTAACTCAAAACTGAATTCATGAAAAATCAGCAAAGTTTGGTAAAAAACAGTTTTGACAATTTTGACTATTTTAACACAGATAAGAAACTTTGACTAAAATGAGATTTGAAATCAATTTGTGAACTGATAATGATGTGAAATGATGAAATACAACTACTATAAGCTGACTTATCACTTTATCTACCTAAATTCAAACTGTGATGATCTAAAGCTAACTGATATGCAATCTAGACAGCCTTTAGTGTGATTTTGACTTTTAATGAGTTTAAGTGCAATTTGAAGAATGAAATGGCTCTAATATTCCTAAGAGAAACTTATTGCAATAACTCTAACCTCAGATTTAGCTTAAGGCTCAATATCATGTGCTCATCTAAACACACCTTAATGTAACAGTTCCACTAATTATTCTATATAATTCTTAACTACAGATCAAATCAGCAATTAATCTAAGTTCCAGTAATCAAACAACAACTAACTAATGATCTACTTATGATTAAAAAGCTACAGCAAATGGTCAAACAAAAGTGCAGCAGATCAGTTATGAAGTTGAACTGAAATAGAACTCACATGTAGTCCAGCTTATATGCAGCTTATAACAGAACCAAACTATCCTATTTCAATCTAAATATACCCCAATCCAGCTCTGCATCAACCCAACTCCATTACCAAAACCATTTTAAGTTCCAGTTTGACTTTTGTTGACTGAGAGTGTTTTGAGAGTAAAAACTAAGTAGACAAGTAACTAAGTACGTATAAAGCTATGGAAAAGCTTATAAGCACTTATGAAAACAATATTGAGCACTGAAATCAATTGGAAACAAAGCTTTACTATATATATATATATTTTTTTTAGAGTTTTTATTTTTTATTTTTTTATTTTTGTTAATATGAAATCAAAACTTGAAATAACATTTGAATAAGTTGAAACAGAGATTATATTAAACTAGATAAGCTAATATAAGCTAACTAAAAACAGATTTAATGTTGAGATTTAGAAATCAAATAAAAACTGAAATTCATTAATTCAAAGAGATTACAAGTACTGAATAAGAAATACAATATTTAAAGGAAATTAAGCTTAACTAAATAATAAAACTACTCAGAAATTACATGCTAAAAGCTGTGATACAAAGGGGGTATATATAGCATCCGTTTGAGCTTGGGAAGGATCTAGAAGTGAGCTTTGTGCTTTCTCTCCTCATCTGACAGCCCTTGGATACGTTTCTAGTAAATTCCCATCAATATCATCCATTGGATCATGAATTCCACGCCCCTCTAGCCAATCAGAGCAAAGGAATGACACGGATAGGTGACATGGCACTGAGCACGTGTCAGGTGGTGTCATAAGTGTGTCAGGAAAGGACGGAATTACCCCTTGATTGATTTGATTGTACTTGATTTGGTCAGGGGTAGATTAGGGTTCATACCTGGGTTTAGTTGGGGGTGAAAATTGGCGCCATTGGTTTTTTTTTTTTCGTTTTTGGTTTGTTTGATTGGACCGTAAATGGTGTTATTAAAATAGGTAACCGGGTCATGGGTTTGGTTGGACCGGGTATTGGATAATGAACATGGGCTTGGTACTTGGGCTTTTGATATATAAGACTTGGACTTAGGATTTAAACTGGACCCAAGGTGTAGTTTGAGGACCAAAAGTGTACAAGCTTAAATTTCGTGGACTAGACATGTAAATCTGAAAAAGTAATCCAAGGGTTGATTTTGCCAATCTTCAATAGACCAAGGACCAAATTTGTCATTTTTGAAACTTGAGGGTATATTCTGCCAATTGATGAAAGTTCAGGGACTGATTCTGACAATTCTTCAGAGTTGACATATCTTTCACAAATTATCTTTTCAGCATAGAAATCTTCACAGATGCACAATTCTGACCTTCCGGCTCAGCTTTAGCACTCTTTATCTCTCATGCTCGGGTTTTTTTTCTGATTTGGATAACTTTTGCGTGTTTTATCATATCCGTACCTGCACATGCATAAACTCAAGAAAACAACAAATATTAGAAATAAACGGCTCTTTCTTGGTTATTTTGGGTCAGATTTGGTAAAGAAAAGGTATGTGTTTTAGCACATATCAAAATACCCCAGACGAGACCATTGTCGTGTCCCCACGCAATGCAATCAACTCACGCTTCTAAAACCAAGGATTTTAATCTCTTTCTACTAAACCTATGAAGAAGTAGCAAAGATTCCTCAAAAGAGATTAAGAAAGCCTTAATTCTAAAAACGCCCCGTTTACCTTTTTATTTCACATATAGATATTACGATTAAGCACATTCCGATTATGAGTGACGGTTTGTTGAACTTTCATGTCGATCAATAACTCCAACATTTTTCAAACGACATTTTAGGATCACGGAGTAGGAAACACAACACATCGTGAAGTGACCATACAGATAGAATACATCGTCCCTGATTTTTCACAAGCTCCCAAACTAAGCGTAAAATCAAAATCATTGTTAAATATGATTTTAGATGCTAACACTACCCATGGAAGTTACTTGTGTAATTACCGTTTGCTCCCATTTTCCTATTTTCCTCT
This sequence comes from Chrysanthemum makinoi, assembly GCA_910596185.1. NCBI lineage: Eukaryota > Viridiplantae > Streptophyta > Magnoliopsida > Asterales > Asteraceae > Chrysanthemum > Chrysanthemum makinoi. The sequence goes on from OU343219.1 coordinate 30,895,002, forward strand.
AGATTTTTTTATTTTTGTGAGAAATGAATTTCTTCATGTTTCTCGTTTCGATAATTTTTATTCTGATAAAGATATAAAGCTAAGTCGATAATTAGTTTTCCACCTTCCCTCGAAAACCATTGCACACAAGAATGAGGTCCACATCAAGGTCCTAATTTCGCATGATTTAAGGAGATAACTCCCGGATTCAAAGTTTGGCTTAACACTTATTTCAGCACATTTGCATTTTTACAATTTAGGCCCTTGGTCTTTTCAACCACTAACTCAACGGGATTACCGTTTTATCAGAAATCTTATTATGACTTTGGATTTTCCTCTGCCTTTTTAGAAGTCCATGACAACGGGGGTACCGTCGGACATAGAAAACTTTTATGGCTTTGAATTTTTCAACTTTAATACATTTGGGCTTTATTTCATGTTAATTTTTTTTTTGTGCCAAACTCGAATCCTACGGCTTTTATAACAATAGAAACAATAGCAGCAAACTATCATGAATCAGTTGTCTATTACACCGCAACACTGACAGTACCTTGATGTGTACCCAACTCTCATGGGCAAGGATTCTCTAAAGAAGAATAAAGAACTAACTATCGCCAAAAACTCGACATCTCTAATTATTTATTAGACAAATATGGGGTGAAACAATTTTGTGGGAACAAAAAGCCATAAGTACCTTCGATGGGCTCTAAAGAGAACCATCTACTCCACGCTTAGCATCTAAACTCATAAGTAACTCTATCATTCCTCGATCTCCGCAAATTTAAAATCCCAAATAATGAGATCCGCGGATGCTTAGCCGATAATTTTTAGGTTATCTATGGTTAAGGGAACAAGCTAGGGCTCAAAACGCCCGATCAAGTCAGAATTATATTCCTACTCTCACCATCGGAAAGTCAACAAGGTGTCAAAACATATATTAACTTAGCGAATGCTTCGTAGAATAATCTCAAGTCTTGCATTTTTAAAGTAACTTATTAGAAACTAGCAAATTCTTGTTAAAGCTTCGCATATTTAAAATCACTTAGGGAAGCTTGCAAATTCTTGGCCTTGTGAGCTAGAATCGCATTTTATAGCCTCTTGTCTAAGCAATTAGCAAAGACTTATTCAAGAAAACGCATATTTAAAGTAACTTCTAAGAGACTAGCAAGGACTTTTCAATCATAAAACTAGCAAAAGCTTATAAATTTTTTTTAAATTTTCTCATTTTTTTGCACAAATTTTTTCATTTTCTAAGGAAAAACGGGGTTGTGTGAGAAACACGGCAAAAACAAGCAAGTGCGGTCAAATCAAATCGAAGATTACCCTACCCCAGACTAAAACGAAACATTGTCCTCAAAGTTTAAAGCAAGGGTATCACGAAAATCTAAAAGCCGTTTATTAAGTATGCTCAAAGATAAACATTAGTCGATAAGATTTTGGATATCGGATTTCCATCAGCATCGATCATGAAACTCGAGTGAAGAAAAGAAAAACTTCGAGCACGAGAGTCTTCATATCGGGAAAAATCCTAAACACAACATCACAAACAACCACACACGAGAAATCAAAGAAGCTAACCCCTTCACGTCACTTATTAGAAAATAGAGATAAGCATGGGGTGCCTCCCACGAAGCGCTACTGTTTTTTATTACCACGAGTCGCTAGCCTGACTCGTCCCCGAATTCATTTGTCCTTGGGGAAACCAGCGGAAGGGATACCCGGATCAAAGATGGTATCCTCACTCCGGAGGGAAAGAGAACGGGTGGGTTGGGAGGGAAAGAAAATGTCGGGCTCAAGCACATAAGGTTTATCATGAAAGAGTGATCCATCATCCGGTGGTTTTGCGGGCGGACGTCGGGATGACGGATCAAAGAGAAACGACTCCATAGAAGAAGGGAGTCCATGGTACAAAGAAGTGTGTCTTAAAGGTTCATCAACGAAGGTATCCAAGAGAGGATCCTTTTTCCGAAAAACTTTTGTGATATGAATGTCCTCTCCGATGAGTATCCTAGGGTTAAAAATCTTGTCCTCGGAGAGGAAGGAAATCAAGGTATCATCTACGTGAAAATCCTCACGAGAAGAGGAATCACTCTCGGCTAAAAAATAATATTGGACCTCAGGATCAACAAGTTCATCTGTCGAAATCTTCACTTCCTTATCTTTCTTCGGGAAAAATGGATCATCGTATTCGTTTTCTTCTTTTTCGGAAAGAATCGAGTCAGTGGGAGCAAGTTCATCGGTGAACTTCTCAAGAAGTGAATCGATATAAGAATAGTCCTTGAGCTTGGGCACCGAAGGATTAAAAGACGGCTTAACTTTTTCAAAATCATCCGGAGTGATATAAGAATCACCATAAAGCATTTTTTCAATCAAACGAATATCTCCATTGATGTCAATATCGGCATAATCAATTTCCGGTGAAACTGAATTGGAATTCAAATAAGCCTCAATTTCTTCCATGATAGAATCATGAGTTCGAGATGGTTTAGGTTCAAAAACATCATCCGAAGGGGGGGGGGGTAAGAAGACGGTTCATTATATATCAATTTCTCAAGTAAAAGGATGTCCCCCTCCGGGTCAAAAGTAGAATCAACAATCTCAACGGGAATCGAGTCATCGTTAATATAAGCATCAATCTCTTCCCAAATGGAGTCACTTTCCGTAGTGAGGAACGGGGAAGAGTCAGAAAGTTCCAAAATTTTAGAGGAAGGAGTGGGATTGCCACTCAAAGAAAACTCGACGTTCTTAAGTTCAACACAACAAACAGAAAGCGGAGGTGGGACAAGTGGTGTGCTCTTAGAGCTAGCATTTTCCACCACTACCATTGTAGTCTCCTTTTCTAATTTCTTCCTTTGCTCAACACGTATCGTCGATAAACTCTTAACCGTAAAACGTGAAAGAATCGGATCAATTCTCGATGTCTTAGGCCCAACTTTTTGAACCACCGGAGGTTGAACATTTTTGGTACTTCCATTGTTAGTAGGAATTCCCGGTCCTTTGTCACCTCGGTGTCATTAATTTTGGCCACATCATATTGGTAGGTTAAAGATTTAGAAGTATGGTTAACGTTAAACGTGACGGCTTCTTTTCCAACTCTTAAAGTGATTTATCCTTCATACACATCAATTAACGCATGGCCCGTCCTTAAGAAACATCTTCCGAGAATAAGGGGTACTCGAGGGTCGGCATCGAAATCAACGACAACAAAATCCGCGGGAAAATCAAACTTTCCCACTTTAACAAAAACATCATCGGCTATACCAATTGGTTTTGTAGTAGTACGATCGGCTAGCTCGAGGGTCATACACGTTGGGCTAAGTGGGGGCAACGAAAGCTTTTCGTAGATTGATTTCGGCATCAAATTGATACTCGCGCCAAGATCGGCCAAGGCGGAGCATTGAATAATTCCTTGAAAATCGCACGGAATGAGGAACTTTCCGGGGTCACCTAACTTTACGGGAAGTTTCTTGAGAATAACCGCTGAACAATTCTCATTCAAAGACGTTTTTTCCAAATCCACAATTTTCTCTTTGTTACTTAACAATCCTATTAGTGTCGAAACAAACTTAGGCATGAGAAGAAGAGCATCCGCGAAGCTAATTTCGAAGTGAAGATCTTGAAATATTTGAAAGAATTTTTCCATTTGAATATTTGCTTGTTCACGTTGCTTTTGATCATTCATCCTTGACGGGTACGGAAGTGTTGTTTTTGAATTAGTCTTTTCAGCACTAACCGGAGCATCCTTGGGCTCAGAATCTTGGACAACCGTGGGTTGGACATTATCGGTACTCCCCTTATTAGTAGGAAGCACCGGTTCCTTTGTCACCCCGGTCTCACGGTCTACCACTCGAGACGGAGAAGTAGAGATAGTGGTAGGAGCCGTGGGTCCATCGTAAGCAACACCACTTCGGGTAGTGATCGCTTTCATGTCACCTCTCGGGTTGGGAATCATATTACTCGGAAGAGAACCGGAACCCGAGGGTTGACTCATTTGACAGAAAACAGCGTTCAACATGTTCTCAAGTTTGTTCTGCGAAGCATCCATCTTGTTGTTCTGAAGTCGAATTTCGTTCCTAAACTCATTGCTTTGTCTAGTTAATGAAGATTGGAATTCATTTCTCAAACTTGAAATCTGGGTTTTCATGGTTTGGATGGTAGCATTATTGTTCTGAACGTAATTCGAGAATTCATTAGAGGGAAAAGGCGGAGCTTGATAGCTTGAATTTTGATATCCTTGATTGTAATTGACCCCTTGGGTCGGGTATTGATTCGGTGGGGCTTTGAATTGGTTTTGAACATTTGGTCCACGAACTTGATTCTGATTAAAATGAGTTTGATTGTTCGATTGAGAAAATCCCGGAGGTCCCATTTGATTACTAACACGAGGGTTCGTTTCAATTTGAGGACGGTATTGGTTACCTCCGGTTACGGCATTAGCTTCGAAAGGATTTCCATCGGTGGCGGTACAATTGTAGTAAGCATGCGGGCCACCACAAGTAGTACAAGTCGATTCCACCGTTTTGACTTGAGCGGGTGGAGAAGAATTAATCTTAGCCGTCTTAATCTTAACCAAAGCCTGAATCATATCCGTAAGTTTATCAATCTTAGCATCGGTGCTAGACGTATTTTCGTAAGACAAGGACGATGGTGTAACACTCACTTGGGCAGCAACCGATTTGCTACGTGAGGTACGAACTTTAGATTTATTCTCAATAATCGATAAGGCATCTCTCGTTGATCGGGTCAACAAATTACCACCCCCGGCGGCATTGAGAGAGTCTTGATCAGTCTCATTCAAACCGTTATAAAACGTATCAAGTTGGTGTAATTCCGTAAAACCATGATGGGGACATTGCCTAAGCAAATCTTTGAATCGGTCCCATGCCTCACTAAATGATTCATCAAATCTTTGTGTGAATTTTGTTATTTCAGTTTTTAAGCTTGTTGTTTTAGACGGTGGAAAGAATTCGTTCACGAATTTTGACACTAAATTCTCCCATGTGGTTATCGATCGGGGGGGTAGTTTTTCGAGCCAAATCCGAGCGGCCCCCTCGAGTGAAAACGGGAAGAGTAGTAGCTTGATAGCCTCTTCCGGAACGTTACGGTACTTGATCGTAGACGTGAGCTTGTTGAATCATCGGATATGAGAGTGAGGATCGTCCCTCTCAAATCCGTAAAATTGGCTCGATGATACCAAGTTGATCAAGCCGTGTTTAAGCTCAAAGTTATCGGCAACGATTGCCGGGACGACGATGGCTTCTCCATAACCCTCGGTGGGTGCTTGTAGTTGCTCCAGCATAGATCGGTTGTCCTCCGCCATTTCGACGATGGGCGAAGTCGGATTAGTTCGAATCTCGGGTTCGACTAATGGAGCACGTCTATTTCGCCTTCTCGGAATTGTAGCGGTTTCACGTATCGGTCTGTAGTTATTAGAACGAGTGCGCATGCACTTTCAAAAACCAAGGCAATTAAAAGAGAACGATATTCGAAAACAACAATGAACTTAACCAATAATCCCAATTGAATAAATCACTTCTATAAGACAAACGCACAAGCGAGCGGAGAAGCTATTTAGGTCAGCGCGAAGCTTATTAAAAACCCGCCTCTTTTCAGCCGCAATTTAATGTCAGGCCGTCCTTATACCCACCACACAGTTTGTTTATCCGATAGAAATAAATTGACTCACAAGAGACACAAAGGCAAGTTTTTGATCTTTGGTTCGGGAACTTACTAATGATAACACCTCAGTTGAGAATGTTATATAATTGATGTATTCTATTTTAGCTCAAAAACACAAGAGAAAATCTTTTTGTATTTTTAATATGATATATATATATATATATATATATATATATATATATATATATATATATATATATATATATATATATATATATATATATATATATATAAAAGAAAAAGGAAAATATTTTTTACTTTTTTGATTTTTTATAAAAATAATAACTTCAGGAAGGAAGGATCTCGAGTCACTAATCGTCAAACCGTTAACGATATTGTCGCGACACAACCTCCCCGGCAGCGGCGCCAAAATTTGATTCTCGATGTAGGCTTAGGGGTATATGTGTATGGATAAAACCACAATATCGATATAAAAAATAATCCACAAGGAATGAATTAAAATCCCTTTAGGAAAAAGGATAATGAATCAAATCCCGTGAGTGATAGTGATACGGATTAGGAAATCCGAGTCGTTTCCCAACGAGGTGTGAATGGGCAACGTCGTTATTGGTTTGTTATTAAAATGCTCGATGTTTTGGATTGATGATTTTGATTTTATCTAAACTACGGGAAAAGGGAAAGCAATTTAGGGAAATTAAACTACGGGGAATCCTAAGTATGCGAATTAAAATTAAACGATATTAAAGAAACGTAAATAAAATGCAACTACGTCTAATCTAAGCCCTAAAAATGATCTAAAATTACTTTTAAACTAAGAATGCAATTAAAAATTTAACTAAGATTTAAAACTAATTTTTATGATTTTTCTTGAATTTATTTGAATTAAAATCTAATTTTAAACTAATTAAATTGCTAAAAATTATAATTTGAACTAGGAAAATTATGGAAAAATATTTTTTTGGCTTTTTATATTTTTCTTAATCTGAGAAAAATGAAAAATTATTTTTTTGAAGCTTTTCTGATTTATTTGTAATAAAAGCTATTTAAAAAGTATTAAAAACTAAGATTAAATGAGAAAAATAGTAAACAGAATCAGAAAATTATGAAAAATTCAGGAAAATTCTAAACTTATATTCTAAGTCTATAAAAAATATAAAAAACTATGCTTATGTGAGAGATAATGAAGCTGTAGTGTAAACTGCTTGAGAATAAGCACTTAGAATAAGCTAAAAAGCTCTAGAAGGCACCAATTGATTACAGAAGCTAGATTATGCTATAATAACTCAAATAAATCTAAATCCAACTACTCTTAACTTCTATAGTGCAACCTACAATGATTTGACTTAATTTACCACTTCAACCAAACAAGCCTTTAAGGCCCTACTTTAAGCTAATGCACAGGTTTATGTGATAAGCCAAAAAGAAAAACAGAACTTAGGCCTTCTAATTAACCAACCAAATTTCAATTGTACCAAATCTCAGACCTAAACAAGCTTTAATGAAGCTTGTGCAAAGCTAAAAAGACAGCTGTTTGCACTCAGCTAATGCTGAGTGCTTGACACAGGGCAAATAAGCTCTTTTGAAGAGCTGATTTAGTGCTTAAAACTGTTCCCAAAAATTCCACAAAATTCAGTCTCCAAAAGTAGACCAACTGAAGTTATTTTTCCCAAAGTATCAATTATTTTAACTCAAAACTGAATTCATGAAAAATCAGCAAAGTTTGGTAAAAAACAGTTTTGACAATTTTGACTATTTTAACACAGATAAGAAACTTTGACTAAAATGAGATTTGAAATCAATTTGTGAACTGATAATGATGTGAAATGATGAAATACACCTACTGTAAGCTGACTTATCACTTTATCTACCTAAATTCAAACTGTGATGATCTAAAGCTAACTGATATGCAATCTAGACAGCCTTTAGTGTGATTTTGACTTTTAATGAGTTTAAGTGCAATTTGAAGAATGAAATCGCTCTAATATTCCTAAGAGAAACTTATTGCAATAACTCTAACCTCAGATTTAGCTTAAGGCTCAATCTCATGTGCTCATCTAAACACACCTTAATGTAACAGTTCCACTAATTATTCTATATAATTCTTAACTACAGATCAAATCAGCAATTAATCTAAGTTCCAGTAATCAAACAACAACTAACTAATGATCTACTTACGATTCAAAAGCTACAAAGAAATGGTCAAACAAAAGTGCAGCAGATAAGTTATGAAGTTGAACTGAAATAGAACTCACATGTAGTCCAGCTTATGTGCAGCTTATAACTGAACCAAACTATCCTATTTCAATCTAAATATACCCCAATCCAGCTCTGCATCAACCCAACTCCATTACCAAAACCATTTTAAGTTCCAGTTTGACTTTTGTTGGTGAGAGTGTTTTGAGAGTAAAAACTGAGTAGACAAGTAACTAAGTACGTATAAAGCTATGGAAAAGCTTATAAGCACTTATGAAAACAATATTGAGCACTGAAATCAATTGGAAACAAAGCTTTACTATATATATATTTTTTTTAAGAGTTTTTATTTTTTATTTTTTTATTTTTGTTAATATGAAATCAAAACTTGAAATAACATTTGAATAAGTTGAAACAGAGATTATATTAAACTAGATAAGCTAATATAAGCTAACTATAAACATATTTAATGTTGAGATTTAGAAATCAAATAAAAACTGAAATTCATTAATTCAAAGAGATTACAAGTACTGAATAAGAAATACAATATTTAAAGGAAATTAAGCTTAACTAAATAATAAAACTACTCAGAAATTACATGCTACAAGCTGTGATACAAAGGGGGTATATATAGCATCCGTTTGAGCTTGGGAAGGATCTAGAAGTGAGCTTTGTGCTTTCTCTCCTCATCTGACAGCCCTTGGATACGTTTCTAGTAAATTCCCATCAATATCATCCTTTGAATCATGAATTCTACGCCCCTCTAGCCAATCAGAGGAAAGGAATGACACGGATAGGTGACATGGCACTGAGCACGTGTCAGGTGGTATCATAAGTGTGTCTGGAAAGGACGGAATTACCCCTTGATTGCTTTGATTGTACTTGATTTGGTCAGGGGTAGATTAGGGTTCATACCTGGGTTTAGTTGGGGGTGAAAATTGGCGCCATTGTTTTTTTTTTTTTTTTTTTATTTCGTTTTTGGTTTGTTTGACTGTTGACCGTGTAAATGGTGTTATTAAAATAGGTAACCGGGTCATGGGTTTGGTTGGACCGGGTATGGGATAATGAACATGGGCTTGGTACTTGGGCTTTTGATATATAAGACTTGGACTTAGGATTTAAATTGGACCCAAGGTGTAGTTTGAGGACCAAAAGTGTACAAGCTTAAATTTCAGGGACTAGACATGTAAATCTGAAAATGTAATCCAAGGGTTGATTTTGCCAATCTTCAATAGACCAAGGGCCAAATTTGCCATTTTCTGAAACTTGAGGGTATATTCTGCCAATTGATGAAAGTTCAGGGACTGATTCTGACAATTCTTCAGAGTTGACATATCTTTCACAAATTATCTTTTCAGCCTAGAAATTTCACAGATGCACAATTCTGACCTTCCGGCTCAGCTTTAGCACTCTTTATCTCTCGTGCTCGGGTTTTTGTCTGATTTGGATAACTTTTGCGTGTTTTATCATATCCGTACCTGCACATGCATAAACTCAAGAAAACAACAAATATTAGCAATAAACGGCTCTTTCTTGGTTATTTTGGGTCAGATTTGGTAAAGAAAAGGTATGTGTTTTAGCACATATCATTACTCGAAAGTTGATTTTATTGTTCAATATTGAAGTTGTTATGTTAATGAATGTTACGAGTCCAAAGTCACATAGAGTCCAATAGTCCAAAGTTGACGTGATAAGTTATGTGAGTATGTTAATTTTGAATTTTAAGGTCCAAAGTTTACTTAATCACACAACGTTTTAACGTTTTGTAGCTTATTAGTGACATTTTGGTTTTGTGATATTATGAGTAACTTATTACAAGTTTGTACGCGTAACATTTCAAAATTAATTTAAAATTTGGCTTAGGCGTAAGCAAGTAAGCTTATGCATAAACATGATAACCTTAAGCGTAGACTGAAGCTTAGGCGTAGGAGATACCTTAAGGAGTAAGAAATACTTACGCGTAGGAGTGAGCTCTTAGCATAAAGGCTTAATCGTAGGCTTAAGTTAAGGACTTACGAGTAAGGTTTACTTGTAAGAGTAGCCCTTAGGCGTAGGAGTCCAAGTTTACGCATATACTTCACAAGATACGCGTAGTCCATTGTAGACCCTTACGCGTAAGATTTCTCTTTTGCGTAACATCTACGCATAAGGTGTTCCATATGCTTAAGCCAAGACACCTTATTCTGAATCTCGTACGCTTAGAAGCCTGAAATAGTTTAACCATAACACTCATATTAACATGTATTCAATCACTTTCAAGATCACATGGCATATCAAGTTCAAAACAGTTACGCGTATGATGGCTTAGGCGTAAGCATAAACCCTAAATTCAAATCCTACGAGTAAGAGATTCACACATGGAAAATCATCCAAACTTTATCTGAGTTATCTTAGATGCTAAATGGGTTTGTTCCAGCAGGTTATAACATCTAACACACACCGAATCAAAAGTACCCAATTTTACGCTCACATAAACCCTAAAGCTTAATTTACCAAATTTGTTGTTTCTAGGCATGAATCATAGGTGTATTTAGTCAATTAAACATGTTGTAAACATAACCTAAGCATCTAACTAACCTGAAACACTGACATATGAAAACGCCTAAATCCACGTATAGACCCTAATATTCGAAAATGATTAAAACATGATTCTGGGTTGAAATTTTTGATGAAACTAGGTATAACACTTTATTTTCAAAACTTTTACACTTTCCATTCATCAAAAATACACAATATTGATTTCTTGTTCATACGCGTATGCGTAGAACACCAAATCATGCAATATTCAAAATCTAACCGTTGGCTTTGTTTAAGATTAAAAACCTTCGTTAGAAATCAAATTTAGAAACGTTTTCCACTTACAAATTACAAGTTTGAAGCACGGAATTGATCTTAGAATCTTAGGCGTGGATGAGTTTGGTTGAGAATTAAATGTGTGTAATAAACGTTATAATTTGTTAGGTAAAGGTTTTTGTTAAAAGTAACTTATCAACTTTGACAAGTTTGACCCCTCCACCATAACAATTTTCAACCAAGACCCATAACTTCAACTTTGGTTTAGCAACTCGTGATTGTTTGGCAAGAAACTTGACGATACTCCCCCTAGACTTTAGAAATGAAAAATTTTAAAACATTTGAGTTCGAGGAGAGTATTTAACCAGAAACGTATCCACCATTTCTGAAGAAACAACATTTAATGGTAACATGAAAGGATAAGGTTTTATGAGACTGAAAAATATTTACATTCTCCCCCTCAACACTTGTTCGGGAAAAATAATGAATGTTTTTATAGAACAAAGTGTTGTCGGAAGATTTGTACTTGAATGTTTGAAAGAATTTAGATAGAAGAATATTTTTGTATTTTATCATATTTTCTATTTTTCTATTTTTGTTTTTGAAAAGTTTATTTACAAAAGAGGTTTTGGTGTTTGACTAGTTTCAAGATTGTGTTAAAAGTTTGTCCAGTTCCTATGGAGTCAAACATCTCATGCCAATCCGGTGGATCAAATCAGTAAACCTAGCAGGAGCCAAGGCTTTGGTAAGAATATCCGCCAGTTGGTGTTCAGTACCTACAAAATATAATTCAACGATACCTGATGAGTGTCTAAATACTCATCATTTTTATACTATTAGAATGCCAAAAACATCTGAAAACACTCAGAAACACATCAAAATGATAAAAATATCACAAACAAGTGTTTTATATGTTTTAAATGCAAAAACATCAAAATCTGATGAAAAACGTATCAAGTTTGCAGAATTGGCAGTTTTAGTCCCCCAAGTTTTAAAAGTTGACAAAAACAGTCCCTGGTAATTCAAAAACTTGTAAAATATCATTTAAGGTCCATAAGATTCAAAAGTTGTCAAAATAAACCCTTTAAAGTTTAAAAATCACAAATTGACAACTTTAGTCCTTTAACTTTGAAAATTGTCAAAAATAATCCTTGGTTAATTTAAAAAGTGAAAATTATCAAATTTTAACCTTGTTCTATTTATAAATGACAAAAATGGTCCTTATGATAAAACTTTTGAGAATTTACATGTTTGGTCTCTCAAGTTTCAAACTTGACAGTTTTGGTCCCTGGATTTACAAAAATGGAAATTATCAATATAGGTCCTTGTACTAATCACATTTGGCAGTTTTAGTCCTTGTGAGAGCTTTGGAAAATGTTCAAGATCAATCCTTCAAGATTTCTAAAATTGCATAAATGGTCCTTGTTGTTTAACTTAAACCAAACGGACCCTATTATTATCCGACAGGCCCAACTCCACCCAAGCCCAAACCCAAAACCAGTCCACCCTTTTAAAAACGAGATAAACCGCCTCCACTGTTCACTGTCTCTCTCACCCCTGTATCCCAAAACCAGCCATGGTTTTCTCACCACCACCTCACCCTTTCCACCTCATTCACCTTTCCAGCTCATCCCCCCTCCTATCATCACAGCCCACAAGCAGTTAATGCTTCTCCACCATTCAACACTCCATCTATACTCACAAAACTCTGTTTTTTCCCTACTTGACCTCTGAACCCACCAAATTGCTTCTTTTGTGTCCCCTACACCTCCACAACACCCCAAGATTCTTTAATTAGATTCAAACTACCCATTTCAGTCAAATAGACTTTTGGCGCCAAAATAACCATGTGGACGATTAAGATGAATTTGACCAATCCAATGGTTGGATTGAGGTGGGAAAGAATCAGAGTTGTTGACTGAAGTTTCAGAGTGATTATAAAGCAAGAGAGAAGCATTGTATCAATCAATCTAGTGTAATTTTAATTTTTAATGTCGTTTTAGTCTAACTTTTGAATTCCAGTGTAAGATTAAGCTTTAAAGTACTGTTTCTAGTGATTTCAGTGTACTGATAAACTTTTGCAAGTATCAATTTCAGTTTTAATTCAAGTTACCAGTTTATGCATTTTCCTTTCAAAAATCTCATGTTATGAAATGTTGTTATTAGTTGTTGGTTTGGACTGAGTAAACCCACATAAGCTCCTAGAAAGCTATTTCAAGCTTTTAGTAACTTTAAAAATCAGTTTAGAAGTAAAGAGAGAAAAATACCAAAAATACTAAAAAAATCAGTGAAATTCAAAAATCACAGGATTGATGATCAAGAAGCTAATGCAGTTTGATTTTTGGATGGAAATGGGTTAGTGGCTTAGTGGTAAGCCTATAGGATCTGTTCTTTGTGTCTTGTTCTCAGTTTTCAGTTGGAATCAGTTGTAAGCTCTTTTAAGCTATTTTGGTATTTTACTGTTTGACTTGTTCACTAGCTTAAATCTCTGTATGTTTATGATCTTTACTTATAATTAAGTATAATTAAGCCTTTAAAGCAGTCCTTTGTTCTTTTGAATTTGTAGTTTATAAAAATCTCATTTTAACAGTTAATATAGCATACTTTGTATTTCTTAGTTTTATACTATTAGTGTTGTTGTTTTATGCTTATATAGTCCCCTTATATGATAATCTAAGGTTTTTAATCAAGTGCATGTTCTTAATCTGACAAACTCTTTGAAAAAATTCAAATCAGTTCTATAAAGGCTTGTTTGGATTTGCTGCATTAACTGTGTTAGAGCTTGTTTGTGTTGTTGTTCTTGGTTGTTTTATATTCCACTAGGTCCTAATATCTCATTGCAACAAGAAAAACCAGTGCCTGTTACATTAAAAAGTCAAATTTTCTTTTAATCTCATCTTACTGTGTGACTGTTAGGATTTAGAGTCTAAAATTCATCACAGAAGCTTAAAACCTATTAACTTAGCCTAATTTAATCTCACTTTAGCTTAATATTACATATTCAATCATAAAAATCAGTCCAAAGTTCAACAAAGTCAACATATTTACTTTCTTAAATAGTCAAAATCTGTCCTGTGCACAGATTTGGTAGCCAAGTTCATAAGTTCTTAGAGAGCTTATTATTGATCATTAACCTTTGTAATTTAGCTTTATAAGTAGTTTACCTGGCTGTCTCAAGGTCCCAATTTTTAGTTTTGAGTTTGGAGCTTATTTGACAGGGCTGCATGTGCTTATCATTTTGTCCCAACTCAATCAATATATACTGAGTCTCAACTCAGTGTTTTGTCAGGTTTTGAAAAAGCTTCTCACAAGCTCATTTTAGCTTATTTTGATCTCATCTTTTGTTTCTAGGTAGCCAACCAGGTCTAATACAAGTTACAATTTTTACTTTTCAGTTTTAGCTTATTTGGTGATCTGTGCATAAGCTCAAAGTAGCTTACCAAAAATCTGTTTTGCTCATTTAGCTCAAACCTCAAATCTGTGCTAACTTGTAATCCAGAGGTTGTGGTTTGTTGTTTTCAGTTGATTTACAGTTCTTATAGCTTATTCTAGCTTGTGTATCAGTTTGGTGCTTATTGTGTCCTTCTAGCTTATTTCAAGTGCTTATTAATAAGCAGTTGCTACTGCAGTTGCTTATTTCTCCACACAAGCCCATGTTTTTCTATTTTTCTTAGATTCAGTATATTAAAATAGACTTTTCCTGAAATTTTCATAATTTTTCATAACTGTTTGCTATTTTTCTTAATTTAAAATAGTTTTTAGGCATTTTTAAATAGCATTTAATACAAATAAATTAGAAAAAGTTCAAAAAAATAATTTTTCAATTTTCTTAGGTTAAGATAAATATAAAAGTAATAAAAAGTATTTTTCCATAATTTTCTTAGTTTAAAAAGTATTTTTTAGCATTTTAATTAGTTTTAAATAGTTTTAAATTAATAATAAATACATAAAAAGTCTTAAAAATATATTTTTAGTTTTAAAATAAGTTTTATCATATTTTAGACTTTTCTAAGTTTTAATTTCATTTTTCTAGGTTAATTTTGTATTTTCTTGTATTTTAGTACATTTTAAATATTTAATAAATAGTTTTTAATTAATAATAATTAAATGATAAGTTGTAAAAATAATTTTATTTTTCTAATAATTTTCTTTTACTATTAGGATTGTAAAAATATCATTTTCATATTTGTAGGTCTTTTATTTCTTTAAAACTCACGTTTTATTTTGTACGTAGACGTAATTTTATTTTAAACGTAAGTTTTAAGTTGTAGGTTTTAAACGTTCATCGACTTTAAAAATAGTGATAGCGTTTATTTAATATATTTTAACTTTTTAATTTTCTTAATTTGCATTTAAGTCGCTGTAATTTGTAGATCTTTTCTTTAGGTATAATTTTCCATCAAAATCCTTATTGATCACTATCCTTAGTGATCATTCTATCATCTGAAGTTGTTTAAACACCAATTCATCCTCCGTGGGACTAAACGACCCAGGAATTCATTATATTCTCTGATCTAAATTGCATTTGTGCTTAAACTGTTTTGAGTTTGTTACGGTCGGCCATTCACAAGTGGCAGGCTTGCGTGATTTGACTTGACTGTTTAGCTCCAATCAAATTTTGGCGCCGCTGCCGGGGAGGCTGTAAGCGTGTTCTAGCATTTTTCAGACCCGTACTTGCACATATACCACAGTTTGTAAAAAGTTTTCTGTAAAGTTATATAAATCAAAAAGTTCAATAACACTTTTCCTAAAGTGTTAAAAATCCAAAAAAAATATAAAACAACAAAACAATCGGAACGTTTTTCTATTTTGTATTCTCTTTTAAGGTGATTCTTGAAGAGATACGATTTGGTTAAACGAGACGATACCAAAAATATTGTCCAAAAGTTTTTAAACCCATCAGCACAAATCTGTACCTACGTCTTTTCAGTGATACTTAATATACATAAAAATCAACCACCGCAAATCAAGGCAGTGCACTACCTAACTGGGTGTGCGACCATAATAAGTTCCGAACATCGATTTAAAACTTGCCTTTGTGTTCCTGTGATTTGGTGTACCTTTTTCAAAGAAGCCATTTCATTTGTGATTATTGGTTAAGTTCGCTTGTCGTTTTGCCTCGCATTTGTTTTGAAAACTGATTTTTAAACTTAGTGCATGCGCACTCGTTCTTCCAGTTCTACAAGTCCACTTTCAGAACTTGGAAAGATTCCTCGTAGACGTAGAGGACGTTCAGCTCCTTCAGCCGTGACTGAGGAACGTCTACTACCACCACCACCCCCGAAATGGCGAAGACAAACCTATGAATGAGCTTCTCCAAGCACCCATCGAGGGTTACGGAGATGCCATTGTTGTCCCAGCCATCGTGGCTGACACTTTTGAGCTCAAAACTGGGTTGCTTAATCTGGTAACCCAAAGCCAATTCTATGGTTTTGAGCGGGATGATCCTCATGCACACATTCGATGGTTTAACAAGATTGCATCTACCATCAAGTACAAGAATGTCCCACATAAAGCTATCAAGCTTCATCTGTTCCCATTTTCTCTAGAGGGACAAGCCCGGAATTGGCTTGAGAAACAACCCCCTCGTTCCATTGAGACATGGGAGGATCTAGTTACCAAGTTTGTTAACGAATTCTATCCTCCATCCCGAACTACAAGTCTTAAAAATGAGATAATGAAATTCTCTCAAAGATTTGATGAATCATTCGGGGAGGCATGGGATCGTTACAAAGACTTGCTCCGCAAGTGTCCGCATCATGGTTTTACCGAGTTAATGCAAATGGATACTTTCTACAATGGTCTGCACCAAGGTGATCAAGACTCTCTAAATGCCTCCGCGGGAGGTAATTTCCTGAGCAAGACCACAAAAGAAGCCTTGCAAATAATTGAAAACAAGTCCCAGGTCCGCCCTTTCCGAGCAAAGACATATCAATCTCAGTCTAAGGCTGGACCTTCTACTTCATCTCCAGTGGGTACATCTAGCACCGATGCTAAGATTGACAAACTCACGGATATTGTTCAGGCTTTGGTTCTTGCTAACCAAAAGAAAGTCACTTTCACACAAGCACCATCATATGGTGAAATGAAGAAAGTTGAAGTTTGTGTTACTTGTGGTGGTCCTCATGCATACTACAACTGTACTGCCACCGATGGTAGTCCTTTTGAAGCTAATGCTATAGCCGGTACTTCAAATCAAGGAGGTAATCAATACCGTCCTCAAAATGAACCAAACTACCGAGCTAACACTTATCAGGCACCACCCGGTTTCAACCAGAATCCTAACCGGAATCAGAACCAACAAAGAATGAACCAAGGTTATCAAAACCAGGGTAATTTCTATTCCGGACCCAACCAAGGTTTCCAACAACAAGGAAATCTTAATCAAAACACTTACAATCGAGGGAATCAATTTCAAGGGAATATGAACCCTAATCAAGGGAATTCTGGCTATAACCAGAACATACGGCCTCAAATTGTCCCTCCACCTCCTCCTGTATCAACATCTGATGAGCTTTTAAGGCAATTCATGAAGTCTCAAGAGGAGACAAACAGGGTGTTGGTCAGTCAGATCGCTGAATTAAAGAAGTCTTTAAATGATCGACCCTCGGGCTCAGGTACTCTACCTAGCAACACGATCGCTAACCCGAGGGGCGATGCTAAGGCGATCACAACCAGAAGTGGTGTTTCATACAATGGACCCACTATTCCTACTACCTCTTCTTCTTCTCTCCCGAAGGTAGTGGAAAGTGAACCTAGGACACACAATGGACCTACGACTCCAATGCCTCCTCCACTAGGAGAAATGAGTCAAGTTACCAAGGCGACAAAGGACAAGGAACTTCCTATTAATAATGGAAGTACCACACACGTCCTACCTTCGGTAGTCCAACCTCAAGTTGTCCAGAAACCCAAGTCTAATCCAGGAGTTGTTTTTGAACCACCTGTAGCTCCCGCTGAAAATACCAAATCCAAATCTTCTATTCCTTATCCATCACGTTTGAATGAGCAAAAGCTCCGTGAAAAAGCTAGTCATCAAATGGACAAATTTTTCCAAATTTTCCAAGAGTTACATTTTGACATAAGCTTTGCGGATGCTATCATGCTGATGCCCAAGTTTGCATCAACTCTCAAACACATGTTAAGCAACAAGGAAAAGCTGTTTGAAATGGCTAAAACTCCTCTTAACGAGAACTGCTCTGCATTTATCCTGAAGAAGCTTCCAGAAAAGCTTGGAGATCCTGGGAAATTTCTCTTACCTTGTGTATTTCCAGGAATGGTTGAATGCTTTGCCCTAGCAGATCTTGGTGCAAGCATCAACCTGATGCCTTATTCAGTATGGAAGAAACTTTCTCTTCCGGAACTTACTCCTACATGCATGACTCTCGAGCTTGCAGATCGTACAATATCCCGTCCTCTTGGCATTGCCGAGGACGTATTTGTGAAAGTAGGAAAGTTCCATTTTCCGGCTGACTTTGTGGTTGTTGATTTTGATGCCGATCATCGGGTTCCTCTCATTGTTGGTCGAGGATTCCTGAGAACGGGCCGTGCTCTCATAGATGTATTTGAGCAAGAAATCACATTACGTGTTGGTAATGAAGCTGTCACTTTTAACCTTGATCAAACTTCGAGGTACTCCGCAAACTATGATTCTGAGTCGGTTAACCGAATCGATATCATTGATGTTGCTTCTGAAGAGTACTCGCAAGAAGTTCTTGGTTATTCTCATAATTCTGTGAGTGGGGATCCCACCACATCTTCTCAACCTATCATAGCCAATTCTACTCCTTCTCTCACCCCATTTGAGGAAAGTGACTTCATCTTGGAAGAGATTGAAGCATACTTGGCTAGTGATTCTGTCCCATGGGAAATTGATCATGCTCCAATTGACATCGAGGGGGACATACTTCTCATTGAGAAGTTGCTTAATGATGATCCATCATCAGCCCCTCACTCTAGTGATTCAATTCCAGATGAGATTAATCAAAATAAGATTAATCTGGAGGGAGATATTCTTCTTGAAAAGTTGTTAAATCATGACATTTCTCCTCTTCCTCCCATCAAACTTCATAACAAGGAAGTTAAGTCAGTTGAGAAAACTGAAGAATTTCCTGAGGTTGAGCTTAAGGACTTACCACCTCATCTCGAGTATGCATTTCTAAAAGGTGATGATAAATTGCCTGTCATTATTGCTCGAGATTTGAGTAAAGATGAAAAGTCTGCTCTCATAAAGATCTTGAAGTCACACAAGCAAGCAATTGCTTGGAAACTCTCCGACATTAAGGGTATCAACCCTGAGTTTTGTACTCACAAAATCTTGATGGAGGATGACTTCAAGCCAGCAGTTCAACATCAGAGAAGAGTAAATCCAAAAATCCATGATGTTATCAAACAAGAGGTTATCAAACTTCTTGATGCAGGATTGATTTACCCGATCTCAGATAGTCCTTGGGTGAGCCCAATTCATTGTGTTCCTAAAAAGGGTGGCATAACTGTTGTCACAAATGAAGATAACGAGTTAATTCCAACTCGGCTGGTTACGGGATGGCGTGTGTGCATTGACTATCGTAAGTTGAATGATGCTACCCGTAAAGACCATTTTCCTCTACCCTTTATGGAACAAATGCTTGAGAGATTAGCAGGGAATGAATACTATTGTTTCCTTGATGGTTTCTCGGGTTACTTTCAGATCCCCATTGATCCAAAGGATCAAGATAAAACCACATTCACCTGCCCATACGGAACATTTGCTTATAGACGTATGCCTTTTGGCTTATGTAATGCCCCTGGCACGTTCCAACGATGTATGATGGCCATTTTCCACGACATGATCGGGGAAACAATGGAGGTGTTTATGGATGACTTTTCGGTCATTGGGGATTCGTTTCAGACATGTCTCTCCCATTTAGATAAAATGCTCAAACGGTGTGAAGACACTAATCTTTGTCTAAACTGGGAGAAAAGCCACTTTATGGTCAAAGAAGGCATTGTCCTTGGCCATAAGATTTCAAAAAACGGGATTGAGGTAGATAGAGCAAAAGTCGATGTTATTGCTAAATTACCTCATCCTACTACCGTCAAAGGTATTAGGAGTTTTTTAGGTCATGCCGGTTTCTATCGTAGATGCATACAAGATTTTTCTAAAATCGCCCGGCCTATGACCCATCTTCTTGAAAAGGATGCTCCTTTTATCTTCTCACCCGAGTGCATCATAGCTTTCGAAACATTGAAGAAAAGCTTATGAAGCACCCATTCTCGTTGCTCCGATGGGGCTTGCCTTTTGAGCTCATGTGCGATGCAAGTGATTTTGCTATCGGTGCAGTCTTAGGGCAACGAAGAAATAAGCATTTTCAGCCTATCCACTACGCGAGTAAGACTATGACTGAAGCTCAAACCCATTACACCACTACAGAAAAAGAATTATTAGCTGTGGTGTATGCGTTTGAAAAGTTTCGGCCATACCTTATATTGACCAAATGCGTGGTGTATACGGATCACTCGGCTCTCAAATATCTCTTTGCAAAACAAGATGCAAAGCCGAGATTGCTCCGTTGGGTTCTCCTCCTGCAAGAATTTGATATCATTATACGTGATAAAAAAGGAGCTGAGAACCTGGCTGCTGATCATCTGTCCAGATTAGAAAACCCTCACCAAGATGTGTTCGAGAAAAAGGAAATAAATGAAACGTTTCCTCTCGAGACACTCAATGCGGTTTCTTTTCGTGGAGACTCTACTACCCCATGGTTTGCTGACTTCGCAAATTACCATGCGGGTAACTTCATAGTGAAAGGGATGTCGTCCCAACAGAAAAACAAATTCTTTAAAGATGTTAAACATTACTTCTGGGACGACCCCTACTTGTTTAAAATTTGCGCGGATCAAGTCATCAGGCGATGTGTGTATGGTCAAGAACATAATTGACATTCTCAAAGCTTGCCATTCTGGACCTACTGGGGGACATCATAGCCCCAACTACACCGCCAAGAAGGTGTTTGATTCCGGATTCTATTGGCCCACAATCTACAAGGATGCCCACGAATTTGTCAAAGCCTGTGACGCTTGTCAACGTCACGGGAATATCTCACAAAGGAATGAAATGCCACAAAACGCCATTCAAGTGTGTGAGATTTTTGACATCTGGGGCATTGATTTTATGGGGCCATTTCCATCTTCTCGTGGTAACAAGTACATACTCGTGGCCGTTGACTACTTGTCAAAATGGGTTGAAGCTAAGGCTTTGCCTACCAACGATGCCCGAGTTGTTGTGAAATTCTTGAAATCTCTCTTTGCTAGGTTTGGAACTCCACGAGCCATAATCAGTGATCGTGGTACGCATTTCTGCAATGACCAGTTTGAAAGAGTCATGCAGAAGTATGGTGTAACTCACCGTTTCTCTACTGCGTACCATCCCCAAACAAGTGGGCAAGTGGAAGTGTCCAACCGAGGGATTAAAAGAATCTTGGAAAGGACAGAGGCTTAAAACCGTGCCTCTTGGTCGGATAAGCTAGATGACGCACTCGGGCCTTCCGACAGCTTATAAAACACCCATCGGGTGTACTCCATACAATCTTGTATACGGAAAGGCGTGTCATCTGCCGGTTGAGCTAGAGCACAAGGCATACTGGGCCTTGAAGCATGCCAACTTCGATATTCAGACAGCTGGTGATCACCGGAAAGTTCAAATGAATGAATTAAATGAACTTCGTGATCAAGCATACGAGAACTCTTTGATCTACAAAGAAAAGACAAAGAAGATTCATGACTCTAAAATCAAGAACCGCGTTTTCAACGTTGGTGATCGAGTCCTTCTTTTTAATTCAAGATTGAAGATTTTCTCGGGAAAGCTTAAATCCCGTTGGTCTGGTCCATTTACTATCACTAAGGTTTATCCTTATGGCACCATTGAGTTATCTCAGCCTGATGGTCCCAATTTTAAAGTAAATGGTCATCGATTAAAGCATTACTTTGGAGAGGACATTCCCCCTGTGGTTGTCCCGGATTTACAAACATTCCCCATGAACCAATAAATGCGGGGATCGAGTCAAGCTAGTGACTCGGGAATCAAAAATAGTAGCACACACCATATGGATTTTCATCCATATTTCTGTCTTCTTATCCCCTTTCTATCACCCTAGTGTGGGGGAGTTTTTCCCACGCTGTTGTATATATCAATAAAAAAAAAAAAAAAAAAAAAATGTATATATATCAAAAACAAAATAATGGCCGTAGTATTTCCCTTTTATGTTCTTTGTTTCGGCATAGCCGCCGGTACTTTGAATATTGAGGGCAATATTCATTTCTTAGTGTGGGGGGGAATTCTCACGAATTTTATCATGTAATTATTCCACCCAATTCCCCCGTTATTGGCCAAAAATTTTTTGGAGTAAGTGTTTTCACTTACTCAGCAAATGGTAATCAGTCCGCCATGTCTAACCCACATAAGGATTGGCTAATCCAGGAGCAAACGGCTCTTGGTAAAGATATCTCAAATCCGTTTATGGCTTGCAATTTGCCTAAAATTGTATGGTGTTCAACTCACCATATCTTTAAACTAGTGAAAAGTTGGCTAGCCCGCAAGTTTATGGCTTGTGGTAAAGGCAGTTGGAAATCCATAATTGGTAATCGGCTCACCAAAGATAATATTGATAATTTATCTAAGAGTTGGCTAGTCCAGAAGGGTACGGCTTCTGGTAAAGACACATCAAATCCGTTATATGGTTTATGATTTGCCAATAAATCATTTGGTTATCGTTGTACCAAGATTCTTACTTGAATCAAAACAATTGGCTACTCCAGAAGTAATGGCTTTTGGTAAAGAGATAAAATCCATTAACTTTTCTCAAATCATTGCTAGGGACTAGCAATATCTTAGTGTGGGGGATTGATGAGTGTCTAAATACTCATCATTTTTATACTATTAGAATGCCAAAAACATCTGAAAACACTCAGAAACACATCAAAATGATAAAAATATCACAAACAAGTGTTTTATATGTTTTAAATGCAAAAACATCAAAATCTGATGAAAAACGTATCAAGTTTGCATAATTGGCAGTTTTAGTCCCCCAAGTTTTAAAAGTTGACAAAAACAGTCCCTGGTAATTCAAAAACTTGTAAAATATCATTTAAGGTCCATAAGATTCAAAAGTTGTCAAAATAAACCCTTCAAAGTTTAAAAATCACAAATTGACAACTTTAGTCCTTTAACTTTGAAAATTGTCAAAAATAATCCTTGGTTAATTTAAAAAGTGAAAATTATCAAATTTTAACCTTGTTCTATTTATAAATGACAAAAATGGTCCTTATGATAAAACTTTTGAGAATTTACATGTTTGGTCCCTCAAGTTTCAAACTTGACAGTTTTGGTCCCTGGATTTACAAAAATGGAAATTATCAATATAGGTCCTTGTACTAATCACATTTGGCAGTTTTAGTCCTTGTGAGAGCTTTGGAAAATGTTCAAGATCAATCCTTCAAGATTGCTAAAATTGCATAAATGGTCCTTGTTGTTTAACTTAAACCAAACGGACCCTATTATTATCCGGCTGGCCCAACTCCACCCAAGCCCAAACCCAAAACCAGTCCACCCTTTTAAAAACGAGATAAACCGCCTCCACTGTTCACTGCCTCTCACCCCTGTATCCCAAAACCACCATGGTTTTCTCACCACCACCTCACCCTTTCCACCTCATCCACCTTTCCAGCTCATCCCCCTCCTATCATCACAGCCCACAAGCAGTTAATGCTTCTCCACCATTCAACACTCCATCTATACTCACAAAAATCTGTTTTTGCCCTACTTGACCTCTGAACCCACCAAATTGCTTCTTTTGTGTCCCCTACACCTCCACAACACCCCAAGATTCTTTAATTAGATTCAAACTACCCATTTCAGTCAAATAGACTTTTGGCGCCAAAATAACCATGTGGACGATTAAGATGAATTTGACCAATCCAATGGTTGGATTGAGGTGGGAAAGATTCAGAGTTGTTGACTGAAGTTTCAGAGTGATTATAAAGCAAGAGAGAAGCATTGTATCAATCAATCTAGTGTAATTTTAATTTTTAATGTCGTTTTAGTCTAACTTTTGAATTCCAGTGTAAGATTAAGCTTTAAAGTACTGTTTCTAGTGATTTCAGTGTACTGATAAACTTTTGCAAGTATCAATTTCAGTTTTAATTCAAGTTACCAGTTTATGCATTTTCCTTTCAAAAATCTCATGTTATGAAATGTTGTTATTAGTTGTTGGTTTGGACTGAGTAAACCCACATAAGCTCCTAGAAAGCTATTTCTAAGCTTTAGTATCCTTAAAACTCAGTTTAGAAGTAAAGAGAGAAAAATACCAAAAATACTAAAAAAAATCAGTGAAATTCAAAAATCACAGGATTGATGATCAAGAAGCTAATGCAGTTTGATTTTTGGATGGAAATGGGTTAGTGGCTTTGTGGTAAGCCTATAGGATCTGTTCTTTGTGTCTTGTTCTCGTTTTCATTGGAATCAGTTTGTAAGCTCTTTTAAGCTATTTTGGTATTTTACTGTTTGACTTGTTCACTAGCTTAAATCTCTGTGTGTTTATGATCTTTACTTATAATTAAGTATAATTAAGCCTTTAAAGCAGTCCTTTGTTCTTTTGAATTTGTAGTTTATAAAAATCTCATTTTAACAGTTAATATAGCATACTTTGTATTTCTTAGTTTTATACTATTAGTGTTGTTGTTTTATGCTTATATAGTCCCCTTATATGATAATCTAAGGTTTTTAATCAAGTGCATGTTCTTAATCTGACAAACTCTTTGAAAAAATTCAAATCAGTTCTATAAAGGCTTGTTTGGATTTGCTGCATTAACTGTGTTAGAGCTTGTTTGTGTTGTTGTTCTTGGTTGTTTTATATTCCACTAGGTCCTAATATCTCATTGCAACAAGAAAAACCAGTGCCTGTTACATTAAAAAGTCAAATTTTCTTTTAATCTCATCTTACTGTGTGACTGTTAGGATTTAGAGTCTAAAATTCATCACAGAAGCTTAAAACCTATTAACTTAGCCTAATTTAATCTCACTTTAGCTTAATATTACATATTCAATCATAAAAATCAGTCCAAAGTTCAACAAAGTCAACATATTTACTTTCTTAAATAGTCAAAATCTGTCCTGTGCACAGATTTGGTAGCCAAGTTCATAAGTTCTTAGAGAGCTTATTATTGATCATTAACCTTTGTAATTTAGCTTTATAAGTAGTTTACCTGGCTGTCTCAAGGTCCCAATTTTTAGTTTTGAGTTTGGAGCTTATTTGACAGGGCTGCATGTGCTTATCATTTTGTCCCAACTCAATCAATATATATACTGAGTCTCAACTCAGTGTTTTGTCAGGTTTTGAAAAAGCTTCTCACAAGCTCATTTTAACTTATCTTGATCTCATCTTTTGTTTCTAGGTAGCCAACCAGGTCTAATACAAGTTCCAATATTTGCTTTTCAGTATTAGCTTATTTTGTGATCTGTGCATAAGCTCAAAGTAGCTTACCAAATTCTGTTTTGCTCATTTAGCTCAAACCTCAAATCTGTGCTAACTTGTAATCCAGAGGTTGTGGTTTGTTGTTTTCAGTTGATTTACAGTTCTTATAGCTTATTCTAGCTTGTATATCAGTTTGGTGCTTATTGTGTCCTTCTAGCTTATTTCAAGTGCTTATTAATAAGCAGTTGCTACTGCAGTTGCTTATTTCTCCACACAAGCCCATGTTTTTCTATTTTTCTTAGATTCAGTATATTAAAATAGACTTTTCTTGAAATTTTCATAATTTTTCATAACTGTTTGCTATTTTTCTTAATTTAAAATAGTTTTAGGCATTTTAAATAGCATTTAATACAAATAAATTAGAAAAGTTCAAAAAATAATTTTTCAATTTTCTTAGGTTAAGATAAATATAAAAGTAATAAAAAGTATTTTTCCATAATTTTCTTAGTTTAAAAAGTATTTTTAGCATTTTAATTAGTTTTAAATAGTTTTAAATTAATAATAAATACATAAAAAGTCTTAAAAATATATTTTTAGTTTTAAAATAAGTTTTATCATATTTTAGACTTTTCTAAGTTTTAATTTCATTTTTCTAGGTTAATTTTGTATTTTCTTGTATTTTAGTACATTTTAAATATTTAATAAATAGTTTTTAATTAATAATAATTAAATAATAAGTTGTAAAAATAATTTTATTTTTCTAATAATTTTCTTTTACTAATAGGATTGTAAAAATATCATTTTCATATTTGTAG
The DNA here is from genome assembly GCA_910596185.1 of Chrysanthemum makinoi. NCBI lineage: Eukaryota > Viridiplantae > Streptophyta > Magnoliopsida > Asterales > Asteraceae > Chrysanthemum > Chrysanthemum makinoi. The sequence continues at coordinate 30,920,872 of OU343219.1, forward strand.
GTCTTTTATTTCTTTAAAACTCACGTTTTATTTTGTACGTAGACGTAATTTTATTTTAAACGTAAGTTTTAAGTTGTAGGTTTTAAACGTTCATCGACTTTAAAAATAGTGATAGCGTTTATTTAATATATTTTAACTTTTTAATTTTCTTAATTTGCATTTAAGTCGCTGTAATTTGTAGATCTTTTCTTTAGGTATAATTTTCCATCAAAATCCTTATTGATCACTATCCTTAGTGATCATTCTATCATCTGAAGTTGTTTAAACACCAATTCATCCTCCGTGGGACTAAACGACCCGGGAATTCATTATATTCTCTGATCTAAATTGCATTTGTGCTTAAACTGTTTTGAGTTTGTTACGGTCGGCCATTCACAAGTGGCAGGCTTGCGTGATTTGACTTGACTGTTTAGCACCAATCAATACCCTTTTCCACATGCTCCTTTATGAAATGATATCGAAGATCGATGTGCTTGGATTTCGAGTGTTGAAAAGTGTTGCACGAGATCGCAATAGCATTTCGGTTTTCATAGTACACCGGGATTCAGTCAAATACGTAACCATAGTCCTTGAGTTTTGTTCTCATCCAAATGAATTGAGCACAACATGCCGACATGGCTACATATTCTGCTTCTGTTGAGGACAGCGATGTACAATCCTGTTTCTTCGATTGCAATGACACCAATTTATCACCTAGGAATTGCAAACCACCTGAAGTACTTTTCCGAGAATCTAAACATCCTGCATGATCAGCGTCTGAAAAAGCTATTGGTTCAAAACTAGAATCCTTCGGATACCAGATCCCCAAATTAATTGTTCCCTTGATGTATCAGAGGATTCTTTTAGCCACAGTGAGGTGACGTTCAGTTGGTCTTGACTGATAACGGGAACAAAGATATACAAAAAATACAATGTCAGGTCTACTGGCTGTTAGATACATGAGAGACCCAATAATACTTCGGTATTTGGTAGGGTCAACAAATTTCCCATGCAAATCAGCGTCTAGTTTGTTGGTATGTGCCATTGCTGTGGCATAGGTATCACAGCTTTGCATTCCATGTTTGTTTAAAATTTCAAGAGCATATTTAGACTGACTTAGAAAAATACCACGGGGTGATTGATGAACTTGAAGTCCTAAGAAGAATGTAAGTTCACCCATCAGTGAAATTTCAAAATGTATTTTCATTAGTTTTGAAAAGACGTTTGAGTACTTTTTATGGGTTAACCCAAAAATGATGTCATTCACATAAATTTGAACGATTAAAATGTGTGCCCGAGATATTGTATAAAGAGTGTAGGGTCGACCGATCCTTTGACAAAATTATGGGATAGAAGAAAGGATGATAACTCGTCATACCACGCCCGAGGGGCTTGTTTGAGACCGTAAAGTGCCTTGTTTAGTTTGTAGACGTGATTAGGGAACTCTGGATCAATAAATCCTTCTTGCTGACTAACATATATCGTTTCCTTCAGTTTACCATTCAGAAAAGCGGGTTTGACATCCATCTGATAGACCATGATGTTCATGTAAGCCGCGAATGCCAGAAAAATCCGTACAGCCTTAAGTCTAGCAACTGGTGCGAATGATTCTTCGAAGTCAATCCCCTCTTCCTGTCTATACCTGTCACACCCCCAAATTACCTGTTTTGCAGCGGAATGGAATTCCTGGGGATTGACTGTCATAGCATCACAATCACAGTTATATTGAACGACCTAAAGTGTCGTTTGGAAAATACATCGCTTGATTTAATAAAATAATCAGAGTTTACAAATTATAGGTCCCAAATGACAATCAACATGCGCGGAAAATAAGTTTGGTACAAGACAAACGATGTTTTTAAAGTGTATAAATCCCATGTGAGACGCGTCGTCACCGCGACTCTATGATATGTCCACATGCATGCCATGAAGTGAATGCCTTAGTAACCTGAAAATACATTGCTAAAAGTGTCAACACAAAGGTTGAGTGAGTTCATAGAGTTTATGTAAATGTTTAATACGACTACCACAAGTATAAATTATGTATGACAAATATGTCACAAAAATGTTACAATTGCTATAAGTCCATGACACCGAAACTAGACTGATCATGATGTTCGCCCAACAGAGTGTTTGCCAAACAACTCAAATAATGCTATTAAATGAAATGCATCCGTTTAACCAGTTGGAATCCACCAACCCGGATGGAGGAGTCACCCTCGATAGATCTATCCACTCACCCTCGCTTCTATGAAATTAACTGTTCATGTTATATAATGGGGACATTCAATTGGCATGAGGTAACTTAAGCAATGTAATGAATTTGATATACTTGGTATCGTAATAAAAATGATGTGCAATGTACTCTCCCCCGTAGGTTTGAAATAAAGTAAAAACTTGAATAAATCAGGGCTATGAAAACTCACCTGTTGCAATGATACTGATGATATAATGGCAATACTGAAATGAGGCGCAACCTCTGACCGTGACCTATTATGAATGATATGTTCTAATGTAAATCATGAAACAATGTCGTGCATGCAAATCCACATGTAATCTATACCACTTGTACGTTTTTGAAAATAGAATTTATCGTCGAAATATATGTTTATGACATCTCGTCATGTTATAAAATACTTTACAAGTATTTATATTGAAATGATATCTTACGATAATCATTTTGTGATTTAATATGAAATTATAACTTTTCGTCGTAAAATAATGTCATTTGACAATTTCATGAAAGTGACAAAACGGCCTTGAAAAGTTAGTCGTAAAATGGTACACGTCGAGTGTTAGGAAACGAACTCAACGGTTTTGGGAAGCTTGTATCATTATCTCAAAGTTTTAGCATTTAAGTTTTCATCCCAGAGGTCTCGATCACGGAGAAAAATATAGGTTAAGTATGGTACTTGTATCCAAAATATTGTTTAAGGATGGTTTTCGGCAAAGTTTAAGTGACCGTATTTTATTCATTACAACTCCGCTTGACGAACGGTTGGACATTTTGGAAAATATGCTTGGCGAAATTACTTTTACTAGAAGACATCACGTTATAAAAAGTACTACGTCAATGTTAAAAACGACCCTCAACATGGTCCTTTGTAGCCGTAATATTTGTCTAATAGAAATCTATTAGTTTTTCTTATATAATAAAGTTACGGCAACTTTATGTAAACGTGTATAATTTAATCGTTACAAGTCCGTTTTCTACGTTTTATATGTCCTTAGCTTCGTATTAAAGTATACAAATATATTTTTGATAAGTCGACACAATTTATAACGCCTAAGCCTCATTTTTGACTCGTAAAAAGTTGAGAATACATGCTGAATTTTCTGAAACAATTAGTTTTCGTCGTCAACTTGAAAAATTCATAAATTCTTCGTTATAGCTCCGTTTTAATCCGTTCAAGCGGCCACGTTTTCGTTTGAAAGTGTATTTTCTAAATATCTAGACCAAAAAATTTTATTTACTGTCGAGATTTCCAGATTTTCAAAATATGGACAGACCCTTATGTAAACTTGTCGAAATGAGTTTTTCTCTCGCCAAACCTATTCTAACCAATTCAAAACAACTCCGAAGGTATTCAAATCCTACCATACACCTTCTTAGGGTGTCATGGGTTTCTAGACATTACCAAAAGTGATATATTTCAAGGAATAATTATAGGATGACATATATATATATATATAACTCTTAAAAACAATGAAAAGTGGTATAAATTCATATGTAACATGCATGTTTTTCTCAAATCTGATGAAATGAACATAGAATAAATATGAAAGATGAAAATGGATATGAGATGCTTACTAGTTAACTTGATGAGGTTTATGAGCAAATGTTTTATCCTAATCACCAAAGGTTTTTATTTCACAACCTTAATCAAGAGTGTAACTAGAGTGTATAAAACTTGACTAGAAATTTTTTGATGAACTCCTCTTGATCCCTATGGTTGGCCGGTTCTTGGTGATGAAGAGAAGAGAGGAACTTTTGATTTTTCACATTTGGATATTTAGTTTGTATGTGTTGATTTGCAAGTATAAAATAAATATAAGTATAGTGTTAGAAGATATTTATGTCCAATTGGTGTGACTCACTTATGTTTGTCGACAAACATGAAAGAAAGAAAAAAAAAATAAAACATTTACTTGCATAATATATGTAAATATCTTAGTAATGTATAGTTATTTAAGGATAGATGGTAACTTGTGTACATATTTAAGCATTTAGGGTAGCGTTAGCTAAAAATAAATTTTAACGGATCAAAATAAAATATATTGAAGTCATAAAAATTATAAAAATACATTCCTTATAAAAATTGAGTGAAATAATAATTATTGTGTAGTATTTACGAAAACCGTCGTAATTATATAAATATAACAATTTATATACGAAATAAATTTAAAACACCGGATAAACTAATAATATTATTTTTATAATCTTAATATGAGTATAAAAATATATCGGGATAATTTTTTTTTGGAAGTATCGGATCAAATGTTCAAGATAAATAAATTACGCGATAGCGTTTATTTAATAGAAATTATACGATTAATGTAAAATGAAAAATAATGCATGAACTATCATGATGATATTGATGTGATGACATGTAGACTAAACCCAGTCTATATGAAATGTCCTTGATGATATGTTCATGAATTCGCAGCTAAACCATTAAGGTTACGCGAATTTGATACTCGTAAACGTAGTTTACGATAAATGATGAAATAGTGAAACTTTTAAAGTTTGTAAAATGACCTGAAATTACGAGTTGTCACATTCGCCCAACCAAAAAGGAATTCAGTCCCTGAATTCAGTCCATGTTAGGTTCTATGATGTTACTTGTGAAAAGATGAGGGTATTTGAGTCGCATTGGGTCGTCCAATGTTTTTCTAAATCGTACCACGCCTTTCCAAGACGGGACTTTGAACATAATCTGTTGTCAACTTGAAATTCCAATGGTTTGCGACTTATGGAACATACTTCCAATATTTTGCGTCGTATATCGACGTAGCTTATCTAGCTATATGTTGTTATTTGTAACTGATTTTTGATCTGTACGATCACTTTGTTGTTTCATGAATGAATCATTGACTAGTGAGTTGGACTTTCCTGATTTTGACCCGTGAATAAGTGGTTGACACCTCGACCATAGAGTGCCTCAATGGTGCCGCTTTTATACTGGTGTGATAACTATTGTTGTACGAGAATTCGATCAATGGCAAATGATTTGCCCAACCATTTCCAAAATCAATCACACATGCCCTCAGCATATCTTCTAATGTTTGAATTGTCCTTTCACTTTGACCATCGGTTTGTGGATGATATGCTGTGCTCATCTCTAATTTGGTTCCAAATGAATCTTGTAATGATTTCCAGAAGTTTGAAGTGAATCGACTATCTCTGTCAGAAATGATGGAAATTGGTGCACCGTGCCTTGAGACTATTTCCTTGACATAAAGTCTAGTAAGTTGTTCCATGGAATAAGTCTCTCTAATTGGTATGAAATGGGATGATTGGGTAAGACGATCGACGATTACCCATATAGCGTCGTAACCTCCCGATGTCTTAGGAAGTTTCGTGACAAAGTCCATCGTAATGCGTTCCCATTTCCATTGGGGAATTTCTGGTTGTTGGAGTAACCCTGAAGGTTTCTGATATTCGACTTTTACCTTAGAGCAAGTAAGGCATTTGCTAACGTACGTGGCAATTTCCGCTTTCATGTCCGGCCACCAATAAAGTTTCTTGAGATCCTGATACCTCTTATCAGAACCTGGGTGAATAGAATACTTTGACTTATGCAACTCATGCATAATCAATTCTCGTATCCCGCCATAAAATGGTACCCACATTCTATCCTTGAAGCATAATACTCCATCTGCTCTCTTTACAAAGCCATTTGCATTATCGGGCATACCATAAAGATTTTCACTTGGTTGGTTTTCCTCCTTGAGTGCCTCGATTTGTGCCTCGAGTATTTTTGATGGTAAAGGTGAATTGATCGTCATTCCAAAGGATCGGACTCTTAAAGGTTTGGGTCTTTCTTTCTGGCTAAGAGCATCAGCCACAACATTGGCTTTTCCCGAATGATACTTGATTTCACAATCATAATCTCTTGTGGTCCGTAAACACTGTGCAGTTTGTACCGTAAAGGTAGTGTCTCCAAATCTTGAGTGCAAAAACTACGGCCCCCAACTCAAGATCATGAGTGGTGTATTTCTTCTCATGAACCTTAAGTTGTCGAGAAGCATAAGCTATCACCTTCTCGTTTTGCATTAATACAGCTCCAAGCCCTTTATTTGAAGCATCATAGTATACAACGAAGTTCTCAATTCCTTCGGGTAGTGCCAAAATTGGCGCACTGCAAAGCTTTTGCTTCAACAACTGGAAAGCAGCTTCTTGTTTCTTTCCCCATTCGTACTTCTTGTTTTTCTGTGTCAACTTGGTCAAAGCTTTAGCTATCTTTGAAAACCTTCGATGAATCTTCGGTAATACCCGGCTAGTCCTAGAAATTGTCGGATTTCCGTAGGATTTGTTGGAGTAGCCCAATCTTTTACGGCTTCAATCTTTGCAGGATCAACTTGTAGTCCTTGACTATCAATGACATGACCAAGAAATTGTACTTTATGGTTCCAAAAATCACACTTCGAAAATTTGTTATACAACTTCTAATTCTTGAGTAGTCCTAAAATCGTTCTTAAATTCCCTTCGTGCTCTTCTTTGCTCTTTGAGTAAATCAATATGTCGTCGATGAATACTATAACAAACTTGTCCAAATACGGTTTGCATACCCTATTCATGAGATCCATGAATACTGCAGGTGCATTAGTTAATCCGAACGGAATTACTTGAAACTCATAATGTCCATAACGTGTTCTAAACGCCGTTTTTGGGATATCCTCCTCCCGAACTCTAAGTTGATGGTAACCTGACCTTAGGTCAATCTTTGAGTAGATACTAGAGCCTTGCAACTGATCGAACAAGTCGTCGATTCTGGGGAGTGGGTAACGATTCTTTACCGTTAACTTGTTCAGCTCTCTATAATCTATACATATTCTGAAGGATCCATCTTTCTTCTTCAAAAACAAGACTGGTGCTCCCCAAGGCGAGGAACTTGGCCTAATGAATCCTTTGTCTAAAAGTTCTTGCAACCGATTAGACAACTCTTGCATTTCTGATGGTGCTAGACGGTAAGGCGCTCATGCAACTGGTGCAGCTCCGGGCACTAAGTCAATATGAAATTCTACTTGACGTGCCGGTGGAAGTCCTGGCAAGTCTTCTGGAAAGACTTCAGGAAATTCTCGGACAATTGGTACATCCTCAAGTCGTTTCTCTTCCGACCTCTTCTCGGTTATATGTGCTAAGAAAGCATAACAACCTTTCTTTATGTACTTCTCCGTCTTGATGCATGATATAATACTGAGTCTAGTTCCACTTCGTTCCCCACGAATGATCAAAGTTTCGCCGTTATAAGGAAGATGAGCAACCTTTTCATCACAAATGATTCTTGCACGATGTTTGGATAACCAATCCATGCCGATGATGACGTCGAAACTACCAAGTTCTACGGGCATAGGGTCTATATTGAAGGGATGATTTAGAAAATTGAGTGTACAACCACGGACAATGGTGTCGGTGCTAATTAAGTTACCATTATCTAATTCAATGTTGTATGATGTGTCTAATGTGGGAATTGTTCTCTCGCTCCAACCATTGAGCTGAGGATAATAAGCGGTAATCATGTCCTAGTGAATTCCAAAGGAATCTTAAAATGATTGTCAGAAGTCTAAGGTGAATCGAATAGCTTATAATAGGTACAACTAGAATTGATACCACGTGTCTCATGCCAAATTTCAAAATGTTAAATCTGTCGAAAAGGACCTTATTGAAAGGAATAGATTATGGGTAACAGTTGTGATTCCTCGCGTTTCTAGTTTTAGCGAATGTCATTACTTGAGTCTTACTTGACTAAGGTCTCTTATCAAAATATTTCCATGCTATATGTTGTAAAGTTACAAAACCTTAAATATTTAAGTGATGTGGTGTGGTGGTTGATTTTCAAGACTTGTTCCGATATTGAGTGCTTCTAAAATATTTCATCACTTATATTATTATCATGCTAGCAAGAAAATAGATATCAGCTCATACTATGTCGAAGAATGTGATGGAGAGTCATTGATTGTCCGATATGTTCAAATCTGTTGCATCTCTTGATATGAAAGTGAGGTTATCCGTAATTTCTAGAGAACACAATGCCTTAGGGGAAGTTTATATTGATAACCTTAATTTAACCAAATTTTCCTTTAAGGAAAACTCATTGTAGGGAAGTTCACATATTGTTGAGGCCATGTTTAGTGAAATGTTCTGTAGTCTCAGTTAGAAGACTTGGTTTATCCCTATGGTATTACTTAGTGTGTATTCGCTTCGTACTAAATCTTATAACTCGGTCTTGCTAGTACTTTTGCAATGATATAATTTGGCTTTTAATCCAAAGATAGTGGTTCGGAATGTCTCGTGATGTCTTAAGATTTTTGTTAGGTTTTGAAAGATCTCGCTACCTACTTCTAGTCCTTGTTGGTAATTCTGAAATCCTTTCATTGTTTTCTTGTATCGAGGAATCCTCCTCATAGATGGTATAGAAAGCCTTTCCTAAAAAGGTAACTCATCAAATTCTAACTTATCGGTTGAGTGAGGGATGAATGGCATGGGCTTCTATAGAGTGTTAACAAAAATAAATGTTTATGAACAATTTATCTGATTACAAAGCTTTGCTTTTGAGTGAAGATTGTTTTAAGAAATTTGAAATGATACTTGTTACTTTCATGACATAATTCTTCCTGAATTATACATAGGTGACCAGGCCATGTATAATTGAGGACAAATGATGTGATACTTGGTTTTGTTGAAATGGTATTATGTTCCTCCGAAGTTTTAGATGGTATTCAACGTTTTGTTTTGTAAGATAATGGCTCAATGATTTTTCAGAGTAACATGAAAATCGTTTCGCATGATGGTATTAAATAGTTGATAAAATGACTGAAAGCCAATTGATAGGGTGGTAACGAAACAACTTTGTTTTAAAACTTTATGAAACAATGTTTCTAAGATAGTGTAGAATAGCTTGAAATAAAATTAAGTGAAATAATTTCGTGAAATGGTAGCAAAATAACTTGAAATAAAATTTGTTGAATGGTTTGTAGGATGCATGGGAGAACCTCATAGAGTGATAATAGTCTCTTAATTGGTCAAGAATAAAGTTGGCCTAACCCCTAGTAAGATAGTGATGTATTGTCGCGAAATGATTGAAAATTGGGCAATTGGAATAGGAATGAAATGAACAAAGGTTGTGATTATCGTGGAGATAATAAACGATAAAGATTACATTAGCTAAAAAGGTACTTATTATCTGTTCCTGTTGGTAGTCTAATCATGTCCCAAGTGTAGAAGCAGTAGGCTGTCTAATAACAACAGCTTTGAAACTCTCACAGTCCTTAAATCTATAAGATAGTGTAGTTTCTGTAGTCTTAGTGATAGATGGTAATCATGTCCACTTCCCAAGCGGCAAGTCATATGTGTGAGTAGTGTATATGAGATATGATGGTACGAATGATGCTCCAGATGATAATGATGACGATGATGATGGAAATCCTAGTGGTAAGTTAGGAGATGATGGTGAATGAAATACTACTATTTTCCTTGTAGTAAGCATCCTAATAGGTCCATTAGGACTAAGCCTATAAGTCCTACCAAATGGTATGATCTGTCTCAACAAAATGACAAAAATTGTCCTGATCCTACAGTGAATCAATGGTGATCGTGATGGTGTAGGTGCAACTTCGTCCTCCTAAAAGGGTTCAGTCTCATCATCTGATGTTATCGGTGTTGAGTCAACTGATGTTAGAATTGTGACAGGAAATGACAGGGCATTCTCCATGTCAAAGTGATGGGATGGGTATCTGAAGGCATTAATGTGACAATCGATTTGAAATGAAAGTAAATAACTCGCAAAAATGTGCGTATGAAACCGCATGTATAGTGACTATGCACTTATGATGAAATGATGAAATGCTATGATGATGTAGTTATAGTCTAGGGTCAATGATGCAACCTAGTTCTCTATAACCGAAGCTCTGATGCCAATCTGTCACACCCCCAAATTACCTGTTTTGCAGCGGAATGGAATTCCTGGGGATTGACTGTCATAGCATCACAATCACAGTTATATTGAACGACCTAAAGTGTCGTTTGGAAAATACATCGCTTGATTTAATAAAATAATCAGATTTTACAAAGTATAGGTCCCAAATGACAATCAACATGCGCGGAAAATAAGTTTGGTACAAGAAAAACGATGTTTTTAAAGTGTATAAATCCCATGTGAGACGCGTCGTCACCGCGACTCTATGATATGTCCACATGCATGCCATGAAGTGAATGCCTTAGTAACCTGAAAATACATTGCTAAAAGTGTCAACACAAAGGTTGAGTGAGTTCATAGAGTTTATGTAAATGTTTAATACGACTACCACAAGTATAAATTATGTATGACAAATATGTCACAAAAATGTTACAATTGCTATAAGTCCATGACACCGAAACTAGACTGATCATGATGTTCGCCCCAACAGAGTGTTTGCCAAACAACTCAAATAATGATATTAAATGAAATGCATCCGTTTAACCAGTTGGAATCCACCAACCCGGATGGAGGAGTCACCCTCGATAGATCTATCCACTCACCCTCGCTTCTATGAAATTAACGGTTCGTGTTATATAATGGGGACATTCAATTGGCATGAGGTAACTTAAGCAATGTAATGAATTTGATATACTTGGTATCGTAATAAAAATGATGTGCAATGTATTCTCCCCCGTAGGTTTGAAATAAAGTAAAAACTTGAATAAATCGGGCTATGAAAACTCACCTGTTGCAATGATAATGATGATATAATGGCAATCACTGAAATGAGGCTAACCTCCTACCGTGACCTATTATGAATGATATGTTCTAATGTAAATCATGAAACAATGTCGTGCATGCAAATCCACATGTAATCTATACCACTTGTACGTTTTTGAAAATAGAATTTATTGTCGAAATATATGTTTATGACATCTCTTCATGTTATAAAATACTTTACAAGTATTTATATTGAAATGATATCTTACGATAGTCATTTTGTGATTTAATATGAAATTATAACTTTTCGTCGTAAAATAATGTCATTTGACAATTTCATGAAAGTGACAAAACGGCCTTGAAAAGTTAGTCGTAAAATGGTGCACGTCGAGTGTTAGGAAACGAACTCAACGGTTTTGGGAAGCTTGTATCATTATCTCAAAGTTTTAGCATTTAAGTTTTCATCCCAGAGGTCTCGATCACGGAGAAAAATATAGGTTAAGTATGGTACTTGTATCCAAAATATTGTTTAAGGATGGTTTTCGGCAAAGTTTAAGTGACCGTATTTTATTCATTACAACTCCTCTTGACGAACGGTTGGACATTTTGGAAAATATGCTTGGCGAACTTACTTTTACTAGAAGACATCACGTTATAAAAAGTACTACGTCAATGTTAAAAACGACCCTCAACATGGTCCTTTGTAGCCGTAATATTTGTCTAACAGAAATCTATTAGTTTTTCTTATATAATAAAGTTACGGCAACTTTATGTAAACGTGTATAATTTAATCGTTACAAGTCCGTTTTCTATGTTTTATATGTACTTAGCCAGATCAAAGTATACTAATATATTTTTGATAAGTCGACACAATTTATAACGCCTAAGCCTCATTTTTGACTCGTAAAAAGTTGAGAATACATGCTAAATTTTCTGAAACAATTAGTTTTCGTCGTCAACTTGAAAAATTCATAACTTCTTCGTTATAGCTCCGTTTTAATCCATTCAAGCGGCCACGTTTTCGTTTTAAAGTTTATTTTCTAAATATCTAGACCAAAAATTTTTATCTACTGTCGAGATTTCCAGATTTTCAAAATATGGACAGACCCTTATGTAAACTTGTCGAAATGAGTTTTTCTCGCGCCAAACCTATTCTAACCAATTCAAAACAACTCCGAAGCTATTCAAATCCTACCATACACCTTCTTAGGGTGTCATGGGTTCCTAGACATCACCAAAAGTGATATATTTCAAGGAATAATTATAGGATGACATATATATATATATATATATATATATATATATATATATATATATATATATATATATATATATATATATATATATATATATATATATATATATATATATAACTCTTAAAAACAATGAAAAGTGGTATAAATTCATATGTAACATGCATGTTTTTCTCAAATATGATGAAAGAAACATAGAATAAATATGAAAGATGAAAATGGATATGAGATGCTTACTAGTTAACTTGATGAGGTTTATGAGCAAAGGTTTTATCCTAATCACCCAAGGTTTTTATTTCACAACCTAAATCAAGAGTGTAACTAGAGTGTATAAAACTTGACTAGAAATTTTTTGATGAACTCCTCTTGATCCCTATGGTTGGCCGGTTCTTGGTGATGAAGAGAAGAGAGGAACTTTTGATTTTTTTCACCTTTGGATATTTAGTTTGTATGTGTTGATTTGCAAGTATAAAATAAATATAAGTATAGTGTTAGAAGATATTTATGTCCAATTGGTGTGACTCACTTATGTTTGTCGACAAACATGAAAGAAAGAAAAATAAATAAAACATTTACTTGCATAATATATGTAAATATCTTAGTAATGTATAGTTATTTAAGGATAGATGGTAACTTGTGTACATATTTAAGCATTTAGGGTAGCGTTAGCTAAAAATAAATTTTAACGGATCAAAATAAAATATATTGAAGTCATAAAAATTATAAAAATACATTCCTTACAAAAATTGAGTGAAATAATAATTATTGTGTAGTATTTACGAAAACCGTCGTAATTATATAAATATAACAATTTATATACGAAATAAATTTAAAACACCGGATAAACTAATAATATTATTTTTATAAACTTAATATGAGTATAAAAATATATCGGGATAATTTTTTTTTTGGAAGTATCGGATCAAATGTTCAAGATAAATAAATTACGCGATAGCGTTTATTTAATAGAAATTATACGATTAATGTAAAATGAAAAATAATGCATGAACTATCATGATGATATTGATGTGATGACATGTAGACTAAACCCGTCTATATGAAATGTCCTTGATGATAAGTTCATGAATTCGCAGCTAAACCATTAAGGTTACGCTGATTTGATACTGTGAAACGTAGTTTACGATAAATGATGAAATAGTGAAACTTTTAAAGTTTGTAAAATGACCTGAAATTACGAGTTGTCACAATAACCCTTAGCCACCAGACGTGACTTATTTCTGATAAATGTACCCTCAGCATCTAACTTGTTTTTTTTGTAAAAAAGCGAGGCTAACAAGTTTAAGTTGTCCCATAAAAATAAGTCATAGTTATATGTAAAAATACTTCAGTAGAAAGTCTAAGACCATTTCCATGACAATGCCTTGATACAATCAAGCAAATTAAACATGTGAGAAAAACATGCTCAAAAGTCAGTGAAAAGCTGGTAAGTTCATAAGTTTAAACTAAAACAGTAAAAGTATGAGTTTGGACATTAAGTAAGGTATATGAACATTTCAACGAATATAATGTCATACCAAAATAGTCTATTACACTAGCACTAAGTTCATGCAACCAAAGCTCGACAATACAATGTGCTATGATATAACACATATATAATATAATGGGGCTCTTGGCGAGTGTTTAACCTAATACACTCATATTCTGATATGGTATACGTCCACATTGACTTGTCTGGCCAACCGAATGGGGGAGTCACCACAATAGATCTATTTATAACAATTCTGCTTCCCAACGAGAATTGATGGTTCATGAAGGCAGGCAATATGTGGGTTCAGGGGCTTAGGCTAACTACGCAATAGTTAGAGAAAGGTAAAGAATAGTTTTTGGTCCAAGAAAATGTTTGGCATATTTCTCACAACAAAATTTGTAAAGTGGGGCTAAAAACCCACCTTAGCCAATGGAGAATCACAATATCACAAATATCAATTAGTATGCAGACACAACAGTATAGACTCGGCACAACCTATTGATTATACTATTTATCTCATAATATTTTTATTAAAAATAATGTAAAGTATATAAGATTTCAAAAGATAAAATATTTTAGTTTGCGTAGAATACTCGTATCAATGGTTGTAAAATGTTTAACTGTCAACGTTTGTAAGAAATTTTATTATTAATGTTCGTGTGGTGATATGAAAATATAGTCTCAAAATACAACTCACACTAAAGAAGAATAACTAATAGAATAAATAAGGAGTGTGAACAAAGATAAATGAATAAGGGGAATGAGGAGGAAGTATAAGAAAAGATTAAGTCAATGGTAAGTTTTGGTGTTTACCCAATAATCCCAAATGGTTTGGAGAAGTCAATTATGTTTGAAAAGGTAATTTAAGTTTTATAAAAAAACTCAAATTGGTATGTCACATAAAATGTCTGCAAGTTAATAAAAGCTAATAGTTTCGATTATTGTCAGATTTTAGAAAGATAAATGGTTTGTTGAAATAAAAGTAAAAGTGTAGAAAGTTTTATAAATTTCGGCATGACGTTTTCATTTATACTGTGTTCCCAAGTCATCGTGACGTTAGTAAAATAAATTTTCTCAAAAAAAAATCTCGAACAAGTTATAATTTAACCCACATGTTCGGGTTTGTTAATCCAAATGCGTTACGATAATAGATTCAATAGGAATATTAACTTTTAATAACGAAGTAAGCTTTACTTTGTTTATTTGTTTTTGAGGTTTTATAATTTGTTATTTGTTTAATAATTATTATTGTAATAGTTTTGGTCCGTTACGAGTATAATATATTAAATTCATCACGAGTCTAATATATTACATCTGTTACAGTCCAATAATCCAATTTGTCAAAATATTATCCATTCGGTATAAGTCTGATATGTCATGTCACAATCTGTTAAGTATTAATATATTCCAATCTCAAGTTTCAATCCCAAAATGTTCGAAACTTACCGAGAACATAAGTTAAAACAATTGAGACAAATTAGTTTCAACCGAAATTATTAGTTACTGTTGGGTCTGTAAATTGCCAAACTCCCTGAGACAAGAATTTGAAGATAAAATAACCAAAGTGTTTTATAACCTTAAACATACATGAAGTCATTGAATGAACAGTTGTTCAGTGGGACATCTTTAAGAAGCTTAGGACGAGCCTAAAAAGAAATATTTTCCATTCAGTGAGGCAGGACTCAGTGAATGATACCTGAGCCAAAGAAGAATATGGTGGATTCAGTGAGTAATGACAATAGCTCACTAAATCCCAGACTCCTCACCAACTATGAAGACTAAAGACGTAAAACCTGAATACATGAAGACTGAAGTAAAGGTGGGATAAGGAGGGATAAGTTTGAAGGATAAGGGATTTTCCTTATCTTGCAAAGGTCGACTTAACCTGAATGGATAAAAGACCAAGAATGTGTCAACACTGACAAAAGGAAAATAAACTTGTTCCTAACTATAAATAGCTTTGTGTGTAACATAGACAAAATACATAAGATATTTTGTCATCTAAAGCTTATGTCAGTTTTGTCTTTTATGAAAAAGGTTGTATCTTATACTTGTATAAATAGCACCCATAAGGTGGAGTAAAAGGGTTAAGCTTGTGCACTAAATGCTTAGATATTCAAAAACCCTTTTACTCCTCCAAATACAACTAAGTCCCTGAGGATGTTAGTGCAGATGTTCATAGTGAGGTTAAGGATTCTTTGTTAGAATCTTCAGAGGTTAAGGTTAAAAAGAAAACTGTTTTTTCCAAATACACCTAAACAAGTAAAACCTGTTAGGAAAATAGTTAGATATGAAAAGATGAATAGATCACATAGTCCTAGGTGAAACCAGATGAACTAGAACAATCAAAAATCCCAACAAGTACGCAGTGATTTTGTCATGTATAATAAACCATGCTTTATGTGTGGTAGTTTTGATCATTTGCAAGTTAACTACAATTCTAACCAATGGGGAAGGGAGGTATCTGGGAATACCTCTCAGATGGTTAATCACAATGCTTTTGCCAAAAAAAAATCATCCTAATGCTTACCCCAATGTCCACAAATCCATGGCTCCCAGAGCAATTTTGCTAAAAACTAGCCTAAAGTCTTTTAACACTGCTAGGCCTATTAATACTGCTTACCCAGACCAACGGTTTATGGTGCTAGACCTATGTCACACTTTTCTAAACCAACACCATCTATCGTCAAAGGACCCTTTCCAAGATAAACAACATCAACTTTTGAAAACTGCTATCAAAAGGTTAATACTGTTAATAAAAAGTTTAGAACTGTCAGGCCAACAGTTAATACTGCTAGGGCAAGAAAAGGTGATGTCAGGGTAAATGGGGACAATGCTGTTAAGGCCTCAGCATATTGGGTATGGAGATGTATCAAACCCAATGGTTCATTAATTATTTTAAAAAAGCATTATTACATTGATGCACGAGGCAGATCCAAGTCAATAATGGCTTGGGTCCGCAAAGGAAACTAATTTTCTTTATTTTTATGTGTAGGAACATCCACAAAATGATGATCGGGGCTATGTGGATAGTGGATGCTCTAGGCACATGACAAGGAACATGTCCTATCTTTCAGATTTCATTGCTTATGATGGAGGATATGGTACCTTTAGGGGAGGAGCTAGAGGTGGTTAAATTACTATTAAAGGTACAATTAAAACCGGTAAACTTGATTTTGAAGATGTGTACTTTATAGAAGAGTTGAAATTTAATCTCTTTAGTGTCTCATAAATGTGTGAAAAAACGAACAAAGTTCTTAGAAAGAATTATGACACTATTCTGTCTCCCAACTTTAAGTTGCCTGGTGAAAATCAAATACTACTTAAAGTTCCTAGAAAGAATTATGTATACAGTGTTGATATGCAGAACATTGCTCCTAAAGAGAACTTGACTTGTCTTGTTGCAAAGCCCACTTTTGATAAATCAATGCTTTGGCATAGAAGGCTTGGTCATGTAAATTTTAAAGTACTTAATAAACTCGTTAAGGACAACCTTGTGAGAGTTTTGCATTCAAAATGTTTTGAAAATGACCATAATTGAGTTGCTTGTCTTAAGGTAAAACAACACAAAGCCTCTTGTAAGCCCAATATTTTAAAATCTAATACTCTTTCATTATTCATGCTTCATATGGACTTGTTTGGTCCTACTTGTGTGAGTACACTATTGAATAAGAACTATTGTCTTGTAGTTACTGATGATTGTAGCAGGTTCACATGGGTTTTCTTTATGGCAAATAAGGATGAGACAAGTTACATTCTTAAGAATTATATAACTGAGATAGAAAACCTAGTTGATAAGAAAGTGAAAATAATCAGATGTGAAAATAGCAGAGAGTTTAAAAGAAATAATGAATGAATTTTGTGAGCAAAAAGGTATTAAGAGGGAATTTAGTGTAGCTAGAACTCCTCAGCAGAGTGGTGTTGCTGAAAGGAGAAGTAGGACACTAATAGAGGCTGCTAGAACTATGTTAGCTGACTCTAAGATACCCACTTCATTTTGGGCTTGGCAGTTAATACTGCTTGTTATGTTCGGAATAGGGTACTAGTGGTTAAGCCTCACAACAAGACTCCTTATGAACGTTTTAGAGGTAGAACTCCTTCCTTAAGCTTTATGAGACCATTTGGATGTCATGTTACCATTCTTAACACCTTAGAATATTTGGGCAAGTTTGATGGGAAATTAGATGACGGATTCTTTGTTGGTTACTCTAAAAACAGTAGGCATTTTAGGGTTTACAACATTAGAACAAGAAAAGTAGAGGAAAACGTTCACATAGAGTTTTTGGAGCATAAACCCTGTGAAGAGTGTAATGGATCAAAGTGGCTATTTAACATTGAGGTGCTAACAAAATCTATGAAGTATATACCAGTTGTTGCAGGTACTAATGATTTTGTAGGTACAAAAGAAGGTACTGGTGCAGATCATTCACATATGGAGACATGATCTAGACATGACTACATATTGATACCACTATGGAAAGATGGTTCTCCATTTGTTACTACATCAGAGGATGACATCAATGATAGACCACAACCTTCCAACGAGGATGAAAAGAAGGATGAAGAAGATGGGGACAAAGACATTAGAGTGGAGAATGATGCCAACAGTTCAGATGGCATTAGTACTACTGAGCCAAATGTTAATACTAATGGGCCAAAATTTAGTACTGTTCACCAATTAGTACTATTGTTTCACCAATTTATGCTAATTCGTTTACTGATGATGAAGTAGTGGATTTGAGAAACATAACCTCGTCTTATGTAGCTCTTACTACCCCTCATACTAGAATAAACAAAAATTACCCACTTGATAATATAATTGGTGACGTTCAGTCTGGCGTTAAAACAAGGAATATGACAAAGACTACCAGTGAGACAGGCTTCCTTAAGAAGAACCCAAAAGGATCTCCAAAGTTCTCAAAGACTCAGCCTAGGTGGAAGCTATGTAGGAGGAACTACTACAATTTAAGCTACAAAAGGTTTGGGTTTTGGTGGATTTGCCTAATGGTAAAAAGGCAATTGGTACAAAGTGGGTATTTAGAAACAAGAAGGCTGAGAGAGGGATAGTGATCAGAAACAAAGCTAGGTTAGTTGCTCAGGGATATACAAAACAAAAGGGCATTGATTATGATTAGGTGTTTACCCTAGTTGCTAGGATTGAAGCAATTAGGTTATTCTTGGCCTATGCTTCGTATAAGGATTTCACTGTGTATTAGATGGATGTCAAATCTACTTTCTTGTATGGAACGATTGAAGACGAGGTTTATGTTTGTTAACCCCTGGTTTTCAAGATCCAGACTTTCGAGACAAGGTGTACAAAGTTGAGAAGGCATTATATGGATTGCGTCAGGCTTCAAGGGCATGGTATGAAACATGGACAAGCATTTGTTCGAAAAGAGGAAGAATGTAACACCCCCAATTTCGTGATACGCAGCGGAATTCAAACTCGGTGTTACTTCATGGCACAACAGTCATAATAATAGAAAACGAACTCTAATGGAGTCTTTTTAAAAGATTTATCATTCGATTTATATAAATATCAGAGTTTATAAAAATGAGGTCCCAAACGGTTCCAACTTTACAAAATACATTAAATAGGTTTTCGAATGCTAATAAAATTTATAGGCTTCTTGAGTATCTGTGCTCCTCCGTGCTAGGCTCGTACAATATGGACCTGAAATACATGCTTAAAACTGTCAGCACAAAGGTTGAGTGAAATTCATAGAGTTTAGGAAATCAGTTAAACACAATATTCGTAACGTGAGGTAATTAGTCTCACATTCATAGTTTAGAAAATAAAACAGATATTATTGCACTAAGCTCATGGTACCGAATACGTTAACAGCTTGTCAATAGAAATTTATATAATAGTAACAGTTGCCCTAACATGTAATTTGCCAATAAACCTATAGATCTTCAAATATAGTGCACTTGTTTGCCTACCCGGTCAACAAAAACGGGATTCGTCAATCCCAATAGGCCTATCCACGATATTCGCGTTCACTCGCAAGTGATTAATGGTTCATGATAATAGGGACTTAAGATTGGCAATAGTGGTAGTTAGTGTAAATAATACATTCAGATAAGCATACAGTTTCAAAGCAATGTGTTCAGTTTAAAAATAACATGTATCCCCCCCAAGGGTTTGTAAAACAATTAAGTAATAAAAAGTGGGGTTATGAACTCACCTCAGAGTAAATGATATCAAATGTATAATGAGAATGATGGATATGCCGTGAGAACTTCTACGAGCAACCTAGGAAAGGATGTTGCGACTTAGGTTTGAAATAATGATGCGAAAGTAATAACAAGCCTATATACGTCTTTATATTGATCATGATGTAGTACATGGCAGTTGTGTATGTAGTTTATATAAATTGTTTAGTTGTGAAAACGTGTTTAGTTTATATATCGTACTACCATTCAGGCAATCACAATTCAGAGGACACTTTAATTCGTAAATCCAGCAACTCGTCGATCCATTTGCCCAAATGAACCCCTCACATGAAGCTCCCTAGTGTTGTAGTGCTCAATACGTAAAACATGTATTTCGATTACTTTATTATATGATATATTAAGAGTTTATAAATACAATAAATAAACTGACAAAGTTTATAAGTATTTAAATAATTTTGAGTCTTATAAATACTTACCTTAATATAGAATGCTTGAGTATTATGGAAAAAAGGAAATATAAGCGGAGCTTCGACGTGGAATTTGTAATCTTCGAAAACCCGAGGCAATTTGAAGATTATAACAACGCCGTATTGAAAGCTCGAAGGAGAATAGAAGATTATAACAACATCTTTTTGGAGAATTGAACTTATTTGAAGATTATAACGACTCTTTCTTGAAAACTTCCAAGAACGAAGATAAAACACTAGTTTTGTTTAAAAAATTAGTTAACTTTCTTACAAAATATAAGATAAGTGCCTTAGGGTTTTAGGACTTTGATAAATAAAGAGATGAGGGTGCAAGAAATTATGTAGTTTTAGATTGGTATTTATAGGGAAAATTTAGGAGTTAACTATATATTGGGTTAAAATTTAACTATGGTTAAGTTTTACACATGTAGTAATCCTAAGGTTAAATGGATATCACTAAGACACTTGCCCTTATGACTCATAAAAAAATGCCACCTTGGGCTAAAACGAGGAGGTTAGTTTGTTTTGAAATTATCTTGTGTTTACCGAGTGAGTGGTCCCGGTAATCGCTAACGGTAAGTATTTAATTCATGAAACGTAAAACCGGGTGTTGTAAAAATATGAAACTTATAGGAATGATTAAACTCATCAATATAATCATTATTATCTTATAAAAATGAGTGATAAGTTTAATGGGTCACGTAAATATTTGTTAAACTGGAAACGTAGGCTAAATACGTGAAAAATGCAATTTATCAGAAAAGAACGAGATTTCAGGGAAATGACAGTGAATTTATTTAAAGTAGACTAAAACTAGTCTATAAGTGTTATGAGATGTCAAAATGTTGTTTTCGTTATACGTGGGATAACTTAACAGTTATACGTGACGTCTAAAAGTTACGCGATTTAAGCAAAAATATAGAACGTACAAGGTTAATTTCTTTATGGTCAAAGGAGGAGGGAAATATGTTTGACCATTCCAAAAAATGTAAAACTGTCTAAAAATCTTAGAAAATACAGTGCAGGAATGGTTAAGTCTGGGTCTAAGTAGAATTGTTTAAACGTAAGTTTAGTCTCGTACGGCCAGGTTATTTGGTAACATTTAAATGAAATCTTAAAAATTCTCTAATTGATTATGAGTAATCTAAAAATTAATCTGATGTGAGGAAAATTGTCAGAGTTGGTTTTCGTTATGCGCGGGATGTTTCAATGGTGCTCTGACCAAAACGAAACTTTAAGACGATGTTTTCTTAATAACTTTTGCGAAGATGATCTAACGATTGTCAAACTCTCAGGTTATTACTAAAATAAATTAACTTACGAGAATGTGAAATAAAAAAAATTACGGGATGAATAGTGAAAGTGAATAGTAAAAGTAAATAGTAACTTTTCAAAAAAAAATGAAAAGTAACCTCAAAATGGAGGTTGTTATAGTCTCACCACCTTAATGGGAATTCCGTCCCGGATTTCAATGGGTTATCCGATGTTGAAGTATCTGGGAAACATGTAGGCATATGAGCCGAATTCTAATCTTTGCATTCTCAAGTTTCTAGTCATAGAATGTGTTATGTACCATTCTCAGTTTTTGGTGGTGGCTTAAGTTGATAATCTAAAGGGTTTTGTTAAAATCTTACAGAGTCTAATATACCTCAAGTTTGGCTTTTCCCGTTTCTCAAAATGAATCATATCTTATTGTATCGAGGCCTTCAACAAAACCTTAATTTCTAATATGGAGTTTTTGTTAAATTTTAACGCCTTATGTCTATGTAATTTTTGTTTCTGGCGATAGTGTGTGGCATGCAGCCAAATTTGTATTTGTATGGATTTCTTAGTTGTTTCGTGAGTGATCTCTGAACACCTTAGTCCAATAAATGGTTGACTGACACTTTCGTCTATATAGTGCCTCAAATGGAATAGTTTTGTTGTTGTTAGGGTAACTGTTGTTAATCAAAGGTGTAAGATATTCTTGATGTGAAATGGTTTATAATGATGTGATAATTGTTGTAGGAAAGTCTTGCTAGTGGCAAGTGGTTATCCAAATCACTTCCAAAGTTGATCTTATCTTAGGTGGTTTCGGGATGAAGGCTATATCGTATAGTGTTTATGTCTACTAATGTTTGAAAGAAACGTGATACTGTGAAGTTTTACATACTGACTTACAATGGGGTTCGGATAATGATGTGATATGTTGATGATTAGAAGAGTGTAGTGTATGTTTACCATTATTCTTAGGTAGAGATGTCAGGTTTGCTTTTAAAATCATAAGTGAATTTTAAAGGATTATGGCGGAATGATATCCTTGAAACCTAAACAGGCTAGTACTTCTAAGAAATGACGAGAAGATTTGATGACTATCCCAAGATAGTAGTTAGGATTATTTCATAAATGAACACTTTCAAGAATGAAATTCGGTAGTACAAATAAGTGTTAAGATCTCGCTGAGTGGTAAGACATTATCATGTCTTTTTAATGAATTTTGGTGGTTTATCGAGTTCAAGTAGGAAATTAACCTGATCATAATCCTAGTACAACTATTCTCAGTGTTTAAAAAATTTAAGTCAAACATAGTTAGTCAGACTATGTTCCACTGTCCTTAGTTAAATATAGGTGACTAGACTATATTTAGCCGAGGTTCGATAAATTTTTCAAATACCTAAATTAGGAATAATTGTGATATGTCCATAGCGTTTGAGAAAATGTCCACTAAACAAAGGCGATATCAAACCATTCAGTTGCAAGTACCGCCTATACAAGACTTGTAACCTATGTTTTCACATTCCATTGCATAGAAGATAGTATGGGTAGATACGTGTGGAAAGGAAACATTAAGTAATTCTAAAATAGTCCATACTTGGCTAGAATCACAAACTTTTAACAATGAAGGTTTCAAAATAGGACTTTGATGAATGTAGAGAAAGTTGTCGAACTTCAGCTTTTGTAAATGATGAATCAGTTTGTCCTTTAGAAATCCTATTTCTTGAATTTCCATTAAGGAAATTGATAGAATGTGACGGCTTTCATGTAAAACAATATCATATAAGGTTTATAAGATAATTTCTAGAGACTTTGTATAACTTACAATGTCTGTGAAGTAAATTAGACCATTATGTAACTCACAATGTCTTGAGAAATGATGGAGAGATCATTGTGTAACTCACAATGTAAATGTCTTAAGAAATGATAGAGAGATCATTGTGTAACTCACAATGTCTTGAGAAATGATGGAGAAATCATTGTGTAACTCACAATGTCTTGAGAAATAATGGAGACCATTGTGTAACTGACAATATCTGAGAAATAAATGAGTTCACTGTTTCATTTACAATGTCTGGGGATGTAATTGAGACCACTGTAGGATTTACAGTGTCTGAGATTATAATAGAGACCATTGTAGGATTTACAGTGTCTAAGAATGTAATATATTTCACTATAGGATTTACAGTGTCTAAGAATGTAATAGAGACCACTGTAGGATTTACAGTGTCTGAAAATGTAATAGAGACCACTGTAGGATTTACAGTGTCTTGAAAAATAAATGAGACTATTGTATAACTAACAATGTCTTGGAGGAAGTTTTGTAATCCTAAAATGCACGAGTAGATACATGATTTGGAAAAATATGATTGTGCCGCAATGCCTTAGAATAGGCATACATAGATATGTTTAGTCCATCGTTTAGCTAAAATGATTTAAAATATGTGGAGTGTATATATCAATATACTTGTATGTTTGTGTAGCATAAACTACCTAGAAGTCACATAATCATCTGGGGGATGGAAAACACGGAGAGCGAAAGGCTATAAAATGTTTTGTTTGTAAAAGTGGTTATAGTTTAGCTCACAATTAGACCCGTTTCTCTATAATTGAGGCTCTGATACCAATCTTTAACACCCCCAATTTCGTGATACGCAGAGGAATTCAAACTAGGTGTTACTTCATGGCACAACAGTCATAACAATAGAAAACGAACTCTAATGGAGTCGTTTTAAAAGATTTATCATTCGATTTATATAAATATCAGAGTTTACAAAAATGAGGTCCCAAACAGTTCCAAGTTTACAAAATACTTTAAATGGGTTTTCGAATGATAATAAAATTTATAGCCTTCTTGAGTATCTATGCTCCTCCGTGCCACCTCAGCATTACAATATGGACCTGAAATACATGCTTAAAACTGTCAACACAAAGGTTGAGTGAAATTCATAGAGTTTAGGAAATCAGTTGAACACAATATTCGTAACATGAGGTAATTAGTCTCACATTCATAGTTTAGAAAACAAAACAAATATTATTGCACTAAGCTCATGATACTGAAAATGTTAACAGCTTGTAAATAGAAACTGATATATTAGTAACAGTTGCCCTAATAGGTAATTTTCCAATAAACCTATAGATCTTCAAATATAGTGCGTTTGTTTGCCTACCCGGTCAACACAAACGGGATTCATCAATCCCAATACGCCTATCCACAATATTTGCGTTCACTCGCAAGTGATTAATGGTTCATGATAATAGGGACTTAAGATTGGAAATAGTGGTACTTAGTGCAAATAATAGATTCAGATAAGCATACAGTTTCAAAGCAATGTGTTCAGTTTAAAAATAGCATGTATCCCCCCAAGGGTTTGTAAAACAATTAAGTAATAAAAAGTGGGGCTATGAACTCACCTCAGAGTAAATGATATCAAATGTATAATGAGAAAGATAGATATGCCGTGAGAACTTCTACGACCAACCTAGAATAGGATGTTGCGACTTAGTTTTGAAATAATGATGTAAAAGTAATAAGAAGCCTATATAAGTCTTTATATTGATCATGATGTAGTACATGGTAGTTGTGTATGTCGTTTATAGAAATGGTTTAGTTGTGAAAACGTGTTTAGTTTATATATCGTACTACCGTTCGGGCCATCACAATTTAGAGGTCATGTAGTAAATGTTCGAGGAGCTAGGACACTTTAATTCGTAAATCCAGCAACTCGTCGATCCGTTCACCTAAATGAAACCCCTGACATGAAGCTCCCTAGTGTTGTAGTGCTCAATATGTAAAACATGTATTTTGATTAGTTGATTATATGATATATTAAGAGTTTATAAATACAATAAATAAACTGACAATGTTTATAAGCATTTAAATAATTTTGAGTCGTATAAATACTTACCATAATATAGAATGCTTGAGTATTATGGGAAAAGGAAATATAAGCGGAGCTTCGACGTGGAATTTGTAATATTCGAAAACCTGAGGCAATTTTAAGATTATAACAACGCCTTCTTGAAAGCTCGAAGGAGAATAGAAGATTATAACAACGCCTTTTTGGAGACTTGAAATAATTTGAAGATTATAATGACTCTTTCTTGAAAACTTCCAAGGACGAAGATCAAACACTAGTTTTCTTTCAAAAACTAGTTAACTTTCTTAAAAAATATAAGATAAGTGCCTTAGGGTTTTAGGACTTTTATAGATAAAGAGAGGAGGGTGCAAGAAATTACGTAGTTTTAGCTTGGTATTTATAGGGAAAATTTAGGAGTTAAGTATATATTGGGTTAAAATTTAACTATGGTTAAGTTTTACACATGTAATAATCCTAAGGTTAAATGGATATCAATAAGACACTTGCCCTTATGACTCATCAAAAAATTCCACCTTGGGCTAAAATGAGGAGGTTAGTTTGTTTAGATATTATCTTGTGTTTACGGAGTGAGTTTTGGTCCCGGTAATCGCTAACGGTATGTATTTAATTCATGAAACGTAAAACCGGTTTCATAAAATATGAAACTTATAGGAATGATTAAACTCATCAATATAATCATTATTATCTTATAAAAATGAGTGATAAGTTTAATGGGTCGCGTATTTGTTAAAACTGGAAACGAGGGCTAAATACGTGAAAAATGCAATTTATCAGAAAATAACGAGATTTCAGGGAAATGACAGTGAATTTATTTAAAGTAGACTAAAATTAGTCTATAAGTGTTATGAGATGTCAAAATATGGTTTTCGTTATACGTGGGATAACTTAACAGTTATACGTGAAGTCTAAAAGTTACGCGATTTAAGCAAAAATGTAGAACGTACAAGGTTAATTTTTTTATGGTCAAAGGAGGAGGGAAATATGTTTGAATTTTCCAAAAAATTTAAAAGTGTCTAAACATCTTTGAAAATACAGTGTAGGAATGGTTAAGTCTGGGTCTAAGTAGAATTGTTTAAAACGTAAGTTTAGTCTCGTACGGCTCAGGGTTTATTTGGTAACATTTAAATAATATCTTAAAAATTCTCTAATTGATTATGAGTAATCTAAAATTTAATCTAATGTGAGAAAAATTGTCAGAGTTGGTTTTTGTTATGCACGTGATGTTTCAATGGTGCTCTGACCAAAACGAAACTTTAAGACGATGTTTTCTTAATAACTTTTGCGAAGATGATCTAACGATTGTCAAACTCCCAGGTTATTACTAAAATAAATTAACTTACGAGAATGTGAAATAAAAAAAACTTTACGTGATGAATAGTGAAAGTGAATAGTAACTTTTCAAAAAAAATGAAAAGTTACCTGAAAATGCGGGTTGTTACAAAGAAGGATGATATTTTGCTTGTACAGATTTATGTAGATGATAACATCTTTGGCTCTTCTAACAGGGATCTATGTAAAGAATTTGAGACCTTGATGTATGATAAGTTCCAAATGAGCTCTATAGAGGAACATACTTTCTTTTTGGGTCTGAAAGTAAAGCAAAATCCAGATGGGATATGATGCATGGGTTCGGGGTCGAAAGACTTCCTTTTCTACGAGCAAACTTTACAACCCACTAGGCAGTGTACGTACTCATTGCAGTGTAGTATGGTCAAGCCCATGGGGTTGATCGTTCTCTAGGGAAATAAAGATGCTAGTAGAGATGTATGGCGAAAAGGTGAGGTGAGGAAGATTCTTTTTTATCTTTTATAATTTTTTTATGAAAGCGATTAAAATCTCGGGGTTTGAAGTGTTGGGGTTGGTAATTTTACCAATTAAACTACTTAGCAATTTCAATTAAAAACTAATTAAACTAATTAAAGGTAAAAGCTATGGATCGAAGGAATGTGTTTCTTATGATAATTATAAACGTGTTCACTTAGATTTTCTTACTCCCTAGTTATCTTTTATTGGTCGGTTGAATTGCCACATCTTTATTCTAATTGATACGTTGTATTCCGTTTTAGCATAGGTTTGTGCCTAATTCCCCAATTCTATGAATCGTAACTCTCCTCTAGAATATTCGGGATCGCCAAGTACCAAAGTATCTCCCCTGAATATCCTATTATCCTTAAGCTACAACTCACGCAATAATCACAACGATGGCCTAAGTGCATTCTCAAGTTGTTTGCTATTTAGGATGTTCAAGCTCGCAACAATTAAAGAAGAAGCCAGTTTTCCTGATTCTAGCGTTTAACAATCAGAACAAGAGACAACCTAAAAATCATAAATAACTAGGTTTCATTTGATCTAAGCAAACACTAATTAATTTAGTTACGCATGATAGATAAGCAAGAACATAAACAGACAATTGAACACAGATGAAAGATGGTGATATATTGGATAAAAAACTTTTGTTTAAGTATACAAGAGGGTTTGGAACCCTAAAATACTACCCTAGTCGGACCTCAAATGAACTAGGATTTGCTCTCCAAAATATTGCACAACAAATGCTGAAAATTCAAAGTCTATATATAGATATTATACTCGCGACGACGTAGCCTTTTGATGGTGAAGTCGTCTGATCACCGTGATTAGGGTTTCGTTTTGACCAAGTCATCTTTGGGAAGACGACGGGTAGGAAGTAATGACATCGTGCGCTTGCTTATGGACGTCCTCTTTGAAGGATCTTGGTCGTCTGGTGATAAAGGTAAGGGTGACGCCCTTCTGAGTTAAGGCATGACGCCTTCAGGTGTTAAGACCAAAATAAAATCTGAGCCATCGCTTGAGAGTTTTTAGAATACCATGTGAGCGATGGCGTCGCCCTTGGATTTGGGACGCCGTCAGGCTTGAGAAACAGCCTTGTTTTCTTGACTTTGTCGTTTTCTTCATGTTTTTGCTCCTTTTCGTCTAAATATGTTTGATTCCAAAGAATTTGCTTCAAAAAGACCTAAAATGTGAAAATGAACGATTTTAAGCAGTAACGGATATAAAATGTAATGATTTAGGGCTTAAATGACCCCCTAAAGACGTATGTTTTAAATCCTTATCAAATATCCCTACACTTGGAAATTGCTTGTCCTCAAGCAAATGTGCTTTTGGCTAATCAATTTATGAGTTAGGGGTCATTTAGCATTTGTTTAAAACAATCAACAACAAGTACAAGCGCCATAATAGTAAAAAAAAAGCACGGAAATTATACACTAGCACCTCATAATTGGTTTTTGGATTCCCTCATCTCTCGAGTTTATATGAAATATAACATGTAAGGAAATGGAAGATAAACACTCTCTACATTTCTAGCACATAGATTACCATAGGCTTGAGAATAGATAAAATCTCCACCGCTTTGGCGTAAGCACCTAGGAATAACTATCTAAGAGGTCTTTACACAGGGTTATAATGCTAGGCTTCGGGTAGGGAATAAAAAAGTTTTGTTGGATATGAAGAATTTTAGTGGTGGCAAGTCAAAACTCTAAGTTTCATGCATGTAAAACGCGGTATTGCTAAGCCAAGACTCGACTCACTAACAATAAATAACAACTTGAAATAAAATCAAAACATAAACATAAACATAAACATAAAAGATAGATGTCGGATGGTAGTCCGTATGTTTTTCTCAAATTTTCCTTTTTAAAAAAAAATTTTTTTTATTAGTTTTTTTGTACATTCTTACTCTACCATCCTCTAAGATAACATCAAAATAAAGAGTTTTATAAGAGCATCCTTACACTTTAGTTTTTATTTCACTAACAATAACTGACCCGAATTGAAAAGATCAAAACACTAGGAGTACTTAATTATGTAGACAAATGGAATTTGAATTTAATGTTCCTTCCCGTTACTCCAAAAAATACCACTTTAACCCATGAGTCGCAATCGCCCCACAACTGTGTACAAAAGATGAGTACATCGCAATGGTGTGGGGAAAATTACTCAACCGATGAGGTTGACGTAATTAAATTACATGTTTAAAACAAGGGTTATCTTAATGCCTCTTATCATTTGGTTAATCCTAACTACATGAATATAGTCTCACTAGCGATCTCAGAATGCATCGCAAAACAAGTTCTAGAATCTATTATACTACCAGTACACTTACTAAGGTTTAAATACGAATGGTTTTATTCGTAAAGATCTAGAGGCGAACCTCACATTTTTGGGGTGAAATTTGAGTGGTATACGGTTTTTGTGCTAGTCATATAACTCCTATCCATGAGACATTTTATTAAGACTAAAGTATTACATGTAAATACTATAAAAAAAATTAAATTTGGTGCAAAAATTACCCTACAAAATATTTCTCATAGTTTTTAACACAATTTAACAAGGACAAGGAAAAAATCAAGTGAGTTAATATTTTATAAGTTCCTGTTTTATTCTTCATCCCTACACTTAAACTGAACATTGTCCCTAATGTTCCTCAAAAGTATCAAAGTTATGATAGAGAAAGCTAAAATAAAAGAGAGAAACTAATACTCCCCTGATTAGCTCGGTAGGATATGTGTAAAATAGCGGTTAAATCCTCCTCAAAGAAGAATGAGCAAGTAATAAGTGTTGCTTCCATCATGTACTTCATCTTCTTGTCTAATATAACCTGCATATTTATAAGAAAACGAAAAAAAACCTCGCGTAAAATCGACGGTAAAAACTATATAAAAACAAAACTACACTAGAAAGCAAGTGAAATGGTTGTTTCTGCGATTTCTAGATATAATAGACAGAAAGCGAAAAATCTAAACTATACGAAAAATTGAAACTGTTTATAAATGTTAATAAATCGTTGTTGTGCAGAGTGAGTTAGATGCGTTTTCCGGAAAAATTCTAGAAAAATTACTTCTTTAAAGACATGGAAAAATTCCTTCAAAACATCCATTGTGACCCGATACAAGCATTTGACTCTAACAAACACACAAATATATACAATTTCAGTTATTGTTAACCTCGTGTTCATATTAGTTCTAAAAACACATGTGATCTTCCTTACACTTATCTTTTCATAAAATACCTTTATATGCAATTAAGACGAAGTTAAAAACAAAATAAAGCATTTTTTACAAAATAAACATGAGAATTAAACAATAATGAAAGAGATATATATAAACGAACAATTAAAAATGGAAAATAAACAAGCAAACAAATAAACATGGGTTGCCTCACAAGAATTTTCTTTGTTTATGAGTTTTGTAGCTAGACTCAAAGCCATACCACTATGTTTTCTTATTTTTCCTCATTATGGCATACCTTATCATGTTGAAAAAGTCCTCATTGACTTTATATATGGATCCTAAGGTCATGCAATCCTTATAGTAAAGTCTCTTTTTCTCCCACATAAAGTCCATGCCTTTTCTATATCCGCCTCGCTCTTTTTCTCAAAGGCTTTAAGGTTATCCCTTTCAAAGTAGGATGGAGGACAAAATCCGCTTACTTTCCAAGGTATCCTATATGTAATTTCATTGCTTTCTTCCAAAAATCTAACCATTCCTTCAAGTTTGTTATAGCTTAGCTTAGACTTTTCAACAAACGATTTTCCTAACATGACATGGGACAAGCTATAATCTATGACACATCCTGCATCTTCCAGGATCATAAAATCTGCTAAGTATGTGAAATTCGTAACAAAGATGTATAGATCCTTGACCCTTCCAATTAAATTTCAAACTCCACCAAGATACTTAGGGTCTCTCCTATTTTTAAGTTGTGTGTTCATTATGTTGTTGTAAACAACTGAGGACATCACGTTGATCGGAGAATCTACATCTATGTAAGCATGCTAGACATATCTATATCCAATCATACATGGTATCTTTATGTTCAAGGAATACCTCTCGTAACTTTAGGATTGATTATAACAAAGGGTGGCCGAGGGTTGTCAATTATGTAATTGTGGTGTGCGATTTCTTCCTTAGTGGGATAAAGGTTAAAATATGCATCAGTTTCCTGATCCTCGCTTTCTTCTATTATCTCAGTGACCTCAATGTCACCTTTTCCTAATTCTTCATCCGAATCATCTCTAACCATTGAATTGATACCCGATGCGCTAGTCACCTTCTCAAGTTCATTCTCAAGTGTATTCTAAAGTAACCTATGTAATTTTTTAAGCTCACCGGTTTCACTAGAGATTCATTTGCGAAGTAAGTTAAAAGAATTTTGGTCAAGCGGTTGGCTCGGAGCGGGTAGGAAAAACTTAGCGAGGAAACATGTAGTGAGATCTTCCCAACTTGATATAGATCCCGCGGGAAGATGCCTAAGCCAATTACTAGCTTGGTCCCACAGAGAGAATTGAAAGAGAGGCAATCGCACAGTCTCCCGAGTGGTAGCATCATGGTTAATTAAATCAACGATTTTTAGGAAATCCTTGAGATGCTGATTAGGATCTTCGGAACGAGATACATGGAATGCACATCCATTTTGCACCAACAGGATGGTGTCAGATCGCAGGTCCGTAGTTTGAGCTAAACAGGGAAGCTCAATGATGTTCCTATAGCCTTGATAGCTCGGTCTATAGTATTCACCAAGAGTACGGTCTCTTGGTGTGTCTTGTGGTGGTGCATTTGGTGGTGGTAGTGGATGTTCTGGTGGATTGTTGATGGGTGGATTATCACCTTCCATGATGAAAAGAGACAAGATTACGAACAAAAACACGAAGAAAGGGGATAGACTAAAAGAAAGCTAATTAAATAGAAAAAAAGCTCACTTGATAGAAATCAAGTGAGTAAACCTAATCGAGATTGAAACCTAACTAGCTATTCTATTCCCCGGCAACGGCGCCAAAAACTTGATGCGTGGGTTCGGGGTCGAAAGACTTCCTTTCCCACGAGCAAGCTTTACAACCCACTAGGCAGTGTACCTAATCCTTTCAGTGTAGTATGGGCAAGCCCAGGGGGTTGATCGTTCTCTAGGGGAATAAAGATGCTATTAGAGATGTATGACGAAAAGGTGAGGTGAGGAAGATTCTTTTTTATATTTTATAATTTTTTTATGAAAGCGATTAAAATTTTGGGGTTTGAAGAGTGGAGGTTGGTAATTCTACCAATTAAACTACTTAACAATTTAAATTAAAAACTAATTAAACTAATTAAAGGTAAAATACATGGATTGATTGAATTTTCATATGATAATTAAAAATGTGTTCACTTAGATTTTCTTACTCCCTAGTTATCTTTTCTTGGTCGGTTGAATTGTCACATCCTCATTCAAATCGATGTATTGTCTTCCGTGTTAGTGATTTTTCGTTTTTAGTACATAAGATTTTTACCGGAAGTATGGAACTCCCGGGTCGTTCTCCCAACGAGGGTGTAATGGAAAATCGATTCGTTGTTTAAAGGTCGAGTGATTTGAATAGGATAAAAATATTTTGGGTTTTGGAACTTAATAAGAAAGAAACAATTAAGCATGTAAAACAAGAAAGCTAAACACAAACAAGCAATTACGCAAATTAAATTAAAAACATATAAGTTTATGGGTTTTAGATTAAAATGATAATAGTTAAAGCAAAAACAATAATAAAACTAGTAGCAATTAAATAAATAAAATAAAGTTAACGGTAAAAGATAACAACTAAAAATAATGAAATAAATTATGCTAAGCAAGCGAATAAGAAATATATGATTAAAAGATATACTTGTTAAGCAAATTATCAAGATCCTTAAGTGTGGTTTATTATTTCAATTAAGTCCTTTATTGATGAATTAATATCTTTTACAAATAATTATTTTGTCACAATAATTTTTCATAAAGAGATATCAATATCTAGATTAAAACCCAATTATTTTCACGGCTTTTGCCCGCTTAAACAACAAAAATTTCAATCTAAGTAACTTAAAATTACTAACCAATATATTTTCTAACTTTTATAAAACCGCACCTAATTCACGGAATAATCTACTCAACAAGTATATAAAAAGTCTACTCACTAAGCAT
This sequence comes from Chrysanthemum makinoi, assembly GCA_910596185.1. NCBI lineage: Eukaryota > Viridiplantae > Streptophyta > Magnoliopsida > Asterales > Asteraceae > Chrysanthemum > Chrysanthemum makinoi. The sequence continues at coordinate 30,954,235 of OU343219.1, forward strand.
AGCAAACCAACACATAGCAATTAATTCAATAAAAATAAACATAACTACTACACTAAAATTAATAACTAGTAAAGATTCAAAAAGTAAAGAAAGTAGAACCCGGATGATGAAACGAGAGGAATAAAACCACCCGATCAAATAAGCACAAATTAACACAAAAGTTTACAACTTTATTAATCTTATCCACTAATTAGTAAGTAAAGTTTAAAACTTTATTCACCAACAAGCTTAAAAATTACTAAAGTTTCAAACTTTATGTATTAAAAATGCTTAAAGACTCTTAAGCTCCGGCCTTAGCGGTAGAGATGGGAGTACACAAACAAAATCAAAACTTTAATAAGAGTTAGCACAATATATAAATATAAGATTTTATAATAAAAAGCTAAAATAAAAGATAAACTAATCTTAATAAATCAAATCTTAACCACCAAACTCTCTCAAGGAGATATGTTTCCACAAAAACTAATTTGGTTATTAAGGTTAAGATTTAAAATATAAGATTTTTTTTTTTTTTTTTTATGGAAAGGAAATAAATCAAGGAAAAATATCAAATGAACTCCAAAAATTACAAATATTTTTTAGCAACGTTAGAAAGGTTATAGAAGCTCACAGAAAAATTTTTAGAATTTTCGGAATTAAATAAGTATTTTTTTTCGATTTTTATGTTTAAAATAGCAAATAAATCAAAATAAATAGTAAACTAGTTCAAAAAAATATAAAAAATTCACACTATCTTAAGAAAACTATGAGAAGTTACCAGAAAATCTAAAAATATTTTTTTGACTTTTTTTTCTATTTTTTAAAAATAAATTTCGAAACAGTTTTTTAAAAGAAAAATAACAGAAACAGTTTTTGATTTTTTAAAAATACTAAAACAGCTCAGAAAAATACGAAACTTTTATGACGAAAATAAAATATATTTTTGGATTTTTTTTAAAAAATACAAGATTTTTAGAGACTTTTACTATTTTTAAGCTAAATAAAACAATAAAAACGTGAGCTTTAATAAAAAAAAAATAAACTTTTATAAAAATATAAATATGATATGTTGAGCGTGTGCACGGAGCGTATAAATTACACTCACACAATCTTACTATAACTCAACTCTTCATGGGATATTTTTATAAAAACTTTTATAAAAATAAAATGAAATAAAAAGGATTAAGAGATGAGAAGAATAAAGAGATGCAAGAAATAAATAAAACTTTTATAAAGCTAAAGAGCATAAAAATAAAATACAAGAGTTTGGGTACAAAATACAAATAAAGATAATTAAATGAGGTGAGGGAGGTGGGTATTTATAGACCCACTAGTTACACTTTGGCCCCTAATAATTTTTCATAAAAGTCTCTAAACTATTTAGATCTTGGCACAAATAAAACCCTCAAAACTTGGTCCCCAAGTTGAATTTTTCTCTTTCTTTTCTTTCTTCTATTTTTCTTTTTCTTCTCTTTCTTTTTCTTCTTAATTAATTAATTCTTCGTTTGGTCTTTAAATTTTTCTTCTCTTGTCTCGATGCTTCAAATAAAATTATCATTGGTCCCGTAACTTCGTGCTCCTTCCCTTCTCGTGCTCGTTTTTGTCCACTTGTCTTCTTTTTGTCCATTTTACAATATCCGTTACCTGCACATACATAAACACAAAAACACAAATATTTATGGCTTTAGGGGTTAGTTTTTGGTCTTTTTGGTCCGGTTTTGATAACGAAAAGGTATATGTTTTTACATATACCATTAGTCATAGGGTAGTGCCTAATTCCCTAATTCTACGAATCATAACTCTCATTTAGAACATCCGGGATCGCCAAGTACCGAAGTATCTCCCCCGAATATTCTATTATCCTTAAGCTACAACTCATGCGATAAACACAATGATGGCCTAAGTGCACTCTCAAGCTTTTTTCTATTTAGGACGTTCAAGCTCGCAACAATTTAAGAAGAAGCCAGTTTTTCTTATTCTAGCGTCTACCAATTAAAACAAGAGACAACCTAATAATAATCATTAACTAGGTTTTATTGGATCTAAAGCAAACACTAATTAATTTAGTTACGCATGATAGATAAGCAAGAACACAAACAAACAATTGAACATACATGAAACATGTTGATAGATTGGATAAACAAACTTATCTTTAAGTGTAAAAGAGGGTTTGGAACCCTAAAATACTGCCCAAGTCAGACCTCAAACGAACTAGGGTTTTCTCTCCAAAATAATGCACACCAAATACAGTAATTTTGAAGTCTATATGTAGATGTTACACTCGCGACGACGTCGCCTTTTTGTTGGTGACGCCGTTTGATTGCTGTCATTAGGGTTTTGTTTTGACCAAGTCATCATTGGGACGACGTCGGGTGGGACGTAGTGACGCCGTGTGGCTTGCTTATAGACATCGTTTTGGATGGATCTTGGTCGTCGGGTGATAAAGGTAAGGGTGACCGCCTTCTGAGTTAAGGCGTGACGCCGTCATGTGTTAAAACGAAAATAATTTCAGACTCGGCACGAGGATATTATGCATTTTTATATATGATTTATATCATCTTATCGAAGATAGTCGCATTTATAGCCATTTTGAGTGGAAAAACAATTCTAAGATTAACGGCGTAAATTTCGTAAGTTTTAGACAAGTTTGAGGGTTGAAACGAGATCGAGAAGAGTTATCGTGAAAGATTAGACAACTAGCGCAACAAGCCCTCAAATTAATACCAAACGCACCATTTAACTTGGAAGAATTACACATATGGTCCTCCTTGGGGTATAAAAACCCCACCCTCACTCATTCTCTCATTTTACACACACACTCTCTCTAGAAAATCCGACCACCAGAAAATTATCCGGTCACCTTATCCGGCCAACTTCCGGCCAACTTATATACGCGCTATACCATTCGATAGATCGGCTTCTTGTGATTCTTGTGCTATGTAGCATGCGCCGTGAAACTCTTTCACGCGTGCTAGATCTTGATTTTTAGTTTCGGTATTTGGGTTAACTTTTAGATCTTGGGAAGACGCATTTATACGCATGTATACCCAAGGTTCTTGGGTCGTTTTCGTAGTTAAAACATAACTTTTAGTGGTGTACTTGGGTGCTCTTGTGGACGTTTTCTTTGTGTTGTTCTTGCGGGTTTTTGATATATGTTTTGGGGCTTAATTTTGGTGGTGTTTGTTGCTTTACTCTTTTCGGTCGTGGTTATGTGGCCACCACCACCACTCGTGGGTGGTGGTGCGACTGTGAAGTTGTACCATGGTAAGGGTCCGACCCGACCCTTACCCGCGATGGTTATTTGATTTCTTGATGTATCTTGGTTGGTTATTGAGACCGGGACACGTTTTTGTCACGACATGGCTCGTGTTAAGGTATCCGCAGCCGAGGGTAACCTCGGCAAGGCGGGTATCAAACGTATGGGTATATTGGAAACCGAGACCGTATGGTCCCGGCTAATGAAGCAGTTTTGGATCCGATTTGGTTGTTGACTTTTGTCAACCGTGAATAAATTGGACTAATAATTATTTGAATGAATAATAGAAAGAAAAGTAATAATAATAATAATAATAATAATAATAATAATAATAATAATAATACTGATGAGGCGTTGTGCATGTGTTTGGTCTATTGTGTTGGTGGGGCCCACGCTATCCCTTTTGGCTATTGTTATCTTTTGCTCCAACAGTAGGACCTTGCATGTACTAGCTTTAGTTTTAATTTAGTCCTTTATTGTTTTCTTGTGGTTTTGGTGAAAAAAAAAATAAAAAAAAAAATCATGTTTTTTTTAGTTTAAGTTTGTCTTCTTACGGTTAGCGCATAAAAAAAAATCTATGGCTATTATTCGTTTTCATTGTCCCTTTGCGGGTTTGAGTGGTTGTCAAGATGGTAGTGGGAATGGGCTTACCAAAACCTGGTTGATTTCTCATCTTCGTGATCTTTATTTCAATGAAGACGTGCTAGCCACCACCAAACTTTCTTTGGCCACTAATCTGGTTTTTTTTGAGGCTGCTGAGGTTACGTTGAAACGTATGGGTCTTTGGTTGTGTGGGGTTTGTTTTAAGACGCATACTCTTCGCTCTAAATGTCGGCATGGATCTGATTTTGTGCAACCCCCTGATTGCGGTGACGGTGTTGTTAGATTTGTGTTATTTGATCTCGCTAAGCCCCAAGTTCCCTCTTCTGTTCAGCTCGCTTGCGTCGAAGATTTGGTCTTGGAAGAGCACTCTAGTTTTGATTTACACTTACTTGACACCTTGCTCGCTAAAGGGTTGCACACTGTCAAATCCATCCCACCAAAGTGTCGTTTGGGATTCTCACGTGTTTTGAAAGGAGCTCTTGATAAGGTGATCTGCACACCTGAAGACATTTCTTGTTGGGTTAACCTGTTAGTCTTGCCTCTTTGTCTCCTTAAAACCTTCTGCCAGAGGAGTAACATGGAGTGTAGGTCTGCTACTAAGCGCCAGCGTTAAGAAGAATATATCGCTAATGCCATTCGGGCTTGGGGTACGTGTGGTGGTAGTTTGCAGCTTGTTAGAGAGGTTTTAGCTGAACCCTCCCTACTTGGTCTAATATTGAGGAGGAAAACACAGGTGGGTGAGCATAATGTCAAGCAATGTAGGAGGAAGATTTTTGATGGTCATTATATCTGCTGCTGTCGAGTTCTTTCTTCTTCAGGTGTTGATCCTTACAATGATACTACCCTTGAGGACCTAAAGGCTAAGCATCCCTTCAAGTCTGCTCCTTCCTTTTGATATACCTATTGATCATCATAATCTCATTGCATCTCCTGCTGTGGTTCTTGACATGATTAAGAGTTTTCCCCGTGGTACATCTTGTGGTCGAGATGGTTTACGCACCCAACACCTATTGGATTGTTTTAGCGGTGCCTTTGTGGCTATATCGATGAGTTAATCAATTCCATCACCCGGTGGTAAATCTTTTCTTGATGGCAAGTGTCCTAAGGCTTTGGGCGAGTATATTTCCAGTGCTCCTCTCACACCGCTGATCAAACCAGGTGGTGGTATCCGTCCTATTGCGGTGGGGACTGTCTGGAGGCGTTTAGTCTCCAAGGTGGGAGCTTCTATGTTTGGCCACTCGTTAGATGGATACTTGAATGATCTACAATTCGGAGTTGGGGTTTCGGGAGGAGGGGGGCCATTTCTTCATGTCGTGAATCGGTTTGTTGAAGACCGTGGAGATGATGTGGGTCTTTCGATGTTGCTGGTGGATTTCAAAAACGCTTTCAATCTGGTGGACCGTGAGGTTATGTTACAAGAGGTTCGCCTCCACTTTCCTGCCATATCACGTTGGGTTGAATTTTGCTACTCCAGCCCAGCCAGATTCTATTATGGGGAACACACTTTATGGTCACACCAAGGCGTGCAGCAAGGTGACCCTCTTGGACCTCTCCTTTTTGCACTGGTGCTACATCCTTTGGCTCGCAAGATCAAAGACTCCTTTTCTCTCCCTTTCAAGCTTGGTACCTCGATGATGGCATGATCATTGGAGATACTCTGTCTGTTGGGAAGGCCCTGGAGCTCATTATGATAGATGGACCTCGGTATGGTTTGCACCTCAACGTCGATAAGCGAGGTTTTTGGCAAGGGAAGATCCTAGAAGCGGACTCGGTGTTTTCCCTCCTCAATATTGCCCGGCCCCTGCATGGTGTAAAATTGTTGGGTGGGCCTGTTGGTGCTGACCTTGAGTTTTGTAGTAAGCTCGTTTTGAAACGAGTTTCTAAAACCATTGAACTTATGGACGCTGTTACTAAGCTTAATGACCCCCAATGTGAGTTGCTACTTCTCCGTGCATGTGATGGCATTTCCAAGCTATATTTCTCTATGTGCACATGTTCTCCCCGTGTCTTTGAACGTGCTCATATTTCTTTCGATGAAGCACTTCGCTCCTCTTTGAAGCGAATTGTCACTGCCTCTGGGTCTGGGTTCGGAAATTGGAAATGGAGATTGGCCACTCTACCTTTTGAATTTGGGGGGCTTGGTATATACGCTGCTAGTGATGTTCTGAATTATGCCTTCCTTGCTTCTAGACTCCAATCGGCCAGGCTACAGACCGAACTTCTTGGCGATGCAGGGTTGGTTCTTCTGGACCTTCCTTTGATGATGCCCTACACGTTTTTAACGAGAAAATGGAGACCGACCTTTTGGGTAGCTCTTGTGAAATTTTTGCCCCCCAACTCATGAAGAAATTGGCAGATTTCTATTTCACACGTGTCACAAAGAGGTGAATCCACCTTCTACTTATCTGCTAGACAGATGGCCCTATGGAGATCTCAAATGAAAGACCATACTTCAGATTGGCTCAGAGTAGTCCCGATAGTTGGGCTGGGGCAGACTATGAATGCTAAAACCTACCGGTGTGTGTTATGCTATCGTCTAGGTGTCCCCTTTTCTCCACTCAGATGCCATGCTCTGCTTGCTCCAAGGTTTTTACGGATGATATCTATGGGGATCACGCCGTATCATGCGCAGGTATTATTGGTATCAAACATCGACATAATGTGGTGCGTGACACTCTCGCTGATATCTGCTCCCGGGTAGGGGTTTCGGCTCATAAAGAAGTTGATATCGGGCTCTGCGGAGAGAGGGACAAACACTTACGCCAGTGACTTGTTACTTTACTCGTGGGAGAGAGGCCTTGATGTATGTGTTGATCTTACTAGGTCATCACCCTTGACGCGGCGGTATGACGGACTTTGTGGCGAGGCGAGCCGTGATTGGCCGCAAGCGCAAAGCGTGTCAAGTACAAAACCAAATGCTTGTGATATTGGATATGGGTTCATCCCCTTCTCTTTCTCTTCTTTTGGTGAACTCGAGAAGGAGGCGGTGACCCTGCTGAAGCGAATCCAAAATTTCTCAGTCACTCAAGATATTGGCGCGCGTGGTGCCAACTATATTTTTAGTAGGGTTTGTTTTGCTATTGCTAGAGGAGTGGGAGCCCAGTTAGTCTCTCGGCTCCCCACCAATTTCCTGTAATTTCCTATGGTTTTCTAATGAAGTGATGTTTTTATAATAATAATAATAATAATAATAATAATAATAATTTTTAGTAGGCTTTGTTTGTTGTTGCTAAAGGAATAGGGGCCCAGATAGTTTCTCGGCTTCCTACTAATCTCTTGTAAAACCTATAATTTTCTAATAAAGTTATGTTTATAATAATAATAATAATAATAATAATAATAATAATAATAATAATAATAATGCCAGGGCTTATCGTTGTGTGTTGTGCTAAAGGAGGATCATACTTCGGATTGGCTTAGGGTGGCTCCGATATCTGGATTGGGACAAAATATGAATGCCAGGGCTTATCGTTGTGTGTTGTGCTATCGTTTGGGTGTTCCTCTTTTCACTGTTCAGGTACCGTGTTCTGCTTGCTCTAAAGTTTTTCCTGGAGATATCTACGGGGATCACGCTGTTTCGTGTGCGGGTATTGTTGGCATTAAACATCGGCATAACCTTGTGCGTGATGTTCTTGTTGATATATGCTCTCGGTTAGGGATTTTTGCTCGTAAGGAGGTGGATATTGGGCTTTTTGGAGATGGGGACAGATCCTTGCGACCGGCTGACATACTACTCTACTCTTGGGATGGTGGACGTGACGTATGTGTTGATCTTACGGGTTCGTCGCCTTTGACGATCGGGTTGATTGATTTTATACGGGGCGTGCAATATCGGTGATCTTTGCCATGGCGTAAGCGTGTCAATCGATGCTAAATGTCGATAGTGGATATGGGTTTCTCCCCTTCTCCTTTTCTTGTTTTGGAGAACTTGAGAAAGATGCGGTTACCTTACTTAAGCGTATTCGACGATTCTCTATGACTCGGGCGTTGGTGCTTGGCGTGCATTTGTTCATATTTTTAATAGGATTGGTTTTGCCATTGCTAGAGGTGTGGGGACTCAGTTGGTTTCGAGGCTCCCCACCAATTTTTTGTAATCCTATGAGTTTTTAATAAAAGTGTTTGTTTCATAAAAAAAATATAATAATAAAATAATAATAATAATAATAATAATAATAATAATAATAATAATAATAATAATAATAATAATAATAATAATGATAATAATAATAATAATAGTAAACGTGTTTGCCGTTATGATAATGTCGTGGATTGAGTCGTGATGTTTGAGCACTTCGCGAGTCATCCTTAACCTCATGGTTCGGATTGGCAGTGAGTAGCCGATATAGACATTTGGACAAGATGAGTATTATTATTAGACTACAACCCCCAAAATAGAAACTTGACATGGGAGACAAATTTGGGATTAGATGGGCTCGAGTCAACTAGCATTGACTCGAGAAGGGATGACTCAAAATGATAGGTCGAATGAGTAAATTGTACACTGTTTTAAACAATAAATAATAAGAGTAGTTTAATTGTACGCTCTTGATAAGTAAAAGCTTTTCTTTTAAAGATAATAAGTAGCAAAAAAATAATACATTTCGAGACAAGAGACCCATGATTAAGAGGCTTAATTATTAATTGGATTGCGGATCGGTTAACGTTAATAAATTCTACCAACATGGTTATTGAACTTATTGGGTTGAAGAATCCAATACGGGCCCGATAAGCATGCGAAGAGAAGGTTATTAATTCGGACCCATCCTAAGATCATTATGTGCAACCTTTCAAGGTTAACTTTGAATTAATAAACGAGACGAAGGGAATACCAATCTTATTAAGTTGACGAATTTAATAAGACTTTACGAATCGTTAGAGCACTTTATTAAAGCTTAGTCTAATCTATTAGTCCTAACCACTTTGTGACCTATATTACGAACACAAGAAAGTATTCAAAGTCTAAGGAAAGGGTGTTGTGATCATAGAATCACGTGTGGCTCATTATTCTGCTGGTCCTACCATTGATCCTAAGGACAAAGGAAAGGGCATTTTATAAAAGACCTTGTTAAGAGAAGAGCATATTCAGGCAGATGCAGAATTGGCTAAGATTGTGCAATAGAACATTGATGAGGAGGTTAGAAAATAAAGAGAAAAGGGTGAAGCTGCTACTATTGAGAAAGAAAAGATTAAAGAGCAAATGTCTACTGAAAGAGAACAAGCTAATATAGCTCAATGGGAAGCTTGGGAAGATATTAAGGTGATTCGTGTAGGTTTAGGGTGGTGTGTGTATGGATAAAACTTACAATATCGATATCAAAAATAAACACAAAGATAGATTAAAAATCCTCTTAGGAAAAAGGATAGTGAATCAAATCCCGTGAGTGATAAGTGATATCGAATTAGGAAATCCGAGTCGTGTCCCAACGAGGTGTGAATGGACAACGTCGTTTATGGTTTGTTATTAAAATGCTCGATGTTTTAGATTGTAGATTTTGATCTAAACTATGGGAAATAGGAAAGCATAAAAGGGAAATTACACTACGGGGAATCCTAAATACGCAAAGTAAACTAATACGATTAAAATGAAACGTAAATAAAATGCAATTATGCCTAACCTAAGTCCTAAAAGTGGTCTAAAATTACTTTTAAACAAAAAATGCAATTAAAAACTTAACTAAGATTTAAAACTAGTTTTTATGATTTTTCTTGAATTTATTTTGAATTAAAAACTATTTAAAACTAATTGAATTGCTAAAAATTATAATTTGAACTAGGAAAATTATGGAAAAATATTTTTTTGGATTTTTATATTTTTATTAATCTAGGAAAAATGAAAACATATTTTATGAAGCTTTTTTGAATTATTTGTATTAAAAAGTAATTAAAAAGTCTTAAAAACTGATTTTAAATAAGAAAAATAGTAAACAGTACCAGAAAATTATGAAAAATTAAAGGAAATTATAAAATATTATTCTAAACCTATGAAAATTAATAAAACTAATGCTAGTGTGAAGGAATAAGGGACTGATGTGCAAAGTGCTTATAAATAAGCACTCAAATTAAGCTAATGATCACAAAAAGGAACCAAATGAACTCATCAGCTAAAGTATGCTAAAACAACTTAAAATCAACTAATTCCAACTATCCTAAACCTCTAATGTGCAATCTAAACAAATTTGACTTAATTGGATTTGTGAAATCTAAACAGCCTAACTACCCTTATTTACAGACAATAATAAGCTACCTAATGATCAAACTTAGAAACCAGAAGTGAGAACCACAAGATTACCAACTAATCTACTTCTAAACCAAATTTTAGATCCTAATAAGCTAATGTGAAACCTGTGCAAGGTCTGCAAGATGGTCTAATCACACTCAATGTATGCTGAGTGTGATCAGGGCAAATCAGCTCTAATGAAGAGCTTATTAAGTGCTTAAAACAGTTTCCAAAAATTCCACAAAATTCACTTTTCAAAAATAGACCAGCTGAATTTATTTTTCCCAAAATCTAAATGATTTTAAACCAGAATTCAAACCATGAAAATTCGACAAACTTTTGCAAAAAACCTTATTTTTCACTTTTGACTTTTATGACAGTTTTGAACATTTTGACCAAAATGAATTTTGATCTTGCAAAAACAGATTGAAATGATGATTTTAGATATAAAGTGACTTCAAATAAGCTAAACCTTAATGATCTAATCCTAAAATGCAAGTTATCACTAATTGATTCTAACTGTTACACTTATGAGATCAAATGAAATGTAATTTTGACTAATGCTAAACAGAGATTCAATATCAAGTCTAATTTGAGTTCTATAAGATTATGTGAAACTGAACTTAACAAATCTAACCACTAAAAAGCTCTAGAACTCCAAACGGCAGCTTATGCCAAACACTAGTTTAAGAACTTAAAATGCAGATTTCAACTAACCAACCATTCAACTAATTCAAACCAATACTCAATCCATCTATAACCAACCTAAATTAATCTAAATGCAATGATTTAAACAGGAAAATAACACTGAATCAATAAAAATAATGATATGCAGATTTAAGCTAAAAATGACATAGAGTGAATCAAAGACTAACAGCAGTCCAGCCACTATGGCTTGCCAAATTAAATCAAAAACCAATATTCAAACACAATTAACATTATTCAATCCCAGGCCTGATCCAGACCAATGATTCAACATTATTCAATCCCAGGCCTGAATTAAGTTTTCAAACAGAAATAATCCTTCAAAAAGCTAAAATGAGCTTATAAAGGATTATCTAAACTGAAGCTTGGCTTATTGAAAGCTTATAAAAAGATTTATTATATTTTTTATTTTTTTTAGTTATTTTTCTGATTTTTTTTGTATTTTTGATAAATGAAAAGAACAAGTTACAAACACTTTTGAATTAATCTAAGATTAATTAAAAACAACCAATAAGCTGAAATTTAAAGCATTAAAACTAAAACAATGATTTTAAGAGAAAACTGAATTTCATTAAAACTTTCAAATTGAAATTACAATGGAATTACAAAGGTGAAAAATACTTAAAACATTAAAAACTGAATAAGAAATACAATAAGCTACTGAAAGAAAGGTGTGTCTACAACAAGTGAGTGAAGAGGCTATTTATAGATCAACTAGAGTGTTGGGTTTTAGGTTCCTTGGATTTGATGAGACAAAATAAATACAAGAATGAAACAAAGGGACTTAAAGTGAAAGAGATGAAACCTACAAAAAGATGGAAGGACTTGCTTGCAAAAGAAGATTTATTATTTAGTCCTTCGTAGTGTTTTGTAAACCCTAATCCTCTAGTATATAAAGAGGACATGGGGTGTAGGTTTTATATACATGTCTTCCAATATGTAGTCATTAAAGGTGTACGTGTGTGTCTAGGCGTCAAGTCCTCTAAGTGGACGCCTAGGATTTGTGTAGTTTAGCCTCAAGGATCTTTGATCCCTGTTACAAGTTCAGTGTAACCGTATTATTCTGATCAAATAATATTTGAGGCTTGGAGTAATTATAATGAAAAACCTTGTGTCAATAATAATGAAGTTTGTTTAATTCCGCTGCGTATAATGTTTATAATCATTGTTATTGTTAAACCCTAGAGGCTCAAAACGATCTCAAGGAGTCTATCAAACTCCACAATTGGTATCAGAGCTTGGGGAGCTCGTTACCTAGGGATTAGCAAGGTTTTATTGGTGAAGAATGGCGAAGAAGAAGAAAAACTACTGAATCTGAAAATTCTCGTATTTTTCGCAGATGCAGTTTTAAAAAGCGATAACTTTTTCTTTAAACGTTGGATCATAACGAAATTTTCAGTGGACGTTCTCTATATATTCATCTAACGTTTCACCGAAGGGATTGTCGATCTGAGCTCTCTATCAAAAGTTATTCAATGTCGAATTTGGTCTGGCTGGTTTAATAATTGAATTTTTGGTTTTCATGCATATTCAACTTCTTGAATTTGTGTTACTTGTTCTAATTCTTGATTGAGGTTGTTTATACATTGTGTGGTGTTTATGATTCATGGTTAGAAGCAGCTTTCCTAGTGTTTTGATGAAACCACTTCTAGTGTTTTCAAAACCAGCGATAGTGTATTCTCGAAACCACTGATAGTGTATTCTCGAAACCACTGATAGTGTATTCTCGAAACCACTTATAGTGTTTTCTCGAAACCACTTCTAGTGTTTTTTCTGAAACCACTTCTAGTGTTTTCGAAACCCCTTCTAGTGTTTTTAAAACCACTTCTAGTGTTTTCTCGAAACCACTCTAGTGTTTTCTGAAACCCTTGCTAGTGTTATCTCAATTCCAACTGGCGTTTCTTGCGTTATTTTTTTCTGCTGATGAGGTTTTGGAATTGAGGGGAAGTTGTACATGTTTTTGGTACTGAGATTTTTGATGACACACACATGGGATTTTTGTTCGCACACACAAGAAGATTGGTATTTGTTCTTAAAGGTTTTAAAAAGCTCGTTTTTGAATTATTTGAAGAATTGATTACGAAGGAGGTTATTTATCACTTATTTGAAGGTGAAGTGGAATTTCTTGGATACGTGTTTTATCATATCTTAAAAGTATCATACATGCTTTTAAGATAACTTGTTCGTGCTTAAAGGATGTTGACAAAGACTTGCAAAATCTAGTTTTCATATGTCAAGGGGTAGATGGATGAAGACCTAGTTAACTATCACTTAAAGGAGTTACATTGTAGTGCTCAGTGTCTCATTGAAGATGAGGATTTTGTCAAGAGATTGCGGTCTACTTATATGGTGTTAGTATAAGTTTGGAGTCACGTGGATAGTACAAGACATAAGACACAAGTTTGGGTTATTTTACTTCTTCATCAAATTTGTTATACTTGGTTTTCTTCACAAGTGATCATTACATAGAGCTTACTGATTTGAAGAATCATTTTCATGCACCACTCAAGGGGAAGTTTCTAATGTTTACATTCTCTAGTTGTTGATAACAAAAAGGGGAAGAAATATTAGAGTGCGATGGCATGGATTAAGGGGAAGACAAAGGAAGACAAGAATGTTTCATTCACGGATATGTTTACATCTCAACTTACTACTTAGTCTAGGGAAGTTCGTACCGCGACTTTGTCTGTTTTGTCATCATCAAAGAGGGGAAGATTGTTAGGTTTTAGGTTCCTTGGATTTGATGAGACAAAATTAATACAAGAATGAAACAAAGGGACTTAAAGTGAAAGAGATGAAACCTACAAAAAGATGGAAGGACTTGCTTGCAAAAGAAGATTTATTATTTAGTCCTTCGTAGTATTTTGTAAACCCTAATCCTCTAGTATATAAAGAGGACATGGGATGTAGGTTTTATATACATCTTCAATATGTAGTCATTAAAGGTGTGCGTGTGTCTAGGTCAAGTCCTCTAAGTGGATGCCTAGGATTTGTGTAGTTTAGCCTCAAGGATCTTTGATCCCTGTTACAAGTTAAGTGTAACCGTATTATTCCGATCAAATAATATTTGAGGCTTGGAGTAATTATAATGAAAAACCTTGTGTCAATAATAATGAAGTTTGTTTAATTCCGCTGCGTATAATGTTTATAATCATTGTTATTGTTAAACCCTAGTGGCTCAAAACGATCTCAAGGAGTCTATCAAACTTCACATAGAGCTCTTGGAAGGATCCAGAAGGAGTTTCTGTGCTTTCTCTTGGGTAATATCAGCCCTTGATCATCAAATACACGCGTCCCATTCAATATGCGCCCTTGGATCAATCCACGGTCAATCAACCAATGGTGAGAGAGTGATGTGATATAATACACGAATTTATAGCGTGTCATCCGTGTGTCAGTCACGTGTCAGAGTTGAGTGTTAATTTCACTTGAATTTGGGTTTAATTAGGTGAATTAGCTGGGCGGGTAAACTAGGGTTCATGCCTCGGTTAATTTCAGGGGAAATAAGGCGCGTTGGATTTTTTTATGATATTTCGTGTTTGTTGACCGGGTAAATGGTAGTTGACTTGGGTGGGTTTAATAACGGGTAAGGGTTTGGACCGGGTAAGTTTGTGGTTGGGTCGTGGGTTATTTGGGCTTAGGTGTATAATGGACCCAAGTAGTAATATAAGGACCAAAAGTGTATAAACTGAAAATCCAGGGGCCACAAGTGTAAATCTGAAAATGTGATCCAAGGGCTAATCTTGCCAATCTTCAATAATCCAAGGACTACTTTTGTAATTTTCTGAAACTCAAGGGTAGATTTTGCCAAATGATGAAAGTTGAGGGGTGATTACGCCAATTCACGTAAACTTGATCATATCTTTCACAAATCATCCTTTTAGCATAGAAATCTTCACAGATGCACAATTGACCTTGCGTCAGCTTTAGCACTCTTTATCTCTCGTGCTCGGGTTTTTGTCTAATTTGGTTATCTTTTGCGTGTTTTGACATATCCGTACCTGCACAAGCATAAACTCAAGAAAACAGCAAATATTAGCAATAAACGGCCCTTTCTTGGTTATTTTGGGTCTGATTTGATAAAGAAATGATATGTGTTTTAGCACATATCAAAATACCCAGACGAGACCATTGTCGTGTCCCCACGCAATGCAATCAACTCACGCTTCTAAAACCAAGGATTTCAATCTCTTTCTACTAAACCTATGAAGAAGTAGCAAAGATTCCTCAAAAGAGATTAAGAACCCTTAATTTTAAAAACGCCCCATTTACCTTTTAATTCCACATATAGAAATCACGATTAAGCACATTCCGATTATGAGTGACGGTTTGTTGAACTTTCATGTCGATCAATAACTCCAACATTTTTCAAAAGACATTTTAGGATCACGGAGTAGGAAACACAACACAGCGTGAAGTGACCATACGGATAGAATACATCGTCCCTGATTTTACACAAGTCCCCAAACTAAGCGTAAAATCGAAATCATTGTTAAATATGACTCTAGATGCTAACACTACCCATGGAAGTTACTTGTGTAATTACCTTTTGCTCCCATTTTCCTATTTTCCTCTATTTATTTTATTTTTGGTGAGAAATGTATTTCTTCGAATTTCTCGTTTTGATAATTTTTATTCCGATAAAGATATGAAGCTAAGTCAATAATTAGTTATCCATCTTCCCTCGAAAACCGTTGCACACAAGAATGAGGTCCACATCAAGGTCCAAATTTCAAACGATTTAGGGAGATATCTCCCGGATTCAAAGTTTGGCTTAACACTTATTTCCGCACATTTGCATTTTTTCAATTTAGGCCCTTGGTCTTTTCAACCACTAACTCAACGGGATTACCGTTTTATCAGAAGTCTTATTATGACTTTGGATTTTCCTCAACCTTTTTAGAATTCCATGACAACAGGGGTACCGTCAGACATAGAAAACTTTTATAGCTTTGGATTTTTCACTTTAATACATTTGGGCTTTATTGCATGTTAAATTTTGTGCCAAACTCCGAGTCCTACGACTTTTATAACAATAGAAACAATAGCATCAAACTATCAGGAATCAGTTGTCTATTACACTGCAACAAGATACCTTGATGTGTACCCAACTCTCATGGGCAAGGATTCTCTAAAGAAGATAAAGAACTAACTATCGTCAAAAACTCAACATCTTTAATTATTTATTCACAGATATGGGGTGAACAATTTTGTGGGAGCAAAAAGCCATAAGTACCTTCGATGGACTCTAAAGAGAACCAACTACTCCACGCTTAGCATCTAAACTCATAAGTAACTCTATCATTCCTCGATCTCCGCAAATTTAAAATCCCAAATAATGAGATCCGCGGATGCTTAGCCGATAATTTAAAATTATCTATGGTTAAGGGAACAAGCTAGGGCTCAACAAGCCCGGTCAAGTCAGAATTGCATTCCTACTCTCACCAGCGGAAAGTCAACAAGGTGTCAAAACATATATTAACTTGGCAAATGCTTCGTCAATAATCTCAAGTCTCGCATTTTTAAAGTCACATATTAGAAACTAGCAAATTCTTGTTTAAGCTTCGCATATTTAAAATCACTTAGGGAGACTTGCAAATTCTTGGCCTTGTGAGCTAGAATCGAATTTTATAGCCTCTTGTCTAAGCAATTAGCAAAGGCTATTTCAAGAAAAACGCATATTTAAAGAAACTTCTAAGAGACTAGCGAAGACTTTTCAATCATAAAACTAGCAAAAGCTTACAAACTTTTTTAAATTTTCTCATTTTTGCACAATTTGTTTTCATTTTCTAAGGAAAAACGGGGTTGCGAGAGTACACGACAAAAAACAAGCAAGTACGGTCAAATCAAATCAAAGATTACCCTACCCCAGACTAAGCGAAACATTGTCCTCAATGTTTAAAGGCAAGGGTATCAACGAAAATCTAAAAGGCGTTTATTAAGTATGCTCAAAGATAAACGTTAGTCGATAAGATTAGGATATCGGATTTACATCAGCATCGATCATGAAACTCGAGTGGAGAAAAGACAAACTTCGACACGAGTCTTCATATCAGAAAAATCCTGGACAAAACATCACAAACAACCTAACACGAGAAATCGAAGAGGCTAACCCCTTCATATCACTTATTAGAAAATAGAAAGAAGATACAGATAAGCATAGGGTGCCTCCCACGAAGCGCTACTATTTTTGGTCACCGAGTCGCTAGCCTGACTCGTCCCCGAATTCATTTGTCCTTGGAGAAGCAAGCGGAAGGGATACCCGGATCAAAGATGGTATCCTCACTCCAGTGGGAAAGAGAATGGGTGGGTTGGGAGGGAAGGAAAATGTCGGGCTCCAACACATAAATGTTAAATCCTCCCAAACTTACAAAAGGTTTATCAAGAAAGAGTGATCCATCATCCGACGGTTTAGCGGGCGGACGTCGGGATGACGGATCAAAGTGAAACGACTCCATAGAAGAAAGGAGTCCATGGTATAGAGAAGTGTTTATTGACGGCACAACAACGAAGGCATCCAAGATAGGATCCTTTTTCCAGAAAGCTTTGGTGATATGAATGTCTTCTCCGATGAGTATCCTAGGGTTAAAAATCTTGTCCTCAGAGAGGAAGGAAATCAAAGTATCATCTACGTGAAAATCCTCACTAGAAAAGGAATCTCTCTCGGATAACAAATAATGCGGGACCTCAGTATCAACAAGCTCATCAGTCGAAATCTTCACTTTCTTTTCTTTCTTCTGGTAGAATGGATCATCATATTCTTGTTCTTCTTTCTCGGAAAGAATCGATATAAGAAGAATTAAGAGACGGCTCAACTTTTTCAAAATCATCCGGAGGGATATAAGAATCCCCGTAAAGCATTCTCTCAATCAAACGAATATCTTCCTCGATGTCAATAACGGCATAATCAATTTCGGTGGCGAATGAATTCAAATAAGCCTTAATTTCTTCCATGATAGAATCATCGGTTGAGACGGTTTAGGTTCAAAAACATCATCCGGAGGGGGGTAAGAAGACGGTTCATTATATATCAATTTTTCAAGTAAAAGGATGTCCCCCTCCGGGTCAAAATTAGCATCATCAATCTCAATGGTAATCGAGTCATCGTTAATATAAGCATCGATCTCTTCCCAAATGTAATCACTTTCCATAGTGAGAGACGGGGAAGAGTCAGAAAGTTTCAAAATTTTAGAGGAAGGAGTGGGATTGCCACTCAAAGAAAACTCGACGTTCTTAAGTTCAACGGTACAACCAGAAAGTGGAGGTGGGACAAGTGGTGTGCTCTTAGAGCTAGCATTTTCCACCACTACCGTTTTAGTCTCCTTTTCTAATTTCTTCTTTTGCTCAGCACGTATCGTCGACAAACTCTTAACCTTAAAACGTGAAAGGCTCGGATCAATTCTTGATGGTTTAGGCCCAACTTTTTGAACCCGGAGGTTGGATTTTGGTACTTCCATTATTAGTAGGAATTCCCGGGTCCTTTGTCACCTCGGTGTCACTAATTTTGGCCACATCATATTGGTTGGTTAGAGATTGAGAAGTATGGTTAACGTTAAATGTGACAGCTTCTTTTCCTACTCGTAAAGTGATTTCTCCTTCATACATCAATCAGCGCATAGCCGTCCTAAGAAACTCCTTCGAGAATTAAGGGTACTCGAGGGTCGGCATCAAAATCGACTACAACAAAATCATCGGGGAAATCGAACTCCCCCACTTTAACAAAGACATCCTCGGCTATACCCTTTGGTTTCGTAGTAGTACGGTCGGCTATCTCAAGGGTTATACACGTTGGGGTAAGTGGGGGCAATGAAACTTTTCGTAGATTGATTTCGGCATCAAATTGATACTCGTGCCAAGATCGGCGGCGAAGCTTGAATAATTCCTTGAAAATGCATACGAGAATGAGGAACTTGCGGGGTCACTAACTTTTCGGGAAGTTTCTTGAGAATAGCCGCCGAGCAATTCTCATTCAAAGGCGTAGTAACAAGCTCATATAACTTTTCCTTATTTGAAAGCAATCCCTTAATCGTAGAAGCAAGTTTAGGCATCAAGAGAAGGGCATCCATAAAACTGATCTCCACATTCAAGTCTTTGAAGATTTGGAAAAGTTCCATTTTATGATTAGACTTTTCCCGAAGAGTTTGATCTTTAAGACGAGACGGATATGGAAGTGTCGTTTTTTGGTTAGTCTTTTCAGCACTAACGGGAGCATCCTTAGGCTCAGACGTCGGGACAACCGTGGGTTGGACATTCTCGGTACTCCCCTTATTAGTAGGAAGCACCGGGTCCTTTGTCACCCTAGTCTCACGGTCTACCACACGAGACGGAGAAGAAGAAATAGTGGTAGGAGCCTTGGGTCCATCATAAGCAACACCACTTCGGGTAGTGATTGCTTTCATGTCTCCTGTCGGGTTGGGAATCGTATTACTCGGAAGAGAACCGGAACCTGAGGGTTGAGAATAAGAAGTAGAAGGTTGATTGGCTTGAAAGATACTAGCCATCATATTCCTCATTTCACTCATCTTCTTGTTACTCGTAGCAAATTCATTCCTGATGCTCGTGATTTGAGTTTGTAAACTTTTAATGGTGTTATCGGAGTTCTTCATGTAAGTTAGAAACTTCGTTACGAGCAACTTCTTTGAGGTGCTTGATAAGGTTGTTGAGGTGGAGGTGGTTGTTGGTAAACTTGAGGTGGAGGAGCTTGGTATTGTTGATTACCATGATTAACATTAGCTCCTCGGTTCTGATTAACATTGTGGTTACCATTGAAACGGTTTTGATTTTGGTTTTGGTGTTGAGTTTGGTTGAAATCGGAGGTCGAGATAATTGTTTGGCGGTAGCTAAGAAGATTCGATATCCTTGCGGTTGATTGTAATTTCCGTAGCAGCATAAACATTTTCATGTCGTATAGCCACGGCGAGCAGGCACTCGGAATAAGAATGTGGACCTACACAAGTCTCACAAGTCGGGTGTACCACTTTCACTTGTTGATGTTGATTCGATTATTCATCGATGTATCCGTAAGATATCGTCCATCTTTTTGTTCGAACGGCTATTTCGAGAGAAGAAGGCGTATTGTCGAGATAATTCACCCCTTTCAGCGGTAGAATCCCAATAATTGTGATGAGCGGTCATGTTTTCGATAAGATCGTAGCATTCCTCGGGACGTCTCTTCATAAAAGTTTCACCGGCAGCAGCATTGATTGTCTCACGGTGTCTCAACGTCAAACCATTATAGAACGTATCAATTTGAGTGACAAGCAACCTGTTATGATTCGTACATCGATCCATCGCAAGCTTATAACGTTCCCATGCTTCAAAAAAAGATTCATCGGGATATTGTCAAAAATTACTAATATCATTTCTCAACTTCATCACCATCGACGGTGGAAAGTACTTTGCCGAAACTTGAAACCATTTCTTGAAGGTATGAATCAATTCTTGAGAGTCGATCAAACCAAGAAGTGGCATGATGAGTCAAAGAGTATGGGAAAAGATAGAGACGAAGGGTGTCATCGGAGACCCCATTTTGTTTCATACTCTCCGTAGCGGTCAGAAATTTATCAAGATGCATGTTAGTATCTTCATCTGGTAAACCATGAAATTGACAACTATTTTTTACTTGTTCTATCATATGATTTTTCAAGCTAAAATCGGTAGCTTGAAAATAGTGCAATGGGTCCTCCCCTCCCATACATTGTAGGTTGACATAGCTCCTCCATCGTTGGATCGGGAGCTACATTTTGATTGCGGGAGGATTAGGACCGGGGTTGGGTGGTACGTTGTTAGCGACCATACGTAACTTCAGTGCGTTCGATTGATTCGAAGTAAGTCTTGATCGAGGCGAGTGCATGCACTTTAAAACCAAGGCAATTAAAATGATACGGTATTCGAAAACAACAGTGAACTTAAACCAATAATCCCAAGTGAATAAATCACTTCTAAAAGACAAAGCACAAGGGGCGGAGAAGTGGGTCAGTAGCGAAGCTTATTAAAAACCGCCTCTTTTCAGCGCAATTTAATGTCGGGCCGTCCTTATACCTCCCACACAGTTTGTTTATCCGATAGAAATAAATCGGCTGACAAGCGACACAAAGGCAAGTTTTTGATCTTTAGTTCGGGAACTTACTAATGATAACACCTCAAGTTGAGAGATGTTATATAATTGATGTATTCTTTTTTAGCTCAAAAACAAAAGGGAAAAATCTTTTTGTATTTTTAATATGATATATATATACAAAAGAAAAAGTAAAATATATATTTTTTTAACTTTTTAAAAACAATAATTTCACGAAGGAAGGATCTCGAGTCACTAATCGTCAAACCGTTAACGATATTGTCGCGACACAACCTCCCCGGCAGCGGCGCCAAAATTTGATTCATGAAGGTTTAGGGTGGTGTGTGTATGGAAAAAACTTACAATATCGATATCAAAAATAAACACAAAGATCGATTTGAAATCCTCTTAGGAAAAAGGATAGTGAATAAAATCCCGTGAGTGATAAGTGATATCGAATTAGGAAATCCAAGTAGTGTCCCAACGAGGTGTGAATGGACAACGTCGTTTATGGTTTGTTATTAAAATGCTCGATGTTTTAGATTGTAGATTTTGTTCTAAACTACGGGAAATAGGAAAGCATAAAAGGGAAATTACACTACGGGGAATCCTAAATACACAAATTAAACTAATACGATTAAAATGAAACGTAAATAAAATGCAATTATGCCTAACCTAAGTCCTAAAAGTGGTCTAAAATTACTTTTAAACTAAAAATGCAATTAAAAACTTTACTAAGATTTAAAACTAATTTTTATGATTTTTCTTGAATTTATTTTGAATTAAAAACTATTTAAAACTAATTGAATTGCTAAAAATTATAATTTGAACTAGGAAAATTATGGAAAAATATTTTTTTGGCTTTTTATATTTTTCTTAATCTAGGAAAAATGAAAACATATTTTTTTGAAGCTTTTCTGAATTATTTGTATTAACAAGTAATTAAAAAGTCTTAAAAACTGATTTTAAATAAGAAAAATAGTAAACAGTACCAGAAAATTATGGAAAATTCAAGGAAATTCTAAAATATTATTCTAAACCTATGAAAATTAATAAAACTAATGCTAGTGTGAAGAAATAAGGGACTGATGTGCAAAGTGCTTATAAATAAGCACTCAAATTAAGGTAATGATCACAAAAAGGAACCAAATGAACTCATCAGCTAAAGTATGCTAAAACAACTTAAAATCAACTAATTCCAACTATCCTAAACCTATAGTGTGCAATCTAAACAAATTTGACTTAATTCAATTTGTGAAATCCAAACAGCCTAACCACCCTTATTTGCAGCTTAATAATAAGCTACCTAATGAACAAACTTAGAAACCAGAACTGAGAACCACAAGATTACCAACTAATCTACTTCTAAACCAAATTTCAGATCCTAATAAGCTAATGTGAAACCTGTGCAAGGTCTGCAAGATGTTCTGATCACACTCAATGTATGCTGAGTGTGATCAGGGCAAATCAGCTCTAATGAAGAGCTTATTAAGTGCTTAAAACAGTTTCCCAAAATTCCACAAAATTCACTTTTCAAAAATAGACAAGCTGAAGTTATTTTTCCCAAAATCTCAATGATTTTAAACCGGAATTGAAACCATGAAAATTCGACAAACTTTTGCAAAAACCTTATTTTTCACTTTTGGCTTTTATGACAGTTTTGAATATTTTGACCAAAATGAATTTTGATCTTGCAAAAATAGATTGAAATGATGATTTTAGATATAAAGTGACTTCAAATAAGTTAAACCTTAATGATCTAATCCTAAAATGCAAGTTATCACTAATTGATTCTAACTGTTACACTTATGAGATCAAATGAAATGTAATTTTGACTAATGCTAAACACAGATTCAATATCAAGTCTAATCTGAGTTCTGATTCAATAAAAATCAATAATGAGAAGTGTAGTATTACGGGGTAACTCAAACGTATTAGGTTTGAGCACCGAGATTGTTCGAAACGAGGGTTGAATGGAATTTCCAACTCACGTCGCGATTATCGGGATTTGAATGTGATAAAAGGGAAATTTTGGGATTTCTAATCTACGGTGCAAGGGAAAGTAAAGGGAAACAATAATAACAACTAAAGCTATGATGAAAACAAGTAAATGCAATTAATTATGAAATATTAAACTAAAACGCGATTAAATGTAATTAAAGAAACGCGAATTAAATGCGATTACGTCTAAATAAAGCCCTAAAAATGATCTAAAATTACTTTTATACTAAAAATGATATTTGAAAACTATCTAAGATTTAAAACTAATTTTCATGATTCTTCTTGAATTTATATGAATTAAAAACTAATTTATAATTTTAAAAATGAAACTAAATTACCAAAATTTTTGAAAATAAGTGGGAAAATTATGAAAATATTTTTTAAAATTCTAAAATAACTTAAAAGCATTTTGAAAATTAGATTTGTATTTTTCTGATTTATATTATAATTTATATGATTTAAAAACTATTTAAAACTAATTAAATTGCAAAAAATTACTATTTAAACTAGGAAAATTATGGAAAAATATTTTTTTGGCTTTTTATATTTTTCTTAATCTATGAAAATTGAAAACATATTTTCTGGAACTTTTTCTGATTTATTTGTATTAAATGCTAATTAAAAATGCTTAAAACTAAATTTAAATGCATAAAAATATCAAAAGAGCATGGAAAAATATTAAAACTTCCATAAAATTCTAAAATAATATTGAAATGCAGGGAAAAATAACAGAAATAACTTTGGAGATCAAGAACTATGATTTGGGCACAAAACTAATGTGAATAAGCACTAGAAATAAGCTAAAAGCTAACTATAAGCTACCATAAGCTACCCAAGGCTCAAACTGACCTAAAATCACTAAGATAAGCCTAATTCAACTGAACTAGACCTTATAAGCACAAGATAGAAGGTATTAAGCTACATAACAGGTTCTAGCTCTAAAATCCAAACGGCCCTACTGCAGCAACTTTAAGCTCCAATTCAGCAGGTATAAAAAATTCTTAAAAATAAACTAAAAATACCATGAAGAAGACAACCAACCTGATATTATATGACCAAAATTTTAGCTTATTTGAACCTATATCGAGTGAGTTAAAAATATAAAAGTGGATGTAGTTTGAGATGAAATGGAAACCTGACTTTTGACAGATTTGCAAAGTGTTGACCAAAATGAGATTTGAAACAAGATTATTGAATGTAAATGATATGATGATATTAAATACTACTGATATAAGCTATATTATAATGATCTAAGCCTAAAAATGCAAGCTAATGAATTCTATACTAACTGATGCATTCATATGAGACAATTCCAAATGATTTTGACTTTTAATGAATTGTAGTGAGAAGCAGTGACTAAAATGATTATATCTAACCTAGAGGAGACTAATGCAACAAGTTCTAACCAATGACTAACCCTCTAACTCAGATTAAGCTCTTATACCAAACAGTCCTATGAGAAGCTAAAATGCAATCTATCTATCAATCACTTAATCCTAATCCATGACAGCAACATACTATGATCTAACATCCAGATATGAACTAATAAATGCAAAACTAACCGTGTAAACTAACAGATTCAAGCTACACTAATTTTACAATGAAACAGTAAAGAAAAGACAATGTGAAAACAGATTTCAGTCACTTACAGGTGTCCAGCCAGTATGGCTTGCCAACATTAACCAAAAACCACTATCCTAAACTTGATTACACCCCAAATTCATAACCAAACCAGCACTCCAGAACCATTTTCAAATGCACATGCAGTTTTGACTATTGTTGACTGAGAGGAATTATACAGTAGACTCTGAGTAGATGTAAGATTAAACTATCAGAAAACTTATAAAACTTTGAAAATCATTAATCACCAACTGAATTCAAGCCTTAAAACAGAAATTTAACACAAGGAGATTTAAAGCTAAAATTACTTCATTAATAAAACTTGAGTACAAAGATTGAATGACTGAATTTAAACTAAAAACATTGAAAATATTTAAAAATTACACTACTACTCTACTCCTACTCTACTTGATCTACAACTGAGAAATGAAGGGGGTTTATATACTTGAGCTCAAGCCTCTTGGAAGGATCCAGAAACCATCTTGTGCTTCTTTTGAGTCGTTTGTGACCTTTAGATCATTTCCCATCAATCAACAATCATTTTACACCCTTGGATCGTGTGTCCACGCATGTGTAGCCAATCAGAGGAAAGCATGAGGTGATTTGACACACGGATTGCCAGCGTGGCAACCGTGTGTCAGTCACGTGTCAGATATAAGTACGAATTTCACTTGAATTTGGAGTTAATTTGGGTGAATTGAGCGTGTGGGTAATTAGGGTTCATGGGTAACTGGGTTTGGGTAATTGGGGGTAATATTTGGGTGGCGAGAAAAGTAAAAGTATTTTTTATTGGGTTTGACTTGGGTTGACTTGGGTATATTGACCGGGTAAAGGAGGGTTGACCTGGGTTGGGGTTGAATTGGACCGGGTATGAAAATGGGATTGGGCCATGGGTTTGCATTGTTTTTGGGCTTAAGGTATTATGGACTAAAAATGAATCCGGTTAATACTTTAGGGGATTCACTTGTAATTTCTGATTTTCCAAGGACCAGAAGTGTAATTTCAGCAAATGTAATTCAAGGGCTGAATTTGCCAATCACCAATAATCCAAGGGCCATTCTTGCCATTTCTAAAACTCAAGGGTAATTTCTGCCAATTGTTCAAAGTTGAGGGACTGAATCTGACAATTCTTCAAAGTTGATCATATCTTTCAAAAATCATCCTCTTAGCATAGAAATCTTCACAGATGCACAATTCTGACCTTCCGGCTCAGCTTTAGCACTCTTTATCTCTCGTGCTTGGGTTTTTGTCAGATTTGGTTATCTTTTGCGTGTTTTGACATATCCGTACATGCACATGTATAAACTCAAGAAAACAGCAAATATTAGCAATAAACGGCTCTTTCTTGGTTATTTTGGGTTAGATTTGATAAAGAAATGATATGTGTTTTTGCACATATCAAGTTCTATGAGATTATGTGAAACTGAACTTAACAAATCTAACCACTAAAAAGCTCTAGAACTCCAAATGGCAGCTTATGCCAAACACTAGTTTAAGAACTTAAAATGCAGATTTCAACTAACCAACCATTCAACTAATTCAAACCAATACTCAATCTATCTATAACTAACCTAAATTAATCTAAATGTAATGATTTAAACAGGCAAATAACACTGAATCAATAAAAATAATGATATGCAGATTTAAGCTAAAAATGACATAGAGTGAATCAAAGACTTACAGCAGTCCAGCCACTATGGCTTGCCAAATTAAATCAAAAACCAATATTCAAACACAATTAACATTATCAATCCCCGGCCTGATCCAGACCAATGATTCAACCCATATTCAGCATCTATTTTTGACTTAATGTGACTGAGATGAGATTTGCTTATGAATTAAGTTTTCGAACAGAAATAATCCTTCAAAAAGCTATAATGAGCTTATAAAGGATTATCTAAACTGTAGCTTGGCTTATTGAAAGCTTATAAAAAGATTTATCATATTTTTTTATTTTTTTTAGTTATTTTTCTGATTTTTTGTATTTTTGATAAATGAAAAGAACAAGTTACAAAACTTTTGAATTAAGCTAAGATTAATTAAAAACAACTAATAAGCTAAAATTTAAAGTATTAAAACTAAAACAATGATTTTAAGAGAAAACTGAATTTCATTAAAACTTTCAAATTGAAATTACAATGGAATTACAAAGCTGAAAAATACTTAAAACATTAAAAACTGAATAAGAAATAAAATAAGCTACTGAAAGAAAGGTGTGTCTACAACAAGTGAGTGAAGAGGCTATTTATAGATCAACTAGAGCTCCTGGAAGGATCCAGAAGGAGTTTCTGTGCTTTCTCTAGGGTAATATCAGCCCTTGATCATCAAATACACGCTTCCCATTCAATATGCGCCATTGGATCAATCGCACATGTCCAATCAACCAATCAGGTGAGAGAGTGATGTGATATAACACACGGATTGCTAGCGTGGCATCCGTGTGTCAGTCACGTGCCAGAGTTGAGTGTTAATTTCACTTGAATTTGGGTTTAATTAGGTGAATTAGCTGGGCGGGTAAACTAGGGTTCATGCTTGGGTAAATTTGGGGGAAATAAGGCGCGTTGGATTTTTTTATGATATTTCGTTTTTGTTGACCCGGTAAATGGTAGTTGACTTGGGCGGGTTTAATAACGGGTAAGGGTTTGGACCGGGTAAGTTTGTGGTTGGGTCGTGGGTTATTTGGGCTTAGGTGTATAATGGACCTAAGTAGTAATATAAGGACCAAGTGTAAATCTGAAAATCCAGGGGCCACAAGTGTAAATCTGAACATGTGATCCAAGGGCTAATCTTGCCAATCTTCAATAATCCAAGGACTACTTTTGTAATTTTCTAAAACTCAAGGGTAGATTTTGCCAAATGATGAAAGTTCAAGGATTGATGATTCGTGAAAAATAAACACAAATATCAATCTATATCAAATTAACCGTGAAACCCGACAAATTAACCTTTTAGGAAAAGGGTTAACGTGCCAAATCTCAAGAATGTGATAAAAGTGATCACTAGGAAGTGGTCCACGGTCGTGTCCCAACGAGGTGTGAAATTGGTGTCGTTGAGTTTGTGATTATGGACTTGAATTGGTTTAACAAATTTTGGAATTGGATTATGTTATTCTACAAAATAAAGAACGGGAATGAAAATAAAGCAAGTAAAAAATTTAAACACTAAATAAACAACTACTAAGCCTAAGGAACAATAAAATGATGCTAAACTACATCCTAGGGGTGCTAAAATGCAAAAGCGTGAAAAAACGGGGCCTTACAGGCGAAGAAAGTGAAAAATATGCAATTTAAGTCCTACGAATGCAAAACTAATTATCCTATATTCTACATGACTAAAAATGATTTTAGAAAAAAAAAGCCGGGTATTTTTTCGATTTCTAAATTATTTTTATGAATTAAAACGAGAAATTAATTATTAAAAATAACAAAAACTAAGTGAAAAATTACCAAACTTTGCGAGAAATACTTTACATTAAGCTAATCCTAAGAAAAATAAGAAATGTGACTTCGATTGGAAATAAGAATAAGCAAAGCGATGCTTACAAGCTTATGCTTTAAAACGAAATTAAAAGAATTAAAGGAGCCAAACTAGAACACAACTCCTTAGTAGCACGGTTGGTATCAGTTGTGTTGGGTTACTAAGTGAGGAGAGTCGCGAGGTTAGAATCGGCCTCTCCTTTTGCAAACTTTTATTATTTTTGTTTCTTGCCAACTAATTTTAAGAACCAAAGGAATACTCTTTTGTAAAAATTTAAGCTTACAACGGTTTCTTAATAAACTGTAAAACAACTTACTAGTTCCAACAGATTACAAGCTATACCAAACAACCCTTTTTTAGTTTTGAGCATGAAAAACAAATAACAAGCACTCGTAAATTGCAAAATGAAATGGCATGCAAGAGTACAAAGCTAGAAATTAAGGAATAAAACTGAAAATAAAGTGGGAAATACGCAGTTGGGGGAAATGGGGAATCCTAAACTAACAGTTGAACCAATAAGCAATCATATGATCAATTAAGCATTAAAGAAACTAAAGATGCTCTAGCCTAATCTACTAATACCAACAGGGCCAATTGGAGCTTATTGAGCTACTTATTTTAGCACTAAACTAATTTCAAAAGAAGAAACAATCTAAAACCTATATAACTAAGAGTGCAAACTAAAATCTACAAAGGGGAAAAGCTGAACACTTAACATGTTACAAGCACTGCATTGCGGCAAGGCAGGAAAAAAAAAAAAAAGGAAACTTTAAGAAACTAATTTAAAAGCTAAATTGCCACTTAATCTCACTTGAAATTATCATAAGTCTAACAAACAACGATTCAAGATTCACTAAAACCCTTATAGACCCAAATTGGGTCAAAACTGTAACCCCAACCCTTTTACTCGAGAAAGTGACTTATGTGAACATGAATTTTATGAAACTAGCTTACAAACCTTAACCAAATACTTATGATAAGCTTACAAGAGCTTATCCAACATGAGTAAGAATGGTAGAACCTTGATTGAAAAAAAATACTTGATTTGAAATAAAACTAGAATTTCATTAACAAAAAAATTACAAAATTTGAAAAAAAATATAAAGAACTTAAATTGAACTTAAAGTAAACTTTAAAACTTAAGACATAAAATTAAACTTAACTACTACTAAAGCCTAACTTGAATAAAAAGAACTTGACAAAAAAAAAATTCCCTATTACAAATGGCTACCATATCTATTTAAACTCCTAGAAAATGGTCTTCGATTCCTTTTTCTTGTGCTTCTGTGTGAGACAAAGCAGGACCAAAACCAACTTGTGTTTCTTTGAGTTGATCCAAGCCATCAAGAGTTAGGTACATCCCAGAGTAAATCGAGCCGTCCATGGGGTTTTGTAAGTTTGGGATTGCCATGGTGGCATGGGGTTCTCGTGACCTTGCCTTGGGAGATGGAGATGAGTGGGTTGGAGATTGAGATTGAGAGAGCAGGGGGAGGAGGGGAAAAGATTGGCGGGCAAATGGGTTTCTTGGGTTTTATTTTTTTTTGTTTCTGTTTTAGAAGAAGGGGATGAAAAAGTTTTATTTATTTGTTTTGGGGGAGGTCAAGTGGAGTGAAGGGGTCCAAAAGGCTAGGGAAGGTTCAAAGGGTTGGAAAGGGTTGATATAAAAAGGGTTTTTAAAGGTTTTTAGGTTTGTTTTCCCACCTCTCACTCCAAACAGCGTCTTGGGCTATGAAAATATAGAAATCCACTCCGAGCCGTTTGTTTCAGCACTTTTCTAATTTCCGTTTTTTTTTTTTTTAGTTTTCAATCCTTTTGTATTCGCACTGAGACAAAAACACACTCAGGATATTTTTAACATATTTTGATCATATTAGGGTGTTTTTAGTCGTTTTTGTGGTCATAGATGGGTAAAAATGATGAGTGAATAACTACTCATCAAATTCCCCCACACTAGGCAATTGCTAGTTCCTAGCAATCTTTTGAGAAAACATAATGGATTTGAATCTCTTTACCAAAAGCCATTATTTACGGAGTAAGCCAAATGTTTCAGTTCAAGTAAGAACTATGGTACACCGATAACCATATGCTTTTGAGCAAATCACCGACTTCCAAGTTTGATTTGTCTTTACGAGCCGTTTGCTCTGGACTAGCCAACTCTTAGATAAAATATCTTTGGTGATTTGATTACCAATTATGGGTTTTCAACTGCCTTTACCACAAGCCATAAACTTGCGGGCTAGCCAACTCTTCACTAATTAAAGATATGGTGAGGTGAACACCATACAATTTTGGGCAAATTGCAAGCCGTCAACGGATTTGAGATATCTTTACCAAGAGCCGTTTGCTCCCGGATTAGCCAATCCTTTTGTTTATTAGACATGGCGGACTGATAACCATAAAAATTTTGGCTAAAAATGGGGAATTAGGTGGTATAATTACATGATAAAATTCGTGAGAATTCCCCCACACTAGAAATGAATATTGCCCTCAATATTCAAAGTCCGCGGTTATGCGAAACATAGAGCGTAAAAGGGAAATACTACGGCCATTATTTGAATTTTTTTTTTTAGAAAACTTTATATACAACGGGGGAAACTCCCCACACTAGGGTGGTAGAAAGTAGAAAGAAGTCGAAATACGGGTGGTGAAAACCCATATAGAGTGCTACTGTTTTTGTTAACCGGTCGCTAGCTTGACTCGATCCCGCATTCATTTGTCCATGGGAAGCAAGTGGAAGAAAATCTCCATCGGACTTTCATTCAAATAGTTTGGATAAACATTGAATGTACTGAAAGTTCCACTCCGATGAGATATAACCGGCTCAAAAGAAAGAGAAATGCCGGGGTCAAAGATGGTGTCTTCACTCTCGAAAGAGTTAAGACATGGAGAAGAAATGGGAGAGAGAAAGCAGAGTGTCAATGGATTGACGACGGGTGGGCAAAAGATTAGATTGAGGAACATTAACGGAATGTTCAAAAATCTTATCCACCACTAAAGCAATGAAAACATCCATGTCGGGCTTAGAAGAGGTTCCATCATCCGCGGTTTAGCGGTGGGCGGGTGGATGATGGACCTAAGCCATAATCGTCACTCTGAAAACCCGAAGGTATCGAGTCATCCGGAGAAAGAAATGAGTCGACCTCTTCCATAAGAGTGTCACTTGACGAGTTATCAGAAGACCAATTGTATAGAAGATTTTCTAATTCGGTAGATTAAGGTCGGCTTCAAAGTCGAAGTGAGCATCATCATCTCCCGGTGGAGAATGATCAACGAGAGCGAGTTCATCGGCGAACTCCTCGAGAAGGTCCAACGTCGAAGTGGGATTGCCACTATTCTTTTCTTCGGGTAAAGATGGAGATGTAACGAGGTTCTCCATGTAAAGGTCACTATCCTCATTCTGAATATCAAAGATTGGGTTATCGAAACAGAGTGAATTGAGAATCAAATTCAAATAGAGGATTAGTGAGCGCCATAGAAAAAGGTTTCTCGGACACGCGAGAATATCTTCATCATCCGTTTCAAAATCGTGTTCATATCAAGATCTTGGGATCAACATCTCTCACTTCCTCCAAGTGACTCGAGCTTTCGAAGGTATCTCCTCCACATACTCGATGTCTCCACACGATAAAGAATCGTCAAGCGGCGTATAATCATTTCGGACTTCGGCGATCACCTCAATAGAATCTTTTGGGGTGGGAGAAGAATCATCATCGAGAAGCTCATCACACATATTACGAGAGATAACCTCCGGATTCGGCTTGGGGTTGGGACAAGGTTCTCAACACAAGGCGGTTCCGTTTCGGAATAGTGTCAAGATGCTCGTCCTCATTAAAGGTTATCCGAAGGTTCTATGGTGGATAGGCAATATGAGGCGGAGGAGTGGACATGTCGCGGTACTTTGTGGACTTGAGATATGCACCTTGTCCTTTGTCATCTCCCAATCCTCCTCATCCTCATCATCCGAAGCGGTAAGCCGTTAAATAGGAGCTATTGTTGTTGGCGGCTTCGTTCAATAGGAGAAGCTTTTGAGCTGCTTCGCTCATCGGCGAGAAATCTTCGCGGCGGCTTGTTCCTCGGAGAGTTCCTCAAGAATCATATGAGGAAATGGATCAATGACGGGAAGTTGTGGGGGTTGGAAATTGTCAAAATAAGGAGTGTTATAACAAGAATTGAGGCCCATAGTTTTGATTCCATGATTGACATTGATAATCATCATGAGGACCCCCACATTTAGCACAATGAGGGTATTGGGGAGAGAAGTTACGAAGCGATGTATCATTGAATTCTTGATAGATGCGGTTGTGGCTCGAATGAATTTTGTAGAGGGTAGTTGAAATCGTTTTGAGGATAATTGAAATAGTTGAGGGTTAGAATCATAAGTGAATGAATTCTCGGCGCACATCGAACAACATCCATCAATGAGATAGGTTCCACACCACTTTCGCGCATACATTTTGTAACAACGGAAACCTTTCGGTAACACGTCTCCACAACCGTAGCAATACTCTTGTTCGAATGAGAAAGTATCTCGGATGCGAGGTGGGAATCGAGGGCTCAACAACATCACAAATGGTAGGTAAAGCGGTATTTCGAAATTGAATCTTGGCGAAGTTCATTCAAGCAATTTTGAAGTATGTTCATGATTTAGTACGAAAAGGTTTTGAAGATGGGGTGGGACAAGTGGTGTGCTCTCGAGCTAGCAATTTCCACCACTTCGTTTTGGTCTCGGATCTCTCTTTCTCTTAACCTTAACCGTAAATCGCGAAAGATTTGGATCAAATCTAGACGGTTTAGGTTCAGAAACAATAGAACAAATCTCGGGTTGTGGCGGGTGGTTGGAAAAACTTGGAGATCATCGAGAGTTATTATCGGCTAATTCGCACCAGGTAATATTTGCTTGCACCAACCCTTCGCACCGCTTACATAAACAATAAAGTTGATCCTCTTCCATACGGCTTTTGCAATGGAAACAACGACGATAATCGATCGTCGCCATGAGAATTAAACATATAGAGGGTTAAAGAAATAGAATTAAGTGATCGAGAGGATACGAAGAATAGAATCAAACGGTGAAAGAGGGTAAGAGAAATAGAATCAACGAATAAGAGGAATGAGAAGAATATTTTTGGGGTTTTGATAAATAAAAAACATAAAAGAGAAAATAAATTTTTGAAAAGGAAAATATTTTTGGGTTTTTGGGTTTTTCAAAAAGCAATAACTTCACGAGGAAGGTTCTTCAAGTCACTAATCGCAAAAACTTCACGATATTGTCGCAACACACTTCCCCGGCAGCGGCGCCAAAATTTGATTCGTGAAAAATAAACACAAATATCAATCTATATCAAATTAACCGTGAAACCCGACAAATTAACCTTTTAGGAAAAGGGTTAACGTGCCAAATCTCACGGGTGTGATAAAAGTGAGACCGGGAAGTGGTTTCCTAGGGTCGTGTCCCAACGAGGTGTGAAATTGACGGTGTCGTTGAGTTTCGTGATTATGGACTTGAATTGGTTTAACAAATTTTGGAATTGGATTATGTTATTCTACAAAATAAGAGCGAGAATGAAAATAAAGCAAAGTAAAATTTAGACACTAAATAAACAACTACTAAGCCTAAGGAACAATAAAATGATGCTAAACTACATCCTAGGATGCTAAAATGCAAAAGCGTGAAAAAAGCGGGACTTACCGAGCAGAAAGTGAAAAATATGCAATTTAAGTCCTACGAATGCAAAACTAATTATCCTATATTCTACATGACTAAAAATGATTTTAGAAAAAAAAAGCCGGGTATTTTTTCGATTTCTAAATTATTTTTTATGAATTAAAAACGAGAAAAAAAAGAAATTAATTATTAAAAAATAACAAAACTAAGTGAAAAATTACCAAACTTTGCAGAAAATTACTTTACATTAAGCTAATCCTAAGAAAAATAAGAAATGTGAAAAAATCTGATTGGAAATAAGCTGAATAAGCAAAACGATGCTTACAAGCTTATGCTTTAAAACGAAATTAAAAGAATTAAAGGAGCCAAACTAGAACACAACTCCCTTAGTAGCACAGTTGGTAAATCAGTTGTGTTGGGTTACTAAGTGAGGAGAGGTCGCAGGTTCGAATCCTGGCCTCTCCTTTTTGCAAACTTTATTATTTTTTTGTTTCTTGCCAACTAATTTTAAGAACCAAAGGAATACTCTTTTGTAAAAATTTAAGCTTACAACGGTTTCTTAATAAGCTGTAAACAACTTACTAGTTCCAACAGATTACAAGCTATACCAAACAACCCTTTTTTAGTTTTGAGCATGAAAAACAAATAACAAGCACTCGTAAATTGCAAAATGAAATGGCATGCAAGAGTACAAAGCTAGAAATTAAGGAATAAAACTGAAAATAAAGTGGGAAATACGCAGTTGGGGGAAATGGGGAATCCTAAACTAACAGTTGAACCAATAAGCAATCATATGATCAATTAAGCATTAAAGAAACTAAAGATGCTCTAGCCTAATCTACTAATACCAACAGGGCCAATTGGAGCTTATTGAGCTACTTATTTTAGCACTAAACTAATTTCAAAAGAAGAAACAATCTAAAACCTATATAACTAAGAGTGCAAACTGCTTAAATCTACAAAAGGAGAAAAGCTGAACCTCAGAACATCAAGACAAGCTGCTTTGTTGCCAAGGCAAAAACGGAAAAAAAAAAAAAAAAAAAAAAAAAAAAAAAGGAAACTTTAAGAAACTAATTTAAAAGCTAAATTGCCACTTAATCTCACTTGAAATTATCATAAGTCTAACAAACACTGATTCAAGATTCACTAAAACCACTTATAGACCCAAATTGGGTCAAAACCTGGTAACCCCAAACACCCCCTTTCGAAAGTGACTTATGTGAACATGAATTTTATGAAACTAGCTTACAAACCTTAACCAAATACTTATGATAAGCTTACAAGAGCTTATCCAACATGAGTAAGAATGGTAGAACCTTGATTGAAAAAAAATAGATTTGAAATAAAACTAGAATTTCAGTAACCCAAAAAAAAATTACAAAATTTTGAAAAATATAAAGAACTTAAATTGAACTTAAAGTAAACTTTAAAACTTAAGACATAAAATTAAACTTAACTACTACTAAAGCCTAACTTGAATAAAAAGAACTTGACAAAAAAAAAAAAAAAAAATTCCCTATTACAAATGGCTACCATATCTATTTAAACTCCTAGAAAATGGTCTTCGATTCCTTTTTCTTGTGCTTCTTGTGTGAGACAAAACAGACCAAAACCAACTTGTGTTTCTTTGAGTTGATCCAAGCCATCCAAGAGTTAGGTACATCCCAAGAGTAAATCAGAGCCGTCCATGGGGTTTTGTAAGTTTGGGATTGCCATGGTGGCATGGGGTTCTCGTGACCTTGCCTTGGGAGATGGAGATGAGTGGGTTGGAGATTCGGGATTGAGAGAGACAGGGGAGGAGGGAAAAAGATTGGCGGGCAAATGGGTTTACTGGGTTTTTATTTTTTTTTTGTTTCTGGTTTTAGAAGAAAGGGGATGAGAAAAGTTTTATTTATTTGTTTTGGGGGAGGTCAAGTGGAGTGAAGGGGTCCAAAAGGCTAGGGAAGGTTCAAAGGGTTGGAAAGGGTTGATATAAAAAGGGTTTTTAAAGGTTTTTAGGTTTGTTTTCCCACTCTCACTCCAAACACGCGTCTTGGGCTATGAAAATATAGAAATCCACTCCGGCCGTTTGTTTGACTTTTCTAATTTCGCTCGTTTTTTTTTCGCTTTCAATCCTTTTGTACCTGCAAGACAAAAAACACACTCCGAGGATATTTTTAACATATTTTGATCATATTAGGGTGTTTTTAGTCGTTTTTGTGGTCATAGATGGGTAAAAATGATGAGTGAATAACTACTCATCAATTGATTCTGCCAATTCTGTAAACTTGATCATATCTTTCACAAATCATCCGTTTAACATAGAAATCTTCACAGATGCACAATTCTGACCTTCCAGCTCAGCTTTAGCGCTCTTTATCTCTCGTGCTCGGGTTTTTGTCTGATTTGGTTATCTTTTGCGTGTTTTGACATATACGTACCTGCACAAGCATAAACTCAAGAAAACAGCAAATATTAGCAATAAACGGCTCTTTCTTGGTTATTTTAGGTTTGATTTGATAAAGAAATGATATGTGTTTTAGCACATATCATCAGGCCAGAGTCGCTGCTAATGAAATTTTGGCACAAAGATTACTTCAAGAAGAACAAGTACAACTCACCATTAAAGAAAGATCTAAATTACTTATGGAGCTTGTAGAAGAAAGAAGATGATTCTTTGCTCATAAGAGACTGAAAGAAAGAATGAGAAAACCACCTACAAAGACTAAACAGAAGACCTTCATGTGCTGTTATTTAAGGAACATGGGAGGATATCAGATTCAGAATGTAAGGAAGTTAAATTTTGAAGCTGTTAAAGAAGAATTTGATACGGTGCACAACAGGGTTAACAAATTTGTTCCTGTGGATTCTTAAGATGTGGTAGTAAGAGGTGGAAGAATTGAGAAAGAAACATAGTCTGGACAACAGACTGAGCAGATTGAAGGGAGTTCAAAAAGAGCTATTGAAGAACCAGTCAAAAGTTTAAAGAGACAGAATACAACTGAAGCTGAAGCTAAAGGAGAAAATGATCTGTCAACAAAAGAGGTGCAAAATGTGATGATATTGGTTCCAAAATTTGGTATGAATGTGGAAGCCTTGCAAACCAAATATCTTATTATTGATAAAGAAGTTTACATTGAAGAGAACAAAAATATACTGGAAGATTATTAGAGTTGGCAAAAACATAATAACATATCACATCGTCGTTGATATGCTAAAGACTTTTGTTGGAATCACTCCTAAACTAGATTACAAGTGTTAGTAATTAATATTGTAATAGTTAGCTTAATTAAGGCTTTTATGTTAGTAATCAAGGCTAGGCTCATGTAGAAAGCCCACGAGCCTATGCAAAAGCCCAATAAGGAAAGGAAGGGAGTTTGAGTGTTGCCCTAGCTCCCTCCCTATAAATAATCTTGTAACTCTCATTTGAGAGTTGGTTGTTCACTTTTCTATTTCACTCTAAGCATAAACCTTCATTATTCATTCGTGTGTTTTGGTTAAGTGTCCATCCAATCCATCCTTCATCTATACTTCTTATATTGATGCTTGTGTTACAAACATGGTGACCTAACAGTGGTATCATTCGCCATCTAGTTGGGTGAAACGTTTTGTTCTTTGAAGTTGTCTTATCTACACGTAAGGTTTCACGTTTTTCAACTTTCAAAAGCAAAAAGCTTTCATTTTTTCACTTAAAAACTCAAGATTCTTGTACTTTAAGGTTCATTTCGTGTTACAGTTTAAGTTTTTAGCATCAAGTTTGAAACTTTACGCTTGTAGATTCATTTTTAAACTTGATTTGGTTCGTGCATCCTTTCTTACGCATAAGCTAAAATTTCATTTTGGATCATCAAGTTTACAAATTTCTTGTTAGTTTGGTGATTTTGAAGGTATTTCATCATAAAAATCTGGTTTCTAAACACTTTTGAGTATAAAATCAGTTTTTGGTAAAAGTTGGTTCTTTCTACACGTAAGAAAACCCTAAGTTTATGCCTAAGCCTGCAGTCTACGCATAAGGGATTCTTTATTTGATCTTCGACGCTGTTGGTTTACTCAGTGTTTTTTTTTGCTTGGATAAGCCTAAAAACACTTCGACTTTGGATATTTTTTACACTTGGATAAGTGTCCAAGTGTAAAGAATTTTTGGGTAAAACCCTAAGTTTACGCATAAGCTTAAAGTTTACATGTAGAAATTTCTACGCCTAATCATTTCCTACGCCTAAGCTTGTCTTACGCTTAAGGAAATATTACGCATAAGAATTTCTACTGTTAAGACTTTGGTTTACGCCTAAGCTAAGCTTTTATCTCAAGCCTACGCGTAAGCTTCTTTCTACGCGTAAGCTTCTTTCTACGCGTAAGATTCTTTCTACGAGTAAGCTTCTCTCTACGAGTAAGCTTCTGTTTACGCGTAAGGTACTTGTCTACGCCTAAGCATCAGTCTATGCCTAAGCTGGTTTCTACGCCTAAGTGTACTTCATCAACAAACATCTAGTTTCATTCGACTACAAAGATCCATCAACAACACAAGTATTAAAAAAAAATTAAAAAAAAAGAAAAAAAAAAGTTAATTTCTAGGGGAGACTAAACGTTTAATTTCTAGGGGAGACTAAACGTTTAATTTTTGTGTGGTTTACTGCTCATCTACAAATTCCGCTGCATACTGAAAACTTCAAAAGTTAGAGGAAATGTCGACTTCATCAAATTTTCAAATCTGCTAAAGACAGTTGTCAGTTGGGGGGAAAATTTGATTCATAAACTTCGTCAATCAGGGGGAAGCTAATCTCGTCTTTCATGGTTTGTTTGACAAAGAAGAAATGGTTGAGGTACGATCTACTATTGATCATATTCTGCCTGCAAATGCGATACAACAAACTGAGCAACCTGCATTCAGAAATGAAGGAGATGTTGACCAGTGTGTTGCACAATGTCTAGAAAACTATCTCATGTCTGAGCCCTTACTTGTTAACAATTCAACTGAAATGTCAAACCAAACTCTTGAATCTGAAAACATTCTTCTCAAAAAGACTATTGCTCAGTTTCATAAAGATTTTTCAAAACTAGAGGCACATTGCATCTCTCTTGAACTTAAATTACAAAACAAATCTTTTTCTTCAGAACACAATGATCAGTATTCAAATGAACAAAGTAATCGTGTGGAAACATTAGTAAAAGAAAATGAGCATTTAAAGGCTCAAATTCAAGCAAAGGGGCTTGCACAGGTTGCTTTACAAAACAAATTGAGAAGATTAACTGGCAAGAGTGTGGATACTAAGTTTGAAAAACCAACAATCTTGGGGAAATCATCTCTTCAACCTATCAGAAACCAATCTGTAGTTAGACAACCAACTGCATTTAAATTTGAACGATCAAAATCTTCAAAACCATGGTTTGCCTCCCAAGTTGTTGAGAATAATCATTTGACAAATCCAGTCACTCCACATTCTTGGCCTAAGAAAAATGCTTCTGTTTGTGTTAAACCTGTTTCTATTAAATCTATTTTTGTTAAACCTCTACAAGTAGTTGCACCTGGCCCGTCTAGGATTAGTTCAAACACAGTGTCTAAACCGAGC
Organism: Chrysanthemum makinoi; assembly: GCA_910596185.1. Classification (NCBI taxonomy): domain Eukaryota; kingdom Viridiplantae; phylum Streptophyta; class Magnoliopsida; order Asterales; family Asteraceae; genus Chrysanthemum; species Chrysanthemum makinoi. The sequence goes on from OU343219.1 coordinate 30,993,361, forward strand.
ATCAAAATTCAATATTCATATGATACAAATGACTTGCACAAGAACTATGATCTAGAAAAGGCTATGAAAAGGGCACTACTCCAAAAGGATGGAATCTTAGGTTCACGACCTGGTGTATTACCTTTGAGTGTATGAACGCTGCTTGTAGTCGCAAACCAAAACCTAAGTTAACTCAAACAGTTAGAAATAAACCCGTTGATCTAAAAGTAAAATTTCAGAAACCTAATAGGTGGATCAATATAGGACGCAGACTCTTCCCAAAAGAAGTTTCAACATCCCTTAGATCTAATCTTAGATGGATACCAACGGGTAGAGTTTTCAAAACTGTTGGTCTTAAGTGGATTCCTCCAGGCAAGATACTAGGTAGTTGCACCATAACAAGTGTGAAACCCTCTACATCCATCCCTGAGGTAGGAAAGGAAATCATCAAAATAGCATGTTCAGGTGTCAAGAAGATTATTGACACTGATCTTTATGCTTCTAACATCTGGAACCCAGTTTCACTTGGGGATCCATGTTTTTCTTTCTTGCCCCTTTCTATTTTCTATACAGTACAACGACTATGGCTCCTACTTGCAAAAACGACTTAGGACCCGTTTCTCACCGTCAAAATTATCCTGATCCATCAGCTGCATCACAAATTGTACTTAATCGTCAAGAATTGGAAACATTGATTGCTCCTCTGGTTAAAGAGTCTTTCTAAAGTCGTGCTTCAGATGTATCGAATGTTTCCGCTGCACAACCTAATTATACTCTAATTTCTGATACACATGAATCTACAACAATAGCCGTTGTTGTAGCTGCACCTCCAATCGAATCTATGACAACAGAAGAACAAAATGTTTCCTACAACAATGACACAGCTGATGATCAACATTATGAACAGAGAAGTTTTATCACCAGTTGATTCTCTCGAGATATTTATGGTTCTTCACATTTTTTCGATTCATTGGACATACATGGTTTCGTTGTTTTCTTGTACATGGTTTCGCTGTCTCCAATTCATCATCAACATACGTGGTGTATAATTCTGATTCATTGAAAACATCGGGGGGAAGATAGTGTAGGTGTTCATCGTTTCCTTGATGTCGTTTGTGAAAACCCTATCTCTTCTTGTATTTCTTTAATTAGGGGGAAGAAATGAGTCGATCTGTGGTTCAAACGTCTCACTTTGGTGTTATCGTCTCAGTTTCTCAGGGTTATCGTGTGTGAAGTTACCTAAATATGATGATATGATGCCTCACACACGGTCATTTTATCGAGAAATTGCATACTCACAGGTAATTATTATTTCGATAGACCGCAACATTCAGGGGGAAGTCGTTTCATCTCGTCTTTCATGGTTTGTTTGGTGTGAAGCATCTACATTCGAGAGAAGATTTTGTTGATTTCTTGTATGTTACCCCCGAACGGATTTTCCGCAATAACTCAGATTTACATTGTGTGGTTTACTGCTCATCTACAAATTCCGCTGCGTATGGAAAACTTCAAAAGTTAGAGGAAATGTCGACTTCATCAAAGTTTCAAATCTGCAAAAGACATTTGTCAGTTTGGGGGGAAGCTGATTCATAAACTTTGTCAATCAGGGGGAAGCTAATCAGTTACATACTTAGTACATCATTTCTCTGTTTATATTCACAATGGCTTCTGAGCATAACATCTTGGAACTCGGACATAACCGTTTAAACTTCCCCCAAACCCCATCATCAGCTGAACGAAGCCTACAGCTTACTCGTCAACAAATGGAACAACTATTTGCTCCTATGTTTAGTGATGATATTGATCAACGTGTTCCTGATGTATCAAATGTTTCCGCTGCTCAACCTGATAACAATACTATACCTGATACACCTGAAACAACTACAACTATTGAAGAAGCACCTCCAATTGACTCTACAACAACAGACAAACAAACCGCATCCAATGACGCTGCTCGAGCTGATGATCTTCTGAACCAACAAGTACCACAACCTGCAGATTTTCATCTAAATGCGTTCTTCAATCCGTTTGCCAATGAAACTGCCACTTCTGATGTTGCGGAATCATCTACAAGCCATTTGAATCCCCCAAATCTACATAATGTATATCAACATCAACCCTCCACACATCGTTGGACTAAAGACCATCCTCTTGCAAAAATTATTGGAAACCCGAATCAAACAGTCGTAACTAGACAACGCCTTTAGACTGACGGTGAACATTGCATTTATGCACTTACCGTTTGTCAATCTGAACCCAAAAACATTAAAGAAGCAATGACTTACGACAACTGGATTGAATCCATGCAAGAAGAACTTAATCAGTTTAAACGTCTTGAAGTATGGGAATTGGTCGCAAAACCAACAGGGGTCTATGTTGTTGGTCTGAAATGGATTTGGAAAAAAAAGTTGGATGCTGAAGGTACGGTTATCATATAGACAAGAAGAAGGGATCGACTATGAGGAATCATTCACACCAATTGCTAGACTTGAGGCTGTACGGATTTTTCTGGCATTTGCGGCTCATATGAACATCACGGTCTTTTAGATGGATGTCAAAACTGCTTTTCTGAATGGTCAACTGAAGCAAACGGTCTATGTTAGTCAGCCAAAAGGATTTGTTGATCCAGAGTTCCCTAAGCACGTCCACAAACTGAACAAGGCTCTCTACGGTCTCAAACAAGCCCCTCGGGCGTGGTATGATAAGTTATCATCCTTTCTTATTGCCAATAACTTCACTAAAGGATCGGTCGGCCCAACACTTTTCATACAATATCACGGGGAACACATTTTATTCATTCAAATTTATATGGATGACATCATTTTTGGGTCAACACATCTAAAATACTCAAATGCTTTTTCAAAACTAATGAAAAAATATTTTGAAATGTCCATGATGGGTGAACTTACATTCTTTCTTGGATTCCAAATTCATCAATCACCCCGTGGTATTTTCCTAAGTCAGTCCAAATATGCTCTTGAAATTTTAAACAAACATGGAATGACAAGTTGTGATACCTATGCCACACCAAAGGCACATACCAAGAAACTGGATGCTGATTTGTATGGGAAATTGGTTAACCCTACCAAATACCGAAGTATTATTGGGTCTCTCATGTATCTAACAGCCAGTAGGCCTGACATTGTATTTGCTATATATCTTTGCTCCCGTTATCATTCGAGACCAACTGAAACTCACCTCTCTGAGGCTAAAAGAATCCTCCGATACATCAAGGGAACAATTAACTTGGGAATCTGGTATCCGAAGGATTCTGGTTTTGAACTAATAGATTTTTCAGACGCTGATCACGCAGGTTGCTTAGATTCTCAGAAAAGTACTTCAGGAGCTTTACAATTTCTTGGTGATAAACTGGTGTCATGGAAATCGAAGAAGCAGGATTGTACATCACTGTCCTCAACTGAAGCAGAATATGTAGCCATTTCGGCGTGTTGTGCTCAAGTCATTTGGATGAGAACACAACTCAAAGACTATGGTTACATATTTGACAGAATACCAATGTACTGCGACAATCGAAGTGCCATTGCGATCTCGTGCAACTCTGTTCAACATTCAAAATCAAAGCACATCGATCTTCGATATCATTTTATCAAGGAGCATGTGGAAAAGGGTACTTTTGAATTATACTTTGTGGGTACTGAATACCAACTGGCAGATCTTCTCACCAAAGCCTTAGCTCCTGCTAGGTTTACTGAGTTGGTCCACCAGATTGGTATGCTGTGTTTGACTCCAGAGGAACTGGATGAACTTTTAAAAAAATCTTAAAACCAGTCAAACACCAAAACCTCCTTTGTAAATAATTTTTCAAAAACAAAATATAAAAATATAAAATCTGATAAAATCCAATAATATTTCTCTTTCTATATTTCTACCAAACATTGCAAGTACAAATCTTCAGTCAAAACTTTGTTCCATCAAACCTTTAACCATTTTTCCCAAACAAGTGTTGAGGGCGAGAAAGTAAATATTTTTCAGTTTCATAAAACCTTGTACTTGCATGTTACTTAATATATGTTGTTTCTTCTATAATGGTGGATATGTATCTTGTCAAATACTCTCCTCAGACTCAAATGTTTTCAAAATTCATTATTTCAAAAGTCGAGGGGGAGTATCGTCATGTTTCTTGCCTAAATATGTTTTGTGTAACCAAAATGGGTGTTAAAGGATCTTGGTTGGAACCTATTTGAGGTTAGGGGGCCAAATGTGTAAAGCTTAAAAAATTAATTTTAACAAAAATATTCACCTTACACATTCAATGCACCACTTCATGTGCATTTACTCTTATACCACCAAGATCAAACGGCCTAAATCAAATCTTCATAATCCGTTCAAGCTGTTCATAATTTGTAAGTTCTAAATTGTTTTGATCAAGATTCTAAACAAGGATTTCAAAAATCTTTCAAACCCAACGGTTAAAACTCTTTAAACTGATTTTGGAAAATTGTTCACTCGAACGAATTGGGTGTTTATGCATAAAAGTATTTGGATTTAAATGAGTTATGTGAAAACCTTTCTTAGTTTCTATTAAACTTGTTTCAATAGTCCAAAACCATCCAGAATCTTAAATTTCATTAATTTGAATCCTATGGTTCTTGCACTCATTTAGGGTTTTTTCTATTATGTGATATGTTATTTGGTAGTTAAGAAAGTGTTAGAATAAGTATATATGCATGTTTTGAACCTTTAAATTAGCCCATAAACATCTAAACTGTAAGAATTTAAGTTTTAGGTTTTTAAGGGTTCATCTCCCATGAATCTTCTGATTCTGTGGTGGAAATGTGTTAAATCTTGTTCCATTGCACTCATATGACATCTAGGACACTCCAGAAACATTCTTATTTGATTTGTGTGGCTATATCTCTTACGCATAGATTAAGGGTTTAAGAAACTTTACGCCTAAGTCTTTGTGTGTGTATCTGATATGTTCTTGTGCTTGTTTTGTGATCTATAAGATGTTTGGAATAAACTGTAATCAAGTTTTCATGTTTATGTTTAACACGTTACGCATAAGAGGTCTACAGTGGATTACGTGTATCATGGAAAGATATTCGTAAACAAGGCTTGTTACGCATAAGCTTTACTCTTACGAGTAAACTTTTCGCATAACATCTAGCTTATTCCTACGTGTAAGCCTAAAGCCTTTGAACTTGTCTTATGCGTAAGAAACTCTTACGCATAAGCTTGGTCTTACGCTTTAGCTTACTCTTACGCATAAGCTCCTTTCTTACGCATAAGGATCCTTGTCACACATAAACCACTGTTCTCAACATTTTGGCCTATTATGCATATGTTACTTGTTAAATGTTACTCATAAGTCACTATTATCTAATGTTACGCTTATGCTTACAAAAGTTAATATGTTGTGTGTTAAGTGCAGATTTGGACTCTGAAATTTCAAAATTAACACGTTCACGTAACTTATCACATCAACTTCAAACAATTGGACAAATGTGACTTAGGACTTGTGACTAACATAAACATGTTACCATCAAACATGTAATTAGATAATAAATCAGACTAAAACAAACACAATGTGTTTCCATATGTCTATCTCTTTGTCTAATGACTTTCAGATCACAAAATGGCTGCAAATCAAGCAAACATCAATGCCCCAGCTGAGGTCACGGTGGCAAACACATTCCCAGCTGGATACGTCAAAACAATTGGCAAGAACAATCTCCGTGTCGTCTTCAACAACTTCATATGATCAAAATCATCTTGCAGAATTGCTGTGGTCATCCTTCTGCAATATCCATTCAATTACATGCTCACAAAGTTGTGACAACTCGTATTTTCAGGTCATTTCTCAAATTTACTATTCATCTCGGGAATTTACTATTCACCGGTTACTATTCAAAATTTCACTATTCATCATTTTCGGAGTCGAAGTAATATTCTGAGAACGTATTTCAAAATTTTACTATTCACAAAACACTATTCATTCCCGGAGAAAATCACTATTCATAAGTCACTATTCATCATTTTTCGTAAACTAGGTTTACGAGTATCAAATACGCGTAACCTTGAGGGTTTAGCTGCGTATTCATGGAAAAATCACTGAGGACATTTCATAAAGACTAGATTTAGTCTACATATCATCAATAACATCATTTCATATCAATATTATGCATGGGTTTGCATTTTTCATTAAACGTTTATTTTACTATTAAATAAACGCTATCGCGTAATCATTATTTTGAACATTTGATCCGACACTTCCAAAAATAATCCTAATATTTTTTTTATACTCATTTTAAGACTATAAAAATTATATTATTAGTTTACCCGATGTTTTCAATTTATTTTGTATATAAATTGTTATGTATAAATAATTACGACGGTCTTCGTAAATTCAACCCGATAAATATTTATTCACTCAATACTTGTGAGAAATGTATTTTTATAATTTTTATGACTTCAATACATTTTATTTTGTTCCGTTAAAATCTATTTTTAGCTAACGCTACACTAAAAACCTAATTATACTTACAAACTACACTTTATACTTAAATTTCTACACATAATACTTAACTTAAATACCACAAGTCATCCAAAAATTTATAACTCTTCCATTTTTATTTATGGCCGACCTCCCCTACATGAGTCATCATATGTTATCAATTTGAACTTTACAAGACTAGATATTATCTATATCAAACACACACTTACACATAGTTCACATAACCAAAAGGTGAAAGATTGCAAAAATTCTCTCAAAACCCTCTCAAAAATTCGTCCAACGAAAAAGAAAGGGAAGGAAGCCAAGATTTTTCAAGAACATGTTAATTATACACTCTAGTATACTTTCTTTTAAAGGTTTTGAAATAAAAACCTAGGGTATTTAGGATAAACCCTTGTTCATTAAACCTCATCAAGTTACTAGTAAGCATCTCATATTCATGTTCATCTTTCATATTTATTTTGTGTTCATTTCATCATATTTAAGAAAAACATGCAAGTCACAATGATGTTTATACCACTTTTTAATGTTTTTAAGTGTTATATGTATATAATTATCATCCTATAATTACTCCTTGAAACATATCACTTTTAGTGATGTCTAGGAACCCATGACACCCTAAGAAGGTGTATGGTAGGATTAGAATAGCTTCGGAGTTGTTTTGAATTGGTTAGAATAGGTTTTGCGCGAGAAAAACTCATTTCGACAAGTTTTCTTAAGAGTCTGTCTATATTTTTGAAATCTGGAAATTTCGACAGTAGATAAAAATTTTTGGCCTATATATTTAGAAAATACACTTTAAAACGAAAACGTGGCCGCTTGAACGGGTTAAAATGGAGCTATAACGAAAAAGTTATGCTATTTACAAGTTAGACGACGAAAACTAATTGTTTCAGAAAATTCAGCATGTATTCTCAACTTTTTACGAGTCAAAAATGAGGTTTAGGCGATATGAAATGTGTCGACTTATCAAAAATATATTAGTATACTTTGATACGAAGCTAAGGACATATAAAACGTAGAAAACGGACTTCTAACGATTAAATTACACGTGTTTATATAAAGTTGCCGTAACTATATTATATAAGAAAAACTAATATATTTCTATTAGACAAATATTACGGCAACAAGAGACCATGTTGAGGGTCGTTTTTAACATTGATGTAAAACTTTTTATAACATGATGTCTTCTAGTAAAAGTAAGTTCGCCAAGCATATTTTCCAAAATGTCCAACCGTTCGTCAAGCGGAGTTGTAACGAATAAAATACGGTCACTTAAACTTTGCCGAAAACCATCCTTAAACAATATTTTGGGTACAAGTACCATACTTCACCTATACTTTTCTCCATGATCGAGACCTCTAGGATGAAAACTTAAATGCTAAAACTTTGAGATAATGATACAAGCTTCCCAAAACCATTGAGTTTGTTTCCTAACACTCGACGTGCACCATTTTACGACTAGCTTTTCAAGGCCGTTTTGTCACTTTCATGAAATTTTCAATGACATTATTTTACGACGAAAAGTTATAATTTCATAATAAATCATTAAATGATTATCGTAAGATATCATTTCAACGTAAATACTTGTAAAGTATTTTATAACATGACGAGATGTCATAAACATTTATTTCGACGATAAATTTTATTTTCAAAAACGTACAAGTGGTATAGATTACCTGTGGATTTGCATGCACGTCATTGTTTCATGATTTACATTAGAACATATCATTCATAATAGATCACGGTCGAGAGGTTGGCCTCATTTCAGATTGCCATTACATCATCATTATCATTGCAACAGTGAGTTTTCATAGCCCCGATTTATTCAAGTTTTTACTTTATTTCAAACCTACGGGGGAGAATACATTGCACATCATTTTTATTACGATACCAAATATATCAAATTCATTTACATTGCCTAAGTTACCTCATGCCAATTGAATGTCCCCATTATATAACATGAACCGTGTTAATTTCATAGAAGGAGGGTGAGTGGATAGATCTATCGAGGGTGACTCCTCCATCCGGGTTGGTGGATTCCAACTGGTTAAACGGATGCATTTCATTTAATATCATTATTTGAGTTGTTTGGCAAACACTTTGTTGGGGTGAACATAATGATCAGTCTAGTTTCGGTGTCATGGACTTATAGCAATTGTAACATTTTTGTGACATATTTGTCATACATAATTTATACTTGGGGTAGTCGTATTAATCATTTACCTAAACTCTATGAACTCACTCAACCATTGTGTTGACACTTTTAGCAATGTATTTTCAGGTAACTAAGACATTCGCATCATGGCACGAATAAGGAACCCTCATAGAGTCGCGGCGTCGACGCATCTCATTGTATATTATGGCATTTCAAAACGTCGTTTGGACTTGTAATAAACTTATTTCCGCAAATTTTATCAACTTTTGGGACCTATCTTGTAACTCTGAATGTTTTAAATAAATATCAAATGATGTGTTTTTAAAACGACACTTTAGGTCGTTCAATATAACTGTGATTGTGATGCTATGACAGTCAATCCCCAGGAATTCCATTCCGCTGCAAAACATGTAATTTGGAGGTGTGACAAAAGTCACCCTCAATCTCTGACTTCTTTTTAATAATGAGTATGATTCAATGGATGAAGTATGAAAATTTCGTAAGACATTAAAGCAGAAAAGGATGGAATATCATGCTTCAACATTTTCGGTTAATCAACCCGGTGCGGCAGGAGGGTCAAGCAGTAGTCCTCCACTTATGGAAGATCCATTGCAAACAACTCTTACCCCATCTGATCCGGTTAATCAACCCGGTAAGGATCAGGGTGTCACTGTCACTACAACTATTGAAATGAAGCAACCACAACGATAACTAAAACAACCGCAAGAAGAATGGCATGATGAAGATGAGGAAACTTAGGACAAAGGATATTACGATCATGATAAGGATGAAACAATCACTGATGATGATAATTTGGCGGCTGAAGAGGAAATGATGCGAAAAGAGGCAGAAGAAGCTGCTTGAGCTGAAGAGGAAAAGTTAAAGAAGGAATTTGACAACTTCACTGTTGATTATCCAACACACAAACCTCAACAGTCTTCCAAACCACCTCTTGACACTTCCACCAAACCCAAATCATCATCTCAATCATCACCTCCACCAACAAAAGAAACAACTAAGTCTACTACAAATTCTGTTAAAAAGGCAACTCCATCCAATGATTAGACATTTGGTTTAGCAGGTTTTCACCACTACACAACAAGCTACACAGCCACCACCATCTGATCAACCAAGGGTTTCAGAAACCACACCACCAATGGAGAGAACCAGTGATCACTTTATATACACTGATGGTGTGGATCAACATACCTGAGCCCCAACCTGAACCTCAACCGAGATTCAGATCAAGTACATTACTGAACTCCTTGTTTTCATACGCATCAAATCTAAGAGCGTGTTGAAGCTCTCCACCTCGGGGTCGAATCTTACCATAAACAACTCAAAATATCAATGCATCACTTCTACACTTCAATGAAATTAATCAAGAACCTCAGTACAAAATCATTCATAAACCAAAGTTTGGGTTTGTCTACCTTTGTGAAAATCATCATACGTGCTTCATTGCTTTCGATGAACTTCACAAGTTCTATGACGCCACCCTGAAGATGGTTCGAGATGGATTGGCATATCGATTGAAGGACATTGAGTTCGGTATAATTCATACGAAGAGTTGGAATTCAAAGGATAACAAGGATATTCTTCGGTTTATCTCTAGGATTGATGAAAGGTTGATTCATCGGATCAGATGCAATGGTTGGAGACCTATATGGGAGGAATACCATGCTTTCTGATTCTGAAATCCCAACATCCTCATAAAGTAGTTGGTCATGCGTAATCATTGGGTATACTAATAACTTTCTGGATTATGATTTTGTCTGTTTGACTTATTCATGATGGCTTGTGCACTCATAACAGTGTACAACCCGTACTTGTCATGAAAGGACCCTGTGGTACGCTTCAGTGCCACAATCCTTATAAAAGGAGCGAAAGCGTCTTAATTTTGAGTAAAACTAATCAAAACTTTCATTTTCAAAGTATTGCTCAAAAGAACAAGTGCTTCCCCTTATGATTTTTCAAAACCTCAAAAGTTTATATCACTTGTTGAGGGGGAGTATTTGCCTAAAACTTTGTTCACAAAATTGTTCTTCGTGGTAATCTTCCCACAAAACTCGAAATGGTCATATTCGATATCAAAATTTCATCAAAAATAACATTTATAGGCCATTTTTGAGGGGGAGAAAAATTGTGTGATAAGAAATATTTTGTGAATTGCTATTGAATCTTCGTGATAAAGACTTAACCAATGAATTGACGAGCTCTTAAATGTTAGTAACTCGAAAATACTTGTCCGGGACGGGTAATAATTTCAAACTAGTTCGCTAGTGATGTAAACATGTCTCGCAAAGGACTTGTCCTAGTAGAATGTACCATTCGAGAAACTCTTGGTAGACATGAACCTTGGAGGTCAAACCTCCTCACCAAGGAGTGTTTACAACTTCAAGCTGACCTAGTCAGTGATGTAACCGTGTCTCGCGGGGAATTGTCTATCTCGGGTTGATAAATTCAAAAGTGCGCGCTCTTCTCTCACCGTGCAAATTTCTGTCAAAATACTTAAGCACATGTGGAGGGGGAGTATTTATGCAACATTTAAAACTCTTTCACTTTGAGAGATTTTTTATGTAAATGGTTCTGTGGCAACATAGGTTAGTCATGGTGTTATAAGGCGACTAAGGTTAGGAATAACTGTCCTATGATCCGCCAAAGCGGGAGAGATCTACCCAAGGACATCACCAATAGTTAGAATCAAGAAGTCCTTAGGTATGATTATAAAAAGGAGAAAATGAGAATTGGAGAAAGAAGGAGTTGAATAATTAAAAAGAAACGTAATGAAAAGGGTGAAAAGAAATAGCCCTCCAAATTATTCAACTTAGGGCAGACACCGGGTTCAATTCATATGCTACTGGTTGTCACTAGATGACACCGGTATTCAAGATCAAAGTCGTCATGGACCCAGTGACGCATGCACTAAACCTTCTTAGCCACTCAAGTTTCTCTCAACAGAAGCTTGTTTCATTCTCACAGGGAACCCTACGTAAACTATCGGCTTTCTCTTAGAGAGTGCTGGTATTGAAGAAGGAGACCCTCTCCCTAGTCTCCGCTCAGGAAACCCAAAGCGCACAATTGAGTCTAGAGCCACGAGATTCATCAAAAGATCTCTTAGGTACACTTGACAATTCATCGCTTGTCGTTCAACAATAAGAACACAAGTGATTCATTATCGTGTCCTTCACAGATCTTAGCAATCTGTCGAGAACATTTATGAGGGGTTCACAACTGTGATCCTCAGTGATTGAATGGAAACTCGTTCCAGGGTCAGCATCTAACAGCCCTGACAGCAGGTCACTTCGGTAACTCCTTGTGGGTTATGCTTAGTGTGTCTCAAATGGTCTACAGTCGTGGGGTGATGCTTTGGTGTACCTCAGCGACTCACCTGAACTGTAGGTGTACTTCGGTACATCGCGTTATCTCACTTGTGGGAATCCAGTTCAGGAATAGCCTTTGTGAGAATTAGAGATGTGTTTTCACACTATACTGTTAACACACTCGAAGTTCAAACTTGTAAGCGCTGGATTATTTTTAACCCATGTTTTATGGTTTCTTCTTATGGATGCTCGCGGGTGGAAAAGATCATGCCGATTCTTCACATGCTCATACCAACAACATCACTAATTGAAGTTCTCTCCAAAGGAAACACAATGTCAGAATGATTCTTCGTCAAAGTAAAAGAATCTACAAAGTTTAAAGACTTAGAGAACTACATCAATACTGAAATTCAACATTAAAGAGCGTGTGAGCATGTTGGAAAAAGACATAGAGATACTGGAGCAACGAAGCGGACCTGATGCAGATTACCACAACATACTGTCACTACCACCACAAAGAACAAAGATCAAAGAACAAAGAAAATGAAGACGTCAAAGCAGAATTGTTCAAAAGAATCAAGATCCCTACACTGGGGAGATTGTTCGAATCAAGACAATTCTTCTCACAAGAAAGAAGAATGTCAAGAGACGTCGAAGCTTTTATTACATTAGCACCTACAATGTTTAAAGATCACTTTAATTATTAAGCACTAACACTTAGGGGGAGATTGTTGGAATCACTCCTAAACTAGATTACAAGTGTTAGTAATTAATATTGTAATGGTTAGCTTAATTAAGGCTTTTATGTTAGTAATCAAGGCTAGGCTCATGTAGAAAGCCCATGAGCCTATGCAAAAGCCCAATAAGGAAAGGAAGGGATCTTGAGTGTTGCCCTAGCTCCCTCCCTATAAATAATCTTGTAACTCTCATTTGAGAGTTGGTTGTTCACTTTTCTATTTCACTCTAAGCATAAACCTTCATTATTCATTCGTGTGTTTTGGTTAAGTGTTCATCCGCTCCATCCTTCATCTATACTTCTTATATTGATGCTTGTGTTACAAACTTGTGACCTAACAACTTTTGACAGAGATGACTTGGTGAAACAGTGGAGCTTAGTTAAATACAAATTCACAACATCAGAAACAACAGATGATATGAAGAAGGTGTTGTTAGTTGAATTAAGGAGATTGTTTAAACCAGCTGATATTGATATATTATGGAAGTTTAAAACTGGTCTAAACACTTTAACTTGGAGATTTTATGACTCATGTGGAGTACACCATGTTTCTACAATGTATGGAGGAGAAATTTTTATGCTAGTAGATAAGGATTATCCCTTGGATAGTACAACTCTTCTATTGATGATGTGCAATAAGCTTCGGGTTGAAGAAGAGAGTGAAATGGGATTAACTTTACTTCAAAAGATCTTCATCCAAGAAAACAGACCTAGAGGATGAGTGTTTGGAAGAATCCTCTAAGGTATAATTAAGAAATTTGTCTTTTGGAGGTGAATCATAAGTTTAGGGGAGGATTGTTGGGAATTAAAGGTTTGCACCTTAATACTGCCAAGACATTTTTTGTTTACACTAATAGTACTAACTAATGTGAGTACTACCAGAGCAATTATAGTACTGCCAGGTTTAACTTAATATTGTTGAAGATGTTTGTTGTGCTGCATGAAGATAGAGACTACCAGAAGAAGAAGATGTGTTAAGAGATTTGTATTAAGATATTTAGAGTATATCTTATGTATTTAGAAGATGCATATATTTTGTAATAATATAGGAGATACATAGTAATCTTGTAAAGGACTCCTTAGTCTATAGGAGAGCCTAGATTATACGTTTAATATATGATTTTCATAGAGTTTAATATAACTTCAAGATTGTAAAACCTAGTACTAGAAAGAGTAGTCGTATTATTAACATTAATAATATTTAAGCGTTTTGGTGATATTGTTGTTTGATCATAATTACTGTTCCATTGATCATAATGTTCTAAGTGTTATGGAGTAGACTCCACATAATCATTGAACATTAAACAAAGTTTCTACCTTTGTTGTCTTGAATTTATTCAAAGCAACATATACTAAACAACCTAGTAAATCGATCCATAGTTTAGGATTACACAAATCCTCCCCTAAACTTGATATTTCCTTCCAAAATCATCATGTTTCTTTGAAAGCATTGATAATCACCAAGCTTGCTCTAGCATAATCACTATCAGTATAGGCTTCCAAAGTAAAAGAAGAATCCTTTGGATACCAAAGGACCAATTTTGGTTGACCTTTGAAGTATCATAAAATTCTTTTAATAGCATGTAAATGTGAAACCTTTTCAGCAACTTGGTATCTTGCACAAGAACACACTACAAAAATAATGTCTGGCTTAGAAGAAGTGAGGTACATCAGTGAACCAATCATTGATCTATACAAGTGAACATCCACGTCTTCACCATCTTCATCTTTAAGCAAAGGCATGCCAATCTCCATAGGTGTACTTGCAGATTTGACCTCTGAATATCCAAACTTTTTCAAAATCTCAGCCACATATTTATTTTGGCTGATAAATATTCCATCTAACTTCTACTTTACTTGAAATCCTAAAAAGAAGGTAAGTTCTCCCATAGAACTCATCTGAAATCTCTCACGCATTAGTTTCTCAAATGCAACACATAGCAGAATATCATCCAAAAATAACGTCATCCACATATACTTGAACAAAAATAATGACATCCACATATACTTGAACTAGCAGAATATCATCTTTGTGTCTTCAGATAAACAAAGTCTTATCAATTTTTCCTCTATGAAACCCATTGTCCAACAAGTATTTTGAGAAGGTTTCATACCATGCTCTTGGTGGTTGATGCTGTTCATATAATACCTTTTCAACTTTGTAGATTTCATCAGGAAAGTCTAGATCTTAAAATCCTGGTGGTTGGCTTACATAGACTTCCTCTTCAATAGTTCCATAAAGGAAAGCACTCTTTACATCCATCTGATACACCACAAAGTCTTTGAATGAAGCATATGCCAAAAATAGTCTAATTTCCTCAATTCTGACAATAGGAGCAAATACTTCATCATAATCTATTCCTTCTTCCTATGCGTATCCATCAGTAACTAGCCTTATTTTGTTCCTTATCATTATTCCTCTTTCATGTTTCTTGTTCCTGAAGACCCACTTTGTATCAATAGCTCAATTTCCATTTGGTAAATCCACCCAAAGTCCAAATTTCCTATAGCCTGAACTGTAGAAGCTCCTCTTGCATAGACTCTATCCAGCTTGGGTCCTTCAGTGCTTTAGTATACTTCTTGGGTTTTTCGTGTGATAAGAAACAAGAAAACTGACAATTTTGAAGATCTTTATGACTATTTCTTTGTTTAATAGTTCTGACAAACAATCCTTGATCCTTCAAATCTCTAGACATCTTCCTTTTATGGATAAGAGTATGTACATAACCAATTACTTGTGTCAATAGATGATCTTTGGGTATTCTGGTGGTTGCAATAGGGCTGATTGGAATTGTGATTTCCAGATTTGTTATGTCAGCCATGTTACCATCAACTTCATCTTCAGAATCATCACCGCCATAGAAGTTAAAATTGTTTGAGTCTTCCAAGTGAGGCATATCTGGATTAGTAGGATATTCTACATCTCCACCAACATTAACTTCAACATCAGCAACATTAACAGTTGGTCTAGCAGCATTAACCTTGTTAGTGATGTTAACAAAACTAGCAGGGGTAACACCATTAGGACTGTTATCATTAGCATTTTTCTCTGATCATCACTAACACATTCCTTTTTTAGACCTCCAGGAACCTTTTTTTCACCATCAGTAGAAGGTTTTGATCCATCATCGGGTGAACTCTGTGGAATTATGGAGAATAGTGGATCAACAGTCCATTATGGCAGCAATATGTAATCCTTGCCAGGTCCTAACTCCTTTTGACCTGCAACATCATTAGCTTTTGTACCTTCAAAACCATTATATTGTGTACCTGCAACAATTGGCTCATAATTCATAGATTTTATTAGTGCATCTAAATCAAACAACCAATCTGGTCCACTACCTATAACATTTGGTATATACTCACTAAAGTTTATATGTAGGTTCTTTCCTACAATCCTACTTCTGCCGTTGAATACTCTAAATGCTTTACTATTAAGAGAGTATCCAACAAAGAAACCTTCATCAACTTTACCATCAAATGGTCTCATAAAACTTAAGATAAGTGTCCTACCATGTAAAAGTTTATAAGGGGTCTTGTTATGGGGCTTAGCAATTAAAACTCTATGCTGCACATAGCAACCAGTATTAATTGCTTCTGCCCAAAAGGTTATTGGCAACTTAGAGTCAGCTAACTTTTTTTAGCAGCCTTAATTTGTGTCCTATTCATCTTCTCGGCTACACCATTTTCTTGAGGAGTTCCAGCTACACTAAATTGTATCAAAATACCCTTCACTTCACAAAACTGATTCATTTCCTTGTTTTTAAATTCAGTTCCATTGTCACATCTGATTACTTTAACCCTATGACTTATTCGATTTTCTATCCTAGTTATGAAGGACTTAATATTGCCACTAGTCTCATCCTTCTTAGCTAAAAAGAAAACCCAAGTAAATATACTATAGTCATCAGTGAGAACTAGGAAATACATCTTTTTCATTAAGTTATTTACATATATTGGAGCAAACAAATCCATATGCAACATCTGTAATGGTAAACTGATAGAATTCACAGTTTTCGACTTACAAGAGGCTCTGTGCTGCTTTCCCTTCTGACAAGCAACATAGGTTTGATCTGTTTCAAAACGTTTGGAAGGTAATCATGTCACAAGATTTTCCTTAACCAATTTTTTCATAATTTTAAAATTTAAGTGTCCAAGCCTTCTGTGCCAATGTTTGGATTCATGAAATGTGACTTTTTCAAAAAGGCAATTCAAACCACCTTTAGGAACCATGTTCTTTAAGTCAATACTATATATATTATCTCTTCTAGGAACTCTAAGTAGGATTTGACTTTCATTAACCAAACTAAAATTTGGAGATAAGACAGTACACTCAGTTTCAGTAAAAAGAACATTTTTCTCTTTATCACACATCTGTGAGACACTAAAGAGGTTAAACTTAAGCTCTTCTATAAAATACACATTTTCAAAGTCTAGTGCACCTGTTTTTATGGTACCTTTCCCAGTAGTCTTACCACATTTGTGATTTCCTCCAAAGGCAACAAATCCTCCATCAATCTTCTCAAATTCAGTAAGATAGGACTTGTTTCCTATTATGTGCCTAGAGTATCCACTGTCAACCACTCCTTGATCCTGTAAATTCAGCTGTGGATTGACCTACACATATGATAAGAAAATTAGCAAATTTTGGGGACCCAAGCCATTAATGACCTGGATCTGCCTTGTGCATCAATGTAATCAAATTTCTATAAGGTTATTGATACACTACTGTGTCTAGAAACATGGTCTAATACTTTAATCTTTGGTTTCCATACCTAACATTTTGAGGCCTTAACAGCAGGACCATAATTTCCCTTAATAGCACTGGCCACTATTTTTGCCTTAGTAGTAGTAACTACTGCTTTTGGCTTAGCATCATTAAGTGCATTTTTCTTTTGAATGGGCCTGTGAACAATTAAATGTGCTGGTTTATGAAAATTTGATCTAGGATCTACAAGGTTATGTTTAGCAACATTAACTGTTTATTTTGTTGGAGCAGTATTAACTGGTCTAGCAGTATTAAAAGTTTTAAGAACAGATCTCATTAAAACTGCCCTTGGAACCATGTTCTTTTGAGCATTGGGGTGAGTATTTTATGAAACGTTTTGATGATTCACCCTCTTAGCATAGTTCCAAACTGGCTTTACCACCCTCCGTCTCTGATGGTGATTACAATCATATTATGGATTTTTAAAGCTACCACACACATAACAAGCTTTCTTGAACATCTGAAACTCACTACCTAATCTACATGACATTTGGTTATTCCAATTCCTTTGGTTTCCTCTAGAACTAAATGTGCTTGTCCTAGGTTGCCTATCGGTATTAGTAGTTTTTCTAAAAGTTTTAACAAACTCATCCTTGATACTAGGTTTGACTACCTTTTTCTCTACCTTAGGTGCAACAACATCCTTATCTTCATCATCAGATACACAGCCTTCAATACTTGGGGCATCTGATTGCTTCCTATCTTTCACACTACTAGGCTTAGCTCCATATTTCATATCTACAGTTTTATCAGCAAACTCCACTAGGCCTAAGAAAGACAAATCAGGTGTACCAGGCTCAAATTTTCCTATAATGGTAAGGGAAACTGAATTAAAGCAATTTGATTTAAACCCTAAGCCATTTTTACATTTGTTAACCAATTGACACTCTACAATCTTTTTAACACTTTCTGATGCATATTTAAATCTTTTTACACGTATTTCAATATTCTCTTTATGTTTTTCAACAACATCTTTTTCTTGTTGAGCTTTTTCAATCCTCTTCCTAAGCTCCTTAATGAGTTCATCTCTAACATAAATTTCACTCTTTAAAACATTTATCTTTTCAACATATTTATACTCATTAGCTTTAAAGAACTCAAGTCTTTTCTTAGCAGAATCTGATCCTTGTTTATAGCCTAGACAACTTAACTTAGACCTTTTTAAATCTTCTACCAATTTATTATTTTGAGTTTTAACAAACTTAACATTCTCTAAACAAGATTTATAAGAACAACCAAAATCATTAGATATCTAAGAGTCTGAACTAGAGCCTAAAGATGAATATGCCATCAATTCATAGTTGGTTGGCCCTTCTACAGCTTGGTCACTCCAATCATATCCACCCAAACCATCACATAACATCAAAGCTGCTGACGCTGGTGTATCTACAGGAACTGTCCTTATGCTTGAGCTTTCCTTATTGTTGTCCTGGCTTCTTGGAGCTCCGCATTCTATGGCGAAGTGTCCCTTCCTGTGACAGTTGTAGCATCGAACATTGGACTTATCAAACCACATGTTGTCATTCCTATTCACAGTTAGCTTCTTTCCAGTGTTCTTCAAGAATCTTCGGGCTCTCATTGTCAACAAATCCATCTGCCACCTTAAATCCATCTCTTCTATTTAATCTGGATGGATTTGTTCCAAAACCTCATTCTTCGGTTGAGGATTACTAGGTTGACCAACCAAGAAAGCATAGATCACAACATCACTCAATTTGTTAGCATCTGTTTGGATAGTAGTAGTAACTTGAAGACTAGCAGTAGTAACTTCATCACAAGTAGAAATAGCTTCATTGGTACTACTAGGGTTTTTGAAGGACATAAAGGCCAAAGTTTGTAAATTTGTATCAGAGTTAGATGATCCTTTGACCTCTAGTTCATACACCTTTAAGTTGTGAAAAGATCATCCAACCTCATCTCCTCAAGATCCTTGTTTCTCTACACAATAACATGCATATCCCATTCAGAGGATAAGCTTCTTAAGAAATTTTGGTTCACATTCTCCTGAGAGATCTCCACATCCAAGATCTCTAATTGACTTACAAGTTTTTGAAGTCGATCAAAGGTTTGATCCTAACTTCTCATAACCTTGAGCAAAAAAGTTCTCATATTTTTGGCTCCTTGTCTTCTTAGTAGCATCATTCCCTACAAACCTCTTCTGAATAGCTTCCAAGAGAGTCTTGGCATCTTTATAGTATTTGAACTTCAATTGATGTTAATTAGGATTTGATATCATTAAGGTACTCCTTGTTTTAACCTCTAGTCTTCTTAAAGCTTTCTCTTTAAAAGTAGTAGGAGGAATGATAAGCTTTTAAAATGTACCTTTTTGAGGGGTCGTTTAAGCCCTTATTTGATCACTTTTGTATTTGTTATTACTTAATATCGTTCATTTTCACTTTTTAGGTCTCTTGAAGGCAAATTGCTGGAATGGCACTTATTTGGATGAAAAGGCGCGGATATACGAAGAAAATGGCCAAAGTCAAGAATCGAGACACTCAAGCTGCTGAAATACAAGGGAACGGCGTCAGGTGTTATCTGTGACGCTGTCGCATCACTTTTGTGACGGCTCAGTAGCCAAAGTGCTTATTTTCAAGTGACGGTGTCACGCTTTAAAAGAGTAGGTCGTCGCAACTCAGACGACCTAGATTTGATCCAGACGGCGTCAGAGACTGAAGGGGACGGCGTCACAAGCATTAGGTGACGTCGTCGCAAGACTAACGTGGCCAAGACGAAACCCTAATGACGGCGACCCGACGACGTTACAAACCAAAAGGTGACGCCGTCGCGATTGCAATCTTATATATAGAATCTGAATTTTTTTAGTTTTCAGTGTGTAGTCTTTTGGAGTAAAAACCTAAACCGAACAAAGGCTGTCTTGCACAATATTTTAGGGTTCTAAACCCTATCTTACATCAAGATAAGTATTTTACTTCATTAATTCAATTATGTCTTCAATTATTTGTGTGTATGCTAGCATGTTCTTCATGTCCGGCTAATTTACTTGTGTGTTTGCTTAGGGAATATGAAACTTAATTATTAAATATTGATTGGTTGTCTCTTATCTTAATTGTTAATGATCTAGTAATGCGATAGGTCATTCGTTGTGTAGTTAATGCTTTATTAATCTTTGTGAACCTTAGACTATAACACCTAGAGTATTTGTAGGCTAAACCATCCAAAGAGTACCTTAGAGTTAGAGTTTATAATTCCTAGAGATTTTGTAGACGAGACCCTTTGGTAGTTTCAAAGATTAAGGGACAAACGCATACCCTACGACTTTAGACACACAACGCGATTAAGAATAAGGACGTGACAATTCAACCATCAATAGGAGATAATTAAGGAGTACTAAAACCTAAGTAAACACATCTTTGAACCATCATACGAGCACACAATAATTAGACATAGACTACATACACCTTAGATTAGATAATTAGATAAGTAGAGTAATCGGTAGAAATACCAACCCCCAAATCCAAACCCCGAGATTCGTACCTTTCCTTTTCTTAAAAATATAAAAAGATAAAAAAATAATCTTCCTCAACCCCAACCTTAGCGTACTAACTTCTCACTAGCATTCCTATTCCCCTAGAGAACTATATCAATACCCGTGGCTTACCCTAATACTACACTACAACGATTAGGTACTGCGTAGGGTGTTATAAAACTTGCTCGAAGAAAAGGAAGTTCCTTTGACCCCGAACGACGCGTGTAGCGTTATCAAGTTTTTGGCGCCGCTGCCGGGGAATAAAATAGCTAGTTAGTAGTCCACCTCGTTTAGGTTTCTTTGCTTGATTCCTATCAAGTAAATTTTTTTCTCAATTTTTAGCTTCCTCGTAGTCTATCCCCCTTCTTTGTGACCTTTGTTCGTAACGCCATCACTTTTCATCATGGAAGGTGATAATCCGCCAAACAACACTTTACCACCAAACAAGTACCCACCGCTTGATCCAGCCTTTGCCAACCAACTTCGAGCTCGTATTGGTAAAATCAATGAGCATAAAGGATTGCATAGGATAAATGTGAATGAGGAGGATAGTGCTTATTCCAATCTTTACCCCACTAAGGAAGAGATTGCTTACCATCAATACATAATCGATAATCCCCGATCACCCATCATTAGGATATGTCCTAAGATTAGGAGAGGAAATCCGTGAAACCTCAAAATTCCTTGCATGATCGGATATAGGAATGTCGAACATGCTTACATAGATACGGAATCTCCCATCAATGTGATGTCATCTGCTGTTTACAATGACATTATGAATGAGCGACTTAAGATTAGGAGAGACTCTAAATATCCTGGTGGTGTTTGTAACTTTGTGGGAAGAGTCAAGGATGTACATGTCTTTATAGGAAATGTCACCTACCTAGTTGATTTTGTGGTCCTAGAAGATATAGGATGCGTCATTGACTATAGTTTATCCCAAGTAATGCTAGGAAAACCGTTTGTTGAAACATCTAAGATGAGCCATAACAAGTATGATGGAACGGTTAGGTTTAAGGAAGGAACCGATGAGATCACTTATAGGATGCCTTGGAAAACAAATGAATATGGCCATCTACCCATTTTTGAACGAGACAACATCAAAGCTTTTGAGGACAAAAGCAAGGACGATGTTGAAAAAGGTTATAAATTTATGTGGGAAAGAAGGAGGCTTTATTATAAGGATTGCTTGACCCTAGGGCCTAGGTATAGAGTCGATGAAAATTTTGTCAACATGATAGAATTCTCATTGAGAATGCAAAACGAGACAACGTAAGGGCATGACTACGAGTCTAGCTACAAGACTCATAAATAAAGAAAAGCGCTTCGTGGGAGGCAACCCATGCTTAATTGTTTGCTTGTTAGTGTCATATATCTTTTATTGATTGCTTATTCTCATGTTTAAACTTGTAAAAATGCTTTATTTTGTTTTCAACCTCGTCTTAATTGCATATAAAGGTATTTTACATAAAGGATAAGTCTAGGGAGGATTACACACGTTTTCAAAAGAAACGTGAACATGAGAATTTCAATTAATTAAAAGATATATATGTGTGTTTGTTCGAGTCAAATGCTTGTATCGAGTCATAATGGATGTTTTGCAGAAATTTTTCCAGATTCTAAATATATAAATTTTCCAGAATTTTTTCTAGAAAACCACAGACCAGTTTTTATCAGGATAACCTGACGGCGTCAGGATCGCAACTTGACGGCGTCAGGAAGGAGTAAAAACATCAGATTATTTTTTTCTCGTTTTCTGAACTATTTATATATTTTTGGAGTTTTCCAGTGTCTTAATTTTCCGAAATTCTGAAACATCCATTCCACAAGCATTATATCCTAGTTTAATAGAGTCTTATATATATTATTACCGCCGATTTTACGCGAAGGTTTCGTTTGTTTTCTTCAAGTGTGCAGGTTTAATTTACTAAGCGGAAGATACATAAGATTGGAAGGAGCTTTTCGCGCATACATTCTTCTTGAAAAAGGATTTAACCACCACTTTACACGGATCCTACCGAGCTAATCAGGGGAGTATTAGTTTCTTTCGTTTTTAATTACCTTCTATTATCATAACTTTGATACTTTCGGGGAACATTGGGGACAATGTTCAGTTTAAGTGTAGGGAGGGAAAATAAAACGAGAACTTTGAAACTATGCTTATCCTTGATTATTTGCTTTGTCCAATTGCATTTGTGTAATAAACCATGAGAAAATGTCGGTTAGGGTAATTTTGGCACCAAATTTTTAATTTTTCATGACATGTAGGAGTGGGCCATTAGTCTTAACAAAAGTGTCTCACGGATAGGAAGTTATATGACTATCACAAAAAAACCCTTTACCACCTAAATTCCACCCAAAATGTGAGGATCGCCCTTAGATTAGTAGGAATTAAAGCATTCATCTTTAATGCTTAGAGTGTGAACCGGTAGTATTTTAGATTCTAAAACTTGTTTTGTGATGCATCCCGAGATCGCTAGTAAGACTACACTTGTGTAGTTAGGAATAACTAAATGATAAGAGGCATTAGGATAACCTTTGTTTGATACCCGTAATATAATTACTTCTTCCACATCAGTTGAGTAATTCCCCCACACCTTTGCGTTGTACTCATCTTTAGTACACGATACCCCTAGTTAACCCCTCAGAGCCTATACTTTTCGCGGTTCTCGTGATGTTTCGGTTTTCCGGAATATCAATGAAGAGCATTGTTTACACCCCACCCCCAAATGTACACCCAAATCGCCTTAGCCTACCTTGTATGCACTCACTTTTAGTGCATTATTGTTATCACCCTAAAATCCTTAGTTCAATTATCTAGTTGCTTGCATAAGTTGCTAAGTGGAGTTATATCCTTTGTACACAGTTTTGGGACTATTGGGACTCATGGGAAAAGTTAAAGTTTATGAAGTGACAGGAAGGGAACGTTAAATTCAAATTCCCTTTATTTGCGTAATAATGTACTCCAAGTGTTTTGATCTTTTCAGTTCGGGTCAAATTAGTGTTAGAGTAATAAAAACTCAAGTGTAGGGATGTACCTATAAATCTCTATCATTTTGATGTTACCGTAGAGGATGGTAGAGTAAAAGTGTATGAAAAAAAAACAAAACAAAACAAAACATACGGGCTACCATCCTACATCTATCTTTAAATTTATGTTTGTTTGTTTCAGTTATCTAGAGTTTAGAGTGTCGAGTCTTGGCTTAGCAACGCCATTCTTCGTATGCTTGTAACATAAAGATTTTTGACTTGCCACCACTAAATAGCCTATCCCACCAAACCCTTTGTTTCCCTACCGTAAGCCTAACATTACAACCCTTTAAAAGACATCTTTGATAGTATTTCCTAGGTGCTTACGCAAAAGCGATGGAGGTTTGATCTATTCTCAAGCCTATGGTAATCTATGTACTAGGACCGGTTAATGAGTGTTTATCTTCCATTTCCAACTTGTTATATTTCATATACACCCGAGAGATGTGAGTACCCAAACTCCCCATGTGAGGTGCTAGTATGTAATTTCCATGCTTGTTATGACTTTTGTGGGGCTTTTATGTGTTGTGGATTGTTTTAAACCAATGCTTCATGACCCCTAACTTATAAATTAATTGGCTAAAAGCACATTTTCTTGAGGACAAGCAAATACCAAGTGTAGGGATATTTGATAAGGTTTTAAAATGTTCCTTTTTAAGGGGTCGTTTAAGCCCTCATTTGATCACTTTTGTATCCGTTATTACTTAATATCGTTCCTTTTCACTTTTTAGGTCTCTTGAAGGCAAATTGCTGGAATGACACTTATTTGGACGAAAAGGCGCGGATATACGAAGAAAATGGCCAAAGTCAAGAATCGAGACACTCAAGCTGCTGAAATACAAGGGGACGGCGTCATGTGTTATCTGTGACGCTGTCGCATCACTTTTGTGACGGCTCTGTAGCCAAATTGCTTATTTTCAAGTGACGGTGTCAGGCTTTAAAAGAGTAGGTCGTCGCAACTCGGACGGCCTAGATTTGATCCAGACGGCGTCAGAGACTGAAGGGGACGGCGTCACAAGCATAAGGTGACGCCGTTGCAAGATTAACGTGGCCAAGACGAAACCCTAATGACGGCGACCCGACGACGTCACAAACCAAAAGGTGACGCCGTCGCGATTGTAATCTTATGTATAGAATCCGAATTTTTTTAGTTTTCAGTGTGTAGTCTTTTGGAGTAAAAACCTAAACCGAACCAAGGCTGTCTTGTACAGTATTTTAGGGTTCTAAACCCTATCTTACATCAAGATTAGTGTTTTACTTCATTAATTCAATTATGTCTTCAATTATTTGTGTGTATGCTTGCATGTTCTCCATGTCCGGCTAATTTACTTGTGTGTTTGCTTAGGGAATATGAAACTTAATTATTGAATACTGATTGGTTGTCTCTTATCTTAATTTGTTAATGATCTAGTAATGCGATAGGTCATTCGTTGTGTAGTTAATGCTTAATTAATCTTTGTGAACCTTAGACTATAACACCTAGAGTAGTTGTAGGCTAAACCATCCAAAGAATACCTTAGAGTTAGAGTTTATAATTCCTAGAGATTTTGTAGACGAGACCCTTTGGTAGTTTCAAAGAGTTAGGGACAAACGCATACCCTACGACTTTAGACACACAACGCGATTAAGAATAAGGACGTGATAATTCAACCATCAATAGGAGATAATTAAGGAGTTATAAAACATAAGTAAACACATCTTTAAACCATCATACGAGCACACAATAATTAGACATAGACTACATACACCTTAGATTAGATAATTAGATAAGTAGAGTAATCGGTAGAAATACCAACCCCCAAATCCAAACCCCGAGATTCGTACCTTTCCTTTTCTTAAAAATATAAAAAGATAAAAAAATAATATTCCTCAACCCCAACCTTAGCGTAGTAACTTCTCACTAGCATTCCTATTCCCCTAGAGAATGATATCAATACCCGTGGCTTACCCTAATACTACACTACAACGATTAGGTTCACTGCATAGGGTGTTATAAAACTTGATCGAAGAAAAGGAAGTTCCTTTGACCCCGAACGACGCGTGTAGCGTTATCAAGGAACAATAGTCACAACACCTTCTAGAGATGTTGATGTATTTGGTGGAGCGTTTCCATTCTCAATAACCTCCCAAAGTTGGAAGTCAAGCATCTTGATATACTGCTCAATATGCATCCTCCAGATCTCATGTTCACCTGCCTTGAGGATTGGAATCCTTGATGCAGCAACCATGTGTGTAGAGTCAGAATCCATCTTTAGCAGTAAGTATTGAATATACTAACAAGTTCTTCTTTTATCACAACTTCTAGAATCACAAGCTCTGATACCACTTGTTGATCCCAGTTAAGTACTTGATCTTAATCCCTTAGCTTGCAAAGGTTATGTTATACTAGATAAACTAACACAATTAGTTTGGAAACCGTTTTGAGTTTAATCAAACACTATGCGGAATCTAGTAATTGATATTAGGGTTTAAAAACTTGAAGCTAACAATATGACTTGTCTAAAACACACATACTAATCTCTATACCCAAGGACTCCTTTTATATGCTAAAGGGTCCTATTAGATTTACAATACATATTCTCGAAGTAAAGAATGCTTTCCTAAGAATATCAAATCATTTACATACTTATCTGAACATTCTACACTTATCTAAGCTGACTTATAATTACAAGCAGTACTAATAATCTTCAGCAACACTAATATTCACTTAGCAACATTAAGTCTTTAGCAATACTAACTTAGTACTAGCAGCACTATCTTTTTCTCTAGCAACACTAACTACTTAGTGTATTTCCTTTGAAGTTCCCAGCAGCAGCATTATACACTAGCAGTCTTAATCTTCAACAAGCAGCAATAATAACACTTAGAGTATTTTCCATTAACCTCCATGAGCAGTCTTAACCATATAAGAAGTAGCAGTATCTGGAAGTCTTTGAAACCCAACAGAGATCTCTGATGCTCTTTCAGTTAAAACCCTCATGGTTCCTCCAAATAACTTAGGGCCTGATCTTGAAGGAAAATCAATGAATGAAACTTTTTTTCATAGAGTAATAGGCTCACTAATGTATCTCACTGCCTCAAGGCCTGAAATTCAGTTTGCAGTCTATCTATGTGCAAGATATTAGTCTGACCTAAGAGTGTCTCATCTCACTGCAGCCAAAAGAATCCTCATGTACCTGAAAGGTACACCAAACCTTGGGCTCTATTACCCTAAATGTTTAGGCTTTGATATAAAAGGATACTCAAACTCAGACTATGCAGGCTGTAACATGGATAGAAAAAACACCTCAGGCTCTTGCCAATTCCTTAGAGGAAAATTAGTATGTTGGAGTACTAAGAAACAACAGTCAGTGGTTTTGTCATCAGCTGAAGCTGAATATGTAGTTGTCCCAGGCTGTTGTGCAAATGTCATATGGATGAAAAGTTAACTCAATGAGTATGACATCCATTACAAGATGGTGCCCATTTTTTTGTGATAACACAAGTACAATTACGATCCCTTACAACCCTATACTCCATTGACATTAGTTACCATTTCATCATGGACCATATCATGAAAGGTAATACTGAACTACACTTCATCCCCACTAAATATCTGTAAGCTGATATCTATACAAAACCCCTGGATGAACCTACTTTCACAAGATTGAAAGCAGAACTTCAGATGTTGAACATTGACTATCAATCCACTGATTAATCATGTTCCATATAGGGTAAGTATCCAATTACTTAAAGTCTTAGGTTGGTAAACAAGCCAATATAGGACTATATGTTCTTTGACCCTTCTATCATCAATGTCATGGGCCCCCACATCCCTTACCTTGTTCTACTTGGCATTAAATGCCAATACGCACATCAAATATCCTAAGGTTATTGTATTGGTGACATTACTACTACAAAAGCACTTTTACAGTGTTGTGCAATTGTTTTCCTTTGAAACACGCAAAATACTACGGGTAATGGATTGGTAGAATTTGATGTGGAAAATCAAACGTTTTTCAAAAACGGTTTTCCAAAATTCCACATGTGCAAAAAAAACCCTTTCACCACTCTATAAATACCCTATTCTAAAACCTAAAAACATACACACACAAAACCGTGTGTTTTTAATCTGTTGGTATAAAAACTTCTCTCAATCTAGCTACACATTAAAAAAAATTGTTGCAACTCTTGATCTTACTACTTCAAAATCATCAGGTAAAATCTTTGATATTCTTGTCCTAGGAATAAAACCAAAACCAAGTCCTAGGGCCCTAAAGCTTTTGGAACACAGCCTAAACGGCCAAAAATACCCCAGACTGACAAGACACACTTGGGTGACCAAGCAACACCACCCCCGGTGACAATGAAAGACACTGATACATCCCAATCAGTTCCCTTGGTCCCAACTACTACTCCCAAAGATCCAGAGGGAAACAAACAACCCGCTAGTAGAGGAGCGCCTTCTACACCTGAAGAGGACATTCGCACATCAAAGCATTTGTATGAGGGAACAAAATCTGATCCTAAAGACTCAGGGGGAAACATACAACCCACTGATAGGGATTTAACTTCCATCGTCCCTAAGGATGGCACTGGGAAACTCCCACTAGTGCTTGAAGGGACACTGAGGGACAAAGACTGATCCTAGTGCTTGAAAGACTCAGAGGGGAATATACCCTCCGCTGATATAGAACTCACAACCAAATCCACTGATCCTAGTAATGGCACTGGGATACACCTATCAGTGTTTGAAAGGTCCTTGGGGGACAAAGACTCAGGGGGACAAAAACCACCCACTGATACGGAACCCATAACCCCTTCTGGTTTTCTCTCGGTGGGAATTGTTAAGGCTTTTCTTCAATCAGATGAAGAGCTTGAAATTGAAAGTGATGATGATGTTCTTGCTGCTGGTGATGATATGGATACTGATGTTCAATCCATTGAAAAAGAGCATCAATCTCCTCCAAAAGATCCTGAAGAGTCACCCTTCCAGGCTAATGATGATTCTTCTGACTCTCTAGCATTTTCTTGCCCTTAAGAACTGAGAAAATATGATAATGTTCTTCCTCTCACTGAAAGACAACTGGTCAAGTTTTTAAAGAAGGCTACTTAGAGACTTTATGATGGTGTTATTGATAAACTATAGGATCAGCATGTGGAAGTTCTCGCTAGCTACGCTAACCTCAAGGCTTCTGTGGTCGAAAATTTTAAAGATAATGGTGAACACATGAAACATATGTACAATGCTCTTCATACCCTGGATGGTCACTTGAAGAAGTTTCTAAAGGCTTTTTAAGATGCCCACACCAAACTTGACACCATTAAAGAAGCTGTCAAAGATGACTATGTACTGAACAAGAAAATTCGTGAGGCTACTGACACTTTGTCAAGAATTCATCAAGCCTCACTAAACTCATCCAAATGTTGAACAACTTAAATGTTCATGGTCTAAGTTCATCTGTAGGGGAGATCAAGCCCTCTCTTAGTTTATTGGAAAAGCATATGGCAGATTGGGTTAAGACTTCAAATTCTATAACCTAGAATCTTGGGCCTAGAATGATAGCTCTTGAGACCTCTTAAGCCAATATTGAGGTCAAGTTAACTTTTCTTCAATATGACACTTCGGATATCAAGTCAATTGTATCTGAAATCTCAAGCCTTGAAGGGTCAATCTGCTCCCTCAACTTCAGTGCCCGAGCCAAATCTTGCTCTCACTGAGTTCCAAGCAACAGTTGAGGGGGAAAGAGTCACTGAAGCAGCTGCAAGTGAACCAAATCCTTCTCACACTGAGGGGGAGCCAACTCTATTTGTTCCAATCTCATTTGTCCAATGTACTGAAGCAACTCCGTCATCATCAGTTCCTCCTCAAGACAAAGGCAAAGGTATTCTTACAGCACCTGAGCTTGAGCAACAAACACAACTGGTACCTGCTTCCAGAACCATCAGACCAAACCCTGATGAACCTATCAGGATCCTTTATGTAATTAATGGCAAATTATATCATCTGACTGCGGAAGAAATGAATGCTGATCTTGCAAAGGAAGAACTGACAAAGAAAGCCGTTGAGGAAAAAAGGATAACAAAGCTTCCTTGATCGAGGTTGTAAATAAAGAATCTGGAAAGCTTGGTATTGATCCTAAGGCACTAGCAGGAAAACAAGCTAGTGAAAATTTCAAAAGAGCTCATGATGTTGAACTGCTTGCTTTTAAGAAGAAAAAAGATGAAAGGGAAAATAAGATGGCTGAACTGAGAAAGCAAAGGATTGATCATTACAAATGGTTAATGACAAGTATAAAGAGGCCTGAAACTATATCTGAAATCTGGATTCATCCTAACACCAAGCCTGCAGTCCTTAGTATCTATAGAGGAAGTGACAAGAGAACCTTCGAGGTTCATGATCCATTTAAGTTTTTTGAATTTGGAATCAATGAACTGGATGAACTAGGTCCCATCATACTCAAGAAGAATAATATAACTGTCAAAGATCTCATGGACTTACTAAGAAAAAGATACGAAAGACTGAAGAAAATGCCTGAAGATCTTGGCACCCAATCTCTTCTTCTAGACCCAGTGAATCAACCTGCCCCCTCTCAGTCCTTTAGAAGAAAGAGGAGGACCTTGGAGCGAGAACCTAAGGACAAAATTCATGGCTTCGACTGCAATAGATCCAACCTTAAAGGAGAACCACATAGCCATTGAACAGTCTAAGAGATGTCTTTTTTTACTGATGAATTTGGCGGTCCTAACTTCCAGAGGTGGAACAACATAGACTTAGCAGTAATTGAAGCAATGGTTGGCTTTTTGGTGATGTTCGCCTGGATTCAAAGTCAAAACAATATAAGGTTCAGTCATAACCTGAATATCAAGATTAATACACACCTTGATCAAGAGAAGTAAAAGTCCAAGAAACCTTAAGCTTGAAGCCCATGGGTATCAGTTGGATTAGAACTACATCTATTGCACCACCACTATCTTTTATTTTTTCATTGTAACTTTACGACCATGTAATAAATTTTTACTGAACAATGATGTTTTATGTTATTCCGGTGTCCTTTAGCTGCTTTGTAGAATCTTCAGTGTGAGAAGAAGACATTTTCTCACTCACACTGAACTAAGAAACACTTACGCTATGTTTATATGCAAATAGGGGGAGAGTGTTGGGTCAGTAAATTCCCAAACTCCCTGAGACAAGGAATTAAAGATAATATAACCTGAGTGTTTTATAACCTTAAAAATACGCAAGTCACTTAATGAACAGTTGTTTAGTGAGTCATCCTTAAGAAGATCAAGACGAGCCTAAGAAGAAAGGTTTTCCATTCAGTGAGGCGGGACTCAGTGAATGACACCTGAGCCAAAGAAGAAGATGATGATTCAGTGAGTAATGACAATAGCTCACTGAATCCCCAGACTCCTCACCAACAATGAAGACTGAAGATGTAAAGCATGAAGACTAAAAACGTAAATCCTTGGGACATGAAGACTGAAGTAAAGGCGGGATCAGTTTGAAGGATAAAGGAGTGTCTTTATCTTGCAAAGGTCAGCTTACCTTGAATGGATAATAGACCAAGAATGTGTCAACACTGACATAAAAAACAAACATGTTCCTTACTAGAAATAGCTTTGTGTAACAGAGACAAAATAAGTAAGGTATTTTTTCATCTGAAGCTTATGTCAGTTTTGTCTTTTAGGAAAAAGGTTTCATCTTATACTTGTATAAATAGGGTAACACCCCCAACTTCGTGAGACGCAACGAAATTCAAACTGGGTGTTACTTCATGGCACAACAGTCATAACAATAGAAAACGAACTCTAATGGAGTCGTTTTAAAAGAATTTATCATTCGATTTATATAAATATCAGAGTTTACAAAGATGAGGTCCCAAATGGTTCCAAGTTTACAAAATACATTAAATTGGTTTTCGAATGATAATAAAATTTATAGCCTTCTTGAGTATCCGTGCTCCTCCGTGCCAGCCTCGTACAATATGGACCTGAAATACATGCTTAAAACTGTCAACAAAAAGGTTGAGTGAAATTCATAGAGTTTGTTTGATGGTTGAACACATTATGTTTGTAGTGTGAGTTATAAATTCACACCAATAGTTTGAAAACAAAACAATTATTATTAGACTAAGCATCATGAAATCAAGGCGTTAACTTGCTCCAAAATTAATTGGTGAAACTGTTGGTACGTGCCCTAACAGTTAAATTGCCGTTTTACCTAATGTATTCAAATATAGTGCGTTTGTTTGCCTACCCGGTCAACACAAACGGGATTCGTCAATCCCAATAGATCTATTAACATTATTCGCGCCCACCTTCACTCATTGATTAATGATTCATGATTAAGGGACTTAAGTTTGGCAAATACGGTAACTTAGTACTAATAAAACAATCAGATGAGTATACATTTTGAAAGCAATGTGTTCGGTTTAAAATAAAGCATGTATCTCCCCCAAGGGTTTGTAAAACAATCAAGTAATAAAAAGTGGGGCTATGAACTCACGGTAATGATCAGCAACGAAGTGTAACGATATAATGTTTATCAACGGTAGAGTATGACAAGACCACGATCTTTAACGATTACCTAAGAAACCATAGTATTCGTGTTTTAGTATATTGTACGATATAAGTGTACAAGTATATGTAGTTTGTTGGCTTATGATGCTGTACATGAATCCTTAAGTTAAAGTATTCCTTAAATGTTGTTTGGTTATCAAAATCAAGAGGTCGTAAAGTAGTTTAACATGTCAAAGTCTAGTGAACAAGTCTTAAATAAACAAGTTTCGGGTCATTAAACTTATATTAGTCGTGCGGCTAAGTCAAATAATAATCAAGGACATTCTTAAGGATGTATCTAAGTTAGGCAACCTCAAGACAAAAATCTTGACTCAATCTTGGCTTTATATTAGTTTCAAATAATCAATATATCACTTAAAGTTCTCA
Source organism: Chrysanthemum makinoi (assembly GCA_910596185.1). Lineage (NCBI taxonomy): Eukaryota > Viridiplantae > Streptophyta > Magnoliopsida > Asterales > Asteraceae > Chrysanthemum > Chrysanthemum makinoi. Next base: position 31,026,248 of record OU343219.1, read on the forward strand.
CTAAGGTTGTGTTCTAGTCAACAACAGGTCAGCATAGTTTTTGCCATTTTTAGGTTTTGTTGTTCACTTTCTGCTTATGTGCACCCAAGTTTTCGTAGAAAAAGTCATTCTGAGCAACTTTCGTGTTTTACACTTTTGTTGATTTGGACAAGAAAAGTGTCAAAACCATGATTTAAAATTGTATTAGCAAGCTTTTGTTCCAACATCATATTTTAATCTAGTAAAACTTAACTAGGCATAACTTTTTACCCACAATTCCTTTTTAAGTGATTCAAAAGCTCAAGTTCATATTTTTAAATTCTCTAACAGCTTCTTAAGCTTAATCAAGTCTAAGGTCCAAAGTTTACCTATATCAATGGTCTAACTACAAGTATATACTTATATTTCATTGCAGAAAGTGTGGCTACACATTCAGTCCTACCAAAACGACCATAAGTTGAGCTCTACAACTTGTTTTGACACGCGGATTTCATCAAACTTTAAGTTTTGGTCTTGGCTACATTTCATAAAACTGAGTCGACTTCCAAAAATAAACAGAACCATGGACTTTTCCTAATTGAAATCTGGTGTGCAGATTTTGACATGTTTTGCCATTTTGGCTCTCATTTATTCATCGAGAGGAGTTATGAGGTGCACCACCCGGAAAAATGACCGTAATACATAGTTCTAAAAGCCTATCTTATTGAATTAACCTCTAGTTTTACTGAGATAATCAGTTTAATCAATCTTTGGGACTGTTTCAGAATTCATGCTCATAGAACTTACCTAGGACTTGTTTTATCTTGTTTTTATGGTCACACCCTCATGTACAACATCAATCAAGCCATATTACATATACTACTTACATCAAATTACATCCAATGAATAAAATATTACAATCATATTGAATGAAAAGAAAATAAACTCAAATCTTACAAGGATTAGGATGACAAGTTACTAGTACAACAAGAACTATTCAACCCTTAACCCTTCTAATGTCTAATCCTTGTCTTGAATCTTCAACCCACTTGATTCTAACCCTTTTTAATCCCCAAATAATCCCCTTTATCTCAGCCCCTAACACCTTGAATAACTCCAAATCTAATCATGGAATCACTAAAACAACACTTGGACTATGTAGAGCTCACTTAGGCTTTCATCTTTCTTGTGTAACTTATTGTGTGAATCAAAATGGATGACGGTGAGTTGGGTTGAGGGATGAACAAAATTGGAGAGTGAAGGAGAGGGTTTTGATTGATTTTGCATGCAAAAGTGATGAGTTAGTGAAGTTATATCATCAAGTCGGGGACAAAAGTGGATGTGTGTAAGGTTAGGTGCCCAAATGAAGGACGCATGTCCTTGTGGCTTGCATGTACATGCCACCTCAAAAGAGAGGTGGTAGTGTGTGTATATTGTAGCTAGTTTTTTTTTATGAGGTGTAGTTTGGTCTCGGTAATTACTAACGTTAAGTCCTTAAGTCACGAAACTTAAAATCGGGTAACGTAAAAATGTAATACTTATAAAAATGTCTAAACTTATCAATATACTCTAACTAGGTATATTAAATGTTTGATAAGTCTCATAGGGTGCGTCTATGTTGTTAAAACCTAATAACGTAGGTTTGAGTATGCGTCTTACACAAAAAGTAACATATCTACTTAAAATGATAAAATAGTAATAGTTCATATAAATTATGATTATTGGTGAAAATAAAGTATTTTGAACATATAGGCTTATCGTAGTCTTGTGTTGTTCACAAGAAAAATTACCAGTTACTATCGGTTATCATATTTGCTTTTACGTTACGGTAAAAGTCAAATAGTCAAAAGTCAAAGTCAAAGGTCAATTTTAAAAGTCAAAGGGTAAAATAGTCATTTTACCTTATGAAAAATTTCAGGTTGCTACAAATAGCACCCATAAAGTGGAGTAAAATGGTCAAGCTTGTGCACTAAATTCTTAGACATTCACAAGCCCTTTTACTCCTCCAAATACAACTAAGTCCATGAGGTTAGCTCAATTGGTTAGTATAGTTGTACTTAAGCTTAGCTTAAGTTTAGTGAGGAGTACACAATACATTGTCGTTCAATCCCAAGTGTTGTTCCGCATGCACTTGGGTAATATATTCTTTGATTAACTTTCTAATAAGAATATAAATGTTGAAAAAATCATGTCTATTTTACTTCGCATTTTAACTTGTTAAACTGTTTTTCAAACAACATTGCTAAGCCATGGATCTTGGATATATTAACTTTGTAGTTTAATTACACAGTTTTTAAGAATTATAAACCTAAGCACATTTTAGTTTAGTAGGATTTAGTCCACATCAATACCAAACGCACATTATATTCACCTAGTGAAATGGGCTTGAGGCCTAAAAGCATAATCAATCACACGCCCTATATGGGGTGTCGAGTCCATTAACCAAAGACACAAACACATTACACTTACAACCACTTCCTTTGTATTTTGAGGTTAAGCTACAACAAGAAGTAAAAAACGCAAGCCTTGCGTTTTGATGTCAAGCTGAGCGAAGCACACCCTACACAGGTGGTGGTCGAACAAAAAAAGAGAGAACAATAACTTAACATACCCTCTCGGGTTTACCTTAAACTGAACAAAACAAACACACCTAAGTGGGTGTTCCTCTCTTGAACAGAGCAACTAATCACACCACTACCCTCTCGGGTGCGGTTGTGCCAAATTGAGACTAAACTCACACTTCTTTGGGAGTTTCTTTACATAATGAGAACACAAAAAAACGAATATATGCGGGTTTGACTTGTACCAAAAAACAAATATCAACATCAATATTAAACTAACATTAAAATCAAAACCAAGCGTTGACCCATGGTCAATCGAGTATGACCTGACCCATATTCAAAACCAAATTCAACAAACATCCTTTAGATCGATTCTTAGCACACGAATATTTATAAAACAGTTTTTATACTAACTTTTAATCCACGAAAATGATATAACATATTTTATAATATATGTTATTAGAAGGTAAATACCAAAGTAGATTAGGTGTGTCAACATAACAAGAAAAACAAAGAGATAAAGTGATGAGGAGGTGGTGATGTCACAGTGGTGACAAATATGAACCAACAACAAGACCCGAGTGTGACTCTTACTCTAAACCGATTAAAACATGACCCTTGACTCCATGGTTGTGTTGATGGTGGTGGCGGCTTGAAATGGTGGTGGTCGGACGATTGACCGAAAAGTGGTGATGGCGCCGAAGTTATAGAGGGAGAGAGTGTGAGGTGCATGTGTGTATTATTGGGGTTAGAAACCCTAAAATGGAACTATATATACAACAAAACTTTAAAACCAAAATGTAAACTTGTGGAAAGTAAAGTTGGTGCGAATGAAAAATATAACACAGGGACTAAACTCATAATTTTTGTAAACTTTTGTGATTTTGAAGTTCGATATTCATTAAGACTCGATAACGATCGATTCAAGACATAAAAGTTGCGCCACTGCGTTCAAAATAATTTTTCCAATAAAAACGAGTATTCACACTACTAGTTTCTCATAAATAGTGTTATAATAAATTCAAACTATTTATTGAGTTTATAGTGTTATAATAAATTCAAACTATTTATTGAGTTTATGTTGTTTTCATATTTGTAATTAATTAGTCACTGAGTGTCAGGAAATGATTATTTCACATTTTATGATAAAAATAAGTAGTTTAAATTGTTATTGTGTGCCACAGTTCACGGGATATCTTATCAAAATAATTGCGTGAGCTCAAAAATGCTCAAGTAAATAGTCAAATAATAATAAATTAATACTTATTATTAAAATAATGTTTGGAAAATTATCGTTTGTCACAGCCTCCCCTTCTTATAAAAATTTCGTCCTCAAAATTTAGTCTGAGTTACTCGATGGAGCGGAATTGTTGGTGAATAGATGAGGGTATTTGCGTTTGATCTCGTCCTCACGTTCCTATGTGTTGGGCCTCTTCTAAAATTCCATCGAATTTTGACAATGGGCATGCAACTTTGGTCAAGTCGTTTGACTTCACAGTCTATGATCTTGGTAGGTTTTTCAATAAAATTCGGGAGTTCATCAATCTGGATCTCTTCTAGAAGAATAGCAAGTGTCTTATTAGAAAACATTTCTTAAGATTATTCACATGATAGACGTTTTGAATACTACTAAGTTCTGATGGTAGCTCGAGTCTGTAAGCTAACCGTACGATTCTAGCAAGGATTTTGAAAGGTCTAATATAACAAGAATTAAGCTTTCACCTTTACCCAACGTATCAAACCCTTCCATGGTGAGACTTTAAGCATAACCTTGTCTCCAACTTTGAATTCATAAGGTTTACTTCGTTTTTCAGGAGAGCTCTTTTGACATTCGTGGACAGCTTGCATTCTGCTTTTGATCTAAACGATCTTCTCAGTAGTTTTGTGAATAGGTTCACGTCTAGAAAGTTGGGTGTCTCCAAATTCAGCCCAACAAATCAACGATCGACACCTTCTACCATAAAGTGCCCCGTACGGTGTAACCTTAATATTGGTGTGCTAGCGATTTTATAAGAGAATTCGGCCAATGAGAGGTGTATCTCCCAATCCTGCAGGCAAGTGGCATATATTTCAAGGTTTGGATGGTTCTTTTAACTCTCGCCATTAGTCTAAGAATGATAAGCAATACTCATATCCAGATTTGTTCCCATGGCTCTCTAGAGTGATTGCCAAAAATTGGATGTGAAATGACTATCATGATCTGAGATGTTAGAGATTGACAATCTATGACGTGCAATGATTTCATTTAGGTATAGAAGAGAAGTTGTCCTTACTGCTCATTTCTTTGATTGGTTTGAGCTGTGCATATTTGGTAGGACAGTCAACAATTACCCAAATGGTATCGCAACCACTAGAAGTTCTTGGTAGCTTACGGATGAAGTACATAGTTATACATTCCCACTTCCATTATGGAGTTTCTAGTTATACTTGCAAATTGGACGGTTACTAATGTTCCACCTCAACCTTAGCACAGGTTAAGCACTTACTAACATAAGTAATGATGTCGTCCCTCACGTTAGGCCACCGATATAGTTTCTTCAAGTCGAGGTGCATCTCGTCAGATCTAGGGTGGATGAAGTTCTTTGACTTATGCGACTCATGCATAATCAAGTCATAAATACCTCCATAGTGTGATGTTTGAGGGGATGTGTTGGTACTAGCAACAAATTTAAGTTACAGGTTTTGAGTTCAACGAGTTTTACGATTAGAATCTTACTTTATCTAAGTTATTTGACCTTTCTACTGAAGGTTTTTAGTTGGTTCTCTCATAAGACATAATTGATCATCAATTTTAACTTTCTATAGTGGAGCTTTCATTGATTCGAGATTTAGTCATTTCTTACAATTAGGGACATGGCACGTAATGTAAGGGTTGTTTGTTCATAAGAGACCTTAGGTTTTACGCTATTGGTATAAGTCCTTGTAGCACAAAAACCAATCTTGTTCTGATATATAGTGATGTAAAGCTATGATGGTTGGTCTTTAAAAAGTTGTTATAGAGATATGCGTCTTCCTTCTTAGAGGAAAAGATAAAACTTTGTTCAAAATCTTTATTTGCATAAGTGTTTATACGAATTTGACCAAAATAGTATTTCCTTTTTGGAATTTTTAGGTATGTGAAGAGATGAAACTTCAAAAGATTTATAATTTTGTAAAATGGGTTTCTAAACATGATGTGGATAAAACAATTTCACAAAAGTTAACATAGTCACTCCTTAATATGTGAAAATCTTGATAAAGTTTGATTAGAAAAATTGTAACCCATCAAAATGAGTGTTTAAGAAAAATATCTCCACCAGTTTTATGATTGATATAAACGCATTTTTTAAAGGAAGGTCCTCAAAAGGAAAAAACATAAACAAAGAAGGTGGAATCGGGTATGTACGTATGCATCTATTTCAACTGTCAAAAGGCAGGGTCTAGTGGTCGAGGATAGGTAGGGTTGATGTTTAATGACAGGCGAAGATCATAGATATAAGCAATCAACTTACTTAGGAAGTACGAAGACATACCATAACTCAGTTGTCTGGAATCAATCAATCGGATACTATGACGAGAGATGTTTTTCTAGTATACAGTTGGGGACTGTGTATCAATAGTTGTTATGTAGGTGAAGACTTCTTGGCATCTCGGTGTGGGAGTGAAGTCATATAGATTCCTAAAGTGCAAAATGTCATAAGGGTAATTTGTATACCAATAATCAAGGGAATCACATTATAAGGAACGAAGAGGATAAATTGTACTTTGATGAAGCAATGTCAAGGCATGGTTTAACGTTATGCATAGTCATAAATAGAGGTTATTGATTCACTTCTAAGGTTTGGTTTGATGAATAAAGGTGTTTCTACAGAATGTCATGTCTTAGACAAGCTAGTATCCCCAAGGAATTTGTGAAGGTTTAGGAAAATGTTCCAAAGATAGTGTCTCGTTACTCTCTGAAAGGTCTTAAGGATTCTGTTGGGTTACAAGTAAACTTTTGGGGTAAGTCTCTAAACCCTTAAAAGTTTAGTGGCTCACCCATTGTTCATTTCTATTGAGGGGTCCTTCTTGTATTGCTAGGATCTTATTACCATATGGTATGTGAACGATTTTATCATAGTAGGTGATTAAGGCATGGTATTTCGACATTCAGTCCACACTGGTGGTAAGGTCAAAGTCTCTAGGTTTTATGGACATATGGTTGCTATTAGACGAGGAGTTTGGAGGTTTAGAGTAAAACCTTGAAGGATGGTGTTGATTGCTACTAGCAATCAGTTGGTTGACTCATGTTAGGAATTGGAAATTCCATTGTGAAGAGTCGGTCACCCCAAATATTATCTAGCATAAGTTAGCTCGTAGCCTTGTCATTATTTACGTTATTTAGTAGTTTATTAGTTAGGTTGTAGTGTAGATTAGTTTAATGTAACAATGTGGAGGAAGGACGGGTATTTACCTACTATATGCCTGATCCACAGTCCGTCAGGAGGACGTATTAGTTTGTAACTGTAAATACCCTTCCCACTAAGGGAAGGGTATTGCTTCTTGAATCTAACCGTTCACTTTTTGTTAAACAACTCTCTTTCAAGAAACATCCTCTCTACTCTCTTCATCTCTCTAATGGCTTTCTTGTTTAATCACAATCTTAGACCACCTGAATCATCAAACAACATAATATACGATCCTACAATTGGTACCAGAGCCAGGTTGTGCTGTTTATGGTGATTCTCGTGGTTCGTTTCATGGTTCTTGTATGCGGTTTGACTCATGGTTTTTGTCTATACATTTTGATGGGTGTTTGATTCAGTTGGCTTGATGATTTGATGATGTGTGTTGGTGCTGTTGTTGGTTGTTAAATCTGGGTTTTATGTTGGCTTACTGGTTTGATGAATGTCTTGGTCATATATCATTTAACATGTTATATTCCAGTTTCCTTAAGCTTGTTTTATGCAGTTTTTAAGCTTGTGTTATGCAGTTTTTAAGCTGTTTCATACAAGTTTAATTGTGGTACTGAATCTGGTTATAAGCAGTTAGTATGCTTGCTCTCATAGGATATTGGATTTCACAAACACATCATAACATAATAATATTGATATGGTTTAAGAGTTTAGAGAGAGAAAGTAGAAGGTGAGAGCCTTTCTAGAGAGAGAAAGTAAATAAAGAAAGAAAAGTTAGATTGAGTGAAAGGTCCAACCCTCTACCTTGGGAGGTAGAGGGTATTTATAGTTACATAATAAACATCCTCCTTTGGACTGTGGATCAGGCATACAATGGGTAAAGACCTGACCTTCCTCCACGGTGTTGCACTAAACTAAATAACTAACTAAATAACTAGTAAATAATGTAATGTCTACGCGCTAACTTATGCTAGATTATATTTGGGGTGACCGATACTTCACTATGGAATTTTCTAATTCCTAACAATCTCCTCCTAAGGGAGGTCACCCCATGTTTTATATTTCGAATCCTAGCATTCTATTTAATCTTCAGTCTTGAGCTCGTAGACATTAATTCTTCAACATCTGCATCTTTGTGCTTTAGCACTGATTCTTTAAAGTCCGATAACTTTGTACTTTAAGTGGAGGCCTTTATACTGATCCACATCTTTAATGATCTTCAAGCTTTAATTGAGATCATCAACCACAGTAAATCTCTGGATCACCCTTTATTGTGTTGCCTTCATGTGATGTTGTGACTTTCGGACCGACATGCTCACACTTTTAGGATCATGACATTTTTCCATCAGAGTAGCGTAAGCTTTACTGTTTCATGATATTTGCAGCATCGTAGCAGAAGCATAGTATATAAAAATATCAGAACCAGGTTATGTAGATATGCACCAGTCATGAATTCTTCAATTAAGTGTGGATACTGTGAGCATGCGGCTGATTGACTCAATCGGATCACCGCAATCGTCGGGGTGTACCTGATACGCACAGCTGTCAATAATAAAGCGCACGAAAGTGTCTTTGATCACTTTCGTTGAATTGAGGTACACCACGGTTCCCGCCCTGATCAAGCATACCTACTCGTGACGCTATAATTCCGAAGAATCTCCTTGACAGGGTTTTGCAGCTGCTCTAGCTGTTCTAAAACCGGAACGTCTCAAAGAAGACAACACGGAGTGAGTGAACCAGCGAATTGAGATTCACTGATTGATAAAAAATTGATTTGAAAAACAATCGTGTGTTACTTGAAGAAAGAGTTTTGCAATACGACGAAGGTTTTATGAGAAAGATCAATTTTCAATCATAAATACTTTTTGTATTTGAAAATAGTACACATTCGATGTGATAGAGAAAAGAAGAGATTTACACATCAAACGGTTTTTCCAAAAGTATTTTTCAATCAGAGATACTTTTTATGTTTGAAAATGAATACACATTCGATGTGCTAGAGAAAAGAAGATTTGCACATTGAACGGTTTTTCCAAAAGTATTCGTCAATTCCAATCCTGGACCAAGGTTGATTCAAGATTGAATCTCCCCATCGTTTCTATCGAGTTGTCACAAGCTTGATCTTACGAGAAGAACTCACATGTCACCCACCAAGAGCTTGTTTGATGTTTGCTCTAGAAGGATTTCCATCTTCATCGTGAACATTTTTACATATCACTCGGATGTTCTGGCAATACCACAAGGATAATGCGTAGGAATCTTAATATATTCTTACTTTCCACATTGTGTGAAACAAAAAGTCTTCAAGAATTTAGTGTCCTAATGAGATATTGTGGACGATCTCTTAGCTCTAGACTCAATGGTGCACATTTGGTTCCTATGCTGGAGACTAGGGAGAGGGTCTCCTTCTTCAATATCAACAATCTCTAAGAGAAAGTCGATAGATAATGTTGGTTCCTCATGAGAATGAAACAAGCCCTTTTAAGAGGAACTTGAGTAGCTTGGGAAGTTTAGTGGAGTGCGTCACTGGGTCCATGACGTCTTTGTGGAAAACTAGAAGGGGGGGTTGAATAGTTTTACCAATTTAAAACTTCATTTTAAATATTTCGATCGACTTATGTCAATCTATTTGGTTGTTTATGTTGGACGTTGATAGATAGATATATAAACGTGTAATGAAAGATAAAGAGTAAGAAGCACATCACCACGACACAAGTATTTATAGTGGTTCGGCTACAAGGACACCTTCCTTGCCCTACTCCACTCCCCGAGTCACCTACTCGAGAGTTCGTAAACACTACACCAACTCCTTATGGCGGAGAAGCCTTCACAACGTCGCTTAACCTTTTTCCGGTACAAAGCTAAATACCGAGTTCCTTCACACCAAGGCGAACCACACCTAACACAACGTCGCCTACCCTTTATACTGTGCTAGGCTAACCACCGAGTTCTTTCACACCAAGGAGAACTAATCCTATCACAACGTCGCCTACCGTTTATTAGGTACTAGGCTAAGCACCTAGTTCCATTACTATGGAGGAACTACTACCCTTCACAACACAACACCTAATCTCAAGGAGATCTACTCCTAGTTACAACACCATCAAGGATATCACCATCCTTGGAAATAAACAATTACTTATATGTATAACGATGCACCTCATCGATTATACGACCTAGGCATTCTTCCCAAATGCCACTTGATTTAATTCTTAGGCATCCTTCACTAATGCCTTTGACACAACGCTTGGCACCCTTCACTAATTCCTTCGTCTTGACACCTTTAGCATTCTTCACTAATGCTTTTGACACGAACGATAAGCACCTTTCACTAATGCTTTCGTCTTGACACTTTCGGCATCCTTCACTAATGCCTTCAACCCAACAACTACGGAGGAAGAAAGAACTATCAACAAGAGAACCTTAGTTATCTTGATGATGACGAAGCATGGCAACTCATGGACTTGAGCTTGCTCGACTTCAAGTGGTGATCTCGCCTTTAAGAGGAACCTAGAGAATCACACAAAAACAAAAGACAAACTACATAGATCACTTGGATCTAAGGTTAGAGGGTTATAATACTTGGGGGAAGTATGTGTGTAAAGTGATGAGTAGAAAGGAAGAAATGGCTCTCTATTTATAGAGAAAATTCTCTACTGTTCCCCGGATCCCACAGATCCCTCCCACAAGGGATCCGGCTAGCGTAAAGCTAGGGATCCGTGGGACGCTCCCCTTTTGTCACACCCCCAAATTACATGTTTTGCAGCGGAATGGAATTCCTGGGGATTGACTGTCATAGCATCACAATCACAGTTATATTGAACGACCAAAAGTGTCGTTTTAGAAACACATCGTTTGATATTTATATAAAACATACAGAGTTACAAAATAGGTCCCAAAAGTTGATAAAGTTTGCGGAAATATAAGTTTATTACAAGTCCAAACGATGTTTTGAAAATGCCATAATGTACAATGATATGTGTCGACGCCACGTATTATGAGGTTCCTAATCGTGCCATGATACGAATGTCTAGTTACCGAAAATACATTGCTAAAACGGTCAACACAAAGGTTGGTGAGAAATCATAGGTTTATGAAAAATAATTTATACGACCACACAAGTATAGACCATATATGACAAACATGCAACATAAAAATGTTACAATTGCTATAAGTCCATGACACCGAAACTAGACTGATTATGATACCGCCACAAAGAGTATTTTCCAAACAACTCAAATAATGATATTAAATGAAATGCATCCGTTTAACCAGTTGGAATCCACCAACCCGGATGGAGGAGTCACCCTCGATAGATCTATCCACTCACCCTCGCTTATATGAAATTAACGGCTCATGTTATATAATGGGGACATTCAATTGGCATGAGGTAACTTAAGAAATGTAAATGAATTTGATACACTTGGTATCGTAATAAAAATGATGTGCAATGTATTCTCCCCCGTAGGTTTGAAAATAAGTATAAACGTATACAACGGGGCTATGAAAACTCACTTGATGAATTGATGCGATGACAAAAGTGTGTACACCGAAATATAGCGTGAATCTCAAAACTTGACCTATGATGAATGATATGATACATAATAAGTTATGATGTAATGTTATGCATGCAATTCGGATGATATCTATACCACTTATGAATTTTTGAAAATAATACTTTTCGTCGAAAATATAATCTTTTAACGTCTTGACCATTTTTAAATTACTCCACATGTAATTACGTTGAAATGATATCCGACGATAATCATTTAGTGATTTATTAAGAAATTACAACTTTTCGTCGTAAAATAATGTCGTTGAAATATTCATGAAAGTGACAAAACGGCCTCTAAAAACTAGTCGTAAAATGATGCACATCGAGTATTAGGAAACGTTCTCAATGGTTTTGGTAAGTTTGTATCATTATCTCAAAGTTTTAGTAAATGAGTTTCCATCCTAGAGGTCTCGAACATAAAGAAAAATATAGGTTAAGTGTGGTACTTGTGTCCCAAAATATAGTTTAAGGATGGTTTTCTAAGCAAATTTTAAGTAGCCATAATTAATTCATTACAACTCCGCTAAACAAACGGTCGGAAATTTTGGAAAATATACTTGGCAAACTCACTTTTACTAGAAGACATTACTTTATAAAAAGTTCTAAATCAATGTTAAAAACAACCTTCAACTTGGTCACTTGTTTTGCCGTAAAACTTGCCTATTAGAAATTGACTAGTTTTCTTATTTATTAAAGTTACGACAACTTTTGTAAACGGGTATAATTTAATCATTACAAATCCGTTTTCTACGTCTTATATGTCCTTAGCTTTGTATCAAAGTATACTAATATATTTTTGATAGGTCGACATAATTTATAACGTCTAAGTTTCATTTTTGACTCGTACAAAATAAATATAACATGCTGAAATTTCCAGAAAATTATAGTTTTCGCCGCCAACTTGAAAAATTCATAACTTCTTCGTTATAGCTCCGTTTTAATCCGTTCAAGCGGCGACGTTTTCGTTTTAAAGTGTATTTTCTAATTATCTAGGCCAAAATTTTTACTTACAATTTTCCAGATTTTAAAAATAAGGACAGACCCTTTTGCAAACTTGTCGAAATGAGGTTTTCTCGCGCCAAACCTATTCTAACCCATTCAAAACAACTTCGAAGCTATTCTAATCCTACCATACACCTTCTTAGGGTTTCATGGGTTCCTAGACATCACCAAGAGTGATTTATAACAAGGAGTAATTATAGGATGACTAATATGTATATAACTCTTAAAATCAATGAAAAAGTGGTATAAACCTCATGAGACTTGCATGTTTTCTCAAATAAAATGAAATGACCATAACAATGAATATGAAATAAACACATGAATATGAATGCTTACTAGTAACTTGATGAGGTTTATGGACAATGGATTTTTCTCACCTTGGTTTTATTGCAAACAACATACAAGTGATACTAGAGTATAAAAAACCTTGCCTTGAAAATTTTGATGAAATCCTCTTGGTCCTTTGTGGTTGCCGGTTTTGGAGAGAAAGAGAGGAGCAAAATAGTTTTCACCTTTTGATATTATCTTGAGTATGTGTTTGTTTAAATTGTATAATACATTATTAGAAGAGATATTTTGCAAATCACTAAGTGACTCACCCCTTGTGTCGACAAGGGGTGCTAGTCATCCTTTGTTATGTTTTTTTTTTAATTATGTACAAGAGTAGTTTAGTGTAAGTAATTTGAGGATATGTGGTAAATTAAATACACATTTGAGTATTTAGGGTAGCATTAGATAAAAATAACTTTTAACGGGTCAAGATAAAATATATTAAGGTAATAAAAATTATAAAAATACATTTCTTGCAAAATTTGAGTCAAATAATAATTATCGTGTAGTATTTAAGAAAACGTTCGTAATATATAAACATAACAATTTAGATACAAAATAAATTTAAAACCTCTTGGGTAAACTAATAATATTATTTTTATAAACTTAATATGAGTATAAAAATATATTGGAATAATTTTTGAAAGTAATGTATCAATTGTTCAAAATAATTAATTACTTGATAACTTTATTTAATATGAAATTATACGGTTAATGTAAAAATGCAAAACCATGAATGAACTAATATGATGATAATGATGCTAACGATATGTAGACTAAACTTAGTCCATATGGAATGTCCTTTATGATTATATATGAATTCACAGCTAAACCATTACGGTTACGTGAATTTAATGCTCGTAAATCTAGTTTACGATAAATGATAAATGATGAAGCATGAGTAATGTTTTGAAATATGACCTGAAAATACGAATTGTCACACCTTTACCCATGGGTATTTTGGTTATGGGTCATGGGTTGATCCATGGATCTTTGGCTAGATACAATGTATCTCTTGAGTGCTCACCAAGGGTTCAATGTCTCTAGACATTCTCTTGAGTGCTCACCAAGGGTTCAATGTATCTATGTTAGGTCACTAGTTTTACAACACAAGCTTAATAGAAAGAAATAGAGAGGCGATTGAACAAGATTCACACATACACACACGAAATACTATGACCGGTTAGGCGTAGAGTGTAATGAAGAGAATAACTTGAACAACCAACCCTCAAGTGAGGGTTATAACAAGGTATTTATAGGAAGGGGAGCTAGGGCAACACTCCTACTCCCTTCCTTTCCTTAATGGACATGGGCCTAAGCTCATGGGCCTTCTACATAAGCTTAAGCTAATAACTAACATAAAGGCCATAATTAAGCTAACTATTACATATGAATCACTAACACTTGATTTAGGTTTAGGAGTGATTCCAACAATCTCCCCCTAAGTGTTGGTGAGGAATGAATATGAACGGTGAAGGCGTTGATGTAATAGTAGCTTTGACGTCTTCTGACATTCTTCTTTCTTGTGAGAAAGGTTGCCTTGATTCGAACAATCTCCCGAGTGTAGAGAGATAGTTTTCTTTGAACAGTTATGCTTTGAAGTCATCTTAAAATTTATTCTTTGATCATTGTTCTTTGTGAAGGTAGTGATAGTATGTTGTTGTTTATGCATCAAGTTAAATCCAGTGCGCTTCGCTCGGTGTCTCCGTGTCATTCTTCAACATTTCACACGCCTTTTGGCACGTTGGATTTGATCTTAGTGAAGTTCTTTAAGTCTTTAACTTTGTAGATTCTTTGGTTGTGAGAAGAATCATTACGACTTTATGTTGCTTTTAGATAGAACTTCCATTAGTGATGATGTTGGCATGACCATGTGAAGAATACGCGATCATTCCGCTCGAGCTTCCATAAGAAAACATGAAAGCGGTTAGTAATAAGCGGATTCGGCACTTACAATTTTGAACCCGAGAGTGTTAACGGCATAGTGTGAAAACACAACTCTAATTCTCAAAGGCGTTCTGAACGGAGTCCCACAAGTGAGATAACACGATGTACGCGAAGTACATCTCGGTTCGAGAGAGAGTCGTTGAGGTATCAGAAATCACCTCTACTGTAGACGTTTGAGACCACTAGCGTAATCCACGGGGAGTTACGAAGTGACTGCTTGTGTTGTTTGATGTTGACCACTGGCGAGGAGTTTCCATTCAATCAGAGGATCACAATTATGAACCTCTCATAAATGTTCTCGTGGATTGCTAAGATTTGTGAAGGACTTCGATAATTACCAGCGATGTTCTTATTGTTGAACATCAAGTGATGAAATGTCAAGTGTACCTAAGAGATCTTTTGATGAATCTCGTGGCTCTAGACTCAATAGTGCGTTTTGGTTTTCCTAAGCGGAGACTAGGGAGAGGGTCTCTTTCTTCTATATCGGCAATCTCTAAGAGAGCCGATAGATTATGTAGGGTTCCCTGTGAGAATGAAACAAGCTTCTGTTGAGAGAAACTTGAGTGGCTAAGAAGGTTTAGTGCATGCGTCACTGGGTCCATGACGACTTTTAATCTTCAATACCGGTGTCATCTAGTGACAACCAGTAGCATATGAATTGAACCGATTATGCGCCCTAAGTTGAATAATCTGGAGGGCTATTTCTTTTCACTCTTTTCTTTGCATTTCTTTTTAATTCTTCAACTCCTTCTTTCTCCGATTCTCATTTCTCATTTTTATTTTTATAATCATACCTAAGGACTTCTAAATTCTAACTATTGGTAGTGTCCTTGGGTAGATCCCTCCGGCTCTGGCGGATCATAGGACGGTTATTCCTAACCTTAATCACCTTATAACTCCGTTGCCATAAAAACCATTTACAAGAAAAATCTCTCAAAGGGTTTGTAACTAAAAACATGTTTGAAGCACTGTGAGATTTTTATATTTTAGCAAAAATACTCCCCCTCCACATGTGCTTAAGAGTTTAGACAATGAAATTGCACGGTGAGGAAAAGCCGCACTTTTGAATTGATCGACTCAAGATAGACATTCCCCTGCGAGACACGGTTACGTGGCATAGTTAAAGAGTTGCATTGTCAGCTTTTAGGTGACAACTAGCTCTAATACCAAGAGTTTCTCGAATGGTACATTCTACTCGGACAAGTCCTTTGCGAGACACGTTTACATCACTAGCGAACTAGCTTGAAATTATTACCCGTCCCGGACAAGTCTTTTCGAGTTACTAACATTTAAGATCTCATCAATTCTTGGTTTGAAGTCTTTTTACGAGAGTTCATATAGCAAAACACAACATATTTCTTATCACGTATTTTCTCCCCTCAAAAATGCATATAAACATTATTTTGAAAAGTTGAGAATAAATATGACCATTTCGAGTGTTGTGGGAAGAATAACCACTGTGAACAATTAGTGAACAAAGATTTTAGTCAAGTACTCCCCTCCAAGGTGATATAAGCGGTTGAGGTTTTGAAAATCATAAGGGAAAGTACTTGTTCTTTTGAGCAAAACCTTGAAAAGTGAAAGGTTTGATAGGTTTTACTCAAAGTAAAGCTTTAGCTCCTTTTATAAGGATTGTGGCGAAGTACCACGGTCCTTTATTTACAAGTGCGGGTTGTATCTTGTAATGTGTGCACAAGCCATAGACATAGGAAATCATACATCAAATTTATAATGAAAGCAGTTCAAGGGTACGGGTAGTCAGAGATGTTGCCGGGGTGTGATGCGGGCGTTGAAAGCGGTGATGTTAATCCTAGGTCGACCTCAACATAGCTTTCAATCTTCTTAGCGATCCCTTCGATACAACCGTTCATCAATCATCATGATGATCTCACATCCCTTTGATCACGAAAATTCCGCCGCTTAGGAGACCCATCTTTTGATGTATATCCTTCAACCGATAAGCCAAACCGTCCCTAACCATCTTCAAAGTGTGATCCCCAAACTTGTGAAGATCTCTACGCCATTAGAAATTTCTTTGAAGTTCACCTGCGGTAACACGCCGAATGGTTTTGTGATGAGTGTATATTGTGAGGCGGTTGATGTTGGGAAGATCAAGCTGCGGTGGAGTGAAGTTGACACGGCGATAAGATTCTCTGCAAGCGGAGATCTTCTACCGCGTTCTTTGATAACTATGCCTCTGATGAAGATGAGCACTGACTTGATGAATTCACGTTGTACTTTAGTGGAAATTGTCTCATCGACCACGTACTTTGGCAAGGTACATGTCTTCGATGTCGTTGATAGACAAATTCTCAAAGTCACTTCGAGAAAATGCATAATCCCTTTCGTCTTGTCTTTTAACCACAATCTTCTTGAGAAAAGTGTAGTCCCATTTGGACGAAAGATCAACGTGTTTGATGGCAATGATACTTTTAGTACTGAACACGCATGTTGAGATTTACGAACCAGCGCTTGATAGTAGATTCTTGGCGTTTGGCCAATGGTGAATCCCATACATTGCATCTCGGTTGTACTCTTCCACTTGATTGGAGAACAAGTGGTTAGATCTTTCCTCGATAGCTATGCGGTTGAGTATATTCTTTGCGGGGAATGGAAGTGTCAAGATGTAGCGTATTTCCTAGAACCATCGCCACGTGTAGAAGAAACTCCAGTCTTTGTTGAAATATCGGAATGGAATTCGAGGCTCATTAGGTTGGCCGATTTTTGGTAGTGGTTTGGACTAGTTGGTGTAATATGGAGGGTTGTCCCATTTTGTAAAGTCGATGTTTGCTTCTAGGTTGAGCCAATCCATGTTGTTAGACATAGCTCGAGCAATGTTTTCAAGGTGATATTCGACCTCAATGGCACTTTCAGAGCTATCTTTGAACATTTGAAAAGCTTCATTCTTGATTCGCTTCAACTCGGATTTCGTCATCTTCTTTACTCGAATTTTCTTGCATTAATTTAGCATGCTCCAATGTATTACCGTCTACGGATCTTGACCTTGGTAGGGGAGTGGAATTAACAAGTGTAGAAAACCATTCAAATTCCTCTGTTGTATCTTCATCTAGCCATGATAGGACGTCGGCCTTGGTAGCTTCTTTTTTGTTTCTTAGGAGATGAGGGTTACGGTTTTTGTACTTTGTGGAGGCGGGTTGTTGTTGGGGCTCATGGTATTCTTCATTGTCACCACCCGTATACTCAAAGTGATCATGGTTTTGAGTGGGTGGTGGGTGAAGAATCTGAGGTTTTTCATTAGAAGAGGGAGGAGGGATCTTTGTTGAGCGAGGAGTCCTTTGTTGTGGAGGACGCATTGAGTCTTGAATGAAGATGATTCACCAGACTTCTTTGTGCGTTTATGCTCCTTATCCTTATCTTGATCTTTGTCTTCGTCTCTTGAGCGTTTAAGCCTTCGACTTTTCTCTTGATGACTTGAGTTGGTATTCGGCAATGCTTTAAACAACTTAGCTTCGATTGGAGGCAAGCGTTGCGGGCGTTCGACATTTGGGCTACTAGCCGGTTCACTAATTCATCATCGAGAAGATTGCGGTTTCAATGGATTGATGCTCAAATTCATGAGTTGATTTCATGGCTTGGCTAAATGTAAGAGATTTGGATACGATTTGTGCGGTATACATCTCCTTTGAGTTTTGGAGCGACCTCCATTAGGAACTTGTGAGTATCCTTTTATCATCTCGTCCATGCTCCTTGAAGATCATCCTTCATAAGCTTCTGTACATACTCCCTTTCGACTTTCATCTTGTTCGTCTCATCATGAAGATCGTTATCGGTCGGCAATGAAATTCATTTTCTATAGAGCATGTCTTTCTTCGACTCTTTTTACGGCTTTAACGATTCGATTCTTTGATTGAGAGATCCAAGATGGAGTTGGCTTCTTCACTGATTTGGATGATGATTTGGTTGATTTCTTTGATGGTGGTTGTGAAGAGTGAGAAGATGAATCCGATGATGATGAGATGTGAGGAGACTCCGGGTCCTTTGGTGGCTCAGAAGTTTCTTCCTTTGAACATACAGGACTATCGAGAATAAACTTATCATACTCAACATCTTCTTCATTTCCAGACTTAGCTTGTTCATCTGTCTTTGTTTCATCACCAGAAGTGTTTTCAGTCTTTTCCTTTGCTGGTTCATCAAAGTCATACTCAAGAGTGTCCTCCACACGTGTTTGTTGTTGTACCAAAGTGGTGGCACCAGATCCCTTATCGGGTTGATTAACCGCATCGGGATCTGGTGAAGGTTGAGCTCCACCACTCGACCTCAGGGCCACCCATGTTCTTGAGCAAATGGTTTTGACCTTTTGTTGAAGTCGAATTTGAACTTCTTCTGTTATCCGATTTCGGTGGCTCTTTATCGAGCTTTTCTTCATAGGCACAAGTACTAGAGTCTTCCCTTTTCCATGTTGACTAGAGGACTAGGAGGTTTAGCTACGTTGTAGTTTCATCTTGGCGGTTTGAGTAGAAAGTCTCTTCATCGATTCGGTACCTTGAGTCCTCATCCATTAGCTTTCTTTGCGGTTCGGCTTAGATACGGGGAATAGGAATAGCTTCCTTGGCGAGGCAATGTCCTCTTACGTGGAGGATTCCTTCGGGGATTATCCTTTGACTCGATTACTGCGGCACTTCACGCACTTCCTCTTACGGTTTTCCTTATAGGTGTACGAGAGACTTTTCATCGAGATGACCAACTTTGCCTTCTTTTCTGCTACCGGATACCTTTTGTATGTCTCGAGCATTTGATTTCATTAGTCAGAAGGTATCGAGGTAACCAGACACTGTTTCTTTGTTGGCGATTCCTTGATTCGACTGATAGGGTAGGTTCGATCAACATATCGTGATTGTGGGGTCATTGAGCCTCTTGGGAATATCAGGATGAAGTCCAAGTGCTCTCTGGATCAACAGTTTTGTGTATCCGACATAGGGAATCTTTGAGCCAAGTTTCTTGAGAAATGACATCATGTCTTCCCATATCGATGCTTCAATTTGATGTCCTTTTTGTTGATTAATGACCAGAAGATTTGTAGTTCCATGAGCTTGGGATGCTCATAGCCACTATCTGACACGAGACAGAGATTTGGTAATGATGATGAAGGGTTCTCTCACGGTTGAGGAATGTTCTTAAGCTCCACATGAGAGTGCTTAGTGATTATTCCCGAAGCTTCATCATAGCCAATATCAATCAGAATTCGAGCTGTCTCTTGATAGGTGCGGCATAGAAGTCGGTTGGCTAGATTTCAGGAATTAGAAGAACAGCCCGTAGATCTGCATGTGTGATGGTGATTTATTTGTGATTGAGCGTCACATCCGCCTTGCTTGACCTTTGATCCTTTGCATTGAATTCGAGAATTGTTGAATGTAGATCTCTGGAGCGTAGCGAGTGTGAGAGCATGTTCTGGTAGGGATGATTCCTAAGAATATCCACAGCAATCAAGCAAGAAGACTTTGAGCATGTGAGAGTTTCAAAATCAACACTTAGATTGTTCTTTCCAATCTTCCTTGGATAGCCATTAGGGAAGATATCGGCAATTGTGAGAACCTCAGGTGCATCCACATTCATTAGAGCGACCATGTGATGCGAAATAACATTAGCTAAAGAACCAACATATCGAAAGACATAATGTTAGTCAACGAGAAGGTTTTAATGTCTAATTGAATATAATGTCAATGGTTGTTCGAGTCCAAAGTCACTTGTATGTCTAATAGTTCAATGGCGTCGTGAAAGTTTAGTGAGTTAGTTAACTTTAAATTTTAAAGTTTATGTTATCACTAATTAATCACAACATATAGAACGTTTAAGCTTATTAGTGACATTATTGGTTTCGTGATGATATGATTTGTTTATTTACAAGTTTGTACACGTAACAATTCATAATAAAGGTCAATCAAGGCTTAAGTAGATATGGCAAAGTTACCCGTAAAGAGGGTGGTATATCGTGGCGTGAAGCTTATGCGTAGAATCCTTACTTCGCGTAAGACATGTTGCAGCGTGGGAAAAGGGACTTTTAAAGCTGCGTGGTATATAAACTTACGCGTAAGGCTTACTCGTAGAGTAGACCTTATGCGTAAGGTCACTGTTTACGCGCTATCCTTCCGAGGATACAGCGTATAGTCCTTTGTAGAACCTTATATGCGTAGGGCTACGGCGTGGGTGATCCATATCGCGTAGAGTTACAAAGACCTTGATTCTGAGTTTTATGTGCGCAAGCCTGAAATAAAAACATCATATCATCAATCCTAACACATATATTCATTTTAAGACAGATCATGGCATGAAACTCATTATACTGATTTCAGTGAAAGTCATAAGCGTAGTCAAAACCCTAGAGTTTAAGGCATATGATTTCTAGCCATAGGATTACACCAAACGTTTTTACTGGAGTCTAGGTGTTGTGAGAGTCTTATAACCAAGTTTTAACATCCAAAAGTCAGTGAATCAAGAATACCCAAACCTAAGAACATTAAACCCTAAATTCAATTTTTAATCAATTAGTGTTTCGGGTTGTTATAAGACACTGAAATCATTAATTCAACATGATATTAACATCACACAACAATCTTTTTGACCAAATACAATCACATTTGAAAATACCCAAAACCACGCATAAACCCTAAATTTAAAATTCACTCAATTCGTTATCGGGTTCGTTTAAGTGATGAAAATGAGTTTATTGATGTAAGAAGAACATTTTAACACTATCTTTTTAATCAAAAACACACATTCTTGATTAGGTGTTCATACGCTTATCGTAGAACACAAATCAATAATATGCAAAAATTTGACCGTTGGATTTGTGTAAAATCAAAACCAATATTTGTAAACACGTTAAGATCATGAAACACTTACAAATTGATGATCAAAACACAAATTTGAAGAGCGAATTTTGTCGTAGGATTTGTTGAGTTAGGAGTAATAAATGTGAAGTGAAATGTTAGGTGGGGTGTTTTTATTAAAATGATTTTAACCTTTTGGCAGTTTTGGTCCCTCCACCTTTTCCATTTTCATTAAAAGCCTTTTAACTTCCATTTTGGTTACCAAACAAAAGATTTTTAGGAAATAACTTTGGCGACACTCCCGACTTAAGAAAATGATGAAAGGTTATAATTTTTAGTCCAGAGGGTGTTACTTTAAAAGCGTTTACCACCATTGATAAAAGATACAACCGAGAATAGATAACATACAAGTACGGATGTTCTTGAAGCAGTTAGTATATATTTTCTCCCCTCAACACTTGATCGAAAAAATACTGAATTTTGAAAGATTAGAGTGTTGACGGTTGAAATGTACTTGCCATGTTGAAAGAAAAATAGATAGAAGAATATTTTTGTTGTTTTATCGGGTTTTATATTTTTGTATTTTGTTTTTGAAAAAATATTTACAAAAGAGATTTTGGTGTTTGACAGGGTTTTAAGACTGTTTTAGGAGGTCATCCAATTCCTCTTGAGTCAAATACCTCATACCAATCCGGTGGACCAACTCATTAAACCTAGCGGGAGGCAAGGCTTTGGTGGCAGATCATGCCATTGGTATTATGTACCCACAAATATAATTCAACGGTACCACTGTTCACGTGGTCCTTGATGAAATGATATCGAAGATCGATGTGCTTTGATTTTGAATGTTGAACTGAGTTGCACGAGATCGCAATAGCACTCCGATTGTCGCGGTACATCGGGATTTTGTCAAATCGTAACCATAGTCTTTGAGTTGTGTTCTCATCCAAATGACTTGAGCACAACACGTCGACATGGCTACATATTACGCCGGTTGAGGACAGTGATGTACAATCATGTTTCTTGATTGCCATGACACAGGTTGTCACCAAGAAATTGTAAAGCTCACGAAGTACTTTTCGTGAGTCTAAGCATCTGCGTGGTGTCTGGCGATTAGTTCAAAACCGAGAATCCCGGATACGGATCCCCAATTAATGGTTCCCTTTGATGTAGCGGAGGATTCTTTTAGCCTCGAGAGGTGGGTTTGAGTTGGTCGCGTGATAGCGGGAGCAAAGATAAGCAAAGACAATATCAGTACGCTGGTACATTAGATACATCGAGACCCAATAATACTACGGTATTTTGTAGGGTCCAACAATTTCCCATGTAAATCAGCGTCTAGCTTCTTGGTATGTGCCATTGGAGTGGCATAGGTGTCACAGGTATTCATTACAAATTTGTTTAACAATTCAAGGGCATATTTGTACTAACTCAAGAAAATACCACGGGGTGATTGATGAACTTGTAATCCTAGAAAGAATGTAAGTTCACCCATCATGGACATTTCAAAATTTTTCTTCATTAGTTTTGCAAAAGAGATTGAGTACTTTTTATGTGTAGACCCAAAAATGATGTCATCCACGTAAATTTGAACAATTAAGATATGTGTCCCGTGATATTGTATAAAAAAAGTAGGGTCAACCGAACCTTTGGTGAAATTATTGGCAATGAGGAAAGATGATAGCTTATCATACCATGCCTGAGGGGCTTGTTTGAGACCATCTGAGCTTTTTGGTTTGTAGACATGTTTGGGAGCTTCGGGATCAACGAATCCATTCGGTTGGTGACATAAACCGTTTCTTTAAGTTGTCCATTTAGAAGCGCAGTTTTGACATCCATCGAAAGATCGTCATATTCATATGAGCGCGAGAGCGTGAAATATCGAGCGACCTCAAGGCGAGCAACCGGAGCAAAAGATTCTTCAAAGTCAATACCCTCTTCCTAACAATAACCCTTAGCCACCGGCGTGACTTATTTCCGATTACGTTTCCTTGACATCAATTTGTTTTCCAAATCCATTTGAGACCAATGGCGTAGACCCTGTTGGTCTTTCAACGGTTCATACTTCAAGGCGTTTGAATTGGTTGAGTTCTTCTTGCATGGATTCAATCCATGTGTCTTTTGTCATTGCGTCTTTGATGTTTTAGGTTGATTGGCGACGGTGAGTGCATAAATGCAATGTTCACCATCTAGTGAAGGCGTTGTCTCGTAACGGCCGGTTGATCGGGTTGCCAATAATGTTTTCCGGATGATGGTCTTTTGTCCATCTATGTGTGGAGGTTGATGTTGGTATACATTGTGCAGATTTTGAGGATTCAAATGGCTTGTGAAGATTCCGCACACAGTGCGGCGATCTCATTAGCAGCGGGTTGAAACGCATTTGGATCAAAATGCGCAGGTGGGGGTACTTCATTGAGCATTCATCATTGTTGGAAGCGGTTTGTTCAGCTGTTGTGTTGGAGTCAACTGGTGGTGCTTCTTCAACCGTAGTTGTTGTAGAGTGTATCGGTATATGAGTATTATCGGGTTGGCGTGAAATAGCGGATACACACGGAGCGTTCATCAATATCGTCAGCAGTGGAGCAAATAACCTTTCCATTTGTTGGAGTAAGTTGAGGGCTTGTTTGGTGATGATGGGGTTTGGGGAAGTTTAAGCGGTTGTGACCGGGTTCCAAGCTGATACCATTCGGAAGTAAGTTCATCAAAATGAGCATGAATCGTTTCCATAACCTCCTTTGTTCGGCTTCAGTTCGGAAACCTTTAGAATTATCACTATCAATAAAGACTCCAATGTCAGCTTTGGCTTTGAGCTTTCCAAAGTCATCACGATCATTATTAGGATAGCAAAGAGATCCAAATACATGAAAGTGTTTGAGATTCGGTTTTCTGTTGTGGACAAGCTCAAAAGGTTTTGTTGTGGCGTTTTGTAATCATAGAACGGTTTTGAGTATAGCATGCAGTAGATACAACTTCCGCCCATAAGTAATCTGGGAGTTTAGCATTGATTAACATTGTTCTTGCGGCTTCCACTAACGTTCGGTTTCGTCTTTCAACAACTCGTTTTGTTCGGTGTGCGTGCATAGATGTCGATCTTTGTTCTACTTTCTCATAAAATTCACGAAGAGTTTGGTTAACAAATTCAGTTCCTTTATGCATTCGATTTTTTGGATGGTTGTTTGGTGAACTTGTATTTTTTGAAAGGTGATGATCATTTGTGGAGCTTGGTCTTTGCTTGAAGAAAGTAGACCCAAGTCCAATGAGTCATCAACAATTACTAAGATGTAGCGTTTGCCATTGATTGTTTGCAGCGCATGGGCCACACAAATCCATGTGAAGATGAAGCACATCTGAGTTATGTTCCACCTTTGAAGGAAAATGAGCACGAGTGCTTTCCCTTGTTCAAAGGCTGAGCAAAGGTGATCTTTAGAATACCGAAATCGTAGGAGTCCTTCAACTAGTTTGTGTCGAGCAAGGTTGGTGATGGTTTGAAAGTTTAGATGTGAGAGACGCGGTGCCATAGCGGATTTTTGTTGATGTTGCCTTTGAAAGCAAATGGGAGATGAAGCAACCATGTCTTGCATAGAGATAGTGTAAAGAATTACGCGAGCGGACATAAGGTCGTTTCCTTGTAGATCACGAATGAAACAAGATTTCTCCATGAAAGCAACCTCCAAATCTCCATCACAAGCTGACCTCTTGAAAGCAGTTGTGACCAGGCCTTCCACATAATAAACCCCGCTAATTTCGATGTTCCCATTGATATAGTCTCCGTAACCCATGATAGCTGCGAAGTGATCATTCGAATCGGCGGTGCCAATGAACTTTGCAATAAAGTTTGATAACAGTTTAGGTTGCTGTCATGTGTCGGGAACATCCTATCAACAATCCGAGAATGATCTGTATCACGCATTACACCGCAGGCGACCGAGATGGAATAGAAGTAGATTTGGAACCGAAATGTTAGAGGGTTCCGGAGCGGTTATAGTAGACATACACACATCAATAGCTTTAGGTATCCATTTAAATCCAAGTGTGTTATATATCCATTTCGCCATCTCAACTAATATTTGCTTTAGTCTTAGTGAATGCACTAGGTGGTACTACATTCTTTGGAGGTGAAACTAGAGCTCTGAGGGACATCAATCGTTTCTTAGAATCTAAAGAGGCGGTCTACCAAGCACAGACTTAGAAAGATTAGTGGGCCTAGAGGTATTCGGTTCTTAGGATTCCTTAAACGAGAGATGATAGCTTTAGCAACACATTTGTCATGACAATCGAAATTCATACTACGACAAATAACACAAGGTGCATCGTGAATATCAAAAGTGCTTAAAGGTTTAGCATTAGTTTACATCACTATTTCTATTACATTTGCCGGGCCTTAATATCTATAGTGGAAGCAACATGAGTCTTATTTATAGTCCTAGGGTGTTCTTCTACTTTAGCATTCCTTATTGATCTTTTCTTAGAGCGCAACTTCCTATTCTTCGATGTAGTGCTCCTAGGTTTGTGAAGTCTTGGACGTTTGGAAAAGACTGACTATTCTGTTTCATGAAGGAAGAACGTTAGCAACTTGTGATTTGGCAGTAGGGATTCTAGGATCACGATTACTAAGTGTTCTGGGCTATTCTCTTAATCACGGTGGTAGGAAGTTGTTCATACTTTCCTAACATTTCTCTTAGCTTGAAGATAGTGTGAATCGGATCTTGATTTTGAGACCGAATATTCCGAGCAAAATGCATAACTTCTTTAGTGTGTGCAAGATAATGATCAAGTTCATTTGATGCTTCATCACGAGTCTTTTGAGTAAATCAAATATGACACCATATTCCTTTTAACTTTTACAAGTTCTTGTTCATATTTTGAGATTTGACACTTGAAAGACACGTTTTGATCATCCTGTTGCTCAATTTTAGGATCGAAGATTTTGCACTTAGCTGGCGATTTTGTGTTGAAAAACAAGTTGTTGATCATGAATATCTTTTTGACACCAATTAAGGCGGCGTATTGCATTTGAAAGTTCGTTTGACAATCGTTTATTTTCAACTTTGGGACTCGATCGAAGCACATTATCGGTGTTCTCAACATTTACCACATAATCAACGATGTCGTGAGATATAATCAAATGCATATGACAAAGAATTCAATAACACAACATTATGGACACAGGATGACATCTTCCAAGTCGATCAACATCTTTTCTCAACAGTTTCTTTTTCACGTTTAGTATTAGAAATAGATGTTTACTTTTCTCGAAAATGACCTTCATCAATCCAAGTTCCTTATGAAAGTCCCTTTCCCAAGACAATGCACAACTTTTCAAAATTTTAACATTTGGTAAAATATTTTTCTGAAAAATATCTCTTTGTTCTCGCGCCATTGAAAATGTTGAACTTTGATTTCAGAATGATATTCTATCTCATGTTGTAAAGTTTTGAGGTCACCTATGAAAAGGTCAAAATATCTAAGAATTTTGTGATTTTAGGGTTTTGAGTTTACTTCACGATGGAAGGTAAAGAACCATAAGTTTGTGCATAATGCGTTTGGGATTAACATTAGAAGACTCGAGCGTTTTTATGATAATCCTTGGTGTGTTAGAAGAATCCGTTGGTGTGACGAAAGTGACCGCTTTTGAATAGTTAAAGGTTTGTTGTAAACAACTTTTTCTAATTTTGATCGACTCTCGTCTTCTGCATCTAATTCCTCTTGATGATATTCAACAACACTTCATGAAATTATCAATTTTATATTACCTTTGGAAACTTCGGGATTTGGTTTGAATGCTTTGGTTGAAAGCTTAGGTTTGTAATCGGCAAGATTTGGTCCATATCCATTTGGATTAGGTTTTAAAGTAAACTTTTCAATAGCCGTGACCGACTCACCATGTTTGTAAACAGGTTTTAAACTCTTTAAGTTTGTTTTGCAGGCCGATGATTTCTTCAAGATGATCATCTATTCGTTTCGTTGAATGCTTTTTGTATGAGATTTTGACAAGTTAACAACTTCGATCTTAGCTTTTGATTTTCCAAGGTGAGAGCATTAATTGCTTTTTATGTTCATGTTTTGGTTCTATTTCGGATAACAAAGCATTCTTGAAGCGGCTAGATCGCATCTGTCTCTCTCTAAATATTTTTCATTTTGATGAGATTTAGCAAAGGCTATTTCAAAACCTTTTTCACGGTTTTCTTGAGTTTTGAAAAGTTGAGTTGCTTTTGTAAACATTCAAAATCCTTGGTTAACAGTGCATTTTTTTACTTTTCAAGTCCGATTAATTGCAACATATTCTTCCACTATGGTTTGTTGGTCTTGTATTAAGCGAGCAAAATCGGATGAGGCAAAAGTTCGGCGTGTTCAACGTGAGTCACAACATGATCATTACGTAGATCCTCAAGTATAACCCGCGAGTCAATTTGATTATCAAGGGAAACCATTTGGTCATCTTGATCGTCAAATATAACTACGGGGTCTAGTTGAAAATCGTCGAATTAGATGTGGACGACTCATTTTGAACATTAGTCTTCTTGGATTGAGATGTTGGCGGATATATAGATCGAGATGAATATGGTTTGTTGAATACCTGAGACAAGCCATCGAGTGTCATACTGCGGGCTGTGTCACTCATGTGTAACTCATGCATATTAGCCATCAACATAACATTTGCATTGGCTGCCGAATCCTCCATATCATCATCGAGCGCATTTGCCATAAAGCTTTGTTCTTTGTCTGTGAGAGTACCACAGCTTCATCCTTAAGAGCCAAAGAAGAGCCTCTTTGTGATAAGCCTGCCCTCTTCCTCGGCTTTGGGCATGCATTAGCCAGGTGTCCCTTCTCATTGCAGGTTGTAGCATCGAAGACCATTCAACCCATTCTGAGCATTTCCCTGTTCCACCACTTGAGCTCGATTGTTATTCCTACCCACAGCATTAAACCCTTGACCACCACCCATCGGCGACCATAACCACGATTCGAACTTCAACTCGTCCATTGTTCACAACTGACTTGATTCCGTGTGTTAGATGAGGAACGAATACGATTGTTGGATTTGTTGGTATAACGGATAAAGGCATTAGCAATCATAGCAAATCCTTGTTGCAATGCTTGAGCGGATCGAGATTCCTCATTAGCTTCAATGACAAGTGCTTGAGCATTGTTGTTGTTGTATGGAACCAATTGAGTTTGTTGAGATTGTTGCTATGAAGGATCATATGTTGTGATTGCTTGAGTTGGTTGAGTTCTTGGTTGAGGAGAATAACTGTTTTGAGCATATAAGGCAAGTTGTTGATTTTCCGGATTTGACGTTGAAGCAATTTGAGCATGGAGAATCCTTTCCCTATCAACTTCCTTTTCATGAGGCTTCAAGTAATCATACAATAATCCGTATGTAGAATGATGCATGTTCTTCGCTTGACGGAGAAAAATGACATACTTCTCCCATTCAGGACCAAGACTACTTCAGGAACTTAGTATTACTGAAATTCTTGGCATGAGGATGTTGTGTTCTAAATCATTGATGATGTCGAGAATGATGATGATAAGACTCTAGTGTCTCTCGAGGTTCAATCATGAAGTGTTCATAAGCCAAGTAAATTTTGGATTCCATATCCTCTTGATTGAGTGCAGATCCTTCCATAAGAAGATGAATATGATCCCACATTTCCTTTGCAATCTTTTGAGCATCAACACTTTGAAGAATTGGGTTAGGTAATCCTAAGAGGATATATTGCATTGCAAGCTCATCAGCTTCATAGTGTAGAAGTTCTTCTGTATTTAGGTGCACTTGATAGCAATGTTTGATTGTTCATCTCTTGGTGGATTAGCATTTGGATCGTCGGGTACAATGATAGTAGGCATCTGAAATGGACCTTCCAAGATAACCTTCTTTAAGAACTTTCCATGTGGCTTCTTCAGATCACAAAACCTAAAGAACCTAATCACCAATTGATCGTAGTTTCTTGGAGTGAGCATTGGAGGTCTATCAAGTGATCCAGCCTTATGAATTGATTGTTGGTACGCTTAAAGCTTCACACATCTTTGCAAACCAAGTGGGTTCCTTCATAGTGTTCCTTGATGGGTGTTGATTGAAGTCATTTGTGTAGGGTTGAACTTGAAGACTTGGTGGTGGTTGAACCATTTGAGGTGGTGGAATTGCACCAAGTTGTGGAGTATGTAGTTGATTAAATTGTTGTTGATAAATTGCTTGTTGTTGATTACATTGTTGATGTTGTGGAGTTAGTTGTTGTTGACGTTGAGAATAAGTGTAAGGGAAATAGTTGGAGTATGGTGGTTGTGACATGTTAGAAAACTTGTGTTGGTAAAAATGGATCTTTGTAGTCGAATGAACCTTTGTTGATGAAGTGTCCTTAGGTGTAGAAATCACAAGAAACCAAGTAGGACTTATGCGTAAAAAACACCAAAGTTACGGCGTAACAAAGAGAGTTATCGTAGTTTTAGCTTCGCAGCGTAAGTAGGGTAAAGGCACTAAAGTTATCGTAGACACAAAGTTAGGTAGGGATTACCTTATGCGTAATACTAGGCTTGGTAAAATGAATCTTAGGCGTAGGATTTCTCTAAGCTTTATATAAGTTTAAGGTTTTGAAATGATCTTTTACACTATCACAGTGCAAAAGATATCCAAAGTCGACGTATTTTCAGGCTTATCCAAGCAAGAAAACACAGAGTAAACCACAAAAAGAAGATCAAACCACGGATAAAGTTACAGCGTAAGATTAGGGTTTTGATACGCGTAATCTTACTAAAAATGATGTGCCCAAAGATGTTTCTAAACCAGTTTTGTATGATGAAATAGCTTCAATAACACCAAAATGACACAAAAGTGTAAAACTTGATGATCCAAGCTCTCAAACGGTTACGCGTAGGTTTACACCCTCGTTCAAAAACTAGTTGAAAAACAATGATCCACGCATAAAGTTCAAAACTTTTTGCCAAAAACACTAAGTTTAACACCTTATAACATTGAAAGTACAAGAATCTTGGATTAACAAGTGTAAAAAACGTGTTTTTAAGCGAACCAAAACTCCTACCTTCTGGCGTTATGATCAAAAACATTCTTCAAAAGCAATAACGATTCACCCAACTAGTTGGCGATTGATACCACTGTTAGGTCACTAGTTTTACAACACAAGCTTAATTGAAACAAATAGAGAGGCGATTGAACAAGATTCACACATACACACACGAAATACTATGACCGGTTAGGCGTAGAGTGTAATGAAGAGAATAACTTGAACAACCAACCCTCAAGTGAGGGTTATAACAAGGTATTTATAGGAAGGGGAGCTAGGGCAACACTCCTACTCCCTTCCTTTCCTTAATGGACATGGGCCTAAGCTCATGGGCCTTCTACATAATTAAGTTAATAACTAACATAAAGGCCATAATTAAGCTAACTATTACATATGAATCACTAACACTTGATTTAGGTTTAGGAGTGATTCCAACAATCTAGACATTGGGTATGGGTCAATACCATGGGTTATGGATATTATCCATATATGATATAAGCATGATGTCATGCAATGGGTTATGGGTCAAGCTCAATGGATCATGGGCTTTGGGTTGTACCCAACTACATTCAATGTATTTGCCCAATGGGTTATGATACTTAAGTTTCTACCAATTTATATTACCCAATATACTACATACTAGTTATGTGTATATTTTACCCAAATATGTAAACACTAGTTGTTGTACATATGTAATATTATATCATAAAATCACTTATACTTGTTTTAGTGTTTTATGTGAAAATGTGAATATGTTAGAAACTATTAGTTCAAACCATTTACGTATTTTATTTGTTTCGTTAAAATGATCTTACGTTTGTTATCGACAAAACATTAGAAGATCGTAAAATATAAATAAGCTTTTTTACGGCTTATTTGTATTAACAATCTCCCCTTTTTGTTGATGACAAAACATAAAATTATTTTAAGGAAAAGCTAAAATTAAATTAAAAGTTTGAATTTGTAGTTTACTTTCTTCTCCCTTTTTGTGAAACAAAAGAGCTTCGAAAGGAAACTAACACATTGTTTTTAAGAAAAACATGTGAAAGAAATAAATAGAGAGCAAGTAGGAACGAATCTCCTCTTTTACTCCCCTTGATGAGTCCATCCCTATGTAAAGAGCCAAAGAAAGTAATACTAAGCTAGTTTGTTTGCAACTAATTTTGCAAGATTTTAGTCTAAGTGACGAATTTCTCCCCCTTGATGATTGCAATTTTGCAAAGGGATGTAGAAATGTAATCCTAATATTGCAAGTAATTTGCAATGTATTGTTTTGACACAAAGCTCCCCTAGCTTTAGGGTGTCAAAGGCTTCAAGTGTAGATTGAATAACTACAAAACAAAGGTTAGAAAACAAGTATAATGCACATTTCCTATATGTGATCCAAGTTAGTAGAAAAATAGTTTTCTGTCTCACGGATCCCACAGTTCCCTCCTAGTAGGGATCCATCTAGGCAATTTTGAGGGATCCGTATTAGCTGATGATTAAATTCAGCAATGGTGATGTAACAAGTAATGTTAACATCAAAATGAGATATGTATTCAACCAACAAACATATACTAAATGTAATATGGCAAGTAAACTATCATTCAATAAAACATAAGAGATGATCAACAAATCTCTAAAAACTAAGAGAATGATTTAGCCATATTCTACTAATACTAATAAGTGACCAAAGCTTAAGAAGCAACAATGTGCTTGAGTCTAGGGATGATTAGATTTGTTGATTTGGTCCAATCTTTCAAGAAGATGATTAAACATGAAATGCAACTCATTTCGTACTTCTTGAACAAGTCCTTGGGTGATTAGACAATTAGAGAAATTATTGTCTTGATTAGGAACATGATGTTTTGAGGAGGTTCTACAAATTTTGGTGGAGGTACATTGAGTAATTTAGGATGAGGTTCTACTAGGAATGAGAGTGGTGGTAATGGAAATTCCTACATATGATCAAGTCCTTGGTGGTTCCTTGTTTCCAACGATGGACTAGTTGGTGATGTAGGTGGTTCCTATTTTAACGAGAAGGTTGGTGAATGGGAAGTTTTCGGTGGTGAATGCTCTAATGAATAGAGAGAGGCTTGGTGAAGTCCATGCTCTAGGAATGAAGGTTTAGACATTTTTCTAGAACTAGGTACGTTTGGTTTAGAGCTCGATGATCACTTTTCCAACCTAAAAGGTTTAATGCTAATTATTGCAGTTCTCTTGGCAATTGTTGAATGGGTTTGTTGAGGTGAGATTCTAGCACTAATATCACCTACGAATGATGATTCGGTGGATGGGAAATCCTACCATTTGTGGGTTTAACCGGAGATGATTCGGCTGAGGAAATTTCGTGTACAATACGAGCAAGTTTCTTGGGTGGTTCTTGGATGGATGAGTTAGCACTAGGAGCTTTCCTCATGATGAAATGACTAAGGAAAAGGTTTCTAAATGCTGAGAATTATGTTGTGTTTCATGACTAAGGGATTCTAGCAAGATGACTTATAAAGGGAAGGATTTGGCAAGTGCATTCAAGACTTAAATCTCTAATATCCTTTGGAATGTGATGATTAGCATGCACAAGAGTCAACTTCACAGTTTTACTGATCTAGGGATTTAATTAGGATGAGGTAGAGTGTTCAAGTTAGCAAGATGAGCTTGAAATGACTGTTCGAGCAAGAGTTGACATAAATCTGTCACCCGGATCCTACGGTTCGCACCAATGGGGGATCCGTCTAAGCTAATCCTAGGGATCTGGCTCTCAGCAGCTAGGAAAGGATAGAAGTGATGTTTGAAATGTCTAAAGCCTATAGCTTTTTGAGTGTTTCAGTTCTCCTAAGTGTCTTTAAATGGAAGGGTACTTAAATGTTCAAGGGCAATGAATGATGTAGCTAATGATTGCCTTATATGGAAGAAATTGGAACTTTCATGAGTACCAATGAATGAACAAAGATGACACTAAAATCTTGAGAGTGTCAAATGGAGCTAAATGATCCTAGTGATAAGATAGTGACTTAGGATAATGTCTTGGAGAAGATCCTAAAGGTTTTAAGGTGGAAGAACTACAATTTGATCCATTTCGACCAATTTAGAGGTAAGGATGATTATGATCAATTTTGCCATAATTGAAAGATTTCTAAGTCTAGATGTGAGGGATCATGTGAGGAATAATGAGTGATCTAAAGAGCAGAAGAGTAATGAGTTTAGGTGAAATGATAGATCGAAAAGCACTTTGAGTGTGATCCTTAATGAGCTATGAGTGAGTGTGAAGCTTACTAAGCTTGAGGAGGACTTAAGACATCTTAAAGTATTAAGTTCAGCAAGTGTGAAGTAATCTAGGAACATGGTTTGAGGTGTAAAGGATTGAAACTCCACTTATTTGCTGGATCCCACGGATCCTTCACTTGAGGTCGGATAGTTACAAATTAGGGATCGGCATCTGGGACATTTTACTTAACATGGCGTTTGTTCTAAGTATCGAACTTAGAAGCTAATGATCTCTGATGGCATACATGTATACAAGTAAAACATACTAAGAGAATGTAGAAATAGCACATAAGCAATTTAATGAGATCTAGCTCACAAGTAACACATAGGTTTATCAAACTTAACAACCGCTATTTAAGAAGCTCAAAATAGATTTACGATCTAGATTAGTAAATCGTTTGTATTAACAATGGCGTGCAGAGTAGATGATGGTGTTCAAGACAGTAGGGTTGTTTTGGCCAACGGAAGCAATGAACTATGTATAGTCATTACAGATGGTGATTAGCATACAATGAACTTCGTCCATGAAGTCATGTAGCTCTTCTCGATCAAAGGAAGATAATCGCTTGATGAGGCAAGTGGTTGTGATTAAATAAAAGAAAATTTAATTTTACAACTTGTTTGATTAGTAAATCCTAAGACAATGCAAAGTATTTCCATTGTAAACTTACTTTAGGAAAACATAGGAGTATAAATTTCCCAAATGAAAGAATGAATATGAGAGCATTATACTGCGGGGCTCAATTACGGCTAAACACGACCATTTTTATGGGTGATTCCACATACCTAACTTCTATCAAGGAAGCAATTCAACTGTTAGGTCAAATTGAGTTTCTAGTGCAATAAGTTCTCCAATATTCATTCTCAAGTTAGGAAAATTTATATTCCTACAATGGCCTATCGAAGAGTAACAATGATGATACTTTGCTTCGTTTAATATTTTACTTGAGACAACTAAGGTGACGAAGGCGTCATGTTAAAAATAAGTTTAAAAGTTTTCCATATGGTAAACAACAAAAAATGGTTGGATGAGCTAGTTCAACATATGTTGTTGAAAAGCTTTGAGTTTGGACTTTCGGATATGAACAATTATATTTGCATTGCAAAATAATTTACTTGAGTATATCGGATGAAATAATCAAGTTGTCAATCCTACTATGAAGCTTGGAGAGCGATCATGAAAAGGAAAATGGGAGAGTACATCATCAACACAAGTGTAGGTTATGATCCGATGTACATTCTTGTTGTTTTTAGAAAACGATACAAAAACAAAAATCATATAAGCACATAAAACATTTATGTTGCACACATGACAAACTCAATCAAAAATCCATTTAGTGTGTTATATGTTTTAAACATTTTTCAACCTATATGACTTATCTAAGTATCTAAACTAACATTTTCGACACAACTAGATGTTATCCCAAACACTCCTTCAAATAGCACATTGATTAGTAGAACATTACTAAATCGACAAACAAGAGAATGTATAGCAAGGTAAGGAAACCACATATGTTATTCAATCAAACAAGCATAAAAGCTATTTGAGATAAGCAAATAATCAAGTAAAGAAAAGAAGACAATTTATCATTTAGCATAGCATACGAAAATTCTTTTCATCGCTTTGTGTTAAATATAAACATGTATACCAAGCTTGATTAGTTTCTTTTATATTTACAAATATGATCAAAACTTTCATTTCAATAGAGGACACATTGTTATTCAAAAGCGAAAACATCCGTCTCCAATTAGATCAAAAGTTTGTGCAAAAGTTATGACCGAAAAATGAATTTCTATTATAAATCAATGATTCTGTAAATTATTGTTTTGAATCAGTTTATGAAATAATTTTTAAATGAAAGTAGACTCAAATACCTTTAAAAGGATAGGTGGCACGACTTCTAACGACTTACGGTTAAAAAGTTATGAATTTTTAAAATTCAGACAAAAACGTCTTCGTATGGATCCACGGATCCCTTTCTTGAGGATCCGTCCGTGTAACTGAGGGATCCGCGGATCGGACACAGAATTATAAAAATGTACGTTTTGACCCGACGAAAAGGTTTAGTCTTTGTAGACTTTTTAGTGAAGTTATATTACCCATTTTACCTTTATTCAAGCTTGATTAACAAGATATCTAACAACAAAACTTCAAAGAAAAAAAAAATTATTAAAACACTTTTCATATTATGCTTATTATAAGATAGAAGCATATATCACCATTTTTATCCACAAGCAATTTACGTTTTGACAAAAATTGTAACTAAGAAAACATACCTTTGTTGTATTCCCTTTGTATGGTTTTAGAAACCATAGGCGTGAAATACTTCATGATCTTCTAAGATACCCAAATCCTTTGCTATATTCCCTTTTTATGGTTTTAGAAACCATAGGCGCGAAATACTTCATGATCTTCTAAGATACCCAAATCCTAGTATGAAGAACTCTCAAAGGAAAAAAATTTAGAATGATCTATCATTATCCAACATATGATGATTTCTAAAAACATGACTCTTTATTTTAAGAAATTCCCTTCTTTGTAGTTTTCAAACATACACGGATCCTATCAAGTTTTCAAAGTACAATATACTATAAAAAACTTGGTAACGAAGCTCTGATGCCAATTGTGGAAAACTAGAAGGGGGGTCGAATAGTTTTACCAATTTAAAACTTCATTTTAAATATTTAGATCGACTTATGTCAATCTATTTGGTTGTTTATATTGGACGTTGATAGATAGATATATAAACGTGTAATGAAAGATAAAGAGTAAGAAGCACATCACCACGACACAAGTATTTATAGTGGTTCGGCTACAAGGACACCTTCCTTGCCCTACTCCACTCCCCGAGTCACCTACTCGAGAGTTCGTAAGCACTACACCAACTCTTTATGGCGAAGAAGCCTTCACAACGTCGCTTAACCTTTTTCCAGTACAAAGCTAAATACCGAGTTCCTTCACACCAAGGGGAACCACACCTAACACAATGTCGCCTACCCTTTATACGGTGCTAGGCTAACTATCGAGTTCTTTCATACCAAGGAGAACTAATCCTATCACAACGTCGCCTACCCTTTATTAGGTACTAGGCTAAGCACCTAGTTCCATTACTATGGAGGAACTACTACCCTTCACAACACAACACCTAATCTCAAGGAGATCTACTCCTTGTTACAACACCATCAAGGATATCACCATCCTTGTAAATAAACAATTACTTATGTATAACGATGCACCTCATCGATTATACGACCTAGGCATTCTTCCCAAATGACACTTGATTTAATTCTTAGGCATCCTTCACTAATGGCTTTGACACAACGCTTGGCACCCTTCACTAATGCCTTCGTCTTGACACCTTTAGCATTCTTCACTAATGCTTTGACACGAACGATAAGCACCTTTCACTAATGCTTTCATCTTGACACTTTCGGCATCCTTCACTAATGCCTTCAACCCAACATCTACGGAGGAAGAAAGAACTATCAACAAGAGAACCTTAGTTATCTTGATGATGACGAAGCATGGCAACTCATGGACTTGAGCTTGCTCGTCTTCAAGAAGTGTGATCTTGCCTTTAAGAGGAACCTAGAGATCACACAAAACTAAAGACAAACTACATAGATCACTTGGATCTGAGGTTAGAGGGTTAGAATACTTGGGGGAAGTATGTGTGTAAAGTGATGAGTAGAAAGGAAGAAATGGCCCTCTATTTATAGAGAAATTGTCTACTTGTTCCCCGGATCCCACGGATCCCTCCCACAAGGGATCCGGCTAGCGTAAAGCTAGGGATCCGTGGGACGCTCCCCTTCACCCTTGGGTATTTTGGTTATGGGTCATTGGTCATGGGTTGATCCATGGATCTTTGGCTAGAAACAATGTATCTCTGGAGTGCTCACCAAGGGTTCAATGTATCTAGACATTCTCTTGAGTGCTCACCAAGGGTTCAATGTATCTAGACATTCTCTTGAGTGCTCACCAAGGGTTCAATGTATCTAGACATTGGGTATGGGTCAATACCATGTGTTATGGATATTATCCATATATGATATAAGTATGATGTCATGCAATGGGTTATGGGTCAAGCTCAATGGATCATGGGCTTTGGGTTGTACCCAACTACATTCAATGTATTTTCACAATGGGTTATGATACTTAAGTTTCTACCCATTTAGATTACCCAATATACTACATACTAGTTATGTTTATATTTTACCCAAATATGTAAACACTAGTTGTTGTACATATGTAATATTAAATCATAAAATCACTTATACTTGTTTTAGTGTTTTATATGAAAATGTGAATATGTTAGAAACTATTAGTTCAAACCATTTACGTATTTTATTTGTTTCGTTAAAATGATTTTACGTTTGTTATCGACAAAACATTAGAAGATCGTAAAATATAAATAAACGTTTTTACAGCTTATTTGTATTAACAATCTTGTCTTCAATACTAGTGTTACCTTAGTAAACACTAGTAGCAATGTATTGAACCCGGTTTCTGCCCTAAGGTTGAATTATTGGAGGGCTATTTCTTTTCAACCTTTTCACATTTATTCTTTTTCATTCTTCAACCCCTTCAGTGCTTACCGAGACTTCATCACTAGAACCTTGTTGGGTTTATTCCAGTACTAGCTCTGTCTCAGTCCGCACTCTTCCTTATTCTCATTTTTCTCCTTTTTTCATCATACCTAAGGACTTCTACACTATCTAGTGGATTGTCCCTGGGTAGATCCATCCGGTTCTGGCTGGATCGTGGGAACAAATACCTAACCTAACCATCCTTATAACACCATGCATAAAGTAAATTGGTCGGTCTTTTGGTATTGTTCTTTCCATCTTGAAACCAATTGAAACATCATTTGGAAAATCAATCAAGGTACTTGTGATATAATATCAAAACATTTGGTACCTTAATTGTTTTGATCATTTAGAAATGCTCCCCCTCAACATGCGCATATGATTTTGAAATTGTTTAGCACATGGAGGCAAGAGTTCTTTGAAATAATTTCTTGATCACAATTTCCGTAGGAAAAGCCATTTGAATTTCTTTGGTAAATTCTCCCCCTCAATATGTGCGTATGATATTTGAAATCATTTTATCACATAAAGGAAAGAGTTATTTTGAAGTACATCCACGATCACAAAAGCCATTAAGAAACCATTCGAAAATCAATCAAGGTACTTTATGTTGAAACATATATATCTTTGTACCTTGAAAGTTTGTTTTCTTTTGAAATGCTCCCCCTCAATATGTGCTTCGAGATTCGAAAGCGTTTAGCACATATGGGAGAGCAGCATGCACATTTGAATAAAAAAACGATCACCTTTTATCAAATTTCATTATTAAATCACAAATTCTCCCCTGATCAAAAATATCAAACCCTTTGAGATTTTGGATCCCAAGTGATTTAATACGGTTTAGAAAACATGGAAGATAATGTGCCTGATTTAAAAACTCATCTTGTTTTTGGATAAATGCTCCCCCTCAACATGTGCATTATGTATATTAAAATCGTTTGGCACATGGAGGCAGGAGTGCCTTTGAAGGACTAAAACCAATTCCATTAAAACAGATTTGAGATTTAAGTCACGATCTCTCCGCTGATCAAAAATTTCAAACCATTTTAGATTTGTGATCCCAAAAGATTTAAATCATTTATAAATTTTTGGGGAAAGACTTGACAAGATTTAATTTTGAAAGATGACAGATAGGAACAGATTTAGACATTAAAGATTGTTAGTGTCAGGTATGATAGTTTTTAAGAGATCTTTTAAGTAAAACAAAACAATTTCACAATCAAACAAGAACAGAAAAAATTTCATTTTGTAAGATCTTTGGGTTTTAAAGAAAATCATACCATGACATTACATTAAATCTTTAGATCACCACTTATTATTGTACAAATCGAACTTTTATGAAGATATATCGTTTGAAATTATTTAATTTGAAATCACTTATGATTTGACAAAATAAAGTCCGGTTGATTTCAAAACTTTGAATCCGATTTATTTTCAAAACAATATTTTTCCATTTTCAAAACAATATTATTCAAAAATTGTTTAAAAAATGGCATCATCACTACTTGTCCTACACAACGATACGTTAGGTGGTTGAGAAGCTTTTGTTGTTGTTGGTGAGGGTTAGGAAGAAAACCATCTGCTGATGTAGTGAGACTTCTTTCGTTGCATTTTTTATGCCAACTGTAACACCCCAACCCGACAAGGGTAGAAGTGTCACATTCTGGCGTCATATCAGAACATACAAATAAAATTTTGCAAGCGGAAGCATTATAAAATAAATTACCAAGTCATATAACGGATGACTTACAAATAAAATACAAAATCCAATATGTCCAAAACGGAAATAAAATCTGAAAACAATAACTCTTCAAATTAAATCCAAAATGATAAAGTAGCTAAGTTCGGTCTACTCGACTATCCAACTCTCAGCCCAACAAGCCCATCTTCAAACCTAAAAACCTGCCGCAGGAAAAGAAATGCGGCTGAGCTTAAAAAGCCCAGTGAACAGATATAACAAAACGAAAGCTACATAAAATCATAAATGCGAAATGAAATAAGGAACTGATAACAAGGTCGCAACGGAAAGGAAACAATAAGTCAATGAGGATCCTGCAGAACACAATTATACCGATATCCAGAATGAACAGATAACAAGGGAACGAAGCAGGGTAAGGCATCTACGACATATATAGAATCACATATAAGCAGACCGACATACAAGTACCGAAAACAAAATCAAACATAGCAAACGCCGTATTCACTCAACAAGAATATCATACAATCAATTCAGGAAGTCAAAATATAATTAAGCCAAATGGAAACTAAACGCAAGCGGAAGCAATTAAATTAGAAAGTGAGCATGGCAATCATACAAGTCAAGTAACTACAGTTAATAACATTACAAGTATCCCTACAGCAGAAATACTATCAGTAGCCAAACATGGTAACCACATGTATCAAACATGAACTCAGCATGAACACTACAATTGAATGACTTAAGGACATAGCAGGCCAACTTGACAAGTTAACAAGCGGACCACATAAGTCGAACCATTTATCCAATCATAGATCAACAATGAGCAGATAAGGATACTAACAGATATTCATAGACCACGAGGTTAACAAAACGAAGTTTACATGATAAGCGTCAAAACAATCATTTATACACTAACATGGACCAGCGATCAAAGAGTCACATAAGTATGGTAAACCGTTTTGCGGCTATTAGCATGTCAATAGATCAACCCGGACAATCACATATTACTCATATAGTAGCAGGGCAAAACGATTGTCACCTAAAACGTGTAAAAGCATAATCAAATTCAATAACCATAATAATAATAACCCGGTACGTGAATGGAATGATAGAAGAATAAGTCACATAAGGGGATGCAGGGGTAACAGGCAGTCAAATACATAATATGGTGCGTTGGGGTAAACAGACGGTACAATATGGGTATGTCAACAGTATAAGGTTGTGAAATCCATCCCGAGCCAACATACAGTCAGATATATCAGTAGTGGCAATAGCACCCAGTAATCAATAGTATGTCGTGAGGGGTGACCTCGGAATACCGACAATAGGAGGGAGACCTCAGTAACCAGTGGAGTAGCTAGCTCCCGGTGAGTGTATTGCACACACGCACCACATCACCAGAACAGTATATATATCATACAGTACATACGGATCTAGGATGCATCCATACGCCCTGCGAAATAGTAGAGCCATAACAATAACAGTGAAGCGCATAATCATACAGCATAGGGACGGTGTGTAACATCACTCGTACACACTGGAGTCATGCCATTGGTGCATCAATGACACGGTCATGGTACCTCCATGACTAGTTAACAGTATTTGGCTCGGGTATCAATCTGAAGGGTCAAACACAGGTCCATGGTGTAGCAATATATATCAGTCATCATAATCGAGAGGTTCGATATGTAGGTCACAATTCAGAGGTTCATAACAATAGTTCAATATCAGGGTCCAATATCAATATTTCAATATCAAAGGTTCAATAGCAGCAATTCATATACAGGTCAATAGCAATAGTTCAGTCGTAAAGGTTTCAGTAGCAATGGGTCCAATAACGGAAGTTAATTAACAGTGGTGGAATAATAGAGGGGTCAACACAAAGCAGGGTTCAATAGCAATAGCAATGGTTCAATAGCAAAGGGTCGGTATCAAAGGTTCAATATCAGAGGGTCAATAGCAAACCAAATCATAGCAATGAAATATCATAAGAGAACAAAGTCAAGGGATCAGAAAGTCATGAGAAACCCCTCTTGAAAAGGGATAGAATATCTGTACCTCAACGAAGCAGCAAAATAGAACGTAAGGTCACACGATGAATCAATCGTAGTCCGGAACCTATATGAAGTTGGATAACGCTTATTAAAGTCAGTTACTTATTTTGGAAACTTTCCATTTTTAGCAGGTTTCCACTTTTAATAACTTTCTATTTTAGGTAACTTTCTATTTTAGGCGAGGTTTCTATTTTGGGTTTCCATAGCAGCTTTCCAAAATAGCAGGTTTCTAAAATTAGTAGCTTTCTAAAGATAGAAGGTTTCCGTATTTAGCAGATTTATTCACAATGATGTAATCAAAATCATGTTAGGTTAAAATGATTAAAATAATTATTATCGTAGTTTAGGGGTTAATTACAACAAGTTGCAAAAGTTCAGGGTCTAAAGTGTACATATTACAAAGTATAAGGTCAAGTTACATGTTCCCTTTTATTCAATATTCATGTGTTTCATTTATAATTTCATGTGATGGATATTATCCCTTTATGATGAATGTTAACATGTAATGTGAATGAATCTTAACAATACGTGATGAATAATAACATGTAATGTCCCATTTAAGCGAGTTTACTCTTTTACACATTTAATCCACCTAGTTATCAGGTTAACGAATTAAACCATCAAGTTTCAATAATTACAAAACCACCCTTTAACTTTAATAAATCGTTTATAAGCAATTGAAACCCTAGTTTTAGATTATGATTTCCATTTACGTTTTAAACCATTTAAACTCGACTACCACAAGATTACGTGAACCTTGGTAAAATCCCTCTTCAAGTCGAAACTTCCTCCCCATATCTAAATCCCTTGACACATTACAATATCAAATCAAGACCATGTACGTTTTAGTCGAATCACTTAAATGAGACCAACATGAAGACCATGCAAAGTGAAGAACATTTTATAAGTTAGTCCAATGTACATGTGCATGCCATGCAAGTGAAGACCAGAGAATTTAATAAAAGTAGGGCGACATATGAGTTTCTTTTATATTCTTAATATGTGATGCCTTTAAGATTGAAAGTTACTATTATGGATGTTATTATATAGTGAAGGTTTTGATTATTTTTTTTTAAACGTGGCCATGCATGCCAAAGGGACCAAACAGATTACATAAGGGCATATGAGAATGAGGTCGAAACGGATTCGAAAGGTAATAAGCAAATGGGTCGGTATCCTTGAATCAATTCTCATTATTTCATGCAGCCCAAGTATCATTCGAAAGGTAATAAGATTTATGATTTATGCATCATTAACGTGTCATTCATGTGATGATTTAATTTATAAACTTATGCTTTTCATTCTCATCATTCAAGTGGTGTTAAGTCTTAGGTATATGTGTTCCCCGTATGGAAGAAAACCCCCGACCCACACAAGAAACAAGGAAAACATAGGACAAGATGGTGGTGATTATGAGGGTACCTGCTAGCGTGTAAAAGGGAAACAAAACGAGGGCTGAAGCAAGAATTTAACATCCTTCCTTGATCCTAGAATCCACGACCACAAACACAAGGGAAACCAAACAACCCTTTTTGTCCTAGCCAAACCCCAACAGAAAGATCAAGACCCACGACAACCAACAGCTCTTTGAGACAGTACATGCGATCACAGCGGCCTCGGGACTCCCTTCTTGAACCACCTGATGGTCGAATGTATAGGTGGAGGAGAAACATGAATTTTTTCCGTCACTTGGTAGAAGGAGAGATTAGGGTTTCTTGGTGATGTATTTTTGTATATTAGGTGATAATTATATTGAGTAAATGAGAGGATAATTGGAACATAAAGAAAATGATGGGGATTTGATTTGGCGTGAATTAAGGCCGACAAAGGGGAAAAATTTGACAATTTCCTTAATTATCATTTACCTTAAATTGTGATGTATTTAGACCTCTTCTTGGCTCAACTTAAATATTGTACATGACTTATATAATGTGGCACTGTAGTATTTATTTAATTATGTAGCATTTATTTGTAGACATAAGTGAAATATTTTAATCATAGTCTTACGTAAATAATTTATGATTCAATGTTAAACGTATTTAACGAGATTGTCGTGTTTACGAGTTTTCGTAATTATTAAATCTTGAGGGTCAAAATGGTCATTGAACACGTTTACGGATTTTAGGGTTTTACACCAACTCTCCATAGAGGTCCAATTAAGCTCTGTTTCTTCATTTGATGATGAAGAAAACCATCTGCTGATGCAGTGAGACCTCTTACATTGCACTTTTTCATGCCAACTTTCCATAGAAGTCAAATTAAGCTCCGTTTCTTCATTTGTCAACCCAAGATTTAGTTACCCTTTCCTTTCGTCATCCAATCAACATATTTTGTGGGATCCGGATCGGGAACATTATTATGAACCATGATATCTGCATGCATTAGT
Source organism: Chrysanthemum makinoi (assembly GCA_910596185.1). Classification (NCBI taxonomy): domain Eukaryota; kingdom Viridiplantae; phylum Streptophyta; class Magnoliopsida; order Asterales; family Asteraceae; genus Chrysanthemum; species Chrysanthemum makinoi. The sequence goes on from OU343219.1 coordinate 31,070,757, forward strand.
AAACATACAAACATGTATATGGTGGTCGACAACACCCAAACAACAATCGACTAATAAAAGTCAATCCAACATATCAGTCAGTTCATATAAGGCATGGGAATAATGTGTTTCATCAGACTATAATCATCTAATCCTAACAATCATATCCTAAATTCCTAGTCCTTCGACATAGGCAAATATCATTTTTAATTAACAACGTAGGACAATTAAGAAGGCCCGTTAGATGATATAGATTTGAAAACATTATCCCCCTCAATCAATGACTCATTTTTTAAAAAGTTTAAAAATGTTGAAGTCATTGATTGAGTTTTCAATTTATTTAAAACTCGAATTAGATTGATTTTCAAGCAACTCATTTACCACCATTTTTGAAAAACAACAAATATTTTTCTGAAGAATTTTAGACGGAAAAACATTTGTGTAGAAACAACAGTCTTTTTGACGACATGCTTTCCTTGTTTTGTTTTTAGGATAAGTGCACGAAATATTTGAAAAATGGTTTATCGCACACTTTACTTTCTAGAAAAACGGGTTGCTATCTGAAATAATAGCAAGCCATAGTTTTAGCGGGTTACAGTCTGTAGCTGCAAGCCATCATTTGAAGCCAGTTCTGATGCGAAATAACTGTAAGCCATATTTACACCTCACCGCCTTCATCTATGGTCCACCATTGTTGAATGACATTTCAAGACCGTAGATGTTATCGATACTAGAAGACATGTTTTTGAAGAACAATATTTTTGGTATTTTTCTAATTTTCTGATTTGTATGGGTTTTTGTAGGTTTAAAATTTTTCTCTTTTATTTTTGTTGGTTTTATATTTTTGTATTTTGTTTTACGATAAAATATGTACAGATAGAATAATAATTTAAGAACATGACGATACAAGTATCGAGATAGGGAAATCGATCAGCACTTTGTAGAAGAAAGAAATCAACATCTCTTAAACTTTCACCACCAAATCATTCGAGGCTTCTAAAAATCGTCGAACATGAGCCTTCTCAATTTGAATCTTTGGTAACTTCTCCCCAAAACCGACAAACATCGAATAGAACCATTTCCCTATGAAGTAGAGTTGAAGACAAAGCGGTCTCATTGAATGAAGCTCAACACCCCGAAGAAGACGAAAACACAGAAGTAACAAGTTGAAACATGGATCATCGCTGCGGTTATCAAACCAGTAATAAATGATTAAGTTTGAGATCACATGAACTTATTGTGCATCCCCGATGTACACATTACTCTTTGAGATTGAGCAGTTGTCTATTCAGGGGAACCATATATCAACATCTTCATTTTACCAAGTGCATTCCAGTTATCTTCCATATAACCAATCAGCAGATTATGTACACAAGTACTCATTGTGTGTTTAGATGTATGTCTCCTTCCCCCTTGCAGGTTTTGATACCTCAGAAACAGCATCACATTATACATACCAAATATTATTGAAATAGCGAAGAACAACAATTAGCTCAAATGAATCCTGTGAGAATCAACTGCTAGAGAAACTCTCTCTGACTATCTT